>OX442360.1:14272653-14980153 GCA_949357725.1 Hyperoplus immaculatus | reverse complement strand
GCGAAAAACAATATCTCGGTCTGACAGAAACAGGTTTTCACATTATTCTATACTTAATTACTTATTCATGCATTTTTAACTCCTGCCACGGTAACCTCATTTAACTATGCCCTCTTGTTTTCCATATGTTTTGCCAAGAACTCAAACCTGTATGTAATTCCACTCGTGGGCTGAAATCTATTTTTGTGTCTTTCTCCTTCAATTCAAGGAGCTCGCGATTGCCAGTGAGACTGACAATTTTGACATCCTAAATGTTTTCCATCACTTTACGTCCGTCAACATATGTCAGAAGGTCAAACGATCTTCTCAGACTTTCCTTGCCTCTGGAGTTCTTGTCATTCTTGCAGACTTGGGGTTTGAGCTATGAGACGCTAACTGCAGCAACAGCCCTCCGCCTGCTACACAAAGACTCTGAGCACTGAGCAAACAGTGGGGCCGGCACTTGGGCTCTGAAGGCAGAAAGGAAAAGGCACGGCAGGACTGAGGGAAGTGACCGTGAATGAGCATCAACAGAACGGCTGCTGTGAAGTGCTGCAAATTTCACAGCGAGTCATGTGGATATTTAAGCAGGATGTGAAATTCACTGGTCCCTTTCCATTTCTTTCCACCCCACTATATGAGGCCAGAGCAAGAAACAGACATGAACTTAACAAGAGGATCAAATTTCCAACTAAGTAACCCCAATGGACTAAAGATTACTTACTAAAGGTTATATTATGCATCCCAAAACTCTCTTCACACCCCCCCCCCCCTTTTATTTTAATGCAGCCCCCTGACTACCCAGAATGCTGCAGACCCATCCATCAATAACATGTTGGTCCGGGGCCAGAACCTGGGCCTTCGTCTCTCTGAGGACCAATAAAGGCCCAAGTGTTGACACAATGGCCCTTTTTTCCAGGCCCCAGCCCGGCTATCATCCACCGTGTGTGCAGTTCCCTCTCTAACTGGCTGCCAAAGGCCTCCAGTTTTTATCATTACCAAATGATGGCAGTAGAAAGAAAAACATCCATTCATAAAAGACGTGGATGGGAAAGCGAAGGAGGAAAAAAAACAAAAAAAAAACACTGGATCATATGTGCCACGATCCGTTTAAACAATCTGCTGACTGATGCAACATAACTCTATATGAAGAAAGTAATAAAAAATGATCACAGACCACTTTTTAGGCTGAAAAAAAAATCCAAAGTCTTGGAAGAGAGAAGGAGCCTTTTGAAATAGCTACCGTGGGACTGACTAGTGTGGATATGGGCTTTCAAACAGCTCAACACGGACAGGCGTCATCAAAAACTATACTGCACTTGTGGTAAAAAGGGGGAACACTGCAATTAACCAAGAAAACAAGATGGAGTGTTTCCTCTGCAAAAGAAGCCACAGCTTTATCCTCCCAGGACAGGTTGTGACCTCTGTATCCAACACTGGGAGGTGATGCTGTTACCAGAAGCCAATAAATCCTGTACACTATAGTGTGTTAAAGGAATAGTTTGACAAGAATATTGATACAAATGTTGTGCCAAATGTTGTCCACACTGTGTTTGTTTCTTCCACACATTTTTTTGTAAGAATGAAAGAAAGAAGATATAATCATTCTTCATAAATAAGACATAAGAGGAGCTGGTACTGGTACTGCCTGTCCACTTCTTAACAGTGAGTGGAGTTTGGTAAAAACAACAACAACAGAAAAACAAATAACACTTTTCTTTCTGTGGTAGAAACCTTCTTTTTCTCAATCAATGACTTGATTGTGGATAAATGTGTAGACAAGACTTGTTTCAAAAGTTTTGCTAAAAGCCTTGCAGTGTTTACTCTTCCTTTTATTACCTAAAAGAAACATCATCATGGTGCTGGGGGATAAAGTGACCACCGTAAAGTATTTTTCGATCTCTTGAAGCACAATCAATTTGTGTCTCTTGTCTGATTGAGTCAGTGGAACTTCAACTTAAAATGTGAGATCAGCCCCGGTTGCTTGCCAGGACAGCCTGCGGGACAGCTGCCCTCCAGAAAGGCAGCAACAACAACAACAACAAAAAGCAAAAAGCAAAATGTACATAAGGATTAAGTGACGGTGGCAACTCCTGTGGGCACATCAGTCTAAATGGATAGCTGTGTGGAGAGATTGATTGGAGCACTGATCACCATCTATTTAAAAGCTCCGTAGCCACATGACCAAGCAGTGTCTCAGAACTCTCAGAATCAGACCAACTCTTCATACAATGCAAAACACCTGCTGAAAAACCAGCATGATTTCAGCAGGTGTTATCATGAAAGAAAAGGATTGTGTTGGACCTTGCGTTATGCACAGTAGCCTTAGGCGGTTCTGTATGACCGTCTCTCTGAGCGAAAACCCTGCCTACCAAGAAAACAAACAGCAGTAAACTTTAAACCGCAGGGTATGAGTGTCAGGATAACATGAGGGAACTGAAGCGAAAGAAGAAAAAAGTTAACATGGGGGCGCTTCCAGCTAAGATGCCAACTCCTGTGATCCTCAGAACAAAAGATCCAAGGAGGCCACAAGTTCTTCACCGCTGCGCAGCAAGCTCTCTTAAACCTGAGGACCATGTAGTGGAGAGGCTGCAACAAAAGGAGGTGAAGTAGTGGAAGGCATGCCAAGGGTTTATAGTCTGCCCTGAGTGCTTGGGGTGGTGAAAGGGGGCTCACGGTCCGAGCCTGAGCCGCTGTCATACGTCTAGGAGTAGACGGTGCCCTCTTTGCTGGCCGATGGCTGGAGAACATTAAGCGGCTATAGCTAGCGTCGGTTGGTTAAAACCCAAGCTGAAAAGAAGGGGCCTAAGCATGGAGCCACCACACTATTAAAGCAGCATTCCTTCCTCTTAGATAATGGGCCCTTAAAAGTTTTAATAGGAGGATAAAAATGTCAGCGCATGAAAAGGAGAATGGGGAAAAGGAGCTCCGACCGGATTGGGCTGGGCTGAGCTGCGACGCAGATGGTCAGACAGGGCAACAGGGGCAGCCAGCCGGTCAAGGAGGGAACTCTTGCCTCCGCGGACTCCGATCATAAGAGAGAATCCATCCAAGTGCTACTGTTTGGTCTGTTTCTAGCGCTGGATTTCTCCAGCTCCCAAAGGCCTTGTTGAGGCCGCTCATTTCACTCCCTTTTTCAAGAGAGGAGCCACTGAATGTATAAACAATGGGAGAATGGAAAAGGCAGCAGAGAGCCTTCTGGATGAATGCATGTCACTGCCAAAGTGCTTAGAGTACAACTTTTATTATTATATTGCGCTCCTGGGATTGAAACAAAGCACATACAGTTACCATATGCAGTTAAACAGCCATGAATAGTTTTCCAATCCGTCTCAACTGGTGTATAGTTGAAATATTATTTAAAGGTGGAGTCAGCGATTCTGGAGAACGCTTGTTGTCAAAACCACTTTTGGTCTAAATCAGTGAATATCTCCTCACAATCCACTCCCTGTCCGTACTGTGTGTGCGCGCTGAAAGCTGGTGTTAGGCTCTGTAAACTCGTATGTTAAAAATAAAATTAAAATGGGGTCCAGCATAGCTAGCAACATGCCAATTTACAGAGCCTATGCAGTGTATTAACACTGGATATTTTTTTGTGCACATAGAGTAGGCTACTTACATAGCGGATCGTGAGCTGATATTCAGTGATTTTGACAGAAAAGTGATTTTGAAAAGAAGGGTTCTCCAGAATGCTGACTGCTTTAAATGAGTTTTAAAATAGAAAAGAATACAGGAGAGAATATTTCAAGATTTTTAACTGCACTGTGTCCTGCTATGCATACTTGCATTAATGTATGGGTAAGCATTGACACACAGGTATATTTCCATAATGTATGTATTATTTTTGCATTTGTGTGCGTCTGCCCATCTGTGTCAGACAGTTGTGCAGCACCTGCTGGGGAAGTGCCACTATTCCCTTCACTCCTCTCATTCTATCAAGGTCACCTTACCGTGCTGTCCCAAGGGAGCCTCGCATCCCCTCACCGGAACAGACAACACAGCAGCTGAGCTGGCCCAGCTTTCTTTAATAAAGAGATACAAAAGATATGGGATACAGTATGTTATTAAAGAGCCGCCGCATTCTTTCCTAAATCAAAAGGGAGAGGCAGCTAAAGAAGGCATGTGTCTCTGCAGGGCTCAGTCTGCAGGGCCTCTGGTTAAAGCCACGCTAGCCAAGTGTCAGTGGAAAAAACCCCATTGGCACTCAAGCCGTCCGCAGCAACATGCCGGGCTGGCCGACTTAGAGATGGCCTTCGACAAACCCACCAGCCAAAGGGATGCCCGTCTCAAATGAGGTATGGGGAATTCAGTGGCAAGGCAGGCAGCCGACGTTTGCTAAAGCCCAAGCCACTGATGTATATTTGTTCAAGGGTGGGTGTGATGGGGGAGGGGGGCATGGGGTGACGCCTGGACAAAAAGGGAGGATAAAGGAAGATAATGTAGCGAAGAGGCAGAAGGAGAGAAAAAGGAGAGCAGATGAGAGATGGACAGAGTATGACAAGAGGGACAGGAAAGTGTCCCCCATGTCTTGGTCTCTGCTGCTGGACTAACGGGAGAGACCTTAGGTAGCAATGGGAGCATGAGGCGTTCCCTTCACTCCACTTCCCTAGAATAGGAAAAGAGCCTGGTTATTCGGTTGGGCTGCAGAGCAATGGAGCAGCGACTTTTGCACTTGTAAAAACAGTTCTGTGGCCAATATGCAGACACACAGGCAGGCAGGCCTGCTGAGAACCAACAAGGGGAAACATGTAAGAACCATGTCAGCTTCTGCACAGTGGGACAACCACGCAGCAAAAGAACATAAATAACAACCCATAAAAGTTTTCTTTGGGTAAATACAAATACTTATAAGTTGGACTTTTCAAATCATAAACATTGCGCCAATGAAATGATGGAAAATTACTTCATCAAATGAAAATGTTAACAGTCAGCTAAATGATATAACATTGTAAAAAAGATTAGGTTATTTTATCCATTTACGATAAGAGAAAAACAACAATAAAACAGGGTTCAATGACTGTGTGCGCCTGACTTCATGCAGAAGGAATGTCGTGGCCGGAGAGCAAAACTAACTGGGAATATGATGCAAGCTTCTTTTTTTTAATCACATTTATTGGAAAATTCCTTGCACTGCTTTTGGCCAGCAGAAAAAACGCATATCCCTAAGTCGACATGCCACGGTCTGCATCTAAATGTCATAACAAAACGTGTCTGAGTGTGCCTCCAGCGGGATTAAATTGAAAATTACTGAGCTCCACGCGTGCATTCGCGTGCGTGTGTATATGATTACGTCCATCAGGTCCATTGTGTGCATAGTTGAATTTGAGAGGGAGAGACAGAAAAGAAAGTTGCTTCACGCAGGGTAACAATCCCTTTGGGAAGCTAATGAAAGCTTTAAACACAGGAAGAGGTTCTCATCGGCAGAGTAAACATTTCTTGGAAAGACAGGGTCGGCTGTAGAGAAAAAGAGCACTGCATGTATCCACAGTCAGGTGACTAATAAAAACAAAACAAGGCTATGGAGGCAATGGTTCTAGTAAAAAAAATTCTGCTAATATGTTCAAATTAGTAAATGTTGCTTGGGAAACATTGATTTCAAACATCAAATGGATTGTGTTTCAGTGGCCCAAACTGGACAAAGAGTTATGATCAAGGGACTGCACTTGGCCAGAACCCCCCCGGCCTATTTGATGCAGCGTCTGGCCAATGTTTTTGAAACACAAGTACACCATGTGTATAATGACTGTCAATTTTCTTTCTAGAATTTTCCAGTAAAGTGATAAAAAAAAATATATTTTGCATGATAGATTTCCTTCTCGACTGTAAACCTTGCTTGCTGGTAATCTCCTTTCATCTGTTTTTGTTTGTGTGCTTAAGAAACTTGAGTGGCCGATTAACATATTTCTTCCTGCAGTGAATGCTGAGGTTAAAGCCTCAGGGCTCGTGGTACCGAGAGTTTTCTGTGCAATGGGCTTTAGACAGAAATGTAATCATTGGCCTGATGTAAACTTTCAGACTCCTTGCTGCTATTCACACAGCCCTCCATACAATGCATGACACTCTTGTGCCTTTATTGATTGGCATGAGTGACAGTGTGTTTGATCCGGAGGAATCGACTTATTCTTAAATGTTACATCTCGCCCTTTTACACTGCTGCTTCATCTTGCTGTTCTAACTCACAATGACTTGTAAACAGATGATGATATGATTTTCACATCATACATTTATATACAGTATAATGTATCATGGGCAGAAGACAATAGGAGCGAATAAAAAGTTACTATATGTGACTTGTGCAACAGCCCATTGGTGCACACCTAAGGTAATTGCCCTAACAGATATTCACAAACGTTCGGGAACGGAAATTATGGATGTGTGGGTTGACGGAGGCTGAAATTTCAGAATTCCGATGTGCTGGACCCCGTCTCACGCACATATAGTATGTCCTTGTTACCCTCCTATAACAGAGACAATAAATCAAACACAAAGCGGTGGAACCCTTCTTGACCTTAATGGCATTCCTGTGAACCACTAAGCACCTTGGCCGGCCCTTTCAAAGGCTTTTTTTTCTGGGACTGGGAAAAATGTTTGGGCAGAATAAATGAACTGTTACATTTTGTCCAGCTAGACGACGGAGCCTTCATTTGGCCGGGGTTATTCCTGTTCAGGGGGGCAGGGGCCGGCCTAATAAGAGACAGGCCAGCAGCAGCCTTGTCATTAGCTGAGAGCATGGCAGACCCATACTGCCTAATTGGCACAGTCTCACTGCTAACAAGGGCAGCCTTACCAGCAGGGGAAACAGACTGTTAGCGCCACATACACTGCAGTGACCAGCTCTCCAATGTCCCCAGAAAGACTTGCACAAGTATTGCCCGGGGAACACCTGACCCATTAATGAAAGAAATGGAAAGCTGATGTCTTTTTAATGAGAACAATAAAGCTCATGAGCAAACTGGCCCCCAGGCTTTGTTCTTTGAGAGGAGCCTTGGCAGAATGGATGGAGGCTAGCATTCAAAAGCGACTTGGCTGGGGAGATTAGATCGGTTTTAAATTTTCTCAATGATTTTTTTTCCTTCCCTGAGCTACTTGGGCACAATTATTTTTAGTTAGCCAGGAAAGTGATATTTGCAAGTTTTCGCTGGGTTATTGTCCAAAAAACTCGCCAAAGCAGCCACTTCCTCCTTACTTCTATTTTCCTACAGAAAACACACACTGTTCTAATAAGAGCAGTAACAATAAGCAGATGAGCAGTTGTTCTGTCTGTCAGTCTTTTTCAGAAATAATGAAACTATGACAGGTCGGCCATCTGATGAGTGAAGGAAGTGTGTAGATTTATGGCAGCTTTAATCTCTTGATCCAAATGGGTCTCATCTGGAAGCAATAAAGACCAAATTTATATGAAAATGGAAGATTAACAACAACTGGGGTCATTTATCAAGACGGAAAGAGGAGAGAGGAAGTGAAAAGGAGACAAGCGGAGCTCTGCTGAGACCGGATCGGTGCTCTCACACAGTCTTGCTTCTGACAGCGCTGATATAGAGGCAGTGCTTTGAAACACATGATCCAGCTTTTCGCTCCACTCGAATAACACTGCGTTTATGAAACGTAAACATTGACGGTTCACTAGGCCAGACTGATCTCATAAAGTAGACTTCCAAGATCCCTGGGTTCACCATCCCGGGGAATTAGGAACATCACAGGCTAATGACTCCCAGCGTGAGCAGTTATCGTACAAAAGACAGAGGGGAGGGGGGGGGGGGGCACAGATAAAGAGGCTCTGGGATCTCCACTGTACATGTTGTCAGGCCTTTCTGAATGAGCTGCAAACCCCAGGAATCAAACGATCTACAGCTTCGTTCCCCGGGGGCTCCCCCCTTCCCCCCACACCGTTGGAGCTGAGGGATCGGTTGACAGCTGGATCATTACTCCTTGAATGGATGTGTTCTGTGATAGCGATAACAGCTGTTCATTTGGTGTAATGTTGCTTTTTTGAGCTATGGAGAAATCGGCTGAACACAGAACTGTTGCTCATTGTGACAAGCAAACAAGCAGCAAAGGGGACAACATCAAGGATATGTTTTATGTTTTCTGAGTCAAATTCCCCAAAGAAGCAGAACCGTTTCTGCTTTTCAAAGTTGTACTGCAATTAAAATGTATATTTGCTAAGAAATTGGTGGTGTTCGATATTACTTGTGCACACATAAATACAGTCTTATTTATTTATTGTCCTTCATTGAAAGTGATATGTGTTGCTTTCTACTGGGAATATGAGTACTGTGATTTGATTGGTTGAACATCTGTGGGGGCGGGCAATACCAATAGTTTGTCACTTCAATTCTATTGAGCAGTTCACTAACTTAAAACCTTCATTAGACAATTGCTTATAAGACTCTGCACTGTGTTTAAGTGCACAGGGTTGTATGCTGTGGTGATTTGTGAAGCACCTTGAAATATAATGTGACATTAGGCTGTATAAATGAAAATGACCTATTCTTCGAAATTTTATTCAAACTAACGAGCAGAAGTCAAAGAAAAAGCTGCTGCTGTGAGTTTCAACAGTCTTGCCATCTGACATATCCTGGCTTTCACTTTCTAAACGGCCACAAGTTAGCCGATGCTATCAGATGTAAACCTGTTGAAGAGACCTGACAGTAAGGCAATTTCTTTTTACACAAATATGTCAGAAATGGAAAAGTTCTTGTTCAAAATAATTGCTATTATTCCAGTGTGTGCATACTGATAATACGTTTCAGCAGGATATTGTGTCTGAAGTGTAGCTTGTTTTGTCTTTGTATTTACTTCAATGGCACTAGGAAAATGGAAAAGCTGAAACTAGAACAATTTACAGCACTCCAAATGACAGACAACAAGCAGCACACTATAATTCAGCAGGTTTAAAAAATGCTTCTTCCTACTATTCAGTGATAAATGGAGCAACTGAAGCACAGTTCTTCATTAGAATAACTACATCTTTCAGAAAAACAATCAAAACAAAGCTGAGGAAAAGATTTTTTTTTTTGTTTTTCTTACTGGACAAACTACAACCGCTGTGCAGTTATGTAGAACACTGCTATGAGACATAATGTATAACAGAGATGACTTCCTGACAGCTTACTTTGCTTTAAATACTACTATGGCGTTCTAAGTGCATGTTTGTCCACATTGCTACTGCATCTGATGAGTAAGCCTCAGAGCAGGTTGGCTCCGTACCGACTGCTGTCACGTCTCCATCCCACAGGAATGCTCTATAAACAAGAGGTGTGTCTGCCCCAGGCTACACCTTTAATTGTTTTCTTTGCTCACAATCCCCCGAAGGGCCGCTCTCATACCACCGATACCTTAAAATGCTGCCAAGTTCTAGATTGGTTCAATTTGAAAGGGTGGGATGAAAACAAAAAAAGATTTATCCCAATTTTTCCTTTTTACTTCTCAGACTGCAGACACTTACCTTGGCTCTCTTTCATTTAGGCCTGTTAGGGCCTATCCCATTCTCAGTTTAAATCTGCACACCTCATCGTATCATTCAAATATGCCTGGACCCGAACATTTACATGTTACATAACGGTTCAAATTCATCATAGCTAAAAATTATATATTGAATAGTTTGCCTTCACTTCTTACAGCAATATCCAACATAAACGTTTAATGCAACATAGCTGAACCACAACATGTGCCCTGCTCTTTTCCATACATTTTCAATGTGTGTGAATGTGATTGTGAGTGTTTGACATTAACCTTTAGGCCTCTGGATACAGGTATGCTGGTTGTCACTCAGGAGGAATCCTTCTCTGCAGCGGCACTCGTAGCTGCCCATCATGTTGACGCAAATCTGTTGGCATCCGCCGTTGCCCTCTGAGCACTCATCCACATCTGCCAGGAGAAAACAACATAAGGAAGGTCACTTCATGATAGAGAAAATACCACTAGTATTACAATTTGGCTGAAGGTTGTCAGTGGTCAAATAGCAGCTGTAAATCATAATCCAACAGAGATGGTAAACACGCGCCTGTAATATAATTACTTAGTAAGCAGAGCAGAATTGGTTTAAGTAAAAGAGGTTCTGAAGCAACCGTATTTCTGAAAGCGCATACATGTTTTGAATTTCTTAGAAAGGATTTTTTATTTATAAATTTCATTTTTTATGTGATATCAGATCAGTGGAGGTCGACACATTCAGATCCGTAACTTTAGTAAACGTAGCAATACAAACATTTAAATTACATTTCTATTACCAAAATGTACTTAAAATCAAATGTGAAATACTCATTTTTCATAAAAATGGCTTTTGAGCGAATATTATACTATTATTTCTTATATTCATTATTACTGGTGTAATGATAATATCAAGCAGCATTTACCATTGTAGTTAGTAAAAGTCCTCCTAAATGTTTTAACTACTTTATCCAAAATTGGTTAGTTTAACCAAGTATAAAGTTCATTATATTTTGTTGAAATATATAGTAGACTCGAATGTATAAATAAATAAACAAATTATATATGTTAGTGAAATCATTTTGACGAAAAAGTTATTTTCCCCCTCCCCCTTTATTTATAATGTCCAAAGTATTTAGAAACGAATCGCTAATGATAACAACCGCTGCAGAGGTTGTGGTTTGATTGCAAATGTCATACAAAAGGAGAGCACAAGGCACAGATTAATGTATGGATACTGTGAAAAGCCTAGAGGAGCCTGTCCTAAGCTGTCTGAGGAGGCCGTGTGTGTCTTAATGGTTATTGGACATGGCAGCACACCGGAGTTGCACTGAAAACCTCCAACTGTGCAGCACTAAGCCATAAAAATGCACATGCAGCACAAATCTCATGGCAAGTGAGAAACCCAATCCACCTGGGCCAGAGTACCTGCTGATGACGAGTGTCTATCAGCCCCCGTGACGGGAGGAATGTGAGGAGAGGGAGTGTGTGTGTGTGTGTGGGGGAGGTCAAACAGAGTGTTAGAGGGTATGAGACATGAGGGGGGGTAACAGCAGAAGGGTAACAAGCGACCATGTGAATCCACCTCAAGTGCAAAGCAATTACAGAGGTGTCGCTTGACAACTTGTCCTGCACCTGGAGTAAGCAGATGGAAACTGACCACAAATGAGAATGGGACCTTGTCTATGTTCCCCTCAGCACTATGTTCCCTCAGATTAACAAAACATTTAATAATTTCACCTGCTTTTCATTCATTTGAAAAACAAAACAAAACAAAAAACACGTTATAGATTATAGGGCTTAAGGGGAACATAGGGATGATGCCGTGGGAATTGTTGACTTTGTTTGCACTAATAATGAGTTGTGCACTTCCAGCTGTTTTTCTACTTTTCTTCGCGTGACCCGAAAAAACAAAATGAATAAAACACTGTTGGAACACCTATACATCTTTTGAAAAAAATGTGTTTATTTTTCAGAAATTAAATAACCTGCGCTACGTCACTTCTTTTCGCTGTTTTTATTTAGCCTGGCGTGCTGCGGAGCTTAGCGGCCCCCAGCCCTCCCCCCTGTGCGTGACTGCGCCATGGCTCTGGAGGTGACACTCCATATCCCCCCCTGAGACTTGGACTGTATCCCTTCAACACTGACCACGCTGGAACCTCATCCATCCCTCTGCTTGATGCATCAATAATCCGCTGTATACACAAGCCTTTTTTAATAAACTGTCATGCGAAACTAATTTACTGTCTATTTGTCCAGTCTGAGAAGACCTCGAGATTAAGTCTCCTTTCTGGGGAGTTCTCAGCCCGGGCAGAGTTAGAAATTAAACTTCCCTCTTCTTTTTCTTCAACACACACACACACACACACGCAAAGTGGCACCTGGCACGCAGACACCCCATTGATAAGTAGGTTAGGGCCAGGTAGCACTCATGACCCTCGTCGGCTTGCCAAGTCTGCAGTCCTGTTCTCACATTCCATCAGCAGAGTTGTCTCGTTCCCTCTCGATGGGAAAAGCATCACTCGGCAGCCAGGTGATGCCCATGCAAAGTTAACATTTAGACTTTTAACAAACAGCAATTTAGATGAAAAAAGGTTGGTTTGGCATTTATTCAACTTTGTGGCTGCCTTGGTGTTAACCTCATGGTCTCATCGATCCATCATGAAAGTGGCAGCAAAAAGCAGGAAGACCTCTGAGCCGTCCAAAAGCTGCCAACAACCTACAGCTGCAGCTTTGCAGATAAACTGTTAGCAGGCACCGAAAAAAAACCCACAACTCATTCGGGAAAAACATCCTAACACACAGTCTCTCTTTCTCTCCACCCACCCCTCCCTCTGTCACTCTTTTTCACACACACAAACCCCAAAAGATTTAACCATGTAAAGGCTACACAAATACAACAGCCCTCAAAACGCAAGCACAAAATGCCCATGCGAAATGCGACCGGTCTCTTAGGGCCCTGGGGGAATTCTCTTTCCATACTCTCAGCGCATCAATGAGGGTTTCATTTCCTGATTCCTTACATCCCACCAAATGAGGCGTCGCCTGTCAGTAGATCTCTCCTGTTTAAATAGCTCCCATAATTGCCTGTGTTGTGTGCTGGGCAAGGCTGGCGTCCAAAGCAAATATTTCCAAGCGGAAAGGGGTTCTGGCATGGGCGATGGAGAAGTGCTCATGTTATTAGGACTTAAAACATTTTTTTTTTTTTTTTTAAGATCTCTCGAGAGGACGGAAAAAAACGTCTTAATCAAGTTAAAAGGGCTGCCTCACTTCTGAAAAATGAGACATGTCTCTGCTTCTATCCTGGCTTCACTCGAAGAGACGGAGGGAAAGGGAAGGTTCAAACGCAGAGAGATTAAGAGATTGGTTGTGTTTGCGGAGGCCATGTCCGCTGGTTTCTCAGATAGCCTTGACTGTATATATAACATTTGGCCTTGCGCAGAGCTTTAGAGCCATGTAAACACGGTGGTTGCCTTACAGAAACTCCTGAACCCTTATTTTGGAGAAACACTCAACTCTTTTGCTCTCCTTTTCTTTTTTTCCCTCTTTAAAAGGTTCAGCAACTTTAGGGGGCATTTATTGATGCTGACCCAAAGTTCTTCTTTTGAAGGGGGTAGAGTGAAAAACTACTGCTCGCTGTCATCATCAAAGCTGTCCATGCATCCATCCCACTGCTTGGCTCCGGTCTGGGTCAGACAGAACTGTCTCTGTGGTCTAGACAGACCCGAGACAAGGAGGTGAGAGGACGGACACTGGCCTCTTTGGGCATTTGGTTTACAGGAGTCGAAGAGGCACACACTCTTTAATAAGGCAGCAAATCGGAGCCATGTGTACGCAACAGGCAGCAACACAGATGGTGGACTGCAGGGGCCGACCTCGCCGCTCTGGTATAGATGAACAGGTATCGGCAAAGGAAGGAGTGGCACATACAAAAGCTGTCTCCAAATTAAAACAAGATCCTTTCTTATTTTAAACAGGATTACAGGATTTCCTCTTTTTTTTCTCTCCATTGCTTCTGGAGTTCAATGACACAGAGCTTTTTCTACTAACCACTTGAATGAGCCGTGACCAAGGCGCCAGGTTTTGAACCTGGCCCAAGAGGACAACTGAGTGCACACAGACGCTGAGACCAGGCTGTGTGTTAAAAGGCATTGAGCTTCAGTCTTTGTTGTATAAATTGACATGTTGCGGGAAGTCCTGATCTTTCATCTGCACAACACACACTCTCCTAAATCATAGAAGTGTGGGTGACTAATGCAAACTGGAAGTCGATGCATTAGGACACTGCGCAGTATTTAGCTTTGAACAATTTATTGGTTCCAGCACTTCCTGTCCTCCTACAGCTAACTGATTCACATCTGCTAAGCAAACACGGAACAAACTCTCTGTTCACTGTAGCGTTTCATTCTTAAATCAGCAGCAAAGGTTGATTTCTTATGCTGTTACATAAACAAAACTAATACAGCTTTGATTGAAATCAGACTTTTTTCAACCTTTGGGCCTGTCTCCCAGGTAACCATAGTGGTAAATAAGCAGACTCCACATCCCGTCGACTCCAGTTTCAGAGTTTCTTTCCTAAATAAAAAAACTATGAGCTAAGATCTCGCTAAATGCTTTTTTCCTCTCTGTTCCACCAAAACAAGTCTGGAAGTATTTTAAAAACAAAAACCCCAGGATAAGTGTTTGGGTGGACAAGCCTTGTGCCAGGGAGACAAGAGGCCCTGGGCTTGACGTCTTCCCGTCTGGTACATGCTTACATCCTTAAGCCCAATCTCAGGCTTGAGTTTCCCCCAAAGCCCTGCCAGTGGGCTCAGCTGGAATTGTTCATTTCATGGTGCATGGGACTGAACAATCCAGAGAGCACACACACACACAGAGAGAGAGAGAGAGAGAGAGAGAGAGAGAGAGAGAGAGAGACTGTTGATGTAGTCTTCGACAGCGAGCTAATGCACCCAATCTCAAACCCGTCCTTCAACTCATCACTCTAGCTCCCTCTTCTCTCAACTGTGGAGACACTGTTCCTGTCCAAACCCGAATCGGTGCATGTCACAACAAAAGCAAAGTGACTGCTAGTGCTAGAGAGCGGAGGATCTGCATCTACAGCAGGGAAGTGAGGAAGGGTTAGTGTTAATGCTGAGTTCCAGTTGAACTGGGGAATCGGAGTTTCCGAGTTCCCAGTCGCAGATTTAAACTGGAACGCTGGAACTGGAAACTGGAATTACTACTTGGAAATTTGGAGAAACCGCCAACCCCGAATTCAACATTCAACATGGCTGCCCAGCACCTGAACAGCAGTGAACACTTTGATGATATAACATCTTAGCTCTTTTGTAATTTGTGTCACATTTAATCACCTGTACACATGGCACTGCTGATTTTGTCTGTAGTTATGTTGCTGCGATATTTGTAGCACAAAATACAACATAGAGCATTGTTTCAACTGGTATTGATCACAATGGCTAACCCCAAGTCGTTGTATAGGCAAACGTTCATAAGGTGATTGCTAAAAGTCCATGCTTTCTTGTAATTCCCCAAATGTGCTACTGGAACGCGGGCAACTCAGGGATGACGTCACTCCAAGTACCGACCTCAGACTTCCAATGTAAATTGAACGCAGCATAAGCCCCAGCAGCAGTGTCTAAACCCATCATGCACTCCCTTTGGGTTTGATGGGTGTGTGGGGTATATACCCTGACTCAATCCCACATACTCTGGAAGTTAAAAGGTAGCAGTTAAAAGCACCTCTTCCAGGCAGGAATCAGATGTTTTTTTTGCAGAAGTCAAGGGTGTGAAGGGGTTATCACCACTGCCTTTGGTAGAGTGACCAATGCACTTTAAGTGAATGCATTTAAGAGCAAGGCGAAAAAGGCAGTGGAGCAAATTAGCGTGACGCTCTTTGATGACTACTTTTTCCCATCAGGACCTGGTCAATAAGACATCAGTCCCGAAAAACCACCTGGTTTGATTAGCCAGCCTTGCAACATGATCCCAAAGGATTACAAGGGCAGGGATGCAGCTGACTGTGTGACAGAGACTGTGTGGTGGATGAGAGATGAAGCTTTTCTATCTAAAAAACGAGGGACTTTCTCAGTGGCCTACAGTAATTGACATAACACTAAACCGAAGTTACCCTTTCTTAGTCACTACTCCAAAAGCTGTTCTTCAAAAGCAAATTTCAGCAACTTCAATGACATTGCTCTCGTGTTGCATAGATCATGTTACGTCTTTGGGGAAGGTTAAAGTAAAAGGGCATTCATTTCCCTATAGATTGCACAGGGGATTGAGCTCTGCTGAATCAATAGAAATCAAATCACTATTGATCAATAGAAATCAAAAGAAACATGGCCTGTTAAGCTGAAGAGCCCTAGATCCCAAAATCATTTATCTGGCAAAAGTGAGCAGAGTAATGATGAATACAAGTGAACGATGCAATGTGGAAAACTTTCCTTTTACAGCACGGTGGCGCTCCGTGTACATCTTGAACAATTACTTACAGCAGCTTTCTCCCATTGATTGGCACTCATGCATGCCATTGTGGCACGTCTTCTACTTTACAGGAGAAAAAAAAAGATCTTACTTTGTATCTTTCAGTTCCAAACAGAAGTGAAATGTTGTGATTTTTTGGTTGTAAAGAAATGGAGTATTGGCACAGATGCTTATAGGATATTGCGCTACTTGAGAGAGATTAACCAACTGGAAATGATAATGGGTAGCTATTTGGGTTTCAGTAGGATCTCAAACTAAACACATAGGTCATAAATGTGGGGACGGTGGTGCTACAGTGGGGGACCTAATAGCCTCCCTGCATCTGGTTTTCATTCAGAAGAGGATGTGTGTTTTGGATTAAATTGACATCGATTCCTCTGTTTTTCCTAAGACTCTAAAAAAAAATCCTTCACAGCCTCTCCATTGAAAGAGGTGCAGAGACTAAACACCCTAAACTCCCTCACCTCTGTGAGATAATAGTCATAACAGTCATAAAAAGATGTAATCAAGTTCTCATATGCTTCACTTGTTCTCATCAGTGAGTTGAGAGAGGGCACACTGGCTCCCTGTGAGGTAAATTATACAGTGAGTGACATCTCAATCCGTGCAGACAGGGAGCAGCGTGCTGTGATATTGCATTGCTTCCACCTTGCCGACTTTCCCTGACATCTTTGTGGAGCGCCGTGCGGATTGGGAAGAACCTCAGAAAGCCAGAGTGTCCCCCGTGAGGCGCACGTGTTCTGCTTCACGCTCCGCCGCCTTCTGCCACCACCGCCCAATGTCATTATACTGCCAACACATCCAATTACAAGGAGCCGTGTGGCACGTGCGGCAGGCGTGCAAACAAAGAAAGACATTGACAGGGATGCGCGGTGCACTGCTAGCCCAAATTGTGTCCCTGAGCTGACAGTCACACACGCGCACACACACTCAATTTCTATGATGATGTCCACTTTTAACCTTATTGTAAAATTTAAAATAAAAAAAACATTATTTCACACTTACTTGGTCCCTATCCTACCACATGGCTAACAGCACTGCCACCTTCAAACAGACCCTCCCTCTCTCTCACGCTCCACGCACGCACGCACGCACACACACACACACACACACACACACACACACACACACACACACACACACACACACACACACACACACACACACACACACACACACACACACACACACACAGGGGGGCTTACTAGCTGAGTAAAGTCTTCAGAGAGCTAAGAGCAGGAAGCTATGGACACACTGGGAGTTTACATTGTGCTCTAAGCATGAAAAGCAAGAGGAAATAAAGCAAAGTCACTGGAGCTTTGTGGAAAAAACAACATGGGGTAAAAAATCCAAGCACCTTAAAGATCCCCAACCTTCTAAACTCAGCGTGAACTTTTGAGGATCAGGTGAATGTCTTCTCCTTGGGCACATCTGGTCCATAAGGGCTCCGCGGGTCTGACCTCGTCTGGGAACTGGCTGCTTAGGCTCTCCACTCCAGAGGCCAAGGGAAAAAATCTTTTTTTCTCAGGGGCCAAAAGAAGCTTAAACCTGGAAGAGGAAGCTAGGGGCCTTAACAAGAAACCTCGGCTATACCTCTTCCTCTACCTCTCTTGTGTTTGTGCTGAGGATTATTTCCTTTGCAGAGCTGAGCGGAGGCATTACAATGAGTTAAATATTCCAGGAAAAGAAAGTCTTTAGAGTCCTTTCAGGTCTCAAGGCAAACGGTTGGATTTGTACTTGACAGCCAAGTATATATATATATATATATATATACTATTCAGTGTCAGTCTTTGAGCCCTGTTGGCTATGCTGACATTGAAAAATATCCACTCATTTATTAATTATTTGGATCGAAATCTTCAAAGGAACATTAGAGAATTTCTGAGACAGGTCCCAAGCATTCCCAAGAAGTCTCTGCGCTCTTGCAAACAGGCCAAATAAAACATGACAGGAGGAAAAAAAAATTTAAAAGCTTGTTAGATAGTGTGTGTTTCACTGTGACAAATCATATCAAAGAGATCGATGGATGCAACTCTGTTTGATGCAACAGCAGCAGCCACACAACCACATATTGCGATTACACACCTGCACGCAAGGCAGGAGCTGCACCACGGCACAGCAAATGATCCACGGCCACGCTGAACGCCATTGCTAAATGGCTTGGAAAATAGCCCTGTTTAACGCTGTGGATATGAGCGCATGAGCGAGACCGAGACAGAAGGCGAGGTTAAGACAAGAAATTGGGCGAGAGTGAGAGAAAGAGAAAAAACTCAGACAAAAGGGACATCGTTGTCAAGTCAGGACAGGTTTGAAATCAATCTAAAGACGTGTTTTTCATTCCGATGCACCTGAATCCCACTTTGTTAAGTATATTTGGGATTGATATATGAGCCCGCATTGTAAAAGACCTTTCACAGTGAAATATTGTTTAATTGTGATTGTGGTGACACCACAATAACTTTTTGTCAAAATCAGTGAATATCTCCTCAAGATCCGCTACCTGTGTATTAAAATCACAGCCTAGACTCTGATTTGATTTTTATTTGATCTCGAACCATCAACAATGTTTAAAAGAGAAATAAGAAAGAAAAGTCATTGTAAAATTGTAAAAAGACAAAGATAAAAAACAAACATAGATAAAGTATCCAATTATATCAAAGAACAAAAAAGGGGGAGCAGGCAGAAGCACAATGCATAAATGGCCCTAGCTCTGTAAACGGGTATGGGAAAAAAGTTGGGCCTACCGTAGCTAGCAACATGCCAGTTTACAGAGCCTAGGCTGTGTAATTACACCGGATTTCTTTTAAATCGCACATGGTATGGACAGGTAGCGGATTGTGAGGAGATGTTCACTGAGTTTGACAAACAAAATCATTTTGACAACAAGCCTTATCCACAATCACTGACTCCATCTTTAGGTGCCAATATGTTTGCCTGTCATCACTTCTGAATGTGTATCTGCTGTAGCAAGTTGGAGGTTACTTTCCTCTAAGACAAACTCACAGCATAGAGAGGGTTTGTCGGCTTCCAATATCAAGTGAAATGCACCATGCTGAGACTGTAACCAATAGGGAGATGATTTTTGAGGAGCAGCATGGTCTGACTTGGGGGTTTCAAAACAAAACAAAGGAATGTAGGATGGGTGAATGGGGAAGAAGGGAGCAAGAGAGAGAGACAGACAGGATGGGAGGGTGAAGGAGAGCAGAAGTGTTTTTTTTCCTTCATTTTGTAACCTTTTAAGCCTAATACATTCTCCGTGAGGTTAACATGAATGGCACACTGGTGAAATATTAAACCATGGGAAAGTACGGTTGGCTGACAGCTCACTCAGAGCTCCAAGCTACGGGGTCAAGCTCTTCATAAATTCACCCCTACTTCGTCAGGTCTAAACTAAAGGGAGGAAAAAAATGTCTCCCTGAACGCAGCAGTCTAATGAGAGGTCAATTCAGCCCTGAAACATATATTACCATCCATGATGTGTCATTAGGCATGCAGAGCCAAGAATGTATGCAACCACATGGGTTATGTCAGGCTGAGTTTGAAATGTGACACATGGTGGTTTTAATGTACACGTACTCCTGACAAAAGCCCTCTATATATAACACCGTTTCCAGCATAATTAATTCAGCGGCGGAAAATGAAGAAAAAAAAAATAAAAGGGTTTTGACACACGCACACACACACACACACACACACACACACACACACACACACACACACACACACACACACACACACACACACACACACACACACACACACACACACACACACACACACACACACACACACACACACACACACGCACACACACACACACACACACTGTGTTAAGGGAACACGCATGCAGGCAAACTTCACACACTCACCTAGACAATTGTGCCCATCATGTGCCAAGCGGAAGCCATCATAGCATGTGCACCTGTAATTCCCTGGGATGTTGATGCACTCATGGACACAGCCGCCGTTGTATTCAGTCGCGCACTCGTCGACATCTACAGAGAGAAAGATAACATGTGTGAGGTGGGAGCAGGTCCTTCAAAACGTGAAGCAATCAAGATCCAGTTAGAATGCAGTATAGCAACCTTAAAAGGAATAGTTCAGACACTTTGATAACCTTTAATTCTCTTCATTAGCAGGTTAGATGAGAAGATAAATACATTGCTTCACATCTGTCTTCTAAATATGAAGCTACAGACAGCAGCCAGCAGGCCTAGCATGAAGACTTCAAACAGGAGGAAACGATCAAAAAATAATATTGTTGTACCAGCTCCTCTAAAAGGTCATTAACACTTATAATTAATATCTGATTTGTTTCATCAAACAAAAGTGTAAAAATATTTTCTTTTTGGTTTGGTCTTGTTTTTTATAAATAGATAGTCATAACAATATCATGAGAAAAATCAGAAGACAAAAGTAACTGACATATCTAAAAAGTTTTTATGTTTTTTTTTACCTTGTCGAAGTAAATGTAATATCTGCTAGAAAATTCCCTGACTAGGTTTATTATTTCTTGAGGCATCTCATCTCATGAATAAGGAATTGACCAAGAGTGATGCAAAGATTTACAATGAAATGAATGTTGGTGAGAGAAGCAGAAGTGAATACCAATATCCTCCATTTAGAAATGTCTCTGTCAGGTAGCTTTCCAAACCTTGAAAACAGTTAGCGGACAGGTTTTCTATTACAAAAAGCTCCATTCCTTTCAAGATTTCATGCCATATTTGACATCTTAAAATTGGACCAGTTTCATGCCATAACATTGCTTTTTCCCCTTGGAATTGTATTGTTAGCCGGATGTTAAAGCCTCTGAAACAGCATTTTTGTCCAGTATGGGGTTCTCAAAGCTTTCCACTGTGATCCAATGAATAAAGTCAGTTGTGACATTTGCAGCTATAAGTACGTAAATGTTTATTTATAACAAAGGTACAAAAGAAGCATTGTCAGGTGTCCATTAAATTAGCATTGACAATTAACATTACATGCTGACTTGTGGCAAATACTGAATTAAAGGCAACCATTGACCATCAGACCAATCAATCAAAATCGATCTAACCTTCATCAGTCTTAGTGGCTAAACCAGAATAAAATGTTAGACATAAATGTGAGAGCGGAGGCAGGGAGCTAAAGAGAGGCTGCAGATTGCTTTGACAGTCTGAGTGTACTTGTCTGTTGTGGTTATGATGATGGTATAGGGGCCTATACTGATGAGTACCAGATAAGGTGGACTGAGAACACAACGCACTTCCACTCAGCACTTACTGGCCCACCGTGGGCCGATGATCTTGGTCTTTGAGGCTGTCTCATACAAGGCTTAGTTGGACTCGACAGCCGAGGGATGCGACTGAAACAAAGAAACTGTGTCCTGCTCTCTGCTTCTCCACTTCCTACACATCTCTGTCAATGCGCCATCTCAGCAAGCAATCACTTTTCGGCTCCTCTCTAAACCTGAAACACGCACTGCATGTTAACACAGCAATGTTTTTCCTATAATAGCTTTTGAATATGTCTTTTAATCTATGGTTGTCACATCCTCTTATGTCAAATCCAAATATAGAAAAGAAAATCATGAATTCAATGATGATGCTGAACTGTAATGTATGTAATAAGAATAATAGTTTGTTTGTAGACAATATTGTAATATATATTAAAGGTGCTCCGAGGAACTTTCAGTTTGTGTTAATTGTTGCACCTCCTTTGTAGAAAAGCTGTAGTTCTTTAACTATGCAAGCTGTTGTTCCTGGGTGAGTGTAGCCAGAAAAAACCCATGACAAAGGCATTAAGAAAAACTATATTAAAATAGCATTCTTTGCACTGATGGTTTCGTTTGCTGTTACATGTCGTTTATGATCATAAGAGGTAAAATGAGACTGTTCAGGAAATATTTAAAAGTTCCTCGTAGCACCTCCAATATCTCAGACTTTTTCAATGACAGAAAGACAAGGTCCTGGGATTATTTACATTATTGTTTCTGGTGTTTGCACAGTCCAATTACCTTAAAGGTGAAGTAAGCGGTTTATTTATGTTAATATAAGTGTTAAATCGCTCTTTATTCATACAGTGATCACTTACATAATGTGTAAAGCCGATCTCTCAGTCAGCTGCTCTGCATGTAATCAGCAAATAAACTTATTGGAGGATCCCGAAATGTATGTCCAATCACAAGAGAGAACGCTACAAACCGACACACATCTCACTCATGGTCTCACTGCCGGTGCACGCCAGAGCGACAGATGGGTGAATGTTTATGCGCCTACAATGGCGGAGCAGGTAAAAATCCTTCCCAATGTCTGTTTTGATTGGTTTTTATCATGTTTTATCACACTTATGGGTCTGAGATGATGCTAGATAACCTGCTGCTTGAAGACCACAGTGCATTAATGTGGTGACATAGGGACGAGCAAGGGGACTGCTAACTGCAGTAACTGACAGGAAGTTAACTAAAAGAACCATTCCGCTTACACCACCTTTAATCATAAAAAACAGCTTTCAGTATTTTCTGGTTAAGTAGTAGAAGTAAAAAATAAAAAATAAAAATTACATTAATAAGAAATTCTAAATCATAAAAAGACAGTAAATGTTTAACAGACAATAAACTAATCAAATAATCAAATACATTTATTAGAGTGAAAAAAGTTTTCCTTTTTAAACCAGATGACCTTCAAAACCTCTGTGTGTCAGGGTTCAGGGTTCATTGCCATATTTTGCCAGTTGAAGCGCCTGAGAAAAACTGATTACAGAGAACTCAAAAAATAATAATAATTCTCCCTTTTGTTACTATCCCTCCACTGCAGTCGAGTATAAACTTGAGAAATTAAGCAATAGGACCTATTATAGGACCGACTTCCAAAACTGTGAACCTTTCCTCTGATGTTGGTGGACACATCAGGACAGTTATCTGAAGAAAGAGCTTGTGCTTCAACTCATATGAACTCTCACTCTATTGTTATTGGTTAAATTGAATCTAGTATTGAACCTGTAGATCGCAAAAAATCCAATCTGCACAGGCAATAAAGACAAGCAGAGTGCAGGAGTTGTTTAAGTGTTTATGATGATTAAGCCAATCGTATGGAAACATGAGAATGCATTTCTTCTTTCATTGTCTTTCTGTTGCCCTCTTTTAACACAAATAAGTGCAGAAGTGCACTCAGAGCCTTTTGTGCAAGGCTCCATTAAACACGCAGTCTGACGGCATGTTCCCAGTATCTTACCGCCATCCACTAAAAACCCTCTGTTTGTTTTTTCTTATTTTATGAATGTTGCTTTTGAATTTAGAATTTTACCAGTACATCAGCCTTGAGCGGCCACCGGCAAGCCTTCAGTTCAATGGAAATCTAGACTTGCACATATTTTACAATAGATTCAATAAAGCAAACTGTTATGACCTACAGGCAGAAGGCCATGAAAAACAACTCGGTCAAGTAAATGAAAGAATAATAGTAGTTAGGGAAAAAAATGACATTGTGAAATATGGTTTTGTAATAATACTAATAAAAAGTGTGGGATATAATGATCCAGAGGCTTTAGGCACATTGAAAAAGCCCAGAAAAAACAGACCTGTGTCTGACGGTCTACGAGGTCTGCCTCTGGCTGTGGAAATATCCCCGACTGCTTGGCAGGGCCTCTGCCTGCTGTTTCAGCCGCTATCTTAATTCTCTCTTCTAACATGTGTAGGACATTTACTGCTTCATTTCATCTTGTCACAAAGGGAGCACTCTGCACCTGGCTCTCTCCCTCACCTCTTCAGGAGAGTCTTGAAACTAATGAGTTATGTCGAGTGAGACAGAAGCTCTTATCCAGCCCATCACTGGCCCAGGGTCTTACATTTAGGGAGTTAAGGCAAAAACAAAATCAAAATAAGAAATGCAAATTTTACTTCAGTTAAGTGTAAAAGTCAACTCCTGTGCTCGCAGACCGGAGTTGAGTGTGTGCAATTAACCACAGGTGAAAATAAGTGCATCAATCCAGAAAAACTTTTACCTTCACAATGTTTGCCATCGCCTTTGTAGCCCGACTTGCAGATGCATTTGTATGACTTTAGGGTGTTCTGACAGATGGCATCGATGCTGCAGTTGTCAAGCGCCTCTGCACACTCGTCCACATCTGGGAAGGAGGAAAGAGGGAGGGGTTAGTGAGTCCATGAAGCTGAAACGTTCTTGATGACTGCGTCAAAGCTACAGCAGAAAACACAGACGGGCTACGTTTGACCACTCAATAGTAAGATTCCAAACAGAAAGATGGAAAAAAAGAACAGCGACAATCAAAATAAATCATGTTGCCATAATGGTGAATTTAAACAATTGTTAAAAGTATTTATTTAATTACAAGTCATTCAAAATAAATCCCACTCATTGTTTGTGTCGCAGTGATCTGTAACTGGTCAAATGGACATTCATCTCTGAAAGAACTGATCAAATTTAGTGAAAAGAATAATCTAAGAAGAGCCTGAATAACAACTGGGTGGAAAAAGATTAATGGGGGAGTCCCAGTCCGGCTATGGATATATGCAGGTTATACATATAATATACCCAAAAGTTCTTGAGATATTTCAGTTTGGACCAAATTGATTGACCAACATTGCCATCCCTCGATCCACGCATGCTAGCATGGCTAAAAACAAACCAATACAATCTTAAACGACAAATAACAAAACAAGCAGCCTCGTGACCAATGAATGACATTTCTGCTTGACTAGTTCTCATAGCTCTGAACAACAGATATGGGGCAGAGATAAAGTAATCATAATAAGGTAACTGTTGTGTAACCGCGGGATTGAGTTTGAAATATTAAAAAGACCGAATGTGAAAAGATAAGAATGGAAATGGATTTAACCAGAAGCATGATCAGGTTTGCTTTATGGAGCCCCTAATCCCACCAAATCCCAGTTAACTAGCCCAGGTGTTTAGGATTACCCCCCTGCACACAGCGGAAGGGCAGCTTAACAAGGTTTACATAGCTTCCAGTATCCACTCTTATCACAAGCCCTCTGCAGGAGCTGACTTATCCCACTGGGAAATGACCTGCAACCCAAACCCCTGAGTTTAGCATATTGGCTATATCTGCCTATTCCTGGAGGACATGAAACCTGCTGCGGAAAGGAGGCCAGTGCCAATGCAGACTGCCCCAAACTTTGTGGCAAATCTGGGCCACAAAACTGTGAATTTATATACCAATTACAAGAGTTCTGAACACCTATAGGCAAACATAGCGGAAACAACACAATAACAGATCATCAATGCACCAGAAAGAACACAATGCTTCCAGGTCAAACTTAAAGTTGGAGGGTCTGGTATTCATACTAATCCTGCTATGACATGAGGTTCCAGTGATACTTGATGCTTGCATAGAAAGCTTGCATTAGGTGTCTGAATCAATGTTAGATAAAAAAAGACTGTACAGCTGGCAGCTGCTCTGTGAGGCAGGCCGACGTCCCATTATTCTGACAGCTCAATAGTCCAAAATATTTCCCATTGGTTTGAAAGGCGTTGAAATTAGTTTTAAGTAGGATTTTCGACAGACATTCATCAGCGTAGACTTCTTACTTAGTTTCACTTGCAGTAGGCAGCAGGAGGACGATTAGGATAACAACCAGCACTCACACTTAAGTTACCGTCATTCTGATTTAGGGACGTCAATTGAATACTGTCTAGTTAACGAAAAAACAGATTTAGTCGCTGATGAATGTCTGTCTTATATCCAACTTCAAACTAACTTTACCACCTTTTGGTCCAATGGGAAATACGTCGGACTATTGAGCTGTCGGAATGCCTTGTTGGACTTATGGCATGGCGCCAGTATACGCTAGCATACCAACATTCTGCTGCTTACATTTTGACCTGACGATTGTACTAGATGAAAGGTAAAGGGATCAGCTATTCACTGCAATCCGTCTCATATTTGTTGAAAACATTACACAAAGAGCCAAAAAGGAAAATTAAAGGGATCACAAAATTCAGTAGTGTTCATCGTCTTGGGGCCATCAATGTCCGAACAAAATGTCAATGTCATCTATGAAATAATTCCATCTGGACCACAGCAATGGACTGCCCAAAAGACCAACATTACCCTCCCTATAGCAATGCTTTTCCAAATGCTATTACATGTTTGATTCAGGGTCAAAGGTATAAAAACAGTAAACACATCGTTTTAGCATCAATATTAGGATACAAGCTCAGGTGTTTGTGTGCAACATTCAGTCAGGTATATAGCACCTGGTGTCATCATGGCTCTTCTTTTGCTAGGCTTCCACAAAGCCATTTAGTGATGAAGGAGCTCCCCAAACCCTGTATTGATTTATATTATGTGAGAACAATGTACATTCTACAGAGGAGCAGCCTTACTCCTAACACAACGTCTTCAAGAGCAGGAGAAGCCGTGTGAGAAAGTGCTGTACAGTAGAGGAGGCATTAATCACAACAGAATATCTGTCTTATTGTCAGGTTTCTTGGTGCCAAATCTCTGGAGTAATTCATATTCATCATGACAAAACTCAACAAATCCCTTGTTTCATTTAGTTATTAATGTTCCCATCTGGGGAATCAGTTCACTTCATCTTGCAAGGTTGCCGGCTCCCAATCTTTTATTTTGGGACGCACACAATCACACACTCTAAGGCAAACACAAATACACACGCACACAGACACTTTTTTTTTTAAACACGCCTGAGGTAGGAAACTGCAATTATGAGACAGAGATTGACAAGTTTACACATCAGCATACCTTGTATAGCTGTGATCTGTTTTTAAAAAGAAGAAATCAAAAGATATTGATACAAATAGTACAGAAGGAAATTGCAATTATATACAGTATATTAAACAGTAATGTTTACCATAACTACTTTGTTTTCAAGTCAAATTTGCAACTGTTAGATGATGTTTTTGCTTCAGGGTGGATGCAAAAGATTGGAGCCGGATATTGGGCAAAAAGTATCTCTAATGTTATGTAACTGCCATGTTATGAAACCTAACAACTTCATGGAAAACGGTAAATGATGACAGCGCATGCCTGCAATGCATTTAGGGTTCTATACAAACAGAACAGCCTGCATGTTTGGTAAAACCACCTACACAGGTGAAATTCTGTTACCAACTGTGGAAAAGCTAAACTCCCTCCTCATATATGTTCCTCCGATTTATAAGGTTTGGCAGATCTGCACTGCAACTACATCTTTGTGCAAATATTTCTTGTATTTTCTAACTGTAGTGCAGTTATGGAACCAGCTAACGATGAATATAAAAAAATCCAAAAATAATTTAACAGCCTGTTAAAACTGTTAGATAAAACCCATTTACCAAGACCTCAACATTGACTGGGACACAATGAGGCAAGTAATTTGAGATGATCAAATACCAATGTGAAATGAGCACATAACACTTCCACATTCTTAAGCCCTTTGGTGTGAGCTGCACACATTAAATTAAATAATTACAAACTCAAAAATAAATTCCACCAATAAAAGTCACTGGGAGTGTTCCAAAAGACACATTGGACAACAAAGCAAAATGTACTGGTCTCTTTGGAAAGCCAACAAGTCTTTGCCATGGAAATAAACATGTCACAATCAATACATCCTTCGGTTCAGTCCAGAAGACGATACCCTGAAAGCTCAAGAAGAAAAAATATGCACAGTGTTCTGTAATGCTGCCCTGGTAATTGACTCATGCCCAAGATGAAAAGATTGTTTTTCATTGGGAGTCTCTTTCATTCTTTTGTGTTGAGGGATCACAGTTGTTGGGAACAAGTTAAGGCAGCGGAGGATGGAGCCGGCGTTTCGAGACAAGGATGAATAAACAGAGTCAAAACAACTAAAGAGAAGAAAGAGATGTTGGGCAATGCTCAGATGTTTAAAACGTTTCCTCAGGGGAATGTGTCATTTTGAATGTGGCTGCTGTTGTAACTCTCCTCTGGTTAATGCACTTGAGCATTAAAGCCACAAATAGCTGTAGTCTTTGTTTAAACCCACTGACATTCTAATACTATTGAATTCAATGATTTTCGTGGACGAAACCAAGTCGTACAATAGTGGGGCATGTTTTCTTTCCCCTAAAAATCGATTCACTTCATGCTCTATTGTATGCTTAATAAAACTTCAAACGTTGCCCTGTGTCAAACATCTAAATCCCCTAATGCATTGACTTATTCTCTTGACTGAGCAAAAGCAGACTTTTCATTTTTGGAGGGCAGGGTTAGAAAGCATTTAAATTGGATTTATTATAATTGTATAACATTTGCTGGATAAAACATGCTAATGTCCTTAGAGGTGGCTATTAGGAAAGTTAGTGTGAAAAGCCATATTCCATTTATTCCTGAAGTAGTCTCCACATATAAGTCTGCTAAGGGCTGCTGGCCGAGGAGGTGAGACCTTGTCGGAGGCGCTTTTGCCTCCCTGATTTATGAGAAGGTCCTGGGATAAGCAGTGCATTTAGCCGGGCCCGGCTCAAGGGGGTGTGAGCAGGAATAAGGCTGAGAGAGGGAGAGCGCGAGTGTGTGGGAGAACTGTAGGGCCGAAGGTGTGCAGTTCAAACATAGGGTAATGTTTACTTTGAGTGTTGAGACCCTCGCTGTTTGCTTTGCCCCAAACCTGCCCCCCTCCAACCCATCACCTTTCCTTCAGATACAGAAATAGACTTGAGTGGAGCTGGGACACCCTTAGGTGTAACTTTACTCGTGCTGCTGCGCCTACAGCCAACCTCAGAATAATAGTCAAATATGTGGGCCAATAAAGTATTCGGCTGAGTTTTCCTGACAAAATAATTTGGTGCAACATTTGAACAGTCACTGTTAGACATTTGAGACAAAACATGAATTGAGAAAGACATTTTTCAGTGAAAATCCTTTATTTTCACACGTTCCTTGCGGCAGAAGAGAAAGGGTGCTGGGTTCAATTCCATAAAAAGGTGTTCCTGGGATCACAGTGTTTCTTCAAACTGTGTATAATTACAAAGGAACAAGTATTGTAATTATCCATCTTAGAACCACTATACTTAGGGTTGTGGTTGAGCAGGATGGGGTTAAGGTCAGGATAATTACTTCACATACACAGCAGCAGGGAGTCTAAATGGCTCTACTGTGCAAAAAACAGACGGAAACACCTCTTGTATCAATATAACGTAAATGACCCATATGATGACATTATGTTGACCTCTCAGACAACTACAGGTTTGAAGAAGTGGCTCTTTTACCCTGTATTGATTTTGGACGGAAATACAGCAAGAAAAGTATTTTCCCGATTTGAGTGAAGGCGAGCACAGGGAAAGTTCCAACGTTGACAGATGACAGTGAAAACATCCTTCTGGTGCCACAAAACAACAATTAAAATTTGCACAACTCCAGCTCTCGACTTCGGACTATGGTGCGACCCGGTTAAAGTCTGTGTAAAGTCCACAGCAAATAACTGGGACATTTGTGTTAAAACTTACAGCTCACAACACGGATGAACAATAGATATTTTTTAAGTTACAGTACACGTGTGAAAAGGGCTTTACAAAGGGCTTTACAGACAGCCACGTCTTTCTACTTGATGTGTTTCTTTGTCTTTAGGCTGGTTGCCTGGGTGACAGAAAGGACCAGGTTATGGAAAGGACAGAAACTATGGCCGGGTTTTGCATAATTTATCACAACACACTTTGATATAAATGTCACGGATATTCAAGTTGTGCATGGCAGCAGTCCGCGCCCCCTCCCCCCCCCAAACTGGTTTTGATGAAATGCAGACGTCAACATTCAAACAAAATTTTGCATCTCTCCCCCCTCTTGCCTCGATCCCCTTCAGCTAATGAAGGGACACACTGTTGGTTGTCCAGCAAACCTCCAAAAAGTTGTGAATAAAAATATCAACTGCTTCCATTCGGGATATTTACACTCATCCTTCACACACTCTAAATGTTTAGGAATCATGACCACTGACTGATCCTGTGCTTTCAGAAACTGTGATCACAACTTCAAAACACTGGGTCCCTCCCTGCTTATGTCCACCAAGCATGAAGCCTCAGATTAGTCTGAGGGCAAAAGAAAAACGAACAGGGACATGCGATGGGATTTTAAGAAGTGAAATATTATGTTCACATTATGTAATCTTGAGCTGTTTTCCTTTTATTATTTATGTCTAGGTGGCTAGGTGCATAAGACAGTGACAGTAATGACTAAACCTTGATTCCTGTATTCCATAAAAAGGAGCACTCAGTCTCTTACACACTTAGCAAGTCCAGTTCATTGACGAGGGAGTATACTTTTGCAGCCTGTGAACACCATTCCATATACCGCCTGGAGGGAGTTTTTTTTTAGAGAAAAGGAAAAAAGTAGAGTTGCATTCTGGAATTTGAAGCATTTTGTATTTTTGAAGTGAGCCATAAAGGGGGCGAAAGTCAGGATATCTGGACAACTGCTGCAAATATTTTGAACATTCTTTAAGTTTATTGTGAGTCCCAAGTGCAACACTAATTGGCTGGGGTGCCCCTTTAATTTTAATTGGTGCTGCAACTGACACTCATAATTGAAGAATCTGCTGGTTATTTTATCCATACATTTTTGTCTATAAAACATTAGATAACAACATTTAATGTATTCGACTTTATTATGTATACTCTAACTCTAAAAAACTGCAATTCCTCACATTTGAAAACTAGAAAGTCTTAAAAAATTACTGATTAGTGCAGCTCTAATTTATATTTGCTCATTCTTTTTTTAAATATATTTTTTGGCATTTTTAATGCTTTATCAATAGTGTTTAAGAAACAGAGGTGAAATGGGGCAGAGAGGGAAGTGACTTGCAGAGAACGACCGCAGGCGGGAATCGAACCCGGGTCTGCTGCTGGGCCCGGCCCGGGGGGGGGACACCCCACCAACTGAGCTAAGGGAGCCCCCATATTTGCTCATTCTGTGCAAACAAAAATGTTACATTTCCTAATGTTTAATTTTTTCATTCATCCATCACTTCGTTTGATGATCGGCCTGGAGTGAAGAGCACCTTGCGTAATTTCTTAAACTTTTCTCAGGCTCAAATTCTCTGAATAAAAAGCGGACGTTCTCTGAGTTTCTGATCATAGACCAAGCATCTGGTGCTCTGCCCTTCCTTTAGCATGTGTGGCGTTAATAGACTATGACTCAGAGACCTCCGGACCACCTCTAGAAGAAAAACACTTATTACAGTAATTAGATGAATCATGGACCAATACTAAGAAGTGCAGAAAGAGGCTGACTTGACACACTGTAAATGTTGGAGGTCTAATACATACCACACTGAATGATTGGGCACAACTTGTAACCATTTCCCATTAGTAGCCAGAGTGACAAGTAATTCATTTGTACCTTTCAAGGCATTTTTCATGCATGTCCCCACAACCGTTAATGACTTCTTGGCCTCATGCAGCATATTTTACACGGGAAGGGCGGCACTTAGTCCAGCTGTTTACCTTATATTTATACAACCAGAGCTAACTGACATGACACTCTCCCCTCTGCACACAGCAATTACATTCATTGGCGGTTGCTTTAACCAGATACAGTACCAACTATAAAGATGGCAACATAGCAATTACAGCACAAGTGTGATATTTTTAGTTGTTTCCTGTCAAACGGAGGTTTAAAGTGAATGGTTCTCTGTTTGAGCCATGAGGCAGGCATTAACTACTAAAGCTCAGAAATGGGAAGTTCAGCAGGCTGGCTGGTTATAGGCTACTGCACAATCACTTCATGCTAAGAATTCACTCATACAAGACACATCAAGATTTTTTTGGCCTCTCTTAATAACTGCTGCTCCTGTATTGCAATCAGTAAGGGAGAGTCAAACCGAAAATATAACATCAGAAAGGCTTTTGCCTTATTATTAAGAGGCAATAATGTACAGGCAAAACCACTGAAAAAACAGAAAAGCATCCAATCAGAAATGAGATACAATACGGGCCAGTCATGTAGCATTATTTTCAGTTTATTGTTTTTTTGTTTGTTCGTTTGTCTTTAAAAATGTAATGAACTAATTAGAAAAAAAAAATAGATGGTTTGTCAGGGGGCCTGGATTTAACTCATGAATTATATAATAATATATAGGCCTAAACATTTTTAATCAAAACAATGTGAGTCATAATGACAAGTGAATCAGTTATAATCCCGACAGTTGTTGGATATATTTAATCATATTCAGGCCTTGAATTGTCTTCCTGCTGCATACTTGTAAATCATCATATGAATTATTAGCTAAATTCAAACTGCACCATGTACTGTACTTAATTGCTTCAGATCATGTTAGGCAAGTTTAAGTAGACTTATATAATTATAAACACATAACTGTGTTGACATGCGTTTTATTATAATCGAAAAGTCAAAGGGCTCATTCCAACATCAATGTCCATTCAAACCAAGGACTGTATGTAATGTTGTGGATGCAAATACATTTAAAATTCCATTCCAAACGACACACACCAAAAAAAGAACAAACTTTAAACATATGAATGGCGTCTGTTATTTTTGGACATATATTCTTATTTTTTTACAATATTTCAGACACCTGGCCAACAGCCAAGTACTGCACCTGATGTTTACTTGAATATGAACTTCATAATACTTCTGTATATCACATTATGTGATCATTGCAAAAAGGACTGATTGCCCATAGAGTTGCAATTACTCGTTAATTGATTTATTAGTTGATCAACAGAAATGTCACCTGCAAATATTTTGATGAGCAATTTTACAGAATAAATTCAAAATTAATTGATATTCCAGCTTTGCAAATTTCAATGTGTTGTTTTTCTATTCTTCTTTGGGTTCTGGGGACCTGTTTTTGGCATGTTTTGCTGACATTTAAATCACCAAATGATTCATTAATCAAGTAAGAAAATTATCCATAATACAAACAATCCTTAGTTGCAGCCCTATATGTCAGTATGATGGATGGTGTAATAACATAAAACAAAAAGCCATGAACAGCTGGTACTTGCCATCAATCGTCAGTATAAGCTATTACAGTCCGCAATAAATATACGTATACGGAGTTCAACAGGGGTGATTAAATACTGCAGAGGGTCATACGGTTTTTCCCATGCCTCTGTCCATTGAGGAAGTCTCAAATTCATCAGTGAAGTCATCCCTCTTTCTGTGCAGAAAGCATTGACCCAGAACCCACCAAATAAATAACTTGGCTTCTTTTTTTTCTCATCTGGATTCCTTGATGTATTGGGTTGGATTTTTCCATTACTAAGCAGAATAAGAGCATTTCCTTTCACTTCCAGCAGTCTCTAAAGCTGGCGCTCACCATCAGGAATGTAAACACACACAGTCTGTAAACAAGGCTCTCTCTGACCCCCAACCCCCCTCTGACAACGCTGACCACTGCAGACCGGCCTAATGACGTCCCTCGCTGACCCCCCTCTCCATACTGCGCCCTAAACTCTCAAAGAGAGACGCAGCCCCATTATTGAGCCCAGGGGTCACAGGAGGGAGTGGGGAAGAGGGCGAGAATAGAGGAGGAAGGATGGTGTAGCATCAGAAATGAAGTACAGATACTGAGATGCCGGTCCCACTGATATGACCTGATCTCCCGACTCACAGTATCGCTAATCAGTGCTTTATAGAAGAAAGCTTTATAGAAGCTTTGTGGTGGTGGTGGTGATGGGGGGTAGAGGATTAATGATCTGAGAGCCAGTGCAGCTGGCCGAGGGACGTCCTCAGCGAGCCATCAGCGCTTGTGAAGGGGGCTCTAGAGGTGAGTTTAAGACTGGGGGGGGTTCAGAGTGCCGTCAACACTGACTCCATCCTCCCCCGACACCAGCGGGGATGTTGTCAGCACAGTGCCGCATCTGCACAGAGAACAAAGGCCACTGACAGGGAGGGAAAGGGAGAGGGAAGCAGGAGAGAGTTCTGCTCATTTTAACCACAATGCCGCAGTTGAGAGAGAGGCATCACAGGCCTCATTTGGAGCATATTGTTCAGATTAAAGCCATGATAAATAAACAAGCTTCAAACAAGCTCTGGAGTCCTTTTTCTAGAGAGTGCGAGGGTTCACATGTTTAGTTTATTTTTTTTTTTACCTCAGGACTCTGGTGTTGCATACAAAAGCAGTTTTCCTGATGTTCTGTGGAAAGTTTGGGTGATTTAAACTTGATGTGTTTGCCCTCCCTCTGTTGCACATCAAATCTACAGCGTCATCAGCCCCGCAACAATTCATAAATGAGGTGACAAATTGTAGTGGCAAGGTCCTTGGCTAGCGGCTGCTAAAGTTATTTTCTGCTTGGGGAAAGGAGGTAACAACGCAGAGGGATCTCAGCAGCTGATGGGTTCCCCTGGGGAGCGACAAAGAGTCCAAATGTTAAGGTTTTGTTTGGCTGTAACCTCACATCATTCGTGGCGCATACAAAATGAGTAAAACACAGTGATGGCTCAACTTCAGTAAAAGATTGCAGATAAGAGAGGGAGAGGGTTTTTACTAGTGATTTTACTTTTTCTAATTTGTTGTGTTTTAATTCATATTTTGTAAGATGTCCTTGGGTGTCTTGAAAGGCACCAACAAATAAAATGTATAATTACTCTGAGGGTGAAAGTAGATCTCGTACTCTGCTCTTGTAATACAAGTGTATACTTATCCAACGCACCTGCTACAAAATTACCTGGATGTGCAAATATCCCGGCCAAAAAAATGGTATACAAACTGAAGAAGGGGCAGAAGTGATCATCATCAGAGTTAAATGAGAAATTCAACACAACTGTAATATCACTCCATTAAAAAGTTAGAGTTAGCTCATCTTTCATTGGAAACACGGGAAAACTTCATGCTTGGCTCTGTCTGATGCTTACAAAAACCACCAACCAGCATCTCTAATAGTAACAACGTAATTAGTTATTACTTATATTATACTGTGTTATAATATTTCAACACTTTTGGCGGAGGGTGATGTGTTGGACTATTTCCTGGCTCTGAGCAGTTGCCAGGCAACCAGCAAAGTCCAGGAAGTCACAGGGCAGATAAGACAAATGAGATGTAATGTGTTTATTAGTGAGCTTTACAAATAATGGTAGTTGTAGTTTGTAACCATTTGGCAGGGCCAGGCTAGCTTTTTTTTTTTACAGAAAAGCAGCAGTACAATTTTGTACTTTGAAACAGTGAAATGATGATCAATTCTAAAGAAATTCTAGCGAGTGTTCAGCTCATTATAAAACATAAGATAACAAATTACCAGAGAAGAAAAATTGATTAAATGTTAATAATTTGTTAAGTGCACTTGTGAGTGGAGAATTCAGATCACTTAAGGCAAGAATCTTCGATAGAGAGGGAGAGAGAGAGAGAGAGTGAGAGAGAGTGTGTGTGAGAGAGAGAGAGAGAGAGAGAGAGAGTGAGAGAGAGAGGTAAATGTCTTGGTTACATTCCAGCAGCCAGGATGAAAGTGAGCAACTGTCCAGAACGAAGGACCCACTGAACTGCCTTCGGTCACAGTTAGCACCAGACAGCTTGGCCCTTTACATGTGCCTGTAAACATGGTGCTCACTCACTGTATGTGACTGCAGCCCCTCAACTAAATGTCCGTATCAAGCTGCAGCTTGGCCAAAATGAAGCCAAGGAATTAGGGGGGGCGGAAAAAAGCACAATAAACCTAAAACATTCTCTGTTTCTAAAAAGATTTTCCCTCTATAATGGAGTCTCATTTTGCTAAGCGAAAGCACTTCTGCCTGCTAAGTGCAATCATTAATATCCAGTTGAAAATCACTCATCGCAGTCATATGCATTCACTTGTCCTTGCAACACACCCCAAAGAACAAAGCCGGTTCCATAATTCATACCGCATTGCTCTTGGACAGAATTGTTATCTAGTGTTTTCACCACTCAAGTAATGCCAAGATAATAATCTCTGTGCTCTCTCGACTGCTCTGTAACAACTTGTACAGTGGTAGTGGAGCACCACTTGTCAGGCCGATGCTTTCTTAGAGCTTCTGCCGAGTGGTATCGTGAAGCTGTTTTGATCCCCTTCCACCCACTCATCAGCGAGTGACCGAGGGCTGCCCTAAGGCTCAACCTGCCTTTGCACACTCTAATCATAATGAGAACACAACTCTCTGACACTGCATGCCTGCTGCAGAGAGAAAGAGAGAGAGAGAAAGACAAACTGAGACAAGCTTGGGTTTTGTCACCACGAAAGAGTACTTTGAGTTTTGGGGAAAAGGGGGCGTTAACAGGTTTGGAGCTCATCTGCTTTAATTCAAATGAAAGGGGTGACATATCACTTTAGTCAATGAGACATTTAAACCGCAATGTCCTCGTCCGCAACGTCCTTATCTTCTCAAAGTCGTAGAGCATCTAGAATCCCGTTGAGGTCGGAAGAAGACATTTTTCTTTCTTGGCTGACCTGAATACATCTTCCAGTCGCCGGCTATAAAAAATGACTTTGCCAAAGAGTGTGCTCCGGTAACTTGGCAGACTAGTAAGGACTTTTGTGTCTGCTTGTTTTAGAGCAGGACCAGTCTCAGAGGGGAATAAGTGTAGCAGCTCAACAAATAGCACTGCTGGAGCGCGTCAGGACTTCAGGGACAGCGCAGAAACCACACAGGCAAACGAGAGCCCTGGCGATGAAAAGGGCCAAAGCGGAGTCAAAATGTTAAAGCAAAATGTAACTGGTTTTCATAGAAGACGGTGCCATCGTCTCTGCCCGCCTGTCTGTCCCCACATCCATTCATTCTTTCTGCTGAACAGCAAACGTTCAGAGAAGTTCAAGGCCAAAGGGCTAGGCAGAAACTGAAGCCCAATGTATGTGGCTTCACATCCAGTTTGAAAGTAGTGTCCAAATGAACACAGACACAGCCCATATACACACTCTCTCACTGTCCAAATTAGACGTATGTATGCACACATCAGATGCCAACACTTGCAAAGCCTTTCACAGAAGTGCAACAGATCCAGATGTCTATCAAGTCACAACAGTGGGCTGGGCAAGGGCTGGAGAAAGCTGTGCAGGGAACCAGAGGGGAGCTTGTGCACATCCTTTCTTTTTTTTTGCTGCGAAAAATATAAATAGCACATGGGGCTGACAGCGAGCATTCTGACATGGCGGGTATAACACAGTCGTTGCTTATGGCTGACGGAGAAGCAAAAAAAGAAAGACGGCTACTTCATTAAGTGCAAAGGAAAGGAAGCGAAGACAAAGCAAACAAAGCGAGAGTTGGGTGAAAAAGAAAAAGGAAAGGGGCGAGTGAGTGTTGGGGGTGGGCGGGTGGGGGGGATTTCTTCTTCTTCTTCTTCTTCCTTTTCCCATCTCGCTTGAAGCAGAGACCAGGGCAGCTTCTCTAGGTATAAGCCTCCACGTCGCTTGCGTGGGCCTCATATTGCCAAGGCTTGCTCGGTTCCCACAGTGTGTCCGGGGGGCCTGGATGGATCTGGCCTTCCTCCCCTTCGCTCAGGCAAATGCTGCCTTAGACCCCCAGGCCCCCGGAGCAGAGGTTACACCAACATAGCCACAGCCACGGCAGCATGTCAGCCCCACACCAACCGTTGCCTTGGTGCCGCCGCATTAACGAAAGAGCTCCAGACACTGTTCGAAGGGGAAAAGTGATTTGCCATGACGTCTGCAGCTCCCCTCTTTCCTTTCCTTCTCGCTGAGAACGCTCCGTCTCTCACCGTCTCTTTCTCTCTTTCTGCACCCTTAATCTCTCCTGTTTCCCCCGCTCTCATTTTTCCCTTCTTTGTCATTCTCTCCGCCACATCCTCAAATCTTTCCCTCCCTCATTCCACTGCTCTTTCGCCTTTTTTTTCTTTCTTCCCGGAGTAATGACTGATGCCTGAAACACAGTGCCATGATTAGACTGACATTGATGAAAGACGAACACTCTTGTTGGGCAACATCTGCGTAGAATAAATATTGAGCTGACAAATTGTGCATTTTTTTTAAGTCACTGTTCATCCCTGCATTTCTTTTTTACAGTTTTCAACATAGCCAACTTGCCAGTGCCACGGAGTTGCCACCAATATCAAAACACTATATTTATTTTCAGTCCAGACACAAAATATGCTCACAAATAACTTCAGAGGCAAACACAGATAATATGTCACTGCAGAGCTGCTGATAAACAGGATCCAGAACAGTATAAGACTATCAAGGGGTTTCGATGGCGACCAACAAACAGGTGCATGCCATTACAGACTACTGACACTCACACGGCAGCATTCCACGCTACAAGGAAGTGTGTAAATCGAAAATAAAGTGAGAAAAAAAGTAGTTCTAATTGCAAAATGTAAATATTGAGTTTTCCCACAAGTGGGGGCAGACCACCCAGGATGCAAAATAGTCACCCACCCCCTTTCTCTTTTTGCCTTGTCGACCGCCCGAGAGATGTCTTTTTGTGTGTGCGAAACATCACCGACCACAACCAACACTCACACAGAAACCATGATGTGTCTTTGCATGCAAATACTTCTGGCAGCTCTCGTCTTGGCATTTGTATTGTGGGAAAATTAAGTGATGAAAACCTAGAGAGGGAGGGGAGAAGACAGACTGAGTGGATCAGAAAGGGAGTGTGTACCAGTGTGTCTTTCTCCCTCCTGTAAGGTGCCAAGAGCTTTGATTCAGGCTGCGCTTGTCTGGTCTGAATCATTTCTCACAGGACAAGAAAGCAAGAGGGCGGCCAGCTGGACAGGCCGGCACTGTAGCTGCAGTGTCTGACGGATGGAGACTCCCTGTGTGTGTGTGTGTGTGTGTGTGTGTGTGTGTGTGTGTGTGTGTGTGTGTGTGTGTGTGTGTGTGTGTGTGTGTGTGTGTGTCTGTGTGTGTTACAGGCCGGTGTCAAATACTTGTCTGGTCTGTGACAAATACCTCCTATAGTAGTCTCACTACAATTACCTGCAGGACTAGCTATGAAACATAACTGTTCACACGGCCGGTGCTGTTTGAAGAATTACAGAGAGCTGTTATTTCCAACGACAAGGAACTCAGTGAAACTTAATTTAAGCCTCGTTGTGTTTGCATTCTGCTCTGCCTTGGCACGTCTGCTTACATATAATGCTACAGAGCACAGTGACACACATAAAAATCATTCATATGAATGCAAAAATTAGTCAGTGAGTCAACAGATGGCGTCTGCTTGTACTGAACTGGGAGTAGGCCTAATTGATGGATCAAAGTAACCAATAACTTCACTTTTACACTCTAAATGTCAGACCATAAATTAAAGTCTAATTTTTACAGTGTCATCATTACCAGGTTTCCAAAACGCATCTCACACATCAATTCATTAGGCACCAAGCAGTCTGGCATTAAATTAAATTAAAAATTCTCAGCAATCAGCAGTAAAATTATAATCTTCAACGTGAAAACTTACCTTGAGTGGGTTTACTTCCTGAAGCTGACTGTTGGACAAAGGCGACCAAGCAGAAACCTACAAATCCAAGGCTCGCGCGTATCAAATCGTGCATATACATCTTAACTTTTTACGGTACAGTTGAACACGAGCACTTTCTAAAATCTGCGATGCGCAAGAGCACATATACAAAGGGTGCGTGTGCGGTATGAAGGTTTCTTGTTATTCCCTCTGAGCACGCGCTGATAGGATACTGTGCCGATCAACCCGTCTTTTCCTCTGTACGCTGCTTATGTGAGTTTCAAGTGATCGGGTTTGAGGAGGACAGCCCGACAACGAGCAGCGGAGGACGGCTTCTCTGTTATCATGTCTCGAGCCAGACCAATGTCAATTTAAGAAAGGGGGTGAGTGTGTGTGTGTGTGTGTGTGAGAGAGAGAGAGAGAGAGAGAGAGAGAGAGAGAGAGAGAGAGAGAGAGAGAGAGAGAGAGAGAGAGAGAGAGAGAGAGAGAGAGAGAGAGAGAGAGAGAGAGAGAGAGAGAGAGATGGAGTGGAGCGGCGGGGTCTGAAGGGGGAGGAGAGAAGAAGCGTCCGTGCTGCGCTCCGGACTCGTCTGCTGCTCCTTCTCTGCTCTGACTGGCCCTCAAGGTTTTTTTTTTCTTTCTTTTTTTTCTATTTCTTCTATTACAAAAAAAAAGTTCTGCGGGAATTAACACACGTGTTGGTTCGGTTCGGCTGACGGTGGATATGAGCTACCACGTGCACGCACGGTGGGTCGGGCTCGTGCGTTTACCTGGCCGGTGCCACCTGCGCAAAAAAAAATAAAAAAAAAGAGGAGGAGGAGGAAAAAAACTGAAAGGGAAAGAAATAGTGGACTGTAACGTCGGCGTGATAGAAACAATAGTTTGCAAAGGGGGAAAGGGTGGAAGGATTTATAAATGAGTCAGAAAAGTAATAAAAGGAAAAGTAATAGCCTAGAGATTGCATTCTGTTCTTAGCCCAGCAGCCTATGTGAGGCTACACTCCAAGCCAATAAGCGCCCATTTTCATTGTCCCGTGTGGGTGCAGCATTGATGAGATGAGGTTTGCAATCTCACTGATTGAAGATTCATTTTCTCATTAAAGTAGTGTGTCAACAACAACGAATGCTGACACTTTGAAAAATATCAGGCATTTTAAAAACAATCTTCTCTAAATAGTTTGATTCGGGGGAAAGAATAAGATTTCTTCCTGAAAAATCTTAACTCTCAGTACCAGCTTCTTGAATGGAGATGGAGTTAAAAGTTCACCTGACGGAGTTAAGCCCTAAATTGCAAAACGTATTTGAAAATGGAAAATGAAAATCGACTGATTTGCCTTCACATCATCCTCATCCCAAGGTCAATTGGGGCCCCAAGCAATTTCATATCCCTGTTAAAGCTGCAGCTGGACCCGCATGAAGAACTGAAATCCAAGTGAACTTGTTACTTATAAAACTTGTAAAAATATGCACAGAAAGGCATTTAAAAAATAAATAAAAAGCCCTGTTGACATTAAGTTATTACGTTGAATGAACTACACCAGCTGTTGAAAATGCTGTTTAAAATGAATCAGGTCCCCGTCGTTTATGATAACAAACAATCAGTAATTGTTCCCAGGAAGGTTGATGAAAGCATTATGATAATCATCTGGTGTGGTGACCAAAACAAAAAAAAAATGGTTCATCTGATTCCAAAACCATTTAACCAACACCATATTATCCGCTCGTCTGTAATGATTATTGAGTTCTTCCATGCGAGTGATTCAGCAGAACTGCCACATTTTCACTCATTGATTTTTGCCCCTGGCTTTTGAAATAAGTAAAGCCATGCCTGGTGTGAGAAATCAGCATAATGGAGCATGGAGACTCAGTGAAGTATGGCTGTGTGACGCTGGTGTAAAAAAAAGTTCAAAGTTAAATTTCCTTAAACCAAATATTTTGTTAATAATTGAATTTGAATGGGTTGAAGAGAGTTTGCGATTCAACCCGTCACCATCAGCTGTCCGTGCAAATCGCTATTCAAGAGGTCCTGTATGCACACCATTACCCCCTTAGACCTGAGGAATGGGGCCTGAGGAGTAACATGAATCAAAACCAGGCCTCTCTCGTATTACCAATGTGCTACATTTCACCGGCAATGACATATGAAGCATTTGGTTTTCAGGAAGCACCTGTATCCCCCCAGACAGACACACACACACACACACACCTGCTACCTCTCTGCATTATCACCTAAATTCATCAGCTGTGTTGATTAATTTTTGTTTGCATTTCGGGCTATTGACAAATTCTACACTGTAATTATCACGCTTGCTCCCATGCGTGTTTTTTTCTCTCTCAATCAAATATAATTAGGGACTCACAATGAGGCTGATTGGAGATAACAACTCTACTGTCTTCAGACAACGCAGACGAATTGAAGCGCACAAGCTGAAAATAGAGTTATGGCTGGAGTCAGAAAGGGAAGAGAAGATTATTATTCATTATCTTGAATCTTATTAGAATTGTGTCATTACCTTTACTTTGAAATATTATGTGTCAAAGTATTACTTCCTTAGTTTCAGAAACTGATGTTTCAAAAACAATGTCGTTTAATTTCTTTTCCCAGACTTCCAGCCCCGGGTTTCTGACGAAGACTATAAGGGCCTCAATAAATAAGAGATTCAGAAGAACCGAGTAACCTTCCGAGGAATCCCTCTTCTCATCCACAGAGAAAGAGAAAAAACATGTCAATCCACTGCACCAAGTCAAGCAGTTCAGCGTAATTAAAATAACATCCGTCAGGGATATGGAAATATCCCATGTCCCTGTGTCCAACTCTCTGGGTAATTGTGAGCACTTGTATAACCAAATGAGCTCAGAGTCACTCGGGGAGTTTGAGAAAGTCAGAACATGGTTGCCACAGAGCCCGAGTGCAAGTCGCACGCTGGAGGATCAGTACACTTTTTCAAGGCAACACTTCATTAAAAGACATAGGGGGCTACACACACACACACACACACACACACACAGGCAGACATCACACTGAGCACCAAACAAGGCTATTTTTAAACCTACACAGACACAGAAGGGAAGCCGTGGCAATGTTTAATTTATGACACTCGTGTCATGAAAAGGACTTGAGCTACAAGCTGGGTAAAAGGAGGAGTGTGGAAGGTGACGACGGAGGAGCGAGCATCATTCATGGATGAGAAGTCGAGTTAAGCTGTATTACAAGCCCTTTTTTACAGAGAACACATTTTTCATGCAACACTTTCATTGGGATTTGCTGCAGAGAAAAACTGACCGGAACCTGCCGGAACTTGTTTCTGCATAGTGTGTGTGGCACTGTTTTCTTTTTAGATTTGACTGAATTTGAAGGCAACATGGGCTTGTAACTTTTTCTTAAGAAGAGCTAAAGCCTGGCACGATTTGGATCTATATTAAAAATGCATGATTGTCAAAGATGTACCACATTTAAATGGTTCCACCATTGACAGCAGTTATTCCGAAACTTTTCAGCGAAAGGAGGGAAAAAAATATATAAGTGGCAAGTTGTTAGAGCCTAATTTTTATTTTGAATGTGAAATATCTAAGTCAATGCGCCAACAGCTGCCGGCGTGAGATAAATGTGAGATGGATGCATGTTGGGAGCCACCACTGTACTCTACTGCATGCTAATGAGCCGCGGAGTTAGCCTCCCTGCAGAGAGCCTAATGTTCTCTTCCAGATGGTCATACGCGGGGACACATCACTTCAGCTCCTCATTTACTTTCCTCCAGTTGGACATTTATGCTCCCCAATTGTCTGAAAGATTTATGTGTGAAAATGCAGAAAGAAAACTGCTTGGGCCAGAGTTAAGACCTTTTTTTCCCCTCTTTCTTCCCTTCTCTTTCCTCTCTGCGGGGGCTCCACATGCAAGGTTACCAACACCACCGCAGGCCCAGCAGGATCTCTTGGTACTCACCATGCAGGCACCACAGGGGAGCCCAGTGGCTTGCTGAGTTCCACACTTTAGTACAGGCATCCAGGCGAACGCTGTGGGCTTGCCCTAGGAATGCTTCCTGACCACAGCCTCCAGTCACTGGCATTAACGGGGGGGGGGCGGGGGGGGGGGGGGGCTGGAATGGAAGTAGAGTTATCAAGTCAGAAGAAGTGGAGGTGTCACTGACAGCCACATTAATGCTGCTGCAGCAGGGAGGTAGAAAAAATACGGAAAGGCTTGTTAGCTGAGTGAGTGAGTATATGCGGGTGCTAGAGGGGATACGGGCCTGTGTGCGTACTGCATATGGTGTGTACATGTGTGTGTGTGTGTGTACACACCTGTAATCAAGTGTACTCAAAAAAAAAATTAGACAGTATGATTCAAAGTATCAAAGATCATCATACAACTGAATTGTATATCAGTACTGACTGCCTCTCTGAATGTATACACATGGAGGACAGAGATAATACCCGTGTATTATTAGTAAACTCTTTTGAGTAGAACTGGGCCGGGCATGCTTGAACCCCGGCACACTCAGCAAGTGGCTCTGTGCCACTTTGTGTTCCACTAATCCTCCATGATCAACTCATATGCGGAGAAAGGGGAGGCGAGGCTTATCTTGGAGGCCTTTTTCAGACAGACACTATGTACAGTAAGTAGTTAAGTACAGAACAGGACCACAATGGTGGGGAAGTCCCATGAGCTCACTGTCTAGCCTGATAGTGCGGCAGCTACACCTACCTGCTCCAACTATACGTACACCAGGGAGTGTCTCCAAGGAGGCTTAGTAGTAGCATTGTGCAGGTTCAGCTCCTGTGTGTGTGTCTTAAAATACCAAGAGATATTACACCTTCAAATTTCTGGCCTTATTTAATTCCTCTACTCTGTGAAGAACCAAACTTCAGATCACATTCAGAGCATGGTAGGCACTTTAAGCTCAAGTGATGAATATGTTCAGGGATCACTGAGACACTTTGATGAGTAAATCCTTCCAGTAAAATTCGCCCCCACATTCACTTCTAAACATTATTTGCTAATACTCCGACCGACCTGAATCATTTCCCCTGAAAGGAACAAGACAAAGCAATTTTGTTTGGAAAGATACCAGATGCAGTCTGGCCTTGTCTGAGCTCACAAACAGTGGAGAAAAAGAAACTGTAAATAAATGACTTATTTCCCCTTACTGAACAAAAAACTACAATACAATAAGTCCTGTTTTCCCTAAAAAAAATGCAGTTTTATGAGACACTTCATAGATCGAAAGCTGAAACAAATTCATTTTAATTAAGCAGTGAACCAATTTCATTATTGCACAGGCTGTAATCTCAAAATCTTTCCACAATTTGAATGACTCAGCTTCAAAAAGATTTGGACATATGCAGGCAAACTAAATTAAAGTTTCATGAGTTAAAGTTATCGATCTGAGTTTTTTTTTTGCAGTGAAGTGTTGATGCAAACTTATTTAAAAGGGAAAGTTGACTTGTTACCATTTCCAAGCTTTTCAGTAAAGTTAGTGGTTGGCAATTTAATTATTACATAGGCCTATATTGATATATATTGTATAATAAATTAATGAATGTAAAACTTCACAAAATCTTAAGATGTAGGCTAGTCTAATCCTTAAGTGTAATCATTTTGAGTGTTCTTTAACATCTAACTGCTGTTATGTCCTAGCATGATGATAAAATGACTGCAGCCTAATAAAAAGAAAAACATTGCAAGTTTCACAATGAATCACCTTTAAAAGATTAGGACACATCAAGAAAATATAAAAGTATGCAAAACAAAAGACATCTGTTGACATAATGTGTCATGCACCATTTCCACTATTTTTAGATCCATGGAAACTGTGATGTGCCAGAAGTAAAACTTTGAAAAATTGAATTTATCATTTTGCTCTATGTAAAGAGTTGACTATAATTGCAGAGTCTTTATCAGCATGATGTGAAAAAGTACAACAGAAAAATATTAAATATGCAGCCCAAATAAATAATATGAGCCCCCCAACAACAGTGATAAAGCCTAGTGACAACATCAGTGGTTGTAGTATACACACATGAATATAGACTGCCCTCTAGTGGCTACTGTTTCTTTAGATCACGGGGTTTCAAAGGTTTTTCCCACAGGTTTATTCAATACAAATATCCGAATATGAATGGATAAAGTGTGTGCGTTTTCCATGATGACCATAGCCTAAGAATCATGTCTAAACGACAGTCTGAGTCTTAGTGGTAGTAGCCTAGTATTGTCAAAGAAAAATAGGCCTACTGCTAACAAGTTCATAATGTTTTTTTTTCTATTAACCAAGGCTATTAGTCTCTACTACGTTTTCTTGCTTCAGTTCGGGGGAATAATAGTTTCAAAGTTTGGACACTAAATTTCCCAAAATGTGGGGGATGCAAACAGGAAGTAGGCCCATTTAGCCTACTGTTACCATGGAGTTACTACTTGCTGTAGTTTGGTCCGGCTTTGCGAGACTCCCATGAAGTAAACTGCGGGCTACAACTTCGGCCCCATTCTTTATTTCTTTTTTATTTAACCCAATAGGCCTATTTGTTCATTCGTAGTAATAAAAATATGCCTTATCATCAATTATCAGTTCATGTTTGCAGTGTCCCGGTGTATATCCTATGGCAAACTAAGACTGGGTTAAATACCTAATGATTTTCAGGATAGTTCTGGAGTTAAAGGTTAAAAGCAGCACCTAATTTTCAATTATTTTGCCCATTAGGCTAATGCTATCTTTGGAAAGTCACACCGAATGTAGCCTAAATATGTTTATCATGTCGAGTGTGTAGATATAACTGAGTTGTTGTGACTCCAAGAAGGACTAAAATATTCCCGCTAAAGGTTTTTAAAATAGCCTACTTTAATTGTAGCCTACCTTAATTGTCTCTATTAGCTGTGTCACTTCCACTCCATTCCACTGCTGCTGCTTCATCGGCTCCTTGAGGTAGCGCCTCCCTCCGGCGAAGGCATGTCAGAGACAGCTGCTGGCTGGGGTTAGGTATACGGTTTAGGAGCATGTTAAGGTCAGGGAAGTAACAAACAAACATACGCTTACCCGACAACGACATGCAACTGTCCACTTCTTCTCACCTGCAGTAGCCTATATTTGCATCAACTCACCTCAAAGTTAAATACAAAATAATTATTTAAAAAAAGCTGCATAGTGAAAACAGCAGAGGTCAGTGTCCACATGCTGATTTACATTTGATAGATATGAAAAGGGAGTTTTAATTTAATTCAATAAAATGTGTATATAGCCTACACTTAGTTTTTCCTAATGACTTCTTTAAAGCATTGGATAGCAGGAGACAATTACCCAGACATTATCTATTTTTGTCTCATTGGGATCTGTGTATAAAGGTGTGTGTGTGTGTGTGTGTGTGTGTGTGTGTGTGTGTGTGTGTGTGTGTGTGTGTGTGTGTGTGTGTGTGTGTGTGTGTGTGATATATCCTTGAGCATTATTTATGTTCGGACAATGCTTATGTTTATATGTATAATCGGATCTTGATATAGTGCCATTATTAAATAATAAGGGTTTAATACACCAACATGTTTAGGTTTGTCATTGGGTCTGAATAATCCCAGGGGTGGGTCATGTAAAAGGCCAGACATGAAAATAAAAATATTTAATTAATTAATTCACACTCACGGTTTAAACACCTACTGTAAGACCATCTACAATGTTTTGAAAGCTATGAGCATGACATTTCTACTCTAATTATTAAACCTGTTTTATCTTAATGATGTAACCCCATTGCTATTATATGATACCGTTTTGTTCTGATTATGATAAAGCTTAAAAGTCATACAGGTCCAATCTCATGTCTTTGTACTTAGTCACACTGAGAATGCAGAATACTTGGGCAACGCGTGCAGACTGATGCTATATGTAATTTCTAGCAGCTGATCATTGATGTGCCTATGAGGGGAAAGTGACAGGACTGTCTCAGAGGCCCTGCCCTGTCAGTCAGGTCTGCTGGCAGCGGGACAACAGAGCAGAGCAGGTGGAAAAGAAAGATAGCTTGCATACCAACATGCCACAGAACAGCACAAAGCCACCTGTGTGAGTTCAACACTTCCTCATCTTTTGGATTAACAGAAAAAGAGGGCGTTAGCTACAAGCCAAACGTATAATAATGCAACACACCGATAATAATTTACCCACTACATTCTTTTTGTTTTTTTTAAAGTATAATGAACGGTGTCTACTGTCTAATGCATCTTCATGGCATGCAATTTTATCTTTAAACCAAAATATTCAAAGCAATATTCAAATCCCCTCACACTTGACTTGGTTTGGTTAAAATGATCCTCTGTTTGATAGTGATCAGTGGTTTACTTCCTTTGGAAAGATGTGTTACAAATATCTATGTAAACTTATGAAAACATTTGGTTAATACACAATGCAAACTAAATTATGTAATAAACACATGCTGAGAAGAATTCCTGGGTGTGATAAAGAAAACAAGTCTGAAGGGAAAAAAGTGTGCCCTTGGCACAGATGCAGTCATTCAAATACAGCACGCCTATATGTAGAACTAATAGCACTGTAAAGGATAACCATTTAATTTCACTCAACACAGCTCAAGCTATAAAACACTGGTAACTTTTGGATGTGGCGAGCTTCTAGCATTGAAAATCATGCTTTTTAAATTGAGCTTTAACTTTACAGGAGTATGTGACTTTATCTGTTAATTGCAGGAGAGAGCAGACCTATTTGTCTCTGACAGGCTGCAGCAGTGATAAAATGTTTTAGTTTATTTCAGACCGTCTGTTCGTAAATGTGCGGCAAAGGTGTTGCACAAAGGCCAAACCAGGAGGTGAGAAGAACAGGTTGCACCAGTTCTCTCCCCATCACATCAGATAAAGGTGCTGAAGCTGAACTAGAAAAAATCGGTGCTGCAATTTATTATCTGACATGACACAAGGGCCCTGAGGAAAACACGTGCCGTGTTCAAAATGCAAAGGGACAAGTGTGTTAAAAAATGATAAAAATGCTTGTGATTAAAGATGTTGAATCAGCTTAATCAGAACTGACAGACCCACAGTGACACTACTCATAGCGGCTGTGTAAAAAGCTTATGCGTTTTGAAAAGTGCGTCACAATGCAACAAAGCAAACCAGATGTTTCAAATTCCTATTACCTAATGGCCACTCACTGTGTGCTTCAAGTTATAGTAAGGTGGTATTTTCTAGCAGTGGAGTGCATACTTTCTCTATTTAGGACTGCTTTGACAGTCTGCACTGACTGAGCTGATAATTGGTTTAATGTGGTTCATATTAAGTATACTGTGTGATATGTATATATCTGTGCCAGATATACACATATATCTGGCAGAGATGTGTGTATTTTTGCCTTAAATGAGGTACTTGATGTGTATAACGGGCAAAATTCCACAATTTTTATGTGTTTTATTGATGCTTCAAAAGCCTTTGATCGTGTGAATCATGAGAAGCTATTCCTCAAACTGCACAACCGAGGGGTTCCCAAATATTTAGTTAGAATCTTGGCTTTTTGGTATGCTCATCAGTCTATGTATGTGAAATGGGGTAACTCTATGTCTGCCCCATTCAATTTAAGCAACGGAGTTAGGCAGGGAAGCATTTTATCTCCCTTTCTTTTTAATATTTATTTGGACGATCTTTCAAAGCTGCTAAATAACTGTGGATCAGGCTGTATGATCGGGAACACCATTATCAACCACCTGATGTACGCAGATGATCTGGTGATTCTTTGTCCATACAGTGCTGGCCTCCAACAGCTGCTAAGGGTCTCCTCCCAATATGGTGCAGACTTTGATATTAAAGGCCTACTTCACCGGTTTGACTATGAAGGTGTATTGAATTCTGAGATCCTATGTAGTATAAATGTGCAAAAAAAAATAAAATTGTTAAAAAAAAACGTACTTTGTAAATATTACTGTGATGTCACAGTAAAAGACATCACAGTAATATTTACAAAGTAAGTTTTTTTAACCCTATATTTCTCTTTCTGTGATGTCACGAGAAAGAGAAATATAGGGTTAAAAAAACACTTTTCTGCCTTTTCTCAGGCTAGGATAAACCGATTTAAATTTTTTTCGCACATTTATACTACATAGGATCTCAGAATTCAATACACCTTCATATTCAAACCGGTGAAGTAGGCCTTTAAGTACACCTTCAAAAAGAGCAATATCATGATCGCTAGAAGCAGGGAGGACAATAAACTGTTGGTTCCTGATTTTCTTCTGTCCGGTGCTGTCCTTAAAGTGTGTGAGGAGGTCAAATACTTAGGGCACTTTATAACTGCTGACCTGTCTGACGACAGGGACATCCGCAGACAGTACTGTATGATGTATGCACAAGCTAATATGTTGAAGCGCAAGTTTAGTATGTGTTCATTGTCTGTGAAGACCACTCTTTTTAAAGCTTTTTGCACCCCAATGTATATTGCCCACTTGTGGCGGCGCTATAAGAAAAGCAGTATGCAGAAACTCAATGTAGCATATAATGATGGCATGAGGCTGCTGCTTCATATGCCACGTTGGAGCAGTGCAAGCCAAATGTTTGTCAGTGTTAATGTGCCCACCTGTCCTGCTGTGCTCAGGAATCTTATGTACAGATGTATGTGTAGACTATCGGAGTCATGTAACGGCATAATCACAACTCTAGTGAACCCTACAATGAGTGCGGTTAGGTTCACTTCCACATTACGGAACCATTGGCGTTTTAGCCTATATGCTAATATCTGAACACTCTGTGTAGTGTGGAACTGACAGCTGGAGTCTTTTTTAGTCTTTTTTATTGTTGTTTGTCTTTTTACTGTTTTTGTATTGTATTATGGACCGTTTTCTCTGTGTCTGGAATAAAATAAAAATAAAATAAAATATACAAAAATGTTGATATTAGCCAGTGCTTGCTCACAAAAGTCAATGCAGCCATACAAAACCAAAAAAAAAACAGATTTTAGGAAGTGAAAGTATTTATAGCAGCTTGACCATTGAATTTTAGGAGAACTAGGAGAGGAACCAGCCTCACTGTTGTGTCACTGTGACAACGAAAAACCTCTAAAAGCAAGCAGTGATACGCAAAATGTTCATAACTGTAGATGCCAAGAACCATATTGAAAAAAGACGAAATAAATAAATCAAAGCCTCTTAAAAGTAATTTTTAATTTACCAAAATCAAAGCTACAGTGAGAGTCAGTGAACAACCAAAAATATCTTGATTGCCAGTTTTATGAGTAAAAACTGAACATATGGCTGTACAATATGAGTAAAAAGTAGATGCAGGTATGTGCATGACAGTTAATGTATTCAAGTCATGTAAGGCCACGTTTGGGTATAAAAGCTTAATGCAGTAGAAATGCAGAAATATGTGGTTAGTGAAGCTGCATCCCGAAAAGTTCTGTAACGTCTTCATCAATCATTGTATCAATCTCTGGCATGTTCCTTTAAATATATAGTGTCTGAAAGAAAGCCTGTGGTAGTGACATTTGGCATTGATGCCTTAGTCCCTGAGCAGTCCCAGTCTCTTCAGGGCGTCTCTGCGGTCCCCTACGTTCTCTGAGCGAGGGCAGATTAGCACGCTGATACCTTGCGATCGAGGCAGCTTTTGCGATTCTCCGCCGGTGTGCTGAAAGACAGGCAGGGACCTCCGTAAGTCCGGTTCCTTGTGGGTGGCAACAAGGCCCATCTGGGAACTCTCTGCCTGGGCGCCAGAAAACTCTTTCCTACTCCCCAGAGAGGCGGGGCGCGGACGATTGTTACGCAGCTGACTGGTGCTGCTTCTCTGCTTTCCGCTGACGTCCATATTGGAAGTTTGAATATCCATGTAGCTGCTCAGGCCCAGGCCAGAGCGCTCCAGGGTGGCCGATTTGACACCCATGAACTTGGGTGGGGTTAGCTGCTTGACCAGGACGGGAGGGGTGAGAGGGGGGGTGTTCAACGGTGTATTGAGGGTGGCCTCTGAACCACCTTCAGACAGTTCTTCATCTGACAGCAGATGTCCGCCTGGGTCACTGAACGCAGCAGGTGCCGGTAGAATATCAGGAGACTGGCATGCGGGAGTTGCAGAAGCACCTGATGCTGACACCACTGCGACAGGAGACTGGGGAGGGACTGGGACTGGAGATGGGCTGTTGACACGTCGGGTGTAAGATGGCGTGGAGGGCGGTGTGGGTAATGGAGAAGGAGGAGCTGCCCATGACCTTCTAGTCTGGGGAGAATGTCTAGGGCTCAGGGAGGAGTCCGAATCTGCCTGGTCCATTTTAAGAAGGCCGAGCTTCCGGAGGGCCTCCATGTGGATCCTCTCGCGGTCCGACAGCCCCCGCTCAGTGCTAGGGGATGAGGGACCATCACACGCCTTGTGTGACTTCAGAATGATGTTGGACGGAAGCCTCTTGGGCTTAGGGGCTACAGCAGGTGGACTTCTGAGCTCAGCAGCCTCAGGAATAGGAATCATCAGGGGACCAGGGCTGTCGGTAAACAGGATCAGTTCTGGGGGCTTGTTTGGAGGATTATGGGTCACTGGAGGAGAGGAGATCGCTGGAGTTTTCTTGACTGAGGCTCTCTGGCGTAGCATCTCCAAGTCAACAGTTGCTCCTGGCTTGTTCCTGGATATCGGTACAGATGGTGGAAGGTGTTTTGGTATCTCCGGCTGTGGAGGATGGTCTGGCTCATCCATGAAGTCTGATGGAGGAGGGAGCATCACACCCAGGTCCACCTCAGGGGCCTTAGTGGACGGACCAGGGGAGCAAAGGCTGGCACTCGAGACGATCTTAAGTTTACCATCCTCATCCTTGGCTACACACAACACCCCAGTCTGAGAAGCCGTTGGGTGAACTTTGCCAACGGCGTTTGCCGCAGGAGAGGACTGTGGTTCTGAAGTTTGATTTAGAGTGTGAAGGTCAACGGATTTCTGGTCGTTTCCGGACTCATGTGACTTCAAACTGGAAATGTCTAAGAAGGAAAAGCACAATGACAGTAGTTAGCAATGCAGTTACAGAAAGACATGTATAGGTAACCAACAAAGAAAAACGTGCAAAACTGAATATTTCGTGACATAATCGTACCATTTACTCCCATCTTGTCTGTCTGTAACCCAACATCAAGTTCGTCATTGGAAAAGCCGCTGTCCTCCTGCACCTCCAGGGCTTCGATGGTTTCCTCCAGATACATGAGACACGCCCGCTCCTCTGCTGTTAAGTGCTCCATACTGTCGTCACTCTGCACACAATATAAGGGACTGTGAAAAGCATTACAAATATGAGCCGGCACAGACAGGACAGGAACGATGGGTCTAAGTTGTTTGGAGTTTCAAATAGTCTGCAAAGAAATGACTAATTACAACACCTTTTTCCTATTATTGGCTATCTTTGGTTCCATACCGTCCTGTCAGAATGATTTATATCAGGTGGTAACTGAACAGCTTGAAATTGTCTTTAAAGAGAACTGTCACTGAAACCCCTTCGAGGCTTCTACCTGAACAAACATGATTATATTTCACCAAAAACAAACACATTCACTTCCCCTTGTCAACTCTCATTTGACCTTCTCGTTTTGACTGTAAATGTCCGTGCAGACATTATTACCACCTGATGCACAACATCTCTGTTCTTTACTTCCCCATTTCAATAAAGGAAAGACGACGGACCAGAGGAAACCCATACACTAGTCAAATGTTACACCATATGTTGTGTGTTATACAACAAAGAGATAAGCAACAGTCAGTCAGTGGGTCAGAAGACTACAGCAGCACTCACAGAGCCAGAGTTTGTGCTGATTACGCTGTCCCAGCTCCCGGCACTGTCCGTATTGCTCAAGGATTCCATGGCAATGCCACCTGGCCACGTGTCACTCTTCGGCATCGCACAGGGAAGAGGATGAGGGCGGGACCTGGGCTCCACCGTCACCTCTTTGTTTTGATTGGGTCAATTTCACCAAGAATCAAGTCTGAGGAATAATCTGGAAATGTCGAGGAGAAAATGTAAGAAAGGGACAAAACAACCAAACTGAGAAATAAGAGCTCCACTTTCTATCTCCACCATTCACAAAAAAACATAATTTCACTTAATGTACAATTTATCATACACAAAGAATGATCTTGTTCAACGGGGAAACATGACATCAAGCATTAGTGCAAGATTAAAAATAGTTTGTAAACAACAGCTATTAATGTCAATTTTTTTCCATTAGTGTGATATATGAATGCCATGAATCATAGCCGATAGCCAAATGATTCTTCATGATGTAATAGCTCTACTAATTAAGATGTCAAATGTGCTGCCACGTTCACTGTGATATATGGAACATAAGCGGTTATGCAAATGAGTTCTTTATATAAATAAGTGGACGAATTGAAGAAAATGAAAATTTCACTGACACATTAGACGTGGCCAGGATGAATATGAGGTCCATAATTTATTGCAGTTTTCTTATGTAAAAGGATATCGTCACATTTATATATCTTTTATAGTAACAGCCTTAGGATAGTAGCTAAAAAAGAGGGAATAGTGTACTAACAAAGCTGCAACTCTGTGGAGGACATCTACTTTAATTGTCAAATCCATTCTGCTGAAGCCTCATATCAGCTTAAGATATAATTTACACAACATACTGTGGATTTAGTTGTGCTAACAGAGAGTATGATCAAGTCAAGTATTATAAAAACCTGTTTAATGTTCTTATGGGCACCTGATTACTCTTTTGACAGACTTGTTTTGTGGTGACAAGTTGTTCATAGATTATTAGGCTTTGTTACGTAAAGGTAAACATTCATTCAATTAATTTATATCTTCTTTCATGAAAACACATCACAAATGTGCCACAGTTGATAGAATTAAACACAGTTATTCTGATGCTACAGCTTCTTGGTCTGGTACAGTCGACTCGCTTATGGTGGCTAATGGTCGCTAACTTAAGCCAACTCTAGGTACTGTATGCTGCTGTTAAACAAAAACTACTGAGTCAGTACACTGAGTTTGACCTTTTCTCTACTTTATATTACACTATCATACTATGTTTTAGCATTGTCCTGTCTTTGTCACTACTGGCCACAAAATAACACAGTCTCACTTTAATGGGTAAAACTGTACATAGTAGATCTAAATTTATATAACTTGAATGGTAACACTAACAGCTGATTCGATTCGTCACAGAGCCAAACTTTGAGCAGTTTTACATCTGTGTAAAGAAATTTGATGTGGCGTGTCATGTTGCAGCACCACGCTGCTTGCTTGTGTTTCCTGCCAATTATTCTGTATATTGTTCATTGATACTGAACTGTCAGGCATCAATAAAATACATGCCCGTCAAAAACTCGTAGAATTATTAATGGTTCATAATCTGCCGGAGGAGGGAGATTTTCAAAAACGCCCTCATAGAAGCCTGCTTAGAAAAAGAATGGGCAGTACATTTTCCTTTTAAGTGCTTAAAGGCCATTAGCAAGCGCCCGAAGCGAATACCACCGGCACTTAACAATGTTTGAGGCACAAATGGATAATATTTGATCCACTCCAGGTTAACACTCCATAGTGCATTTTGGCTAAATAGGTCACACAAATGCATTGTACTGCATCGCCAAGACAAAAGCTTTCCAACCTGTTATATGGCTCATTCGTCACTTAACCACAAGCTGTACAATCAGGTTCAGGTGTGTTCGTGGTAGCAGAGCAAAGCTATAACCTTATTGTTCTCTTATCTCGGGGAACATTTGACTGTACCTATATGAGCAACGTAATTAAAGTTCCTCTTCATGAGTCGCTGTCACCGTTTGTAACTTATAGTGATACTATGGCATGAAGGCTGGGAATTCATATTATTAGGAGTCTCGCACAGCCAGACAAAACATAGTAGTTACTGAGGCATGGGGTTACTAGGAGGACGACCCAGGCAGAGACAGGCTCATACACCATTAATAACATGTCTATCCATCAGTACAATATTCAATCTTGTTGATTGTCAATATGAAAAATCTCCATCTTGTGAAGTAATTTATTTCCATAATTAAGTCCTACAAAAAAAATATCTAAGTGAAACAGTTGCAGGTGCACTGCAGTGTGCAATACAACAAATTAAAATAAAACTTAAATTTAGAAAATACTTTACAAAGTTTTACGAATTGATTTAAAAGTTTAAAGATTCAAGTTACAAGAAAAACAAAGACTATTTTGGATTGATCTTTTGGCTACTTAGATATATCTTGTATTGGGGTATATCCCACTTATCCAGAGCAATGGCAGAGGCCTATACAATTCTTGTCTCGATGACATGCATTGCAGACACAGCCAGGGACAGTTGGTGTGAGAAAAAAACCTGATCACCAACACCCACACACACTCATGTTTACTGGCAACAAGAGCTAGTTGAACCATCCTTCTTTGCATTCGCTCATTCGGATCAGCAGAGCGAGAAACAAGTGGCCAAGCTTGAGCAGCCAACACCTCTCAAAAACTGAACAAGGCAACAAACCAGTAGGGGAACAACTACACCCACTGCTGAGTCAGGATTTAATTGTGAATGGAATGTCACTTTGCTTGCCTCCATGTCCTTAAAACAACGCTTTAAATCCAGTTGAGGGCTCTGATGGGACTGGGCGTAGCACTTGAATTAACACTTGGCAAATAAAACTGCTCTCAACTATTAAAAAAAAAAAAAAAAAAAAAAGAAAAAGAGGACCAGTTTGTTGCTTGTGAGAACAGCTGCGCAGTTTGTGAGCTAGACTTACAATCCAAGAAATCATCATCATTTACAGTCTTTGATGACAAATTATAGTGGGTGTGCTAGGAAAACCAAATAAAACAAAAGAGAGTGAAAATGGGGGCTGAAGGGCAGCCACAGAACTGGTTGAATGATTAACAGTAAACAAAAGTTCAAGGCGAATCACCCGGTTGTGCAACTAACAACCTGCTGGAGCGAACAGAAATATTTCATCAATGTTTAGCTTGGCACCTTCTCCCAACTGAAATGACTATTATTGACATTAATGTGCCAATGTTTGTACATGCCCTGTGACACAACCTCTTATAATAAGCCACCATGATTAAAAAAATATGTGTGCTATATTTGATAAGATATGGGGGCTTTCATAGAGGATGAATAGTAAAGATTATAACGGCTGATCATGTGTGGGAATATATGAGTGACCCAATTTCCACAGTTTGGACATCTTATCTGTGCAAATTTCACATCCGTGAAACGCTCGTACCCTACAGTAAGAATCGAATAAGAACTTAATGTATTTTAAAAATATATATATAACTAGAGGTCATGGTTTGTTCTCAACCAATGGCTCACACATTCTAAATAAAACAAGGGGGATGACATTTTCACCAAAGCACTGATGGCTTTTCAAAATATTTTAACTTTTTCCTCATTACTGGAACTCCTCTGTATCAAAATAGATATCGCATGCACTCCGAGAACAGTGGTTTCCTGATAACTTACCGGAGATGTAGAACAGAGTAGGCCTTGTGCGTTCACAAATTGGTTTTCATATCAGACCACGTCCATAGCGTCGGCGCTGCTCCCTCCCTCCCCAGGGCTTCTGCACTGCTCTTCTTGGTAATAGAACTTCACGGAGAAGTCACCGACTGTACAGGTGGGGATTTACTGTAGCCAGGTAACTTCCGGACAGGTTGCTGCGTAGCCAATCAGCGAACGTCTGATGGAGACGTTCCCAAGGAAGAGCCAATGGAATAACAGCAGGCAAATGAACGCGACCAAGATGGAATACATGTTTATTAAATGTTGATGAATAATTTAAAAATATTAAATATGAGTTGTTATTCATTAATCGCAACAGAATAACACTGGGTTTTCAGGCCCCTCCCATGGACTATATTATTTACAAGTTATTAACATTTACAATTGCAGTGTGGATGGATTACCCTTTAATAATTCAATGATTAGATAATTATTAATTAAAGTGGGGACAAGTGTCTTATTAGAAACCATGCTTAGAAACTAATAAGCACCCAGAAGTACAGTATGTATTACAAGAAGATTACATTTATAACCGAACAGGTCGACTGGGCACTAACATGGGAGTTTTTTCACAAACGTATAACCCAAAGGTGCTCTTATTTATTGCTTAAAACCAACCTGTAAATACTGCAGTTTATTAGGTCATTTCTCCATACTTTATAACTTGGTATCATAAAATTTCATCCTGTTTATACTCATGTATCCTAAAACACAAATAGCACATGGCTTGTTGGAAAGAACATTTTCATTGTTTACAGGCTGGAAGCTGTGAGGTTGTGTCAGCTTGTGAACAAAGCAGGCCTCTGTGTAGAACAGTCATCAGCCTTGACAATCAGCAACAAGCCAGTCAGTTTTCCAGGAACAGCAGCAGACATCTGACAGCTGCTGCATGTGTATGAAAATGAGCAAATGGATACATTTATATTCCTATCATCCCATCTGTTGTTGGTTTCAAAATGACATCATATTAAAAAAAAGTAAACTTTTTTTTTCTACACCAGCAGACACATCCTTGTATCAGAGATATGGGGCAGCTTCAGTGCAGGTGACTTAAATGTATGTGCACATGACATTTTTGGGCTATAGGTCACATTCTACTCTCCAACAAGCAAACCATTTACAGAACTATAGGGATTTTTAAAATGGTACACATTATGCAACATCTTCACTTTCACCAGTCATTTGTAGCCTAATACAAACACTGATCTAGTTTCATAGAAAAGTCTGTACGCTACAAAAGCAGCACAATAACAATTTCCTGTTTTTCAAAACAAACAGTACTGTCACAGACAATAACCCCTTATGGCCATCAGCCATGACTTCATAACTATCAGAAGATGGTTATGAATCAGATGAGTTAGGCTTTTCATTTTCTTAGCAATTTTCTTAACTATGTGCTGCAACCGAGTTAGAATTTGTCTTCTAAATCAAACAGTTTCATGGATTAAGTATGTGTTGACATACTGTACACACAGTCATAATCAAAGTATGTGCCTATAATATACATATAAAACACTTGTCCTGATAAAATTATTTTTGGACTCCTAATGTCCCTGCAGCCTGTACAAAGCCTGTACTGAGACGCCCTCGAAGGCATCAATACAAGTGTCACTTCAGCTGTAATGACTGAAGAGGAGCTGATGGTTGTGACAGAAGATTCTCCTAGTTTTGTGGAAAAAGAATGCAAAAATCTCCCATGTCACATTAATAAAGATAAGTGTACAGACAAATAAAAGAGTCAACACGAACAGCTTTTCTATTTGCGTCATTTATTAGTTGTACAATTATGAAAAATAATCATAAAAAAGACTGGAAGCCCAAGATTATTTACAATCTTTTTTTTTCTTCTGAAGTGAGGTCCCTCTTCTGAGTCACTGTTTTCTCAGGCTTTATTTTCTTAAATCACAGGGTATTTATTCACGATATGTTTAACTTTATAAGACATAGTCCTTTTCTGTCTTATGACAAACGTCAAAAATTACATACATACATACATACATACATACATATACATATAGACATATCTATATACACTCAACAAAAATATAAACGCAACACTTTTGTTTTTGCTCCCATTTTTCATGAGATGGACTTAAAGATCTAAAATTCATTCCAGATACACAATATTACCATTTCTCTCAAACATTGTTCACAAATCTGTCTAAATGTGTGATAGTGAGCACTTCTGCTTTGCTGAGATAATCCATCCCACCTCACAGGTGTGCCACATCAAGATGCTGATCTGACATCATGATTAGTGCACAGGTGTGCCTTAGACTGTCCACAATAAAAGGCCACCCTGAAATGTGCAGTTTTGTCTCACAGCAAAATGCCACAGATGCCACAAGCATTGAGGGAGCGTGCAATTGGCATGCTGACAGCAGGAATGTCAACCAGATCTGTTGCTCGTGCATTGAATGTTCATTTCTCCACCATAAGCCGTCTCCAAAGGCGTTTCAGAGAATATGGCAGTACATCCAACCGGCTTCACAACCGCAGACCACGTGTAACCACACCAGCCCAGGACCTCCACATCCAGCAGGTTCACCTCCAAGATTGTCTGAGACCAGCCACTGAGACAGTTGCTGAAACAATTGGTTTGCATAACCAAACAATTTCTGCACAAACTGTCAGAAACCGTCTCAGGGAAGCTCAACTGCATGCTCGTCGTCCTCATCGGGGTCTTGACCTGACTCCAGCTCGTCGCCGTAACAGACTTGAGTGGGCAAATGCTCACATTCGATGGCGTCTGGCACGTTGGAGAGGTGTTCTCTTCACGGATGAATCTCGGTTTACATTGTTCAGGGCAGATGGCAGACAGCGTGTGTGGCGTCGTGTGGGTGAGCGCTTTGCTGATGTCAATGTTGTGCATCGAGTGTCCCATGGTGGTGGTGGGGTTATGGTATGAGCAGGCATCTGTTATGGACGAAGAACACAGGTGCATTTTATTGATGGCATTTTGAATGCACAGAGATACCGTGATGAGATCCTGAGGCCCATTGTTGTGCCATACATCCATGAACATCACCTCACGTTTCAGCAAGATAATGCACGGCCCCATGTTGCAAGGATCCCTACACAATTCTTGGAAGCTGAAAATGTCCCAGTTCTTGCATGGCCAGCATACTCACCGGACATGTCACCCATTGAGCATGTTTGGGATGTGCTTGACCGGCGTATACGACAGCGTGCACCACTTCCCACTAATATCCAGCAACTTCGCACAGCCATTGAAGAGGAGTGGACCAACATTCCACAGGCCACAATTGACAATCTGATAAACTCTATGCGAAGAAGATGTGTTGCACTGCATGAGGCAAATGGTGGTCACACCAGATACTGACTGGTTCTGAGTCCCCAGACCCCCAATAAAGCAAAAAAAATGCACATTTCAGAGTGGCCTTTTATTGTGGACAGTCTAAGGCACACCTGTGCACTAATCATGATGTCAGATCAGCATCTTGATGTGGCACACCTGTGAGGTGGGATGGATTATCTCAGCAAAGCAGAAGTGCTCACTATCACACATTTAGACAGATTTGTGAACAATGTTTGAGAGAAATGGTAATATTGTGTATCTGGAATGAATTTTAGATCTTTAAGTCCATCTCATGAAAAATGGGAGCAAAAACAAAAGTGTTGCGTTTATATTTTTGTTGAGTGTATATAGATATCTATAAAAGCACAAGTCATTCAAGTATCAAAATACAGACCGCTTGATTCATGTACAATATCATCTCATCATTGTTGTCGTTGTCACATTACTGTAGCCCTGATATTATCTCTCCCGATCCATAGCAGTGTGCAAAAGCAGAGAGGGACCAGGCTAATGGCTGGAGCGAGCTGAAGACAGTGTACCGTAGAGTTATCGTACTGGCCCGACATCGTACCACATTTACAACAGTTAAATCAGATCCACCTGACCATGTACCCATTTACACATCGGCCGACCAAAAAGTACCATTAACAGTCAACATACTGGGAGTTCATCTAGGAAAGGACATGCTCTTGCCCATTGTTCTGTTCTGCAGCTAAAATCTACAGACATACCAGCCTGCATGGCAGGTTTGGTGAATAATTTTGTCTAGACGAACTGAACAAAAGGAGCAGGGAAGGAGAGAGTGAGCGCCTGATCCAGTTCCAGCATTCGGACACGTAATTGTCCAATAAAACAATAAAAACATACCAAAAAAGAGAGAGAACACTTTCAAATCAAATAAAAGCCACCCCCTGTTATATTATTATTATTATTATTATTATTATTATTATTATTATTATTATTATTATTATTATTATCGATATAAAACAGTCTTTGTAGTGTCAATTCCTCTGCCCTTTGGGTTTGGTTTGAGAGTTCCTCCCATGCAAGGTTACATTGTCTATCACAGTTATACGCGTATTTTGCGGATGAGAAGTTGATGGTCATGAGGAGACGCTACAATGTGCACATACAGGAGGAATAACCCAGGTGGGAGTGTGTGTACCTACAGTGTGAGGTCTCTGTCTGATAGTTTTTTACCTTTTGTAGCAGGACAAAAACATTATTGTTCCTTATCTCGGGCCACTAACCCTTTAACTACTAGTTCTGCTTTCAAACATAGTGTGTGCATTTCCTCAAAGAGTAAACACTAACTCTCTCTGGGGGCTGGCCCTATAGATGTTGGTAGGCAAACATTTCATTACTCAGGAATTTCCATGAAGCACAACTCATTCAACTGACTGGGACAACCGTAACTTTTATGACAGATGGGAAGCTCAATGGAGGTGCCTGTGTGTGTGTGTGTGTGTGTGTGTGTGTGTGTGTGTGTGTGTGTGTGTGTGTGTTGGCGCACGTGCAGTGAAGTCAAATGACCTCAGTGTGGTGAGCACCATCCAACCGGCGTTGTGATCTTGCTGCATGAGAAGTGGGTCACTTCCCCCCCAACAAAACACCCTACCCACAATGCAGCGGGGCTCATTCCTTCTTTCTTACTGTCTGGGAGTGGCCACAGTGTTCAGCTATAGGGAAGGGACACAGACACACGCACACAAAGCAATGAGGTTAAAATAAATGTAAAAAACAAAAAACAAAACAACAACACTGGACTAATGGACATGGATCACCCCCCCCCCTTCCACACACACATTCCCACAACCAACACAATGATTAACTTTTTTCCACCAGCAAACAAAAGGCAATGCTGACAAGATAAAAACATAGAAGGCATTTGTTGTGAAAGGAAAGAACAAAGACAGAAGGGGCAGAGGAAAGTACGCTTATTCTTATAGCTCAGGGATTTGGTAAAAGTGCTTAGTTAGTTAAATGTTAGTTCACTCCAGAAGAAGGATCAGGGCTAAATCCTGGTGCTCTGATTGATAGACAGCGGAAGGGCATGCCAGCAATAAGAAGGTTTCGGCCTGTCTATTTTCTGGACCACTAACATGCAGGTCCATAATAGCCCCTGCGCCCTATCCTGTTGGACTTTCTACCAACCCACCCAACTACAAACAAGCCCCCAAAATGCTTACTTCATTTGCTCCAAAAAAAGACCTTATCACAGTGCTAGGATCATAGCCTCCTTTGGCTCAGCACAGACTGTGCTGACAGGGAAAAATATCCTCTCTCATTTAATCCTGTATAACCTCAACCTCCCTAAGTCCCACCGAACAGAAACTGTTCTGCCAAAGTCCGACTGACGTACTGAATCACGGAACCATTTTGTGCCTCAGTTTCCTGAGAACATTGTCCATTCAGGTTACAGGATGTGTAGCAGTGGTGTCCTCTTTGGGCTGTGTTGAATGGGATTTTTCTCAGAGATTGCTCGGGATAAGTCACATGGTCGTAAGATCAGAGTGAAAAATCCTCAGAGTGGCCGTCGCCTAGTAGAGCAGGGGAAAGCACCAAGAAAAAGAAGAGCTTAAAGTCAATGGTGGGATGTTGAGGAAGAGGAATAAGGGAAGTATTGTACAGAGAGTCCAGGAAGCATTCAAGGTAAACGGAGAGGAGAGGAGAGTAACAGTGAAGGTGAGTGGCAGGCCGGTATGTGTGAGTGATACCAGCAGGAAGAAGAGGGTCGATACAGTGGAAGCATTGCACTACTAGTCTACTAACAAGTGTAGAAGTGGTGGTGGTTTAGCACGAGGGACAAGCAAAGCACTCTGTTAAAAAAAAAAATTCAGGATGCGGAGACAAGTGATGTCTAAAGGTGAAACGGGGGAGGGCAGCAAGGGAGGAGAGGGAGAGAGGGGGGGCGGAGTTACAGTGAAAGGCACACAGAAGGAGTGGAAGGGAAGGAAGAAAGATGTGAGACCAGATCCACAGGTCAGAGGTCAGGAGGAGGAAGAGGGGTCCACTCAGAATATGGTGGTCTCGTACTTAGTGCTGATCGTGCGCTTGGATTCCTTGGGGTCCACCAGCCACGTGGCGCTGCCCTGGGACTGGGAATCCCCCTCCTGTTCCACCAAATCCCCCTGTAAACAAAAAAACAAGAGGGCAAACCCATAAGATGCAGCTGGTTTAGATGGTAATTAAAAATACAGTCAAATATAGTTATGATAATCCAAAAAAATTCACCATAGGGGAAGTTATAATACTGTACATAAGACATTGTACAGAACACTTACTCCTCATAACTGTTGTTCAACTAAAATATACTGCGCCATTAACAAACTATTAAATTATTTTAATCTAGTCATAGACTTTACTTTATATTTTTTTAAACATTAAATCTAGTTTGAACTCTGTCAATTCTGTCTTTCAAAGTAATACAAGTCACATCCAAACATTTTCCTGTTCATAAAATGGGAACTCTATAATTGACAATCTTTCAGTTTGATTTAATATGCCTATCCTGGAGCTTTCAACTGTATCATATATTTCTACCGCTCTCACTTTGAAGACTTCTCGTCCATGTTGGCTTGAAAGTTAAACATGTTCTACACTTAACAATTTCTACGTGTGTGTGTGTGTGTGTGTGTGTGTGTGTGTGTGTGTGTGTGTGTGTGGTGAAAAATATCACCTTGATTTATGGACATTAAGGACATTGTACATTTTCTCAACTGTTATAAACCATGCACTGACTAAACATTGCCTGTATGTATACCAAAACATCACTAGAGGGCGCCCTAATCAAAAGCAATATTCAAAGCATTGATCAGTCCACATGTAGCTTAGCATAGTTGTGTATTTTTCCACAAACAATATAAAAACATACAATGAAAGCTAGAAAACTCACAAAGAAATAATAAAGACACAAATGGGGGATTACGGGGATCTCAGTGCAGTGAGAGGAAGACATTATTTAATAAAGGAGGGAAGAAGGGAGAAAGGCTATGAATGGACAGAATGAGACAAGGATGGAAAGAGGCAGCACCTGGGCAGCAGGGCTCTGGGAGCGCAGTGGTAGGAGGGAGGGGTGGTGGGTGGTGCAGGTGTAACAGTAACAACAGCGACTGTCAAGAGGAGGAGAGTCCTGGGAGAGTATGACACCGCCAGTAGGAGAGAGAGAGCGAGAGAAGAAGAATGAGACAGTGAGAACAAAAGAGGAGAAATAATAAGACAAAGAATAATGAAAAGCGTGCACGACAGGGAGAGAAATGGACACAGATTTGCGTAGCATGAGACGGGAGGAGTCTGTGGGGGTTACACTGGGCAGCTTGTGGGTGTGTGAGAGCTGTGGAAAATGTGAGGCAGGGCGTTTCTCGAAGAAGAGTGTTGATTTAATAAAAAGGTTGGACATGTTGATATCAAAATACAAAAAGGTGAGGGAAACGCAGGCAGACGAACACAGACAGAGAGAGACATTAAACATCACATTCTCACAGCAGGGTAATGTCCAGCTCACTTCAGAGATGTGTGAATAGTCACTGGAGTGTTGTTTCCTCATTCACATTCAGCACCAGCTTGATTCTTAATGATTTAAGGCTAATGGCCAGATGAACATCAGCAGGGCCGGATCTAGGCATAGGCATTCTAGGCGCGTGCCTAGGGCCCATTTCCACTAGGGGGCCCAGTGAGAAGGATAAAAAAAATATATATATATATATATATATTTTTTTTAGTATGTGTGTTTGATATTAACATCATATTATGCAAATGTAAGTTATCATACAAAAAATGAATACAATGTTTTGGTCTGGATAGTTAATAGCCTAATAATTGAATCAGTTCATCCGAGGTTAACTTATCACTCGGTATTGAGTTTATTTAAAAAAATTGGAAATGGGGCTGCCCTCAGTTGCCCATGCACTGTGTATAGTCTATAGCCTATTTCAGCCTCATCTGTGGAAAAAAAGATAGCTGGACAACAGAGTTCTTCTGCTACGTTCCTCTCACTGCATTTAAATGCATTCGTTAAATTACAGAGAAATATGTCCCATAAAAGAAAAAAAAGCACCAAGCCCATCCCAGAGGACACTGAATTATATTTTTTCTATATTAATATTTTTATGGAAAATCCATATGTCTTTTTCAATAGCTTTTAATTCTACTTAATTTGAGCCAGTATCTCCAAATTATTTGTTCACAAAAAATTCCTCAGATTTAGCCTCTTAATTTCCCTCTCAAAGTGCACCAGATTCATGCATTTCACTTTAAAAAGGTACAAAAAATCTCCCGGGGGGGCATACCCCCGGACCCCCCTTGGAGAGTCAGGATCTCGGCTAGCTACTATTTTCACTAAGCTGGACATTGGAGGCACTAGCAACGAACTGGGTGTGTGAATGACAATTAACAATAGTCAATCATTTGGCCACGATAACATTGGAGAGGGGGGCCCTAATCAAATTCGGCTTAGGGCCTTATGAAGGCTTGGGCCGGCTCTGCTCCCCGGTTATTATTTTAGCCGTCAAACCAGAGTTTTTCTGTGCGGCGGCTCACACCGGCGATGTCTCATCAGTGTGAATTTCGCCGTTACCCACCACAGAGTTCCACGCCAGGTTTCACCAGGTGAATCGCTGCTTCGCTCACGCAAGGCTTTTGTGTTTAAATCTGGCTTGCACGAGTGTTTTAACTTTATGCTGAATAAAGCATTGCACTGCACTGTTTTTCATCCAGTTTGAAAAATTGCTCCTTACCGCATGGGCAAAGTGGGCACATGTCCAGGGCCCTGGCCAATAGGGGGGCCCTTGGTTTTTTTTTTTAATTAAAAAAATTTGACGGGGGTTTCCCCCCTGGGAATGGGTCGTAAAAAGTCGGGTTGTTTTATATTCGGGGTCTTATATTCGGCCGGGATAAGCGTGTGTGTGTGCTTGGAGAGAGAACGATGTGTCTAGAGAAAAAAGGCACGGGAAATGGCCAAAGAGCTCCACATCCCCACTGAAATCAAAGCCTCGACTCATTATGTTGCGAGTCAACGTGTCAGAGGCACGAATCGACAAAGCGATCGACCTACCGTGGCTTTTCTGCTGTGGCAGTTGTAGTGAGGAAAGTTTGCCAACTGTGCGTTCCCTTTACGCACCAGTACCAGTGTAACGACCGAGGCGGTTGTTTCACTTTACAGTTAGTCGGCAGTGAGATTGGGGATTAGGGTATCCAGGCTCGGGACATGCAATCAGATCGCGGAGCCTGTCCCCTCGACACCCGTTAACGTGCAGGAATCCCCTGTGATCATTTAGTTTTAAACCACAGAGTGTGTCTGTCTCACTGTGAACGACACCAACACAGCGTTTCACGGGGTGACGCGTTGCTTCGCTCAGACATTGAGTGTAGGCTCCGAGGGGGGGGCAAGGGTGGGCGAAAAAGCAGGCGCAGAGATCTTACAAAGGCAAAAAGAATCTGCTCGTGCGCTTAGAGCGCGCTCGCATCGTCGGTGTCTCTGCCCTAATCTAACTGTCTAGTAGGCTCCGGCGCAAAGACTCTCTTTCTCTTGCGCAGCACCAGAGAGACTTTATAGAATTGTATTTCGCTCTATCTCTCTCTTTCTCTCTCTCGGCTGTGCGCTGCATTATAATGTGTGTGATTGTGGATTGCACGGTGTGCTAGTGCGTGTATTTGCGTGTTGGTAGGGGTCCATGGCTGGTTTGTGTCCAGGGCCCGTGGTCATGTTAATCCGTCCTTGCACACTGGACTCTGCACGCACTTTACAGAAGTGCTCCTGCAGTGCGCTCACAAACAGACGTGAAGTCGCACACGGTTACGTTTCTCTTTACTCCCATTTACAAACGCGCAACTCTTAAACAAATGAATGAGCATAATACTCTTGTAGCAGTTCAAATGTATGTAGTTTTGTCACTAAATCGTGAAGTATCCGTTTGGAGGGGGCCCGAAAAAATGCGGTATGCCTAGTGTAATCTTTCCTCTTAATCCGGGCCTGAACATCAGCACAGTCTAATCACAACTGAGGAGACTGCAGAGTGATACAAAATTATCCAAAGATTTAATAAGATCCAAAGCGTTCTGAGTGTTTGAGTCCAAACAGCTCAACTTAGGTTTCTGCAGATGTGGCATCATTTCACAGGATGAAAGGATGACGCAGTGATGTATGATGGTTTAACATAGAATGGGGGCTTCTGGCACGACTCCCACCTTCGTTCAAAAGGTGCGTGGACAAGTGGACAAGAAGTCTGAAGAGGTCCAAACTTCACCGACAAGTAGTAGTACTATAAAGAAAAACTTTTGTCGAAAGTTTGCGAAGACAACGTGTTTCAGCTTGTGGCATTTATCAGGGTCCGTGGGCTACAACCTAAGCCTACTTTCTTTAGCATATATTTGTTTGAATAATGCTAAATCTGTGCCTTAAAGAACATGCTAACATTGCTGCTGGCAGTTCCTGTTTGCAAAGTTCTCTCGGATGTAAATAAAACTATCCCAGAATTACTTAAATAATAATAATAAAAAAAAAAGCTACGATTCTCGGGCAAATTTAGGAGTTAAAAGATGCAGCTTTTCTCCATGATAATCAGACTTTTGAATGCTTACATCGGGAGATAATCATGTCCTTAGGAAGTATAAGTCTTTCTGAATATAAAATACCTCCATAATGGCTGTGAGTTCAAAATCAGTGGGCCAGACTGCAATTACTAGCTTCCTGTTGTTTTTATACCACCAGCCTTAACCTGTCCCATGTGTGCAATTCAGAGCACAAGCATGCTGCTAAATGAACAGGCAAAGTGCATTTCAAGTGTCAGGAAAAGACCCTTTAACTTCAGTAGCAGAACTTATACTTAGTGCTTGTGCCTCCATTAAAGTGTTAGGTGTTCATACGTCCATATGAAGCAGTACTCGATATGGCATTACAATGTGTTTGGCGTCCAACTCACCCCTGATTTCCGTACACTGCCTCTTGGTCTGGGTACAGGTCTGCTGGACTTGGTCTCGATCACGTCTGAGCCGGGCCCCACTGGGAGGTTCTGGTGCTGTTTGGTCCTCTGGGCCTGCAGAGCCAGCTGATAGGCTACCTCAAACGCCTGGCCCAGCGTCAGGATGATCTCATAGGTCAGGTTCTGGATTTTAATAGGAAAAAGAAAAGAGGCAGAACAGGCAGCCATTTTTTAGTATTCTGGACCACCAAGTCTCCGCGCATGGAGAGAACAAACACTGTACAGAATAACAAAATAACACAACACTGTGGTGATAGCTTGCAGTGAGACGGCAAAAAATATCTATCCGAACAAAGTTTTATTTTTCCCCGAAACTTCTTCAAAAACAAATGGAATAGCAAGAAGAAATATAGCGCGGTATTCTCTGGAGTATTTTGCAGCAGCAAGCAGCTCCCCTCAGTAGCTGAACTGGATACTGCTGCACTCTATTGTTCTATTGACTGCCTCCAAAGACGAAAGCAGCACCTCAGAATAAAGACCAGAGGAGTAGAGCTTCACACTACACGCCTCGGGAGGCTGAAAAAGTTAACATAATGACGACGGTAAACCGACACCAAGTTCTGAAATCATCCGTACATACATCGATGAGGAATGTGCACTATGCGTGTACTGTAGGTCGTCTGCTATGCTGAACTCCACAATGTGAATCTTGCCTGACCCTATGTGCTCAATGTTCCCTCTTTGTGTGGTGCTGAGGATGGTGGAGGCTGATAGCAGCAGTACGGTAAATGTGCTTCAGAATAACGGATGACATCTCATGACTGCTAGGGCCTTTGGTGGTTATCTAACGGCTTAAGTCCCACAACGTTTTTTCTGGAGGGAGTGTTTCCTTATCCAAATACAGGGTCTAAAAAAAATTGTTGAGCCCCATGAGGAAGCTTGTTATTTTTGACATTGGGCTTAAGAAATAAAATTTACTTGACTTGAAGCCGAGCCTTATTAGGCTGACTTTAGCCTGGAATGACCCCAGCTGCTTTATGACTTGCAGGACTGCGGGATTATAATCAGATCTCAAAAGGTAGACAGAGTGTGTAATGGCTAGTTATCGAGGCCGGAGAGGCACTGTGCCATCAACTGAAGTGTGACATCTTAAAAGAGAAGGGCAAGTCTAGAAATAATAATGCTGACCTGACCTCTCACATACCCTCAGTGTAAATAACGAGGGGTTGATGTTGGAGGAATTAAAAAAAAATGACAATTTGAGAAAAGTTTTCAATGCTTGAAGTTTTCCTTCTAGTTTTTCAGTTGACCACTGATCATGCCTACCACGTCTACTGTGCTGAACACATGGCAGTAGTGGTGGCTGGTCTGCAGGTCCTTGGTGATGTAGGCGAACGTGCACAAGTCCTCCGGGTCCTGGGCCGCACATGAGATGTTGCGGATCTCGTGCTCCGCGATGATGTTCTGCACAGATAAACAGAAGGTGGCACAAGGTTCACTATATGGGGAGATCCAGACTATAAATAACCCCTCTGTAAAAAGGTTCTGATGTGATGGTGTTATCAAAAAAACACAATGTCAACCTATGTCACACAGAAGTTTAATACTAGGGAGTGGTGCAAATGAAAAACCTGATTTATATAAGTGATAAGAGACAGGCAGTAAAAGAGGTGAGACATTGGGGCATGAATTGTGTTTCATAGCCATCGCACTGAAGTGCATCAATACCAAGCAATGCCATGCTGACCTTCAAAGGCAACCTTTCAAATAATTTTTTTTTTAATTAAAGCTCCCATATTATACACTTTTCGGTACTATTATACACCATATTACATGGTCTTAGTGGTCCCTAATACGTTTTTCTTTAATTGTTTGCTGAAAAAAACTTTCAGATAATTTATTGTACTATGCTGATGTTCAGCTAATCTCACAATGGCCTATTTTTTAAAAAGAGATGCAGCTCCCCTCGTAAATATACAATCTTTGAGCTCCCCCCGCCCCCTGTCCGGAAGCGAAGCCAGATACGCCTCGCCCTCTGTCTGTCAGGGCCGTGGACCAATAAGAAATAGGGGTGTGGGCTGCACAGTGGAAGCTTCTGGCTTTCCAGTTTGTGAGGTCAGAAACGAGGAGAATTCTGACTGGAGTATATTGGGGGGGGAGGGGTGGGGGTTTCAGAAAGGGGGAGAGTGAGAAAAGGAGAGATTGTTATTTTTTTAAATATTTTGGCAGTCTCTAGGCACACCGTGGACCCATGGATATGTTAGAACACATTTAAAAAGTGCATTTAGCATAATATGTGACCTTTAATGTCAAATAAATGTCAATACGGGCAGACTTGCTGCCTCTAAGGGAAATAATAACATGAAGAAATCTAACATGCTTAGGCATGAAATTAAAATTTACAGCAACAAGAAGCAGCGGGTCTGGTAAAAAAAAACTATCACGCACACCGTCTCCAAATAGCAGCACAAAATAATAGTACTGTTGTTTGACACTGAAACATGAGTCAAAAGAGCAGCAGGGTTGATCAGTGAACTTTTACACCAAACACGGCTGTGTGTGTGCGTGCGCGTGCATGCGTGTGTGCGTGTGTGTGGCTCACCTTATTGGCTGCGTCAATGAACTTCACACCCTTGTAGGTGATGGAGAGGATGATGGTGGGGACTTTTCTCATTTGTTCCGTCGACCTCTGGAAAAAACAAAAGGTAGACTGATAGGACGTTAAGGGGAATTATGGTTCATTTATACTAAAATTATGTTTAATCTTTTTTTTAAAGACAATATGCACATTAACTAACATAAACACCAAGAGTACATTTTTTTAATGTGCCAGATTTAACCCTACAGCCATTTTCCAACACATTAGCACAAAACAAGAGCAGATGAGCATATACAAATACAAAAACACAACCAGTATTCCAGACCATGACAGCTGTCCCTGGGATGTTGATGTCACGTGAAAACATGACACATTATGAACATAATGTATTTAGAGATGAAACTGGTTTGCATACCCGCATTTTGGCACATGCGTCCTGCGTGGATTCTGTACCGCGCAGATCCTTAATAAGCATGGACCCAAGGTACTACAACGGAACAGGAGAGAGAGAGAGGAACTCAGTGTTAGTGTCTATGTACATGTTCAATTGAAGGACGCATCACATATGAAAGAGAAAAAAGCGTGGCCATACACTGGCTTCATAGGCGCAGCATTCGAAGATGAGTTTCTCCGGTTGATGTTGCCAGTTCTGGACCGGAGCGTACGGTGCTGCCAGGCTGGGCGGCCGGAGGGTCAGACGGGGCTCTCGATGCCGTTCTTCATGCCGTTCCTGGAAGAAGAAAAAAAAAGTGTTATTTATTATTATGAAGCTAGCAGAGGCCCAAGGTAATCTCCAGATCACATAAATTCACCCTTGGGATATAATTCACTGTCGCAGATGAATCTAAAAACGTACGTGTGATCTGTGCCGTTCACTGCGATGTCTTTGGGTAACGTCATAGGCAACGTCATAGTCGCTTTCGGGCCCTTTTTTCCTCCCGGCCTCTGCTACTGGCAGCAGAGGGTCCATGGAGCGGCCTGTGTAGGAGTCCATGTGACTAAGGGGAGATGAGGTCTGCGAGCCAGGCAGGTCTTGGCACTGAAGAAAGAAAGAAAGAAAGAACGAAAGAAAGAAAGAAAGAAAGAAAGAAAGAAAGAAAGAAAGAAAGAAAGAAAGAAAGAAAGAAAGTGCGCGAGAGAGAGAGAGAAAGAAAGATAGAAAGAGAGAGAGAGAGAGAGAGAGAGAGAGAGAGACGGACACAGTTAGTCATCAACCGTGTTCAAGCCAAACAGTGATGGTTCTTAAAAGGTGGAGTCAGTGGTTCAAAATCAGTGAATATCCCTTATATATGTATGTATATATATATGTATGTATATATATATATATATATATATATTTATATATATATATATATATATATACAGTATCTCACAAAAGTGAGTACACCCCTAACATTTCTTCAAATATTTCATTATATCTTTCCATGCGACAACACTGAATAAATGACACTTTGATACAATGTCAAGTAGTCAGTGTACAGCTTGTATAACAGTGTAAATTTACTGTCCCCTCAAAATAACTCGACACACAGCCATTAATGTCTAAACTGCTGGCAACAAAAGTGAGTACACCCCTAAGAAAAAATGTCCAAATTGGGCCCAAAGTGTCAATATTTTGTTTTGCCATCATTATTTTCTAGCACTGCCTTAACCCTCTTGGGCATGTAGTTCACTAGAGCTTCACAGGTTGCAACTGGAACCCTCTTCTACCCATTCATGACGACATCAAGGAGCTGGTGGATATTAGAGTCCTTGCGCTCCTCCATCTCCCGTTTTAGGATGCCCCAAAGATGCTCAATAGGGTTTAAGACTGGAGACATGCTTGGCCAGTCCATAACCTTTACCCTCAGCTTCTTTAACAAGCCAGTGGTCGTTCGGAGGGGTGTTTGGGGTCGTTATCATGTTGCAGTACTGCCCTGCGGCCCAGTTTATGAAGGGAGGGGATCATGCTCTGCTTCAGTATGTCACAGTACATGTTAGAATTCAATGAACTGTAGATCCCCAGTGCTGGCAGCACTCATGCAGCCCCAGACCATGACACTCCAACCACCATGCTTGACTCTAGGCAAGACACACTTGTCTTTGTACTCCTCACCTGGTTGCCGCTCCACACTCTTAACACCATCTGAACCAAATAAATGTATTTTGGTCTCATCAGACCACAGGACATGGTTGCAGTAATCCATGTCCGTAGTCTGTTTGTCTTCAGCAAACTTTTTGTGGGGTTTCTTGTGCATCATCTTTAGAATAGGCTTCCTTCTGGGATGACAACCATGCAGACCAGTATGATGCAGAGTGCGGCGTATGGTCTGAGCACTGACAGGTTGACCCCCCACCCCTTCAAGCCCTTCAGCAATGCTGGCAGCACTCATACGTCTATTTTCCAAAGCCAACCTCTGTGTACGACGCTGACCATGTGCACTCAACCTTCGTAAACTGGGCCGCAGGGTGGTATTGCAACATGATAACGACCCCAAACACACCTCCAAGACGACCAGTGGCTTGCTAAAAAAGCTGAGGGTAAAGGTTATGGCCTGGCCAAGCATGTCTCCAGACCTAAACCCTATTGAGCATCTTTGGGGCATCCTCAAATGGAAGGTGGAGGAACGCAAGGTCTTTAATATCCACCAGCTCTGTGATGCTGTCATAAATGGGTGGAAGAGGGTTCCAGTTGCAACCTGTGAAGCTCTAGTGAACTACATGCCCAAGAAGGTTAAGGCAGTGCTGGAAAATAATGGTGGCCACACAAAATATTTACACTTTGGGCCCAATTTGTACATTTTTTCTAAGGGGTGTACTCACTTTTGTTGCCAGCAGTTTAGACATTAATGGTTGTGTGTCGAGTTATTTTGAGGGGACAGTAAATTTTCACTGTTATACAAGCTGTACACTGACTACTTTACATTGTATTAAAGTGTCATTTATTCAGTGTTGTCCCATGGAAAGATATAAAGAAAAATGTGAAGAAATGTGAGGGGTGTACTCACTTTTGTGAGATACTGTATGTATATATATATATATATATATATATATATATATATATATATATATATATATATATATATATATATATATATATATATTTATAGCTACTGTGGACGCCTTTTGTTGATATTCCCCTTGTTAACATACCAATTTAGAGAGTGTAGGCTGTGAATTCACACCATGATTTTCTTTCAGCGCACATTCAATATGGACAGGTAGCGGAGAAGATATTTACTGATTTTTTTTTTTTAAGTGATTTTGACATCAAGCTCTCTCATTCATCCCTTCACATGGTAATTGTCGTTTCATAGTACGTGAAGAAGACAGCAGGTGAGCGTAAACTATAAGTCCTCACCCTGATCTGAGACAAACGAGGAGGCTTGACTGGAGGCTCCTCGTAGGGCCGCTCCGCTAACGAAGCAATGATGCGTTTCCTGTGACCGAGTAGGGAGATCTTTAGCACCTGGAGGAAAGAGGAAATCATCTTTTGAACATGAAAGTCAGAGGTATATGTAACCCAGGGTTACATAACACCTTTTAATTTAATCAGAATTTAATCAAAACCCATAGAATAGTTGTTACTTGTCAGTGGGAAATACATAGTTTGTGTATATTGTCGTTTTAAATAGTGACACAAAAAAAAAACTGATAGAGATATAAGAGAAAAGTATTGCAATGTGCATTTATTTGATGGTTTTCTGATTAATATGGTGTGATTTGTTTAATCACCTGTCAATTAAAAAGATCGCTTGGCAACTGTTCTGGCTCAGTAGCCAATAAGAAATTAGACCCGCCTCTTCTAACCGTCAGTAGACGGCAGCTACGGTGATTCTTCCTTTTCGGGACGAGCCACAGAAAGATCGACCGTTAACAACTATTTTTAAACAGTTGGCAAAAGAAACAGAGATTCCCCCCGTCATTAAAGTCCCGAAAAGCCCGCACCGTGATATCGAAACCCTTGGTGAGTCTCCCGGTGTAAAAATTAGATTTAGAATTGTGTTCTTAGTGTGATAAATAACACGCTAACTAGACGCTACTAGCTGCTAACTAGCCGCGGCTAACGCTGTTTGCTAACGTTCTAGCATAGCACGCAGTGACACTGCACTTGGCGTGCCGTGACTGATCTAGGGGAGGGGATGTGAGGCCCGTTGCTGAGGCTGCGGTTCTGCTGGCCGGACTGTAGGTTTAGCGGTGGGTTGAGCATTTCTTCCACTGTGATGTTGCGGTGTGTTGATGTGTCAGTGATGCTGCTAGCTGTGTTGTGTTTATTTGCCTTATGGTGAACAAGCAATATGAGCTGTAAAGCTGTGAGTTAAAGGTGCTAGCTTTGAAATGATAAATTCTTCCAGTGACCAATCTATAGCTTGCTGAGTATATAACAGAATGAAAATACAATTTAAATGGGTTTTTGAAGTGTTTTAATTGAACAGATTTATAGAGAGTTAAAAGTGTCAATCATTTATGTTTTACACTGTGTTAAGTTACCTAAGATATGATATGATTTATAGAAAAGTGACTAAAATGTATTAGATAGACAGACTATTAATGAGTTTTTTGGCTTTGTTCTCAAGGCCGGGTTTTTTTTTTTGTGTGGATCGGAACGTCTGTATCCTGCTCGCCCTCCCTGGAGTCCCGCAGTGGTGTGCAGACTGGCGAGCTACCCCATCGGAGAGACGCTTTTGGATCCTAAATAAGGCAAATTCGTTTAGTTTCTGCAGCAGTGTAGGGACAAGAGACTTTGACTTATTAGATATTTTAGAATAGGCTGATCTAATTTTTTTTCTGTGTAATATATTGTCATTGAACTGCGTGATTTAGAAATGTATTAGGAATTAGTCTTTTGAAACTGTTTTTATATTTTATTTTGAAAGGGTTGACTCTTTTCCAGAGTTTTTTTGCCTAAGAGCAAGGTGTTTTAATAGTAAAAACTTCCTGGTTTCAGTGAGAGTATATAATAAATAAATAAATAGCAACCTAAATATAGATAACATTCTTATTAATTAAGAGAAGTGGCCATAAAGTAATTAATAATAATTAGATAATATAAATATAAAACTAAACATAGATATCTTGATAATAAATAAGAAAAGTGTCCATAAATAATAAAAACTAAATAGATGACAAATTAATTAAAAGTACTTACTACAGGAATAAATTAGAGTAAATGAAACCAGGAAAGGTGACATAAATTAAGGGTATAGGAAAGGTATTTGTGATAATTTTATTTTTAAATCATTTTATATTCTACATTATTGTTCTGTTAATCATTTTTTACTTTTAAATAAAACCAAAAGGTAAGAGAGAAAAAAAAAACAGCATTGAAAATAAGAAAAAAGAAACAGACATTCTCTTACCTTTGAAATATATATCTATTGTTTCCGTGTGTCATTTCTTGTGCAGACAGTACCATATCTCTCCTTTTACGAACCCTAGAATCTTCTGGTGATTAGCCCATATATTGATTTTTGATTGTATACTAGTAGTTGTGTTTATTAAAAGACACCAGGTACCGGTTACATATACCAAGGAACATCAGACAGTCTGCTAGCCTATGACCTCCAAGGAATTTACTTTAGGTTATAATCAACCTAGTCTCGCAAAGCCAGACCAAACTACAGCACGTAGTACGGTCTGGAAGCACTCTGTTTAGAGCCGTCTATTCGGGTGGGGAAACCGGGGGAAACTGGGCTAGCCTGTTTGTATTTGTTTAAACCAATCACAATCATCTAGGGCGGGGCTAACCCCGGGAAGCAGCAGCGGTGTCCTGCAAAATAGTGCCGGGGGGGGGACTTATTTTGATGGAACGTCTTCACGTCCAGAGACTGTCAGAGAAATGGCTAAACCCGCAAACGCCACACAAAAACTATTAAAGACAAAAGGAATATACATAGTGTGTTGCTTTCTAACCAGCATGTCAAGACACCATACACTTTAGCCCCCGAGGAGCTCACGGGATAACTTAACCGGAGTTAACTAACCACGTAGTGTTATCTATGGTAACATTATCATCGGCGGTTGAGAGGACGGCTACGGCGGTCGAGTAGAATTTTTAGCATTCGAGAATTTATGTCACCACCTCCTATCGCTGTAGTCAGAGCCGTAGTCCGTCTGTTTACAGGCAGAACAGGGTTTTGACGTTGTGAGCGCTACACCAACTGCAGCAAGTAGCCGTAAGAGTTGCTAGGTGATAGTGGAAGCCGTTGGAATCTTTCCCCGTCACTAAAACACTGCTGCTTAGTCCCTAATTCACCAAAGAAAGGGAACGGCGGATCTTAATCTAGCTGGTTATAAGGTTCGGTGCTCAATTCAAACCCCCACGCTTCATTGTCCAGAGTTTATGAGGGTATTTCTGCCCGGGGGTAGTTGTACAATGAAGTTGGACAGCTAGGCTAGGCTAATCTAGGCTGCGTCCCGGACCGCCGCCGCCGATATTATTATCCCGAAGTATCGCCACACTTTATTTCTGTCTACAGTAATGTGACTTCTCACACCCTGTGTGTGTGTGTGTGTGTGTGAGAGAGAGAGAGAGCGCTGCACATAAGCACACGGGTTGACTGTGAGCGAATTGTTTCCGAATTTGAGGGGGATCACAATAGGGGAAAGCCAGCAACCGGAAAAGGAGGGGGCTGCGTCAGGGCTGCGTAGCTTGCCGCCGCAAGCGAATAGACGCTGGCGGAAGTGGTCATGCCAGACTATAATCAACCTAAATATTACAGGTTTGTTATCTGACATTTAATCATTTAACCTCCTGAAGCTTTAGCAACATCTTGCCCAAATTCAACAGCAAAGCTCTGAGTATTCACCCTAGAACTCTGTGTTCCTTTCTCCCCGTCTCTGAATGCCCCTGAACTTTCTTTTGACACATTGTAGAAACTCATTTCACCCTCCGACACCCTCCTCGTATTCCCCATACACCACCGTGACTCACATTGACAATCTCCAGCTCCCACAGGTTCTTGACACAGTCCAGGGAGCGGTAGCCGCTGGCCAGGAAGTTGTGCAGGTATTCGTTCAGGCCCAGGTTCTCCAGCCAAGAGGACAGGGAGCTGCTGCCGTCACAGCCAAGCGCTTTCAGCTGAGGAAGAGGTTTATTATCATTCGCTGATGCTTTAAGGGCCCCCGGGACAACCAATGGGACTAAGTTTGACTTTCTGAAAGAACTTGTTACACTAAGTCCATATATACGGTATGTATTCGTACATGACAGGGAGGAGCTGACAGACTAAAGGTTACATTCAATTACAGGTTACAAAACTCTATTACAAGTTACATTTTACAAACGTTGCATTCAAAAGTGTAAGTGTCAGTCTTATCAGCTAAATCAACAAAAATATATATAAGCTGTACTTAAAGTACTAAAAGTTAAAGTACTCATTCTGCCGAGAGATGGCCCCCATACCTGATTTATCATTATATAGTACACATACACAAGTACAAGCACCTCAGAATTGTACTTGAGTGTGGTACTTAGGGTACATTTAGTTGGTTCCTTTCCAACACTGCACTCCTGCCTTCGTGTTAAAATGAGATTAGCACCTTGTGTTCTAACATCAGGTCCTACTGTGCTGACATAAGTGCTGAAGTAGTAATCATTGATTTGTCACCTTGGGTAACGAACGCGCTGCGTGCAGGATCTTCTTTCTGTGGCTTGGGTCCTGGATCCCGATCTCCCTCAAGTCCTGGTCCTCCATGACATTGTTCCCCTGTAGAACAAAAATAAACATTAGCTTTTCTAAAGGCAATAACTGGCAACAATATTGTAGTCAATGCTCATAATTGCAATGTACAAGATAAGAAAAATCGAGGGATTAATTTGAGGCAAAACATGTTTGCATCAGAGCTTTAAAGAGTCCCATGAATAAAAACAGACTGTTTTGTAACCAAGGTGCCAGCTACTACAAGTCCCCCATGAAAAGAGTCTATGCGGCAGGTTGAGTATTGATCTTAAGTAATGCTACCATTGTGAAAAAAAGGTCAATGACTCTTAAGAGAGATCTAGAAAGGCCTCCCTGGGACCCGACCTACTGACTGTATTCAGGAGGGCCCTGTCCATTAACCTGTAAATGAGATGTTGGTGTGTGGGGGGGAGGGGACTGACGGGGATGTGTGTGAATAATGGTCAAACCACGTCTTTGGTTACACACAGTACGATCCTTGGGACCGTGTGGCAGGTAATGGATAATGGAGAAATCAATCAATGTCAGAACTGCATAGTGGTCAGCAATATGAGATGGGGGGTAGAATACCAGCGCATCGATAGCTGACTGTAACTGATGGCTGCAGCAGAAAATAAAATCAAAACAACCCAATGTGTAAAACCCCACCTTGCACATCAACTATTAGCAGTGAATCTCATGCGCGAATGTATTATGATGCTGCCTCGGAAGCAAACTGTAACGGCTCAGGGCACACATAGATGACTCCTCAATAATATGAATGTCAAGTTAATCCTATGGTGCTAACACACGCACGCACACAGCAGTAATGGGGATAGAAGAGCGGCTGTCTGCAGGTAACATTTCACAAATTTGTCTGTTTTACATGCAGACACTTCGGATGCAAACAAGGTGTGGAAAGGAGCAGCAGAGGGGAGGAGCGGGCTCGCAAGCGAGGGTAAAAACTGCAGAGTTATCCGCGTAATGATGCTTGTAGAATCACAATGTTCATCCCGGTTCTGCTGATTAAGCCACTGATGTACGGTTCTAACAATGATAGGACATTCATGGTGAGCAAGCTAACACAAGCAGTTTGGGAATTTTGAAAAAGATACGGAAAGAAATAAAGAAAGACTATTGCTAACGGTCGTTCCCCACTACACCAATCAAGTAGTCTAGTATCCAAAACCGGGGGAAAGTGACAGTTGTCAGAGTAAGATTGGATTAGGAACGCCTACCATGTAACACAGATTGGGGGGAGCTAGTGTCTTTTGGTAGTTTTGAACGTATCCAAACATGGATTTTCAGGAGGTATAGCTCCAAAAGAAAAACTATTATTAGATAAGATAACTTGTATATTGAGGGCTGAGCCAGAGGTTACAAAGCTTCACTTCAGGAGGCATCCTTCAGAGTACAGGGGGCAAATACTTCTAGGTTAATGTGTTCATCTATACAGTATATTCTCCTTGTTAGGCAAACAAGGTAAGAAAGAAAGTAAAAATAAAAGTGAAGGGCAAAGTGAGTGCTCTCTAGATGAAGTGCAGGCCTCGTTACAGCTCATATTGAGCTAAAAACATCATGACGCACAAAACTCTTTTCCCTTTCTTAATGCCTCGCACTAAACCGACAACTCAAAGCCCATTATCTCTGAGCAGCAACACACCGCTCCTTCACTGCCTCTCCAGCGGAGGATTGAAACTATTTGGAGAGCTGGGTGGATAATAACTCTTTCACAGCGCATGGATCATTGTATTACTGTCCCACTGGAGATACAGTGATAGGCGGCTCTTTGGGAGGAGGTATATATAGGACCAATATAGGCTGAAGATACAGTCTCTGTTCAATTTCATAGTTTGTTCTCTCAAACAGGCTGTCACAAGACCAGAACGGCCTGTTAAAATATGCCTAGGAGGAGACTGGGAAAGTATGAGTGCAAAAGTGATACAACCATTTTACTGAACCGTCTATCCCATGTAGTTCCCGAACAAATGTTTTTCAAGCTGCTAAATGTACAGTACATCACCAACATTCCCCCCCAACGGAAAAATCTATTAATCCATTCCCAATCCTTTAGCCGCTAATGCACCAAGCCATTACTGAATATCCAATTTGTCTGCAGGCTTTAGTTGCATCGACTCTTTCCAACCTAACCAATTTGCATTTATTTACTGGCAGAAAGTAACAATGGAGGACAGATAAAAGGGGAGATTTAGAAGAAAGGAAACAGTTGAATGGAGACTGCACATATGCATCGCAGATCTTTATCTCACCTTGGTGCAACTTTTGGATGGAAACAAACTTTGTTTATTTATTATTCTATCTATCTATCTATCTATCTATCTATCTATCTATCTATCTATCTATCTATCTATCTATCTATCTATCTATCTATCTATCTATCTATCTATCTATCTATCTATCTATCTATCTATCTATCTATCCTTTCCCACTGACTTGACGTTAATGTGTTGTTCTCTCGCTGGCTCCGCGACTGCCAGCTTCAGAGAAACGTTGTGTCCCTGCATAAGCGCATCAGTGACCGCTTTGAATACAAACTAACTCAGCACTTCTGACCCGGTCCCAGCTGACGGTACAGCCAGCACAAGCCGTGCTCTGAAGTAGATATGAGAGAAAAACTACGACGTTTGGTTTTGGACAAGTGTTACCACTCGTCAGTGCCAGGCTCAGGCTGGAGAAGTGAATGGCCCATCTCATCGGGACATTTGCTCCGCCAGTCGATAAAGAGCATCTAATTGCTTTCAGAAGAGGCTTTGCTTCTGCTTCGGTGTGTCGCCACAATACAATCACTGCTGCTATTGATCCAATTCTAGCTCGAGGCCTGCAGGGTAGACAGAGACCACACACAGCTGTCTGACTGGCAGGGTAAAAACTGTTTAATTGGTGATCTCACTGCATGTTGACTACAACTGACAGGCTGTGTTCTCAACCCCTCGTTTTTCCATTTGAAGGTGGCAGAGATAAGCCTTTTTTTATCCACACACATTTTACTTGTTGACTGTCTATTATTGTAACAGCTAAACTATGGAGGATGTACCATGGCTGTATTGATTCCCTTGCCATGGTGCATATTTGTGTGGGTTTGTGATCATAAGATCTGACAAACTAGATCAACATATTCTTCCTAATTTATTTATTAAAATGTTGTGCCTCCATAAATCCATGCCTCAAGGCTAAGCAATACATTAAAAGAAAAATATCTATCTGGTAATAAGGCCAACAGTGGAACAGCTTGTTCCTGTACTACCATACCTCTATGCTTTAGAGCACATTAAGTAAGGGTAAGTCTCTTTTCCAATTGAGACCAAATTATGAATCTGAAAAAAAAGAAAGGTCCCCATTCATTGAGGGGAGGGGACATCCTATTTAAAAAAGATCACAGCTTTTGTCCTTAACCCTCTAGTGATTGCAGGAAACCAAGCGATCTGTAAGCCGTGTTGAAAGATAGAAAACTTGAGAGCCTTCCGCTTCGAAAAAAAAGAAGAGAATTCGGGGCTGACGAAGGAGAGTGTGAAAGACTCAAAGACAGTAGGAGGATTAAACCTTGAGAGTAACTTCACAGACTTCAAACGCAGAATTTAACATTGACGTTGACGACACTGGGTGAAAAGAAGTAATCCTCTATTCTCAGGTTATGTAAAGTACATTATAGATTATTCATGCAGGTATCACTGAATACTGAAGGGATGTGTTCAGCTTGCAAATGCTGTTATATATTTCTTTGAGGTAGTTGCCCTTAAGTTTATTAATTTCTTCAGCCTGTTCAGTCTCTGGAGATCTTGCGCTTTATCCGCGGGCAAAATTGTCCTCCTTTTAGGCAAGAGAAGAACATCTGCTGGATCATGAAAACTCATTTGAAGGTACAACCTGCTGCTGGATAAAAGGTAAAAAAAGAAAGAAAATATTTTGCACCTAAGGCTTGCATGGGGAACACTATGACTTAGTAAGTGCTAAGGGCATAAATATGCTATTGCTTTGTAAATGAAAATGCTATTGGCAGGATTTCGACACAGATGGCTTAACGTTATGTTCATTTGCAGCTGCAATTACTTAAACTAGCAGGTGGCAAAGTAACACGCAATCCGCAGATTTGTCAAACATGTGATGTCTGGCACAGGCAATCTAATTCAGCATGTGTCGTCCTATTTTTCCCCTTCACAAACTCTATGCCTGTCCTCAGAGGGGTCACCCTGCCGTTGTAAAATGTAGTTGTTCCTATTCAGTATTGAGTCTGCAACAGAAATTGTGGCTCAAAATATATTTTTTTAAATAGTTATAACATTGGTGCTTATGTGTTGTACAATTTGAAATGGCAAACTTTTTTACTAAATGGCTCAACAAAACCCAGGAAATAATCTGGTGTGCATTGAATTGGAGAAGGAAAGAGTTTTTTGTCTCAACGCATACGATGGCTGTCTCATTTCCAAAATACCAGCTTGGTAGCCTCATTCTCTCCTCCAGTCAGTCGTCATCACTGGCAAAAAAGCAACGGAGCCAACTCTAAGTGGCGTCACACGCTGTGGGCTCTATAAAACTTGTCGGCTTGGCAACAACCTCCCATTACTCAGTGAGACCCTGCTCTGTTCTGGCTGGGGCGGCAGCTGTTTCTCGGGCAGGCGGCCTTAACCCCTAACTAAAAGTGAGAGGTTAGACAGCGGCCTCCTAAGCTGGAGACCAAATGTCTGTGAGCCTGAGAGTGCAGCACACACCTGATCCAACACGCAACCAGGTGGAAAGATATCAAGGTTGCTGTGTACACAAAATGTTTGACAGCACGTATCAAACTACATATTGTCTAGTTGAATGGGCTTGGAAATCTAAAATAAATGCTCTACCTAATAGCCTATTACAAGAATGAGACTGTCATTGTAACAATAAGTGCATATTGTGAATTTCATGAGGCATGTGATGTGTTTTACCAAATAATGTGCTGAATCCACCCTGAATGAACGCTTCCTATAATAACAATGCAATAAGTCAGAGTCATGATAAAGTGGGTGGCGGTTGTTGCAGAATTTTCAGCTAATTGAACCTCAGACCAAGCTAATGGGATCAGCTCACTGCTAATGGAGGTTGGCACCAATTGGATTAATGCTCAAAGAGACAAACGCTGGAGTTAAGTGGGAGTCAGTGGTGAAAGACACAACACAAGTAAGTGGACACAACAGTCAAGAGCATTATGATCCACTAAGGTCAATTAGGACATAATTTAAAGGTACACTGTGTAACTTTGGTGTGTTATAGAAGTGGTCATTTTCTCAGATATATTCTCATAACTGAATTAAAAAAAAAACTTTCCTCACAGAAAAAAATGGATCATTGGAATACTGTTTGAAGTTACAAAAGCTACCCGAAAACTTTCGATTTATGATGGTAGAATTATTTAATATACGTCAAGTAAATACTGTATGTTTCATAAACTTACTGCAGGCCTCGCAAATGTAAACAAACTCCCCCTCCCCCCTGAAGCTGGATAGGGCACCTTTCAAAAGAGAAGTGAAGTACTCACCATGTAGTGCAGGTCGTCAAAGCCGTTGAGGAGTAGTTTGCTCTCGTACTGCGGCAGCCCCACGTGCTCCAGCCAGTCTCCCACGGGCTGGTCCAGCAGCCGCTCCGCAGCACCTGCCGACAGGGGGAAACGCTTGAGCAGGGAGAAACCTTTGAGGCGGTAGCAGCGACACGAGGAGGACGAGACGTGACATTGCCACATCATTCTGGGCCAGCACAGCCGAGCGCACCAGCAGCAGGAGGCCGGCGGAGACAGTGTCCTCTGTGGACGGGCCGTCAGCTCCCGCCGGGCAGCGGGGGCCGAACCACAGTCAGACAAGATGGTGTTAAAGAACCCCTCGTCTCAGGGGCAGAGGAGGGGATGGAAGTGTTGGGGGAAAGCTGGTGGGAGATACCAGCTATTATCCAGTGAATGTCCTAGCTATGATAGTCAGCGAGGGACATGGGCAAAAATACATTTATCATTGACTAGATCCTGCCTCATTAAAACACGTCCAACTTGAAAAACAGTTCTGTCCAAAAACAAAAGCTTGCAGCTGATTTGGTCACATCCCCAGTTTTGCGTTGAGGAGAAACTCGGAGGGGGTCATATCAGTGATGGAATTCTTTCCATAAAGGGTAATGTGATTCAGCAGTTTGGAAAGTTCTTTGGAAACTTGAAGTCATGAAGCAGGAGACTGTTAATTACCAAACAGGCTCATCCCTGATGCGCAGACCCAACCTACTCAGCATATAGTCCTGTGAAACTGCCGACACCAGCTCAGATTGATTGAGAATAAAAGCCACACTGACAGCTGTCAGCAGCCTGAACCGCGAGGAGCCAAGGACAAATGACTGCCTCTACTCATGTGAACATATAAGTGCTTTCATTTGAACTAACTTTCAAAGCAAAGTTATCAGACACATATAATAGGTGCAGTTATCCTTGAACTCTTAGTTTGATTACTGCATCTCAACCACAGTTAAAACACATAAAGAAAGCTGGATACTTACAATAGTAAACACAAATCAAAACCTAAACATTAAAATGCATATTTTAAAGCATATTTTCCACTGCTTAATGCCCTCATCACATCACTCAACCGCGTGTCCTAACCAATCCTGTTTTAGACGAGATTCCCACATCAATAATCCGTCATGTTCGGTCCCTCCAGAAGCTTGGAAATGTGTAAAGGGGAGAACAAATCCACTCAGTCTAGGATCCAATCAACTACTTCAAAGAGCACTTTGGTAATAGCAGGTCCTCAGAATGAACTGTTCTGCAGACATGGCCGTGGTAAAGCTGTCCCTCCAGCAGCAGTCACTTCTAACCGAGGGAGGGGAAGAAGAAAAAACCTCTTTAGTCCACTCTGGGATGAGGAGCGACCACCTAATCCTTACAGACACCGAGATGGAGTCGTGCTATTGTCCTGGCTGTTCATAATTCCCCCTCTCTCTCTCGCACTCTCTCTCCACTCATTTCACTCAGCCCCTCCCTCCCCGTTTACCCCACTCTCCCTCTCTCTCTCTCTGAAACACTGCAGGTGGATGCGCTTTTTGTATGCAGGAACTACCGATTCATAAACGGACCATGGGACCTCACACCCCTCTTGGTACTTGCACTTTCTATTGGGAGTTTCGTCACCCGAATGCAGGAGTGGCTCAGTAAAAGGGGATAAAAAGCAGAAGGGTCGCTCGGGCACAGAGCCAATCAGCAGGAGACGTCATTGCTCTCCAGTCAACACACTGAGAGTAAAAGGCAATTGCTGGACTGAACCAGAGAGTGGGGAGGGGCTTGTCACATCTCTCCAGCGAAGTCCCTTGTTGACGTCTTGCTGACAGCGGCTTCATTGAGACAGAGTAGCCGGCATGGCGACTGTAAGATTGGAGCAGAACTATTCCTTCAAGGGTCCACGATCATGTTCAAGACCAGGGCGTGATGGGGCGCTGCCTATACTTTACTGCAGTGGTCTCAGCTTTCCTCAAGTCCACAAAGCCAAATGAGCTCATCCCCTCCTGACATGCGTACTGGTTAATATTTAAACAGTGCACTCCTCCAGTGCAGGGCGCAACAAACAAACAAGAGGGAAAATAAATAGGAGGATAGAAAAACTTTTTGTAGAGTCACAGTGGATGTGCTGCTGCATTGCTTCAATATATTAGCATGCAGCTTTGGCAACATGTAAACTGGAGGTGAATAATGTGAGAGCTGAAGGCAACGAGTCGATGGTTCGGGGTTTACGGCGACAGTCCCCCCCGCACTCCTCCATAGAATAATCTATCAAGCCTGACGACAGGCTTTTGAAAAGCCTTAAGAATAACAGCAGAGCGGGTACAGAAGCCTGAACTCAAAGACATTACAGTACAGGGCGAAAAGCTGACTAGCATATCTCAGGAAATTTGGTCTTAGAAATACTCTTTGAAGAAGCCAATTATGTAACTTGCCTATAATGTGATAACATATTGAAACCAATAAGGTAAACACTTTTTGTCAATAATGAAATACATTATTGTGTTACATTAAACAATGTGTTACTGTACATTATTTTACATAAATGTAATACATTATTGGCAGCTATTACGTTATCAGCAATTATTAAATGATTGTCTTCTACATACCTTCTAAGGTAGGTTTAGAGGCCCTGGTCTGGCCAATCACTGTCCTAAAACAAGGACTAGCAAAATGATTCCAATGACTTTCCGCTCTCTATCTTTGCAGCTGCTAATGTCAATTCCTCTCCTCAACCGTTCATTTAAAAACAGACCTGCCTCCATCATTGACATTGACATTCATGTCTGCTAAAGCAGCACCTTTTGATTTCCCTTGAGGGCGCTGATACAGATCGAATAATTTGAACGATTATTGCAAAGATAAACCAAGCAGGTATGCACTTTAGAGTACAAAGCATGAGGTACGGTGTCCACAACATGACAACATTTGTCAGAGGTTCCAGTGTCAATAAAACCCATATACATGATCGCACCCAACACATTCTAAATTAGCCCACTGAAATCTCAGGGATTATTAATGCAGCAGTGGTGACATTAATTACACAGGTGAGTAAAAACAGATATAAATCAGCAACGAGAGCTAAAGAGAAATGACCAAATTTGCCCGTTGTTTACCCTCAAAACTTTCAGCTGCCGTCGATATCTCACTTTTCAATTTGAATAACACATTGGATTCCTTGCTGTTGAACTCTTATTAAAGTCTAGCAGCGTGACAAGGCAGTAATGATGGTACTCTACCTGGTGTGGCATATTGCTGATCTCTGGAAAAATCAATGCCGGCGCCAATCAGTGTCATGATCTTCTCAATCTGGGGAAAGGAACAGAGGAGAGAGGGAGAGAGAGAGAGAGAGAGAGAGAGAGAGAGAGAGAGAGAGAGATAAGAACCTGGAAGAGCCAAAGCAGTTTCACCTCCACCTCTCACCACCAAAAAATACAGAGAACCCCCCCCCATGCCTTAGACAATAAACCACCAAACGTAACAGTCACCCCACACAAGCAAATGAGAGCATTAAGGGCAACCTTTTAGCATTGAGGAAATTCTGTCACTGTGGTTTTTATCACAACACATAAATAAAGAGTTTGAAGGGCATGGATGGTTGCCTTTGTATATCTCATTTATGGCCACAGCATTACAGTCATTTCTTTTGGCTCGTGGCTGCAGGTGGCTGCGTCTGATCTGCTAGCCTGCAGCCAAAACAATACTGATTTACACAGACAATCTCATCTAAAACGGGAGGGAAAAGTTTTGCCCGGGCAGTCAAGATAAGAGGAAAAAAAGATACAGAAACAATGTCAGGTGATTCATGCTTTTCACATATTTATATATATAAAAAAAAAGGTCCAAGATAAAATATTATGTAGCAAATTGAACTATCTGTGTTTGCTCAAATAGCACTGGTAACAATGACCTGTTGTTGTTGTTTTTTTTTGGGGGGGGGGGCAACTGAGGCTCTTAATACAAAGCACAGAAGGAGTTCAATACACTGAGAGCCTGGGAAGAAATGGTAAACACACACCCAGCAGATTCCCATGTTTTTTCTTTCTTTCGTGCATTCATTTCATGCATCTCCAAAATAATGCATGCAGACATTACCAAGAAGCTGTCTACAAGCAAAGTCCACGTGTTATACACTTGTGGACTTGCACGATCAGAATACTGTCATTTCCTTTCAAATGCATTCATATATATATATAGGGGCACTGAAGTATGTAGCAGAGGGCCATCGAGCTGCAATATTACACCTATCACGGCAGTAGAGAAATACGGCTTTGCATGGACACTGGCAGCGCAGAAAATGAAAAAGTAGAGGCTGACAGTGGCTGCTGTCACACCTGTCAGGTAGTTTTCTTTATAGTGCCTTTTGGGGAAATATTTTATCTGAAAGCGACTGCCCTGTCCGTGCTGGCTATACAGGGCACAAGTCCTAGCTGCTGCTGCTGCTTTAAAAGCCCCCAGACAAGTTATATGTCCTCATTGGTATCATTTTATGAGGCAATAAAGTGCCATCAGGAGACTAAAGTCTACATTTTTAAAGGTTCTCATCATTAATCTGTATGTGGATATTTAGCAGTAAAATGGTACATAAGTGGAAGAGAAATGTGGTTTAGAGGGGCAGAGGCAGACAATCTAACTTTGAATATATTTAAGTTTGCTCCTGTCAGACTGTATACTCAATAGTGAACTAAAGCTTCCAGACTTGCTTAGAAGAAGTAATGAATGATCATCAAGATTATATCATTAAAATAAAGAAATATATGAAAAGCGAAAGGATCCCCATCTACTTTTGAAAAGAATGCCCCAGAAGAGGACAGAGCCAAACCCCCAAAATAGGAACCAGGAGATATTTCATTTAAAGGTGGACGTCTTACGCTGTCAAAGGAATTAGATCTTCGTTGTTTTGCGGCGTGAGAGATCCGTGGTTTCTGCTAAGAGAAAAATTAGGGGTTTGTTTTTTTCCGTCCTTCCTTGCAACAACATAGGACGTGCCAGCTATTCTCTGGCAAGAGGATTTGAATCACCCCGCTTTGTGCAAGGATCCCCTACACAGTTGGTATACAGGAAATATTGAACAGAATGTAAATGAGGCACAATTTCAAATGGAAAACTGTTTATGTCTGGTGCATAAGTAATGGGTTTGTAATTAATAAATCATTAAAGAATCAGTGTGAGTGATGAGGATGAAGAATCCACAAGCCATGAAGGAAGCTGATCGCTGCAGTATATGTGCTAGAAACATATTGCTGTTTAACACTGACTTCTATGTTATTTTATGTTGAAAATTTGTCCTAAGCACCTGAGAGGAAAAAACACTGCATTTCTAGCAAGTGAGAAGAGTGGCGAGATAAAGGCCAGACTCAGGATCCCATTATTTCAGTAATACATATGCACGAATGCAACTTTCTCCATAATGTTGATTAGAAAACTGCATATTGGCCAGATGGCAGATTAGTCACACAAGCTCGACAAATAACCTCCATCCATCAGCACCACATGTTCACTACGGCAGCCATTCAACTGGAAACATTGATGGGTAATTGGCAGGCTTTCCTCCTACCTGAGCAAAGACCCAGATGAGTCAGCAAAAAATATATGGCTACTGTTTATATGAGAGTGTCTTAGGGAGATGATGATGAAACCGGGTGTAAACGAATCGAAAAGACTCTTACTTTTGAGGAAGTGGTCAACAAAAAATTGCAAGTAATTGCATTTCCTGCAGTTTCTGCCTTAGAGCCAGACTTATACACTAACTGTACTTCAACTGGAGTTAAATGAGAAAAAATATAATAAAATATAAATATCAGTCGCACTAGTCTCGCACAGCCAGACCAAACTACAGCTGGTAGTAGCACAGAAATAAAATTGAATAGAATCAAAATCAAATCAGTTTTATTTGTCTAGCTCAATATCACAAATAGACATTTGCCTCAGTGGGCTTTACATTCCATACAGTATGACACCCTGTCCTTAGACCCTTAGCTTGGCTGAGAAAAAACTTCCAGTAAAAACCCTAGCTGGGTAACGTAGCTTAGCACAAAGCCTGAAAATAGGAAAAAAAAGGTAGAATAGCTCTGTCCAAATGTAAAAACAAATAAGAGAGGGACCACAACAGTAACACAATCCAGTGAATCGTATAGCTCATCTCTCTCTAGTTGCCTCACTGCTAGGAACCCATTTCATATTGCCACATTGTGGTCCCAATCAATCGAAAATATTGATTTAATAATTTGTGTTTCCAATGTCTAAACAATTTATACCTTTCCAGCGGTGATGGGCTACTACAAGTGTGTTCAGCTAGGCGTCTCTTTCTTCTGTTTTTAATTCATTACAAAATCTCAATTTATATTTCTCTCATGAGCTAAATTATTATGTTTCATCAGGACAAAGCAGGACTGGTATTAATCAAGGATTCAATATGTAAAGTAAGAGGCGCACAGACCTTGCTGTAGCTCCTGTGATAATGAGAATGGGCTCATTTGCTCTCGTCTCAAAAACAGGCCTGAGGTCTGTATGTGCTGAAGGGAGGACAAAGCTGCTGTCAGTGGCCTCGCTCCTCGCCAACTAGCAGAAGGGGGACAACATGGCGCTGTGATCTCGCTTCGACGTGCAATTCGACTGCCAAGTTATATCTTGAGCTTGCAGGGAGACAAAAAGAAGACGTGCCTGTGTACTTTTAACTATCGAAACAGAGGTTCTAAAATTCAGCACAACCCATTGCGGCATCTGTAGCAGCCTCGGGCTACCAGTGTGTATAAGAAGAAAGAAAAAGATCCAGACAGGGTTTGATTTGAAAACACCCTCAGACAATAGGTAAGGTCAGCGTCCAACCATTTTCATTCAAACAAATGAATTGCAAGAATGCAAAAACACACACACAGCTGCAATGCCGTCTTGGTGTATTTGCTTCCCTTGTCAAGTATAATGAGAAAAGGGAATACTATCTGGGCCAAAGAGATTTTAGAAGCAGGTACCGTGGCAGGCAGCAGGTGTGATAAAGTGTTGGAGCTGGGTAAATATATCCTCCTTATCAGGGGACAAACACACGGCCCAGGTAAAAACACATTCACAACAAGAAAAGGCCTCTGAATTTCATCTCGGAGGAATAAGAAGCTTGGCGCCATGCAAATAAATAAGAAGGTGGGAGAGAGAGAGAGAGAGAGAGAGAGAGAGAGAAATGTGGTGTTTTCAAATCAATACAGAGACCTGAAATGGAGAGGCGTCCATTGTGAGAGGGACTGGCTATGAGGGAGGAGAGACAATGTGGAGGGTCAGATGTCAGCGGTGAGGTTCCAGGGTCAACAGCTGAAGAGCTAGCCGCGATGAGAGACGGTCAGAGTGGGATTAAACACACATGAACCCATTTATCATCATACTACTTCTCACTGCAGGACCGCTGCTCTGGAATAACCTGACTACTACTACTGCTGCTGCTTTTTTACCGTGATTCCACTCTAACAAGGGCTGGATGAGAACTATTGACTAGTGAATGGCATCAACGGGAAACTATAGCACACCACCATCATCTTGAGCAGGTGCCAACACTTCAATGCCACACACACACACAGTGGGACAAAGCGCTGTCAGCACAGACCCATCATCATCTTCCTGAAATAGCCCAATGTCACCACTTGTGTTTTAAGGAACAACGTCCATTCCATACAACTTCAAAACTTTGCCAACTTATCCACAGAATTTTCGAATTCCTTTGTAGAAGTGAGAACAGAAAGGGGCAGCTCTTCTCTCCAATGACTAAAGACAAGAAGAATAAAGAAGTGGCAGCATGTCTCAGCCACCCCCCCCTCCCCTGTGGCTCTCCGGGCCGTGACACACACACCCACGGTTAGGTTTGATCTCAGCAGGTTCTCAGTTTCCAGCAGCGACGCCACTCTTCTCCTTACAGGAACTAAAAAGCCATGCCAAAATCTCCTGTTCATAAACATTGCAATACAAGAAGGCAAAAAAAGAGACAGGAGTGAGGCATGGATTGCCCTTAGTAAAGTTTGAAATGCGACAGAGGATTAACTTTCTAAAAGAAAACACTTAAAAAGTAGAAGAGAGGGAGAGCCTTTGCCACAAACACAAAAAAAACACACACACCATAAACTATTGCGCTGTATTCAACAAATAAAAGCAACATAGGTCAAATCGGCGCACGCTAAAAGTCTTTACAAGAAATACAATATTCAAAGAAACGCTAGCAAGCACCAAATATTTCCCCATTCAATTCATTAACAGCAGGTAGACAAGATTAACGAGCCTCTGGTGCAGCCGAATCAATACTCACAAAAGCTGGTTTCATAGTGGCTACTGGATCTGTGGAGTGCCAATGGACGAATGAAGTTAAGAGAGAAACGGGGCTGGAGGATGGCGGCCCCCTCTCCCGTCTGTCTACGTCTATGTCTCTCCTCCCATCTGCGTATAGCTCAGTCTGCTGCTGGCCCACACAATGTGCCCCCTGGATTGTCATCTTCAGTCTGATCCCAAGGACCAAGAACGACCCGCATTTGCATATGAGCTTTACACACCAGCGCGCACAAAAACACACACACACACACACACACACACACACACACACACACACAGCTCCTTAAATGGAGAGATGCAAAGGCCAAGACCTCATGCAAGTCAAATCTCCTTGTCTTAAAAAAACAGAGGCAGTGTATCCAATGGTTTGTGTGTGTGTTGCTCATGTGGAGAAAAGGAGGGGGCTGAAAGATTGGGACAGATATAGAAAGAGAAAAGGAAGGAGGGTGCGAAAGTAGTTATATTTTGCAAACCAGATTTAAAAGGAGTAAGGTGTTTTAAAAAAAGGGGTGTGTGAATGCATCAGAGGGTGGCTTTGGTAATGTCCTGGGACCCCCCTTGCCAAAACGCTGTCACACAGCTCAGTAGTAGAGTAGTCCAGAGCAGCCAGTCGTGACCAGCAAGATGGCTGCTGCTGCCAAAGCATCTCAGAGAGAGAGAGAGAGGAACAGCAAAGGAAAGACTATAGATGGAGTGACATAGGGCAGAGAGAGGGTGAAGAGAGAGATGGGGAGTTTGTTCATTTTCAGCGAACGCTCCCGGCATCATTAAAGAGAGTGCAGGCCGGGTTTCGCCCAATCAAACTTTAAAGCCGTTCCCGCACACTCGGCGCTCATTTGCGATGCACTTAACACCGGCAATGTGAGTATTTCCACTCAGAGCAAATTCAGGCCTATTCCCTTAAAGGGGGAAGGAGAAGAAGTGTCTCCCTCCATCCAAACTCCCAGGCGTCTGAATTTGTATTCGAGTGAGAAGATAAAATAAGCCTGAGAGGTCATTAACATTAACAACGGTTCCTAAGTAAAACAAAATACATTTAATTTAAAAAGGTACTGCAAGAACAGGTCGCCGAAACCAAGGCTTCTTATAAAACAACATATCAGTACTATATCAACTGAATAAAAAAACACACACATAATCTCATTTGGGAAAAGGTGTCAGTCAGAGAATGCTAAATCATGCAATCACTGCCATTGGAAAATGTAAAGTTACCACTGGAATCTGCCGCCTGCAGTAGAGGGCTTACATTTTGTACACTGCGGCTTAAGGGTTTGTACATTACAAATTCATTCTAGCTGCTGTGGGTGAATGACAGATCTATTGCGATATCTGACAGGCGGCTTCAAGCTTAAACACACACACACACACACACACACAGATTGACAAGGAACCAGCACTTCTTAGCAGACGCCTATGGAGGAGAAAGGCATTTTTATTCTATGCTGCATGGGAGGGCACACTTAGTAGTACCTCCTCCTCTACAGCCTTGAGTTCTTTCACAACAAGATCAATTCTCAAGCTCGTTCACCTCAGTTCATCTCTGCAGACTGAGGCACCAGTAGAAGACAACACACGAGCTATGCAGGATTATAACTTGCTTCTGAAGGCACCGCTGGGGGGGGGGGGAGGGGAGAGCAGCAATCACCAAGAACCAAGTAATGTCATGCCTGCCATAATCCTGTCACCCTCTCTCCCGGGCCACATCCCTCAGATACAGCGTGAGGCTTTGAGGTGTTCGTTAAACTGGATAATTAAGACTGTACACTTGCCTGCCCGTGAAGATTCAAGCACTTAAGAATGTTGGCCTTTCATTGACCTTATTACTACCCAAGTGGACTTCAATGTTCTGCAGAGCGATCACAAAATGTCTCATGAGCTGTGTGGTAACTTTCCTCTATGTCTCTATACACTATCATTAAAAAGTTTGGATATTCTGCATTTAAATAAGCAATAGGTAATTAATTATGATAACATAAGGATGTGGTATTGGTTATTATTTTTGATAGAGCTGGTGTTTACAGAAACATCCCTAAATGTTTTAGGTTACGCAGTTTGTCCACCAGAGAGCACTCAAACGCTGATTTTTAAATTGTAAAAAAAGACCTTTAGTATGGGTCTTGGAAAAGTTTAAAAATAGATTTAAAAAATTCCAAATCCTTTGTTAATTGTTGTGCAATATAATATCCACTATTGGACGATAGGTCGTCAAATGATTTTGAGCTCCCCAATATCAATAGCAGTAGTATCCAGAATATGTTGTGCAGTAATTTGTGATGTTGATTGACTAAATAATTAGTGTCAAAATAAAATATGAATGGCTAAATCAATAATTAATTGTATGCATGCATGTACAGAATATGTACTTGCAGCCTTAAATGTGTTACACAAACATAATAATGAATTGTTTGGAGCAGTACACTACTACTATACTCTTTAATTACTATAATTAACTATTAATATATGTAGATTAACAGTTGTGACTAAAACATGTACTTGGCAGGACATTTAACAGCTGGATAATATCCCTTTTCAAGGAACTATAAAATAGTGACACTGTTTTATCAGTTGGCCTTTAGTTACTACAGTATCCATGAATGTAATGATGATACGAGAATAGCAGAAATCCCAAGACACCAGCAGAATGAGCAAGTCAAACTAGAGTGTTTCTTTGTATCGCACACTATGATGGAATGCACTGCCTGCAGTCACAGGAGTGCTGAAGGTCAGATTTTGTTAGCGACTTTAGTCAAAATCTACGATTCACTTTTCAGTAAGTGTCTCCTTGGCACACTCTGACAAAACCATAAACTAAAGTAATGCTGCCGATGCTCGCCAACGTCTGGCCAATGTTGAACACATCAAGGCAAATACCTTCTTTGTAGTATGCACAGCTATAAAATGCCCCCCCCCCCCCTCCCCGAGACAAGGTTACACCGACTGTACACAAGAAAGAAGGAGCCATTCTGAAAAAAGGTGCTGTGCTTTGCCTTCAGGCTAGAAAAGTGCTTTGAACTTTGTGAGCCAATTCGAGAAAATGAACGTTCGACCAGGTCTAGTGATGAAGTCATAAACATTATATGTGTCTGCAACATAAAATGAATCTAACATAACGCATAATTCAGCTTTTGTTCCAAAAACAAAATCTCAGCTCACCACAGTAAGAAAACTTATTTCTTGGGTACTAATAAAAAGAAGTAAAATCTGTCAGAGCTTTGCAGAGATTTCTCATGCCTCCTTCGTCCAGGGGTAAGTGAGGTGAGCTAAAAAGTGGACTGCCCATCGCAGCCAAGATATTGACCTTCTGAGCCGCTGTTATCTTAGCTAACCGCGGCCGTTCTGAGAGAGGGTCACGTACAAGGAACACTAGGCAGCAATACGATCTCTGCACTGTGGAGACCAAAGCATTATGCAGCACTATCTGAGCCTCGCGATTTGCTCCATCTGGCATCAGAACTGCAACGTGCAAGTCTTCTCTCGTGGACTATACGATGGGGTAAGAAAGTTGTGAGACGAGACTCATGTTCTGCAAAGAAGCAGATCATTGACGATGCCAGGGGAAGCGACCGAGCCACTGGTGAATGGCTTGTTGGAACGTATCATTAATCCTGCTCACAATAAGAGGATTGTTGTAGAAAAAAAATAAGAGAAAGAGGATAAAGAGGAAAGCATGTTAATTGCTCAGGCTTGTGTGACTGTACATACCTCTGCTCGGTCTTCGTCACAACGCTCTAATCTCACAGTATATGAATATTAATATAGTGTAGAACAAAAATATGGCAAACTACTTATGAGAGGCAAGTAGAGTCTAATGAACCAGGAAAAAGTGGATTTTTAAGAACCCCCCCCCCCCCCCTCGCATAGGAATAAATCCGATACTTGTTCAGCGGTATGTTTTCGCATGTTGTGTTTGGACGATGCATTGCGTCTTCTCCACAGCGACCCCGGCTGCTTTCTGAAGCCTTTTGAAAGACATGGAGCTGAAGTGAACAGATCTGACTGAAGTTTCCAAACCCTCGGTCTCCTGTCTCACTCCCCGCTCTCCTCAGCCTGTTTTTAGCCCCCTCATCTTCTCGTCTCCTCTAACCCCCCCCCCCTCCCCCCCACACCCCGACGCTCGACTCAGCTCTTTGTCTACGTCCCAGACAAAATAAGTAATGAATATCCAGCGCCATAACAAACACAAGAGAGGGTTGAGAAGAAAAAAAAAATACACCTGTTTAAAGACCAAGAACATTTTTCAATATAGAAGCCTTTGGTAAGCATCAAAAATAAATGTATTAAGGAATGAACTGTACTAATCTGAATTAGTTCACTGTTGCTATGCAAAAAACTTTTTCCATCTCAGACATTGTGTTTTACTAAAGGTTTGTATTCAAAACACGGCAGGGTTCCCAGCGCCGGTGCACAGCGTCCAGCCCAGGACAACAGGTGGGCTTTGAGTAGACAGAACGAGGATAAAGCGTCTTTGTGGAAGTTTACTCAAGTCATCAATAGAGTTGTTTACAGACGATACTGCGTTTTTTTTTTATTCAATCAATTTTATTTTGTCGTGGGCAATGGTCTTGTGGCTGCAGCACAACACTCTGCTCATATAGATTGTGCTGTGTGTTTGGAGGTGTGCCTTAACTCTGCTTCTGAAAACAAGAGACTTAACATTCCTATGTGGGAACGTGAGCGTGTCCATGAATATGTGGATTATAGTAGCAGGACTTCATATTGAACTATAACTCGCACTGAATTACGTTTCAATAACTGTTTTTACATTTGTTTTGTGCATTTTTTTGTTCTTAGTTGTTTTTTTAAAGAAAATAAGTCAAATAGTTTTTCTGTATTTTAGTGAAACATCTTTTAGTTGAATTATTGAAGAAACTTTTGCGTTTGGAAATATCAAAACACCTTTGAAAACCACGTTAGTCAATATTGACATGTTGTTTCAACAGTATTGCTTTGTTTGTACAGTATAAGCAAAGGGCACACACACAGACGCATCAACAGATCTTCACGTCCAAAGTAGTAGTGTGAGACCGAACACTTACCTCGTCCCATTCCGACGTGAACGAGGGAGATTTCTCCAGCCTCTTCTTGCCAGTGCTACAGTTCGAGACCGACTCGCTACGGTTTCCCAGTCCCCCTTCCTCCTCGCTGGGAGGGGACACCAGCAAATCTGAGTCAGACTTGGAGAGGCTGCGTGCCAGCTTCAGGTCCCCTGGAGGTCGCATTCTAACTGACCCGCTTGAGTCCCTGGCCTCCTTGTTCACAGTTGCGTAAATGGCTTTGGGATCACAGTCTGTCAGGATGGCGGCCATATTTGGACGACTAGGTGGTGGTGTCGCAGGTGCTGCTACTGCTGCTGCTGCTACTTCCTCCTTTGCTTTGGCAGGTTTTTTCGTTTCCGCTTGTCCCTGACCGGATGGGGGAACACCTGGAAGCCTGAAGGGTTCTTCACGGCAGTCGAATACGGGGGAGGATCCGTGAAGGAGGCCCGTGAACTGCTCCGGCACACCTGCTCCCTGATCCTCAGAGGTGTCTAGAGAGAAAGAGGGGGAAAAAGGGATGGACAAAGTCAGTGAAGAAAAGAGAGGCGAGTTTGCGACTGCTTGAGAGTGAACTTCTGTCTGAGGGGCAGATCCCTTCAAGCAAGGCTAATAAGAAAACCGCCCACACAGGCCCCAGAAAACAGATCTGTAATTGTTTCCTACCGGGAGTGACGGAGAGAGAAAAAGGAGGAGAGAGTAGACAGAGAGAGAAAGAGCACGGAGGAGGAGAAGGCTTTTTGTTGGCCGGAGAAATAACAGAATTCCAAACCCAGCTTTGCAGACGTATGAACAGTATCCGCTGGTGCCTGACAGCTTGTTTTTTGTTGAAACAAGTCATCTTTGTGACTGGCCTCACCTCACAGAGACCCACTTGTCTGTTAGGTTCACTTTTCAAAAGCTGACACAACATTGAAGAAATACTTATTGCAGAAGCTGCTGACTGAACACTTGCATTACGACACAACAAACACACAACAATATACAAAAACGAAAAAAAGACAAACATGAAGGCTATTACTGAGAGGGGTGAAACTTACATCGGCTGCCTTCTCCAAAGAAAACAACTCCTTAATGGCAAGAGCAATTAAAAACAATTAGATTTTCCTCCTCCCTCTCCCTGAGGAATTACTGCCACCTAAGCCTCTTTTCCACAAATCAAATCAGCCCAACAGAGCCTGTTTCCCATCTACAGTACTTTAGAAAAAATCACCAGTCCATGGCGTGCTGTTTTCTCCTCGTCTTCTCTTGCCCTGTAGCGATGCGTGTTGTTGTCTGCCATGTGACCAGCAGTGAGTCCCCTGTGTTTTCCAGCTTCTAATTCTAGACCCTAATGGTGGCTCAGGAATGGAAATTTGAATCGCCCTCTATCCTCCTGCGGCCAGTCTCTTGATAATTAGCCCTGTGACACATGGTTGAAAGAGTGTGTATGCAGAGTGTGTGTATGCAGAGTGTGTGTGTGTGTGTGTGTGTGTGTGTGTGTGTGTGTGTGTGTGTGGTCCATCTCTGCCAGCAGGGTGACAAGGTCGGGGTGTTTGGTGACAGGGAAACTGGGGCAGGGACACCACAGGGGAAAGCAGTGACCTGTTGCAACACTTTGTTTCGTCCTTCACGTAAGCGTCTCTGTAAAACGTGCCGCTAACCAGTTGCTGTCGGCTATCTCCGCTATCTCTATCCATCTCTCAACATGTACTTCAAAGACAGACGACATCAAAAGGGTTTAGCTGCGAAGGAGCCATATCTACACGTTGGAAGTGATCCGCACAACTGTTTGACACTTAAAAACTCAACAATCTCCCCCATTACCAAGTTTCAGGGGCAATTTGCGGCGAGGGAATGTGCCAAACAACGCCCTGAATTCCCCCTCTGTTCACAAGTTTCGAAACACTGTAGCATGAGAAGTGTTTGTGTGTGTTTATAAGTGGGGGGAGAGTGTACTGCGTGCACATGTCAGGACCACAGCCAGACACCCACCCTCTACTTGGCAGCTAGGGGAGTGTGAACGCCCTATGAGCACATCAATGTGGTTGCAACAATCTGTCAAGGTGTTAACCCTTACCGAGGCCTCTGCAACCCCCCCTGGCCCGTGCTACTCTATTGCAGAACCAGACACAACCTGATGTTACTGCAGCTGTTACAGATGGGTGAGGTCACCACTCAACACAGAGGTGGGACGTGCATTTTCATTTGGCAACGACAGCTCCATATCTTGCTGGTAATGTCATGTGTTTGTTTTGCAAACTGCAGTGCCGCTGCAGGCTGTCACTCCACCATCGCCATGGTTCCAAAATCAATTCACGCGCCTGCCTGTGGAAACTCGGCTCTGTTTTTATTGTAAATTCGTTTTTAAAGGTGCAGTGTGTAATATGACATCATCAAGAAAGTTCTAGAAAGTTCTAGAATGCAACGCTCCCTGGGTAACCCCAACCCTTTCGAATAATAACAGAAGCTACAGTGGCCTTCAAGGACAAGAACAATTCTAAATTTTAAACAATGCACCTGATGACATTCCAACCAACATGGATGCCTTCATAAGACCTGCCTGCTCAATGTACAAAATCTAATATTAATATTTGTTTTTCTCCGCTCAGGAGGATAATTCAGATTATTGGCAGAGGTGATTTTACACCAATGAGGACATATTTATGAATAAGGATATTGAGTTTAGCTAATAAATTACTTAAAATGTTACACAGTGTCCCTTTAAGAAGATTGTGGATTTTGACTTTACGCAGTCGTGTGCTGTAGAAGGTCTGGAACTGAAGGCCACATTCATAGTGAAGCAAGTAAAACATATACAGTACTTAGATTGACAGTTCCCTGTTATCGTATCAGACGGCTTACAAATGATAGGATAGAAGAGAACATTGAGTAAAAAGGCACCGAACATGCAAACTAAGGTCCCTAAACTGACATCTGGTTAAAACAGTGATTCTGAAATCTGGTATCGATTTTATGCTCACTGCTCATGTAATATGTAGGCTTTTGTAGATGCTTTTGTAGTCACACAGGTGCTTTCCATCTTCAGCCTCGGTACGTCCATCTGTGGCACTGCTGTTCACAGCCACACCACAAACTACTGAACATTTCTGAAGCAAAGCTTTGGATCAACAGGGGAGTTCTTTCCGGAGTGAGCGGGAACTAAAAGGAGCACATCCAGTGTGAAGAAAATAATGGATGACTGTAAAACTCAATGAGCCACAAGAGTTGATAAGGATACACTTGGCCATTTTAAAAAAGGTACTCTAAAAGGTACATAACATTGCTCCTTTACTCGCAAGTTTACTATTATCTGTGTTGAATCTTAAGATGTTACCTACTACACACATGGAGCCCCGATAAACCCCCACACGGACAAAAAAAAAAAAACAATATTCCTGCTGAGAACAGCAATGTGTTTGTGACAGATGATATCACTGACCATACATTTATCTTCCCCACCTGCCTCAGAGTGCTGAGGTCTGGTCCCCGAGTGTCCACACAGGGGAAACTAAAGAAAAAAATCGCACCTCAGACCGACTCAGTCACAATGAAAACAATATCAGCACGAGCAGAAGAAAAAATGTAAGCTCAACCAGCAGTCTCGGTTTATGTAAAACCACAACTAGCTGATGTGAAAATATAAAAAAAGAGAAAAATCACAAAAATTGTATTCCAAACCAAACGTGTGGTTTTTGTGGCTTTAAAAATGGGAAAGGGAGACTGCAACTTGAAACAATATACAAGGGAAAAGGAAATGAAAGTTGTCAGTGACTCACTTATTCTTGAGTCATATGGCAACAACATGTTCCACAAATACAATTGCTGCTTGTTTTCGAATATCAATTTGAATGTTTTAACATCACATTAGGTAGAAGGTTTAATTCCATGAAGAGGGTAATTGCACAAAAAGGGTGCCATGACACTGTAACAACACTAAATGTGGAAAAATCTATGGTAAAAACGTGTCCTCTTAGTTTGAACTATTCAAATAGTACCACAAAACACAACCCCAGTAAGGAGATACTTGAACAAGCACTCAACACTAGGAAAAAACGGCCATACCCTCTTGTAAAACAGCAGCGTCAAATCACCCTGCCAACTGTTCTTCTGTCTGCAGCTCCTTTTGCAAATCACATTCCAAAAGTATTTAATTCAATAAAATATCTCTGCGTGTGTATCGCGCTCCTCACCTCTCCTTCATTCTCAACTGGATGACGTAATTTATCCAACTACGAGCTGGACGTGGAATCCGAGATGAGAATTTCACAATCTGATCAAGAATTCTGTTTCATATTGGCATTGAAATGAGCCTCTGCCCCGCTTGCCAGGGAACGTCAATCAGCCGACTAGCCTACAAGCCAAAGCCGCTCTGCTGCCTCGGGAATGCCAGTCATGCATTCCCTGGCAGCGCTAATCCAAGCCGGCCCATCTCACCCTGCAAACCCAATGCATTCCACCCACTTTGTTGACATACTACGCTCGTGTACGTTTCGAGTCTGAGGTGTCCAATCCATTTTTTTCCTCACCTCACAACATTGCTAACAACACAGCAGTTGTTGTTCTTTATTAGGTTACTAGAAATGTAAAAGGGCAGTGGTCACACTCACCTCCCGGCGCCCGTGGGACAGCCCGCCCAGGAGGGTGCAGGGTGTCTTTCGCCTTGCCCGGGGCTCTGAGGTCGTTCAGGGCAGTGGGTTTACGCTGAAGAGGGACGGGGGGAAAAAAAAAGAGAGAAAAAGACTCCACTTAGTACCTGTCAATCAAATCACTCGCCACCAAAACACCTTCTGCGTTGCTAGATATTGATATTTACATCTGCACTTAAACAATACATAACACAAGCTAAATACAACACTAAGACGGGTTTTGCCCACATCGGCCGTGCTGTGCCTCAGCTCACATGAGGCTGTAGATTGGAGCAGAGAAAACTCTGTGCTGCTGGTTTATTATGATGAGGCAGCTGAGGAGCCCAGCTAATCTGATGGGAGCTTGAAATGAAAGATGCCAGCCGATATTGATGGCAGCAGGTGGGGTTGTTGGTAGGTGGCGGCCATAATAAACGTTGCTAAGTGAATGATAAAGTGAAAAGGCGTAATAAAATTTAAGACATGATGGGACAATAAATAAAGCAGGCAGTCACAGGAGGCCAGTTAAGGACATCTTTTTGCCTTGTGCTGACAGACGTGGTATGACTCAATCTCTGCTTGTGTGAAGGGACCTTCATCTTCATTATATCACCTGCTATGGTCATATGCTCATGCTCCAGATATGCTAAGCAAAGGGCAGCGTTTCTTTGAATGTCACAACCCTATCCAAGGGGTTTTTGTGAAATTTCCCTTGCATAGATGTTACTAAACCTTTATTGCCTCGATGTAAGGGTAAAGAACGTTATATTTACCTGAGGTAGGACAGAAGACTGTGTAGTGGTGTTCTCATCTAAGGAGAGATGACAAATGGCAGATGACAAATGATTAGACAAGTACAGACAATGTATTGCCAGTTCACACTGACAGACATTATGCTAAGAGAAAGTGGAAGTGATGTATAATAAAAGCATGTATTATGCATGGCGACAAATCGGCCTTTCGAATCAGACTTTTACATTCATCTCCCTGCCATTTAAACTGCGCCGGGTATAAGGCTGTGATGAAGCAGTTTGGAAGCGGATGGAAATCGAATTGTTTAAATGTTTTATGTCTTACTCGAGAGCAGGGGAAGCAAAACAGAAAAGAATCCTTCATATTCTTTCACACCATTGATTATCCACATTGGAGGGATGCTGGTGAAGCTGAATAAGCTGGAAGGCCTGAGGGGATGGTTTTAAAAACATCTACATCAACGGCTAGCGATCCAAATGGCCTTCCAGTTTAATCCAGTTTAATCCAATTACATGCGGTGCCATTCAGCAGGCACAACTACGGAGGGTCTGCTCATACGGGCACACAGTCATGGTCAGAGGTTGACCCTGTGTGTGATTTTGTGTGTGTGTGTGTGTGTGTGTGTGTGTATTGCGGTTCTGTTGTGTTCAGACAGCATCGGTGAAGTTTTAAGAATTAGTTTGGAAAACTACCTCGGCACTTCAACAACTATGCATATAATTACAGGCAGGATTATAGCAAAATGCTAAAGTTAGGGGGAGTAGTTTACCCTGTAACATCTCTCAAAAACATTAAATATGCCATTGTGAAAACATCAAAATTTTTCACAGAATTAATGTCTCCATATGGCTTATACTCAACTTCTTATCATTCCTGTCAAATTAGCTTGGGGGGCTATGTTAAAGAGGGTGTGGAGCTATAACCTGAAGTTAGAGGCCTTGATTGTACCTACTTTTGCGGATGGCATCTTTAAATGGTTTGCATCGATCTCAGATTTCTAAAGATATGTCACACCAGTATTCACTTAAACAGAGCAGTTGCGGGGGCGCCCTTAGCTCAGTTGGTAGGGCGTCCCCCCCATGGGCCTCGGCCAGCAGCAGACCCGGGTTCGATTCCAGCCCGCGGTCGTTCTCTGTATGTCACTCCCCTCTCTGCCCCATTTCAACTTTGTCTCTACACTATCAATAAAGCATAAAATGCCAAAAAAAAATCTTAAAAAAAGAAAAGAAAAGAAAAACAGAGCAGTTGTGTACACGGCATAGTTGTCTACTTCACAGGGTTAGGGTTAGGAGGTTAAAGTAGCGTATTACCTTTACTGGAGTGAGACTGCTGGCTGGGTGGTTGGCCTTTGGTCTGTGCAGTCAGCAGCAACTCGTACGTGTGATCTTCCTCCTCCTCCTCTTCCTCCAACGGCTCTCCCCTCTCAGCTATACTGCTGTTAGTGTATAGGGCCTGCTCCAAAAAGAAGATGAAATAGAATAGAATGCAATGCACAGACCACCTGGAATAACTAGCTATGAAGCATTCACCAATTGCATGTTATTCTTAAGAATCCTTTAGGCGGGTGAAATGGAAAAACTAGAATGTTTTTCAGTAGGGGAAGGTGGGGTGATTTGTGCAACTTTTTACTCAAAGTGATTTTAAAGTGAGGCCTTGACAGTTATGTCCCCAACTCAAATATGTACATATATTTCAGGATGTTGTGCATCCCTGGCAATAAAAACTTTGGATCTGGAATAAACTGTTTAAGAAATATAGCTTTCGGAAAAAAAGTTGTCTTGTCGCACAAATCACCCCACTAAGTGGGGTGATTTGTGCGTCATTGTGTCACAATGACAAAGTCACCATCATCATCTTTCTGGCCATCTGAACTCTCATCAGTGGTGTCGTTAAGTGGAATTGAGATGTCACTCTCTTCTGAGCTACTGTAGACAATCACTTTCTTTTGGTGACCAGCGTATACAGCCATGCCACTGGCACAACTCTCAGAAATGTACTTTGCACTAGTTGCTCCGTGCTTGTGGAACCAACTGCCACCTGACAAATGTGATTCCACCTACATTTCTGCCTTTAAATCAAGGCTCAAAACCCATATGTACACCCTGGTGTTTCCTCCCCATTAACCTCTGCACTACTTACTTACCTCTGCACTACTATCTGTGTTTATGTGGATGTATGGGCTTTACGTCTTTTATTTTGGTTATTGTTATTTTACCTTCATTGTTTACCTACTGAATGCACTATGTACAGCACTTTGGGCAGTGCAAACTGTCATAAATGTGCTTTTATAAATACATTTTACTTACTTACTTACTTATAACTCACCCAGGCCCTTGCGCACAAATCACCCCATCCCCAGAATTTTGGATAATAGGCATGATGCAGCAATTTAGGGTTGACATTGTGCTAACTATATAGACTCAAAGTGTAGCACACCAAAGCACTAAAACATGTGTCAAATGTTTTCAAACGTGTCTATAATTGTTCAGACACAATAATCAAAAAACCTTGATCATGGAAATTTTACTTTGAAAGGCAAAACACAGTTTTTTGAGCTTAAATGTGCTTATATCTTATTCCTTGTGTCTTCCTTCTTTACAGGATGAGTCAAATGGATGGCTCTTCTTAAATATGTGGTCACATTTCCAATTTCTTCCACGGTTTTCTAGAAACAAGGGGTTTTGCAACTTCCAAAATGCACAAATCACCCCACCTTCCCCTACAATATAAAACTTCATCAATTGATTTCACCTCTTCTTCAGGACCAGGGCCGGGATGTGAGGAGTGGACCAGGCGATCCTTCTGTGAATAATCAGGTTAGATAAGATGTTATTAATACACAGTGGCTAATCAATCTATCATTATTTTATTGCGAGACCTAAATTAAGAAATGCCTTGCATTACCCACTCTGTAGCACAAGGTTGTAATGCTAGAGGGGTATGAGGCCCAGTCATGTGGATAAAGGACCACTATCACCCTCTAGTGGGAGTTCTGCATTTTCCTCAGTGGTAAGTTTCCCTGTGTGTGTGAGGTTTAAAGTTAAACGACTGCTGACCTTTCCGGCTTCACTATCGGGCCTTCCAGAGTCCCTGTCGGAGGACTTGCCGCTGGTGAGGCTGTCCAGAGAGTGGCAGGACGTGGCTTCAAACAGAGCCTCGTACGGGCTCTCCTCCTCAGGCCCCGGGGCCAGCCCCGAGATCAACTCACTCACCCTCTCCATATCACCTGAAACACAGGTCCAAATGCATAAAAAATGTAAAAAAAACTCTTCATGAACAAAATATTGAATGGTTATGATGGTTAAACTCTGCGCAAATTAAATATAAATTCCCTATCTCTTTGTTTCGCGCTCTTTTTGTGTTTCCTGTTTAGACTTTTTCAAACATCTGGTACGACTTGTTACCCTTTCTCTGTGGGCTGGGACTCTCCTGAGGCGGAGGGATTGGTGGCGGGGGGAGGTCAATGTCAGGGGGTTTACCAGCCATGTGACCTGCAACCAAACAAACAGGGAGATTGTATCACATCTGGTAAAATGTAAAATCAAGAGGACACTTCCCACCGCAGTTCTTCGTTTTTCCCATTCAGATCTCCTCACCTATGATGAGAGCCGCTATCTCTCTGCTCTTCTGTGAGGGCATGTCTTTGACAGTGTCCAGCGCTGTCAGGCCCTTCTGGTCCACGATGTTGACACAGACACCTGACGAAGGACGGCAGTCAAACAGCCAAAAAAGTGTCATTTGTTTATTACATAGAAGCTTTTTATCGATTAAGAACAGCATGTGGTTCAAACGTTGAGTTCTGACCTGCACTGAGTAGTCTCTGTACCACGTCCGTCTTCCCGTACAAAGCTGCTTCGTGGAGGGCGCTGCCTTTCTCAGTCTGAAAAAAAAAAAAAATCACAAAGCACGAAGAGCCAGAGGCAAAGAGAGAGTTAAGACAAGGAGAGGACAACCACCCATGTGTGACCCAAATTGCATTTGTCTGAAAAATTAAAGCTTGTGTTTATTCCTTTCCTTATTTTTTGGAAGATAAACAGTGTATGGCGACTATACGGGTGTATGCCCACCACCCGGTCCACTTCCCCTACTGAGAATTATGTGGTTGAGGAAATCAAAGCAGATCCTTTTCCAGCTGGTAATTGAAACCTGCAGGATGCTAGGCCTGAAGGGCACCGCACAGACTCCACCCCCTACTCTCCATTCAGAGGAAAAAAGGAGGACAGAGTAAAAGGAGGAAAAATCTCTCCAACACAGATGGGTGGCACAGTTTGGGTTGAGAGTCACACAGCCACGGGGCCCACCAGGGGGAGCAAGGTCGGGCCCGGCTTTGATATTAAGGTCGGGCCCGGCTTTGATATTGCAGCAGTTCTAGTTTACAAACTGAGAGCTTAAGAGTTTAACATTTAATCGCATAGCTTTAGCAGGAAGTGGCCAGAGAGGAAGTGCTGCGAGAACAGATTAAGTTGCCTAACATAATTTGACGGCACATTTATAAACATTTTCACACACACACACACACACACCTCATAGTTGATGTCCATGCCGGCGTCCAACAGAACTTCCACTACAGACAAGTGGCCGTTGCGAGAGGCCAGATGTAGCGGTGTGTGTTTCTTGGTGTTACAGCTGAGTAGGTTTGGGTGTGCGCTGAGCAGGAGCTTGACCACCTCCAGTCTGCCGTACAGCGCGGCCAGGTCCAGGGGCGTCTCAAACTTGTTGTTCCTCATGGTGGGGTCGGTCAGCTCCTCCAGCAGCAGACACACCACTCGCGTGTGGCCGTACTGCGCCGCACAGTGCAGCGGCGTCTCGTTGTCATTGTTCTGTTGTTGGGGGGGGGATGAAAGGGTGAGAAGCAGCACAGGAAAAAGGCAAAGACACACATAGAGAACAAAGTGACAAAAATACTTAAAAAATTTGGAATCGGCCATTCTGGAGAATGATTGTGGTTCAACAATCAGTAGATACAGTCCCCTCCATAAGTATCGGAACAGTGAGGCCAATTCCTTTATTTTTGCTGTAGACTGGAAACATTTGGGTTTGACACCAAAATATAAATATGAGACAATAGATCAACATTTCAGCTTTCATTTCCAGGTATTCACATCTGGATCTGATACACAACTGAGAAGATATCATTATTTGTAAAGGAACACCACATTTTTAGGTGAGCAAAAGTATTGGAACAGATAGACTTAAAATAAATTAAAGTGAATAAGACTTAATATTTTGTTGCAAAGCCTTCGCCTGCAATAACTGCACCAAGCCTGTGACCCATTGACATCACAACTTTCCTTTTTGATGCTTTTCCAGGCTTTCACCGCAGCCTCATTCAGTTGCTGTTTGTTTACTCTCTTCAGTCTCCTCTTTAGCAGGTAAAATGCTTGCTCTATAGGGTTTAAGTCTGGAGATTGACTTGACCAGTCTAAAACCTTCCATTTATTGACCCTGATTAACTCCTTTGTTGTTTTTGCAGTGTGTTTTGGGTCATTATCTTGCTGCATTATGAAGGATCTTCCAATCAGTTTGGTTGCATCTTTCTTTAAATTGGCAGACAAAATGTTTGTAAACTTCTGAGTTCATTTAGCTGTTGCCATCATGTGTTACATCATCAATGAAGATTAATGAGCCCATCCGAGAAGAAGCCATGCAAGCCCAAGCCATGACATTGCCTCCACCATGTCTCACAGATGAGCTTGTATGCTTGGGGTCATGAGTAGATCCTTTCTTTCTCCAAACGTTAGCCTTTCCATCACTTTGGTAAAAGTTTATCTTGACAACAACACAGTAACACATGATGGCAGCAGCAAAATTAACTCAGAAGTCTACAGAAACATTCTGTCTGTCAATTTAAAGAAAGGTGCAACCAAACTGTTTGGAAGATCCTTCATCATGCAGCAAGATAATGACCCCAAAAAACTGCAAAAACAACAAAGGAGTTCATCAGCGGCAAGAAATGGAAAGTTTAGACAGGCCAAGTCAATCTCCAGACTTAAACCCTTTAGAGCATGCATTTTACCTGCTAAAGAGGAGACCGAAGGGAGTAACCCCACAAAACAAACAGCAACTGAATGAGGCTGCGGTAAAGGCCTGGAAAAGCATCACAAAAGAAGAATGCAAAAGTTTTGTTCTGTCAATGGGTCACAGGCTTGATGCAGTTATTGCAGGCGAAGGATTTGGAACAAAATATTAAGTCTTATTCGCTTTAATTTATTTTAAGTCTATCTGTTCCAATACTTTTGCTCACCTAAAAATGTGGTGTTCCTTTACAAAAAATTCTATCTTCTCAGTTGTGTATCAGATCCAGGTGTAAATACCTGGAAATGAAAGCTTAAATGTTGATCTATTGTCTCATATTCATATTTTGGTGTCAAACCCAAATGTTTCCAGTCAACAGCAAAAATAAAGGAATTGGCCTCACTGTTCCGATACTTATGGAGGGGACTGTATGTCCTCACGATACGCTGCCTGTACATATATAACTGTGTGTACAAAGAAAAATGCCAGTGTTAATGTTAATACACAGCCTGTCCTCTGTAAACTGGTATGTTTCTAGCAAAGGTGGGCCCCCTTTGTTTACATATCTGTTGTTTACATGCCCGTTTACAGAGCCTAGGCTGTGTATTAACACCAGATTTTTTTTTGTTTTTGTTATCAGCGCACACACAGTACAGACAGCTAGTTGATCGTGAGGAGACAATCAGTAATTTTGAAAAAAAAGTGATTTTTTTTTAAACAAGTGGTCTCCAGAATCGCTGACTATACCTTTAATCAAGGAGATCAGAAGGGAGAAGACATGGGGTGAATAATGCTTGTTAATGAGTAAGAATAGATGACTCTGTGGAGTCATAGGGATGTTGAAAACCAATCAGTGCATGGAGGAGCCCACCACATTAACAGATTATAAGAAAGAATCCCATTAACAGGTTGTGAAAGAGCACCCTGATGAAGCATATAGTGAGTGGGGAGGAGGCTGGCCTGGCTGGAGGACTGGGAGACACACTAATGAGGATAGGTGTTGGTAGACAGGGGAGAGGCATTGAGACAAGTGGGGAATTACTAGCAGAGACTTGGCTCACTTGGACGATAGGTTAGGACGTCACTGCCATTGTTTTTTTAACAAGTTAAAATTGGCCCTTCAGTCCTGCACAGATGGTCTGTCACATGACTCACATCTATCTATGTATCACCATTATTTCTGCTCACACATCAGAGCAAAGGCCACAATCATAGGAGTTTATATACGTAGATAATAAAGGTGACATATGTGTGCTGCTTTTTTCTCATGAACTTCATTGTTGTGTTTTTATAGGCTAACTGAGACAGAGGAACTCTATGATAGTGAGGAAACCCCAAACTGTATTTTCATACTTCTCTGTCTCGTGTGACATTTACGATAACACTATAGGACACTATCAATACGAAGACTATTTTCTAGTTTACCATTAGAATGGTGAAAAATACCCACAGAAAATTCCCATCAGTGCTTTCTGACATCTTTAGATATCTTTCTTTTCTTCTGACAATGGTCTAAAACCCAAATATATTCAGTCTGTATTATAAAACAAATACAAGCTGAAAATACTCATTGTGGAGAAGCTAAAACCAGAGAACATTAAGCATTTCTTCTTGAAAAAATGACTTGACAAGTCAAAGCTGTTAATAGCTGCCGATTTATTTTTCTGTTGGTCATCAAACCAATGAATTAACTCATTGTTTTAGCACAACATTACACAACTACAACAGGTATGCTAATGTAATACTTGGTGGCCTGGGTTACTATACCTGACAGTAAAGCTTACTCAAAACGTTTTGTATTACATACAACAACATCACTGACTCACTGGAGTTGAGAGAAAATAGGAAAAAAACGCTGTGAATATAAGAATAAAAAAATCCTACCAACAACCAATAGGGTCATTAAGTCTGTGAGTGGTAAAACTCATCTAATCTCTGCAGACTTAAATTTGGACTTGTGTTTTCATTTAACTTGTAGATCAACAAACACGGACGAGCCCAAATTAAAAGCAGTAATTAAAACGTTAACTCAGTAAGTGGTGCTTATAGGATCTAATGACTCACACAGGCAGCACAAAAGATCAATGTTTAATAGACCTGGGGGACTACAGCACTGTGGAAGAGCTCTATCGTGAACGGCCAGCAGGAGGCAAACCCTGCAATACGCTGAGAATGATGGGAATACTTTCTCTTTTTGACCAATTCAAACAACTAACACACAAATGACCAAAGATAGCCATAACTTCACTGCTAAAAATGGAGGAACAGTAGAGCAGAAAAAAAGCATTAAAAACACCATCCTATCGGTGGCAGGAAATAACAAGAGAGGCATAGAGAGGGAAAGAACATACCAATGACCGCTATCAATCCTGCAAGGTGTGACAGAATTGCAACCTGTTTAACCCTACAGCTCTTAAGGCTCTATTCACATATTGTGCATATATGGGTGTGTGTGTGTGTGTGTGTGTGTGTGTGTGTGTGTGTCAGATAATGCCTGCTATTATGGAAGCGCACATGGTCCGAGAGTCAGTCATTCCAGACAAGCAGAACCACCTACAAAAGAGGCTGGCAGCTGGCATGAGAAGGCAGCACATGGACATGTAGGATGCCAGTTTGGGGGGACTCCCAGAGGAACGTGCCAGCTGTGCCACTGAAGACAGGGCATAGGGCAGTGTGTGTGTGTGTGGGGGTCGACAGTGCAGTTTGAGTCTTAGACAGGTGTCAGTCGCCCTTTTTCAAGTGAGATCACAAAGACCTGGAGCCATATGGGACCAGCAGGTATCTCTTTCATTGTTAGGAGAAAGACAGTATTGTACTTGAGTGGCAAAGCAGGTCACAGCTTGAGTTGAGAGAGAGAGAGAGAGAGAGAGAGAGAGAGAGAGAGAGAGAGAGAGAGAGAGAGAGAGAGAGAGGCGAAGAGAAAACAAAAACGACACCTGCCTATCAAAGGAGGGGGCATGGAGGCTGAGGCAATGAAAACAAAAGGGTTTAAAGACAGCCTCTCTACAGATATATAAGCGTTTTAACTGCCTGTGTGGTTTCATTAGCTGGATTTGGGATTGGTTCACTCTTTTCCTCCTTTCTGTGGTTTAGTCTGAAAACAAAAACACACATGTATGCACGGCACGCTTACAGAGAAATGCCCTCTTTCATTTGTGACGCATCACTGTGCGTTTGACACAGCGTTTTAGAGAGATTTACACTGAGTATTAAGATGACTTCAGCCGCCAAAAATAAACACTGAGATTACATCAGCATGACTCACTCCTGCAAATAAGCGAAGTTTGCTTCTTCAATAGTAATCAGAGTAGATCTAGCATATATTGATTTGTACAACGCATCTAAAGCAACTGACCGATGGCAATTTTGTAAATGTTTAAATAATTCAAACATGAAACAGGAGTGCAAAAAGAGACACCTATTGGACTTGTACCTTTAACTTAGCGCTTATGATCATGTAAACATCAAGTGTCAATGCTCTATAGCTATGCGTCAGCCAGCATCTGATCGCATTAAACACGGCTGACCAGTTCTCTCACTTACTGATAAGAAACAAGCAGCAGTGGGACATTGAGCCTTGTCTTGCTATGCTATATGTTATGCATCACCATAGGACCTTCTACTGTAGGGCCTAAACAGGGTCTCGCAAACAAACCCCCAAAACCACTACCACCACCCGTGTTTTGACTGTGTTTTGATTTTACTTTTTAAATTCATGCTAATTTGCATTATCTACCAAGTCAGAGCCAACAGTAAGACTCTGTAGCGCTTGCAGTACTCAGATTTCAGAAACATTAGGGACGATTTACTCATCGAACACCATGAAAAAACAATCATAAGCAGTGAGACACTTTTACATTCTTGTATGAGAAGTAACCGGTGAGTTCCAGCATGAAATCTCACTCTATGAAAGAACAGGATCAGCCTTATCTCCACTGTACCACCACAGCAGCCCACGTGATCAGTCCAACAACAATCATGTGCTAACAAGACTGAGCTCTGTGGGAAGGCTATTACACAAAATGGAACAGTGATTTGCAGCTTTGCAGATAAATGAGATTACAATTCATTATGGCACAGGCAGACCAAGACTTCCTGGACAGTACACATTTTTATGAAAAATCCCATCTTCACTGCGCTACTACAGACAGCGTAAAAACCCCATCCTGATTTAGACCTTGTGCGTGTCAAACAAGAAGAGATTAAGATCCCAAATGGTGTCTGTCTGCTACTCACTGATGAACACACAGCCCTGACCAGGGAACATCTGGAGATTACACACACTATTGTGTTTTCGTGTCGCGCAATATTGTGATAGAGAGAGAGGCACACACAGTCACAGTGAGAACAGAGGATGTTATGATTCTCACAACGTGGGGGCTGGAAGACGGTAACACAGTTTGACTAGCGACCTCTGTCACGTGACACGTGTTGGCTGGCAACAGAGCGAGGCAAACGGTTACGTCACCCTGGCCCCTGGTAGTGGTAGTAGTAGTGGTGGTGGTGTGGTGGTGAGTTGTGAGTGGTGGAGGAGGGTTGGGCAGAGCAGCTGTTGAAGCCAGTGTGCCAAAGGGCTGCCCATGCTCGCAGAATGCCTACTGTGTGTGTCCACTGTAACCAACCGTTTTCGACACATTCACACAAATCATGGATCTCAGTCACACATTCGCACAATTCCAGCTTCCCAATGTTAAATTTAGCTGTTTTTTTATTCTAAAATGAATATCTTTGTGGTTATGGCTGTTGTTGGGACAAAACAAGCAATCAGTGCTCTAGTAAATTGCATTGGGGAAACATTTTTGGGGATATTTTACTGAGCATAAAATAAATAATGAAAATAATAGTAAGCTGCAACCGTAAAGGCATGTAAACACTCATATGAATTATTTCCAGTAAATAGGAAGGCTGACTCAATTTTTTTTGGACACTGTCACCCCTCCAGAGTAAACAAGCATCTCAGTCCTATAATGAGATGTCTAACTGGCTTCCTGTCATAGATTGTAATTCTCTGGACTTTTACTGAAAATATTAGTCCCCCCCCACTCCCCACACACGCACACACACAGACAAATTCAACTTGATTAAATAGGACACACTTTCAAAACAGAACTAGACTAAAAAGCCTTCAGCATCTTAGATAACATCTCTGCAATGAAACTCTCCCCCCTCTGGAAACAAATGGCCGTAACAACTGCCACAGACAAAACAACGCAGCACACCCCCTAAAAATTTGCAAATGTGAATGCATGACAATGGAAAAACTCCGATCCTTGTGTTAAATAACAACACGCACCCTCAGGGACTCAAGTGTGCTCCAACTGTCTCTTGGCATGACAGAGACAAGAGCAAGTCCTTGAGGACCAGCAGAGAGCAGAAGGTATTGGGATGGGATGGGAGGGGTGGGAGGGGATGATAGCTAGTTAAAGGAAGTGCTGCTGGACACTGAAGTGACAGACTGCGAGCGTTTTGCCTGGAGGAAGGAGGGGAAACTCTGCACCACTGATAATGAGGTGGCCGAGTCCTATAAGAAAAACTACTTCTGCGGCTGCCGTCAAGAAACTTTTTCTATAATAATAATTTCTTTATGTCAGACAGAAGTAAGTCCATAGCTACAATATATATATAAAAAGCAAGGAAATACATATGTCAGCAGACCCTCTGAGATCATGTACAGTGCACACACTGAGGCTAACAGATAGACATAGGATTCATTTCAAACCTGAATGCGAGCATATACTGTATCTTCAACGCCAAGATATTTTGCATCTTTTTTCTGTAATGTCATTTATTTGACATCTCTCAGGCATCAACTTGATTCTGTTTGTATAAGTCCGGGGTAATATGTGTTCAGCATGTGATGGAGTTCATGTTAATGTCACAGCAGCCGGATATCTGAGCCTGGGTCAGAGGAACTCGTCTAAACATAAATTGTATTAGACATGTGACCTATATAGGAAGATGTAGCCCGGGCCATGAGGTATAGCGTGATATGACTCATTACAGACTTATTCACAGAAGGTAATGGTAATTAATATGGAGAAAAAAGGGGTCAGTGAGTATATACATTGAAATGGTCCATGCTGAAACCACGGTTACTACACAATTTATTTATTTACGTTTTATATAAAAAGGTGATATGCTGAACGTCCAATTTCCTGCGTATTCGAGATAAACCTTTTGCCCTCAGTTGAGATTAGCTTATGCAATTAATATATTCATTGTCTTAAAATGTCTTGTTTATCACACAAATATATTGAATTAACAGTGATGGGAAAACACAGAAATGCAGGACATTCCCTGTCGAGCTGGAACCAGAGAATATTTGGACTGACGATAGTGCTATGGTAATATGATGAATATTATTTACAGTTGTAACGACTACTCAATTAAATATTTTGATGTTTAATAGTTAAAGTTCATTTTCAAGCAAAAAAAAAGAAGAACATTATCAAGGTTCAAGGATCATGAAAATAAGTCATTAGTTGCTTCCAAATTGATATTCAAATTTGCTTTTTCAAGTCATTGGTTGACGAAGTGACCATTTTAGCTCTAGTCGAGAACTAGTTTTTCAGTAGATTTTTGAAATAATGTGCACTGAGCCTGTGTCATCAGCACAACAATCAGATGGTGGGGGTCAGCCCAGGTCAGGGTCCTGTGGATAGGGGGTTAGCTCTTGCCTACTGAGGCATTGGAAACATCAAAGTGGCCAAAACAACCCAGGGGTTCATCAGTATTGGAGAGCACAGAGATACAGTAGAATGAATAAACATGGGTCTGGCTGGCTTGGCTTCTTGGACCAGAATGACAGAGAGAGAGTTTGGTCCCGGTCCAGGTCTGAGTCCTCCAGTGTGCCTACAGGGGACCACTGAAGCCCAATCGCGCCCCCCCCCCCCCCCATCACACATCTTTCATGTCTGGCTCGCTCACTCCCCATCTCTCCACTACTGGGTCACTCACACCCACTGTAACCCACCAATACGCCAGTGACACGGTTACTATGACAACGTTCCACCTATTCCTCTCCTCAGCTCCAAAGCACAAACCAGGATGTGGGGAGAGAGAAGAGGAGGGGGGGGGGGAATAATCCAGCCATTTACACACACACACTCACACAGAAGAGCATGGCCAGGCGATCTGCCTTTGATGCTGATGCAAAGAGACTGGTACAGTGAAAACCTCCCATCCTCCTCCTCCTTCTCTTCTTCCTCATGAGATGGACTCTCTGGTGCTGTGAGTGTGAAGCAAGACGCATCATGCCGCCCACTCACATGATGCCGCCCACTCACATGATGCCATCAACCCTGACCACAACCACAACACTGCCTCCATGTTTGTGATTTATTCATAACAAGGCTTCAATTATTCAGGCTTGTGACCAGGTAGTGGCCCCCCTCAAACTACGCCAAAAGTGTTAACACAGGAACATCATTCACAATATCAGCAGACCGCATGACTCAAAGTTAAAACCATCAAAAAGGGGGGAAGAAACTAAATGGGAAAATAAACTAAGATAGCCTCTGCAAGAGAATTCACACTGCATTATATACTGTAGCAGTATTAAAGGAACCAAGCTCCCATCCAAACACTAAGAAGATTAGTCCAGGGGAAATGTGACAATGTTCAAAAAATAGTGCACAGCAGCTTTATCCACAGGCCTTGGGTGGGTTTTTTCAGCTCTGCCAGCTGAAATTGCAACAATAGAAAACGACTCAAATGTTCACACAGCTCCAACTGCGAGGGAGCGACATCATCAGAGGCTCTGTCAGCTCTGCAGAGTTTTTGCTAGGCATCCATGGTCCTCGTGCAGGCAGACTGTGATTGGGGCTTAATACATTGAGGGTGGTGCTCAAACGGAAATATAAAAGAGGCCCGATAGAATAATGTATGTGCAGTATGTGCTCCAGTTAAATGACATGAATGAGACCTAAAGAGTCAAAGTTGGATCCATCAGTGCCCTGGTCCGTCCACCGTTAGTAAGTAAGTGGTTTATTCTGGTTTCGTCAAAACTGGGAAATTTAACATACTTTCCGAAGACATTTTTGCCCCCTTGGTCAGATTATTTTTTGTTGTTGTAGTTTTAACAAATAGTGACATTAGTTCAGTCGATGCTTTCCCGTATGTGGTGCCAACAACTGTACTGCTCCAGGCAGCATTATTCATCAAGTTTTCATATCAAATTTGCTAGATTTTTTTTAACACCATAAGACATTTTTTAATTTTTTTTTAATCAAACAGACCCACAAATCATGGGCATTTAAATAACTTTCTGGGTAATTTTTCTATATTGCCTCGTTTATTCCTGACCCTGACCAAAAAAAAGCTGGTCTAAGCAAAATAGCTTATCTTCTGTGGTGGAGAAACACAACTCCTTAATAAAGTTAGCGATCACTTGCAAACATGAGTGGAAAAGCCAGAGGATAGGGATCTGCCGATACATAGTGAGGGAAATGAAAAGCCTCCCCATATCTCTGCAGCAGATTGGCCCCGCAAGAAGCAGCAGCAGCAGCAAACCAAATCCCAAGCAAGCCAACACAGCAGCACAGCAAAGAAGCACTTCAAAAGGAATGTTGTTTTTCAGCAGCACTGTGTACACACCTTGGCATTAATATAGGGGTCAAAGGGCCCACAGCGTTTGAACTCTTTATGGTCTACAGAACTCTGGGAGGGAGGAAGAAAAGAAAAAAAAAAGGCTGATGGTTTTGGTTTAGACAAGCAATGAACAAATGTCTGATGATCACAAACAACCAAATAATAAAAAAAAAGCAGATTATGGTTGCGTTAATGAACAATCACATGTCATGAACAGACAGGGAGAAATGACACAAAATGAGACAAATCCTCTAGTAGTAGTCACTATATATTCCAGTAGCTTGTTTGATAGCCAATTTTATCGGCTCACGCTAAAAAAAAAAATCTGAGCTCATAATGGGTCATTTCTCCTCATCCCAAAACAGGCCAGGCCAGAGATGGAGCCAGTCTGGAAGTTGTCTGTATGCAGGAAGCCACAAAAACTAGATATGAAAACAAAACAGTTAAAGTGGTTAGGGGCAAACAAGCACTTTCTCACACTAGCTCAGTGTCGACACAGTACAGAAGTCAAGACTCATGATGCACTGAGGGTTATATATAGAACTTTGGTCACAATCTCTTTTTGACATTCAGTTTGCTCACATACAGTACAGAGCATGCCATGCTGAAGTAGAATTAGAAATATCTTCATTTGGCATTTTTAGTTGCTACAAAAAAGGCCTCCTTACTGAGTGGATAAGTCAGCATGGACTTTCTGGCTGCTGACTTAACCATTAGAATTGTAATTATGAAAGTGCTACGAGGTCAAGCAATGTGCGGGAAAGCATAGAGTTCAGGGGTTACTTCCTAAAACATTATGTAACATGGGGACTGAAAAAAAGATACTGCAAACAATTCTGCAGACACATACTCTGAAATAACTAATGATGCTATGAACAGGGTAAATGTGTTTGAAAACCGGAGCCTTAAAAGTGCAACAGATGGACCAAAAGTACAGACGTGCACACACTCACAGCTACGCACAACTACACACAGACACGCGCACACACACACAATCACAGACACAATCACACACAGAACAGTGAATGCAGCGGCAGACCTGCTCGTTGAGCTTGGGGTGTGAAGGTCCTTGGTGAATGAGCAGTTTGACAATGTGTTCGTCTCCCTTCCACGCAGCCAGGTGGAGCGGGTAGCAGCCCTTGTTGTCGGCGATGTTGGTCAAGGCCTCGTTTCGTAGCAGCGCCTCCACCACCTCACTAAACACGCAGGAAAGGGGACAGGGCAGGTCAGTAGAATGCCAAGAGTGTTAACCAAACTGATAAATACACACACACACACACAGTACAGGGCCTCACAAAAAGCCAGTCAATAGATTTATCTATCCCAGAGGGACAATTGCCAACGCAGGCTTTTTGGTCCCCCAATACCCAGAGTTATTCATCATTACTTCACTGCAGTGCATAGCATACCTGTGTCCGTTGAGGGCGGCGTGGTGGAGAGGGGAGTATCCAGTGCTGTCCACACAATTCACATTGGGGCCTCTCCAGATACTGGTGAGAGCAGAAAGAAAAGGAGTGTTGTTATAGGCACATAACACAACACAAGCACACCAAACAAACAAACCGCCTATCCCTCTGTAAAGTCTCGAACTTTAGGGTGTGACCTACTCCGTTCTGATTGCTATCTCAGGGCCACAGTCTGTCACAGCAAGCCAGTTCAAATGACAGGCCAACCCCGCAACACAGGCGGGGGGCGTGCGTTCTGTCTATCCGTCTGTCTGTCTGTCTCTCAAGAATCATGTGATAAGACAGGAATGTAGATGTGCAGGCCAGATGCAGTAGCAGCAGCTTCAAATTAATAAAACAAGGAAGGAAATAAAACACTATCATCACCACTGACTGGCAGCTAACATGAGCTCATTATGGCTCGTTTACAGTAACTTCATGCAACCTCAGCCTGATTAATCTTGGCCAAGCCCTGATATAAGCAGTGTAAGCAAACAACATACAAAGCATATGCGTGGAGCCAAAAAGCACCAGCAAAGAGAGTAAACTGTGAGGTGGGCCAGCAAATTTTAACCGAGCACTCTCATTCACTGAAGCTATACTCAGCTGTCAGCTCGGAATCGGTTTGTGTCTCTTCAATTCGCAAAGAGCGCAGTGGTGAGGAGGACAGAGATTGATGAATGAGGAGGGGACGGTAATAAAAAAAGAGAGAGAGAGATGGAGGGAGGGAGTAAATTAAGAAGCCAAAAGAAGGATGTCTGTCTGCCTGGTGAGATGTTGGGAGTGCCAGGACTGGGGACGTGAGGCTCTCTAAAAAAGGCCGTAACACATCCTAAATAAATCATGTGACATCATGAGTGGAAATCCCAGAACTAGTGCACCAAATATCAGAGAGAGAGAGAGCAGAGCCTGAAAAGAGTATGGGACCAAAAAACATTGGGCCCTCACGGAGAATCAATCATGGATGGGAGCGAAAAAAGATAACTTAACTTACTTTTACTTTTGATATATTATAGAAAAGGGTCTCAAAAGCAATTCAATTCAGATCAATTCAGTGCTGATCGGACAGACAGTAGGATACAGCTTAATTTATTATGACTGGCTAGAATTCTGATGCAAGAGAGTAATTTATGGGAATAAAACTGAGGCTATGTGCAAATCTTTACACTGTGAAAAATAGAAAAAAAAACATCAGCTCCAAGAGTACACACACACACACACACACACACACACACACACACACACACACACACACACACACAATATGAATTGATCCATGGCGGAATCAGTGTGGCAGCAGGATGCTCAGCCTCCTCGGATCAGCCTCAGTTATACTGTGCTACTCTCCTTCACACGCACACATAAGCGCACACACACACACACTGCCTGTTTTTGTCGCAGTAATGGCTGTTTTGCACCCCTAAAATACATCGCCCACAATAGCACTCACTCAGAGCAGCCTGCAATTAGCCAAGAGAACAATGCAGGGCCTGACTGTAGCACAGACTCGCAGAGATGCACCAATGTACCAGTCATAATAATAGCGTTAGCCATTTATTTCCCAAAGCAGGCCTTTCGGGGGTCTCACATCATCAAGTCAGAAGGCCGTGAAGACATGGGACATCAAAAGCAATGGTGCACAAGGGAGGAAATACTCGTGTGGGGAGAAAAAAAAAAGTGGTGTGGGAAATGCTGGGAATTGATACATTTCTGTAAGAGGTAAGATTATGTCAGCTCTTAAAGCATCATCATCACACACATGCTCAACCTCCTTCCCTCCAGAACCAGCCACCAAATGTGTAGGCAAGAGTAAAGCAACCAGCCAGGTCTTCTTGTGCATGGAAGCTGCTGAACACATCAAAAGGGCAGAAGAAGTGAGACAGAAACAGGCCTCTAGTCGCTGTCCTAGATAAAGAGTTATGCAACGGCTTACGGCAAAATACCCCGTAAAAAAATTAACATAAACATGAACAGAGCAGCCTCATACTACGAATGCAGAGTTGAACAAATTCAGGCACACATAGGGCAGTAACGGCACTAAGGCACTCAGTGGGTTTGGGTACATGAATAACAATATGGCTTTGTGATGCCAATTGACAATGATTTATTGTCATGTCGACGCCATGCAAAGTGAACATTATAATATTTCGTGTGGCCTTTAAAAACATTGCAAGAGAGATGTTATTATAACCTATCTGGTGTAACATGTAAATCCAAAATATCCAAATTTTCGATCTGAACTTGGAAAAGAAATCAGTGGTTGACACTAAGGCTTGCCCGCTTGCCTGGGCAAGTGAAAATAATGTTTGGGCAAGTTGATATTGCTTTTTGGTTGCCTGACCGGGCAAGTGGATTTTTGAGTTGTCAGTAGTCTAAGCTATTTATTCATGTGTTTTAGAGTCCGCAAAACAATTGTTTCCCGCTAACTCACACAAAATAGATCGGCTTCTCACACAAAATAGATTGGCTTCTCTCTCTCTCTCTCTCTCTCTCTCTCTCTCTCTCTCTCTCTCTCTCTCTCTCTCTCTCTCTCTCTCTCTCTCGCCTGTGTGCGCGCAGTTTCGCTGTCTACGTTCCGAAAGCCGGCTCTATTAGGCTACGGACCTGGTTCCGCTATATTCAAACCCCAGATATCAAAAACGTTTGAGCTTATCGATACCGCTATGGGGTCCAGTAGGTCACATGATGTAATTTTAAATATCGAGTAGAGTCGGCCTAATTTGGCGAATTATTCCATCAGTGGTCTGCATCATAGACTGTAAAAGTGTTGTACCTTCGACTGTCTTGAAGAAACTCCTTCAACCCGCTTAAACTCTGTCTCCGAAAAAAATAAAATAATAATCCGTCCGCTGAGCCGCTGCAGACCATGCTGCAGACGGGCTCGGCACCGTCTCATCATTCAAAGCAGCGGTGATCAACAAACGCAAACGAGAGACTGTGTAGCAAGTCCCGCAGTTAAAAAACGTGATAGTTTTTAAATCCATATTAAAATCTGCAGGATAAGAACTAGTTGGCTTTAAAAAAAAATCGCAAACGGTTCAAATGTGATGTGTTCAGGTCGGCTCAGTAAAATGATTATTAGGCACAGGTCAATACAATATCATGATGTGTTCAAATGTAACATCAAGAAAAAAAGAAATTTAAGTTTTTCGTGAGAAGCTTGAATAATACAGTTTGGGTGAAAAACTTGTTTCCCCAGCAATATAAAATTATTAGTAGGCCTAAATATGGAATTATGACCTGTTTAAAGTCCAATCCTTAGCTCTTCTAATCTTATAAGCAATTAAAGCAATAATACCAGTTCTCTTTTAACAAAATAATAGAAAAGTATCGATAAAGATTTGGATTGTGGAGTCTTTATAATGGTATCAATATGAATAGAAATTAATGATCCCCCTCCTTACTTACAGTATAACTGGGCAATAGCTTTAACATGGTGGACTTTAATCATTTTATGGCAGACTCACTTTTTCGCACAATGTGACCGTTTTAAATAAGTAAAATAAGTTACTTTTTTCTGAACACTTTTGTGTGGAAGCTTACCTTCAGCTTGACTCTGAGCTAGACTGAGTTTTCTGAGACCCCCAAAACCAGGCAAGGTGCCTGGCAAAAAGAGGCCCTTTTACGATGCTGCAGCAGGACCAAGGGCTTGGTGTAGTGTGATGTCATGATATCTAGGCTTATATGAATTGTTGTTGGTTTTATGTGGTCAGGATGAGACTAGTAAGCTGTGTTTGCATTTAAGAGATACGGTTCGCTAAAATGTATAATTTAATTAGCCTAAATATATATCATTGTTTAACAGTTTTTTTGGGCAAGTGAACACGACATTCGGGCAAGTAAAACATTACCTGTACTTGCCCTATGGGCAAGTGCTTTTGAAACCTTAGTGTCAACCCCTGAGAAATTGTATCAATTCAGATGTATCATCATGAGACGTATTGCAAGATTTCCCTTTAACGTTGTCACCTTGGTCCTCTTCCACAGTCATGACTCTGGTGTGTCATTAAAGGAGTTCTAAAAATGCCGATTAGAAATGCACACGTCTTGTCATTTTTTTTTTAAATAACGCACGCACAAAGCACATTATGATTTGACTCTTGTGTCTATTTCCTTAATATTCAAGAGCGTGGGGGTTACTTAAGGCCATCCAAAAAGCCTCTGCAGGAAATGAAGATGTCTGCTCCTTACATTTTGTCACTGTGTCATCACAGCATTTAAACTCTCTATGAGCAGAACTGGCCGTAGTAACAGCTTTAAGTGCAGTCCAAGTGTTACGTCCCCGGAGCGTTTTGGCAGTGCAGCGCTGAAGGGCATGAGTCAGAGTGGGTGCTCGACAATCCACTTCATCCTCTTACTACAGCTCACAACCAAGCTAACCGAGGGGACGGGGGGGCTTAGGCCTATAGCAGGGGCAATGGGCAAAACAGAGAGTTGATTTGGTTTGGGATGAGGGGGTGGGGAGGGGGGCACAGTCATGCAAAGTGACTGAGGAATTCCTGTTTGAAAGGCTGAGCTAATCCTTAATTTCCCTGAGGGAATATCAGTGGGATGAAGCCGGGAGTTTGAAAAAGATTCTGGGGGGCTGTAATTCTGTGTCGCACAAAGCCAGGGCGCTATGACAGGAGGACAGATAATAACATTTCCTTTATTTTATGTGTTCTACGCATTAGTCTGCTCAAGTTAGTCACACATACTGAAGAGGCATTTTGGAGAAAAAAAACAGTCCTTTCCAAAATGCATGCTATGCATTTGCATATATCTTCTCCACTGTGTTTAAGTCCTAATGTCATGGACCATAGTGATTAAATGCGAGAACAGAAGACAGTGGAGTTTGATTTTCAGCCTTGATTTTCCTTAACAATCAACTCAACAATAAAGTTAATTAATACGTCTGAATGTACCTGTCATGTTCCATTAAATCAGGTTTGAGAGGATGTATTCTAATCCTTATTCAATCATGTTTCTACATGTAAGCAGGTAGACAAAAGCAGGTAAGGATCATATAAGTAAATTATATGTAATGATTAAAATACTACTCGATAATCAGGACGAACAAGTATTTCCCGCTGTACAAAAAGCCATGATATATGATTGCATGTTTATGTTTATTTAAGGGGCCCTGGGGGGAAATAGGCACAGCCAAATCCAGTCTTGGGTTTAAGCAAATAAGAACCCAGGTGAGTGTGAACCTGGTGTCAAATAAAACAGATTTGTCCTGCAGCCTATTAGCGGTGTGACCACACACTGCCAGGGATTAGCCTAGCCCTGGGCCCCGAGCCCAGCAGTGACTGGCGCATGTCAGCCACCGACTGAGAAATTGGGCTTAATTATGCGTACTGCTGGCGGGCGCTAAAACCAGATGCCCCGCAGACAAACGGCCAAACCAGAACATCTTCTCCCCAACAGAAAGAGACTGAAGTACCTGCCAGGCCTGCTGCAGTATACACTCAATTACAAGATGAGCTAAAAACTCTATGTCAAGATACCATGTTGGGACCAAAACACTACAGCTATAATAAAGTAGTGCACACTCTAAATGAAGGTTGATACAAACCAGATTTAAGTTCTATTTCAACAATAATAGAAAAAGAGACTCGATAAAGGTATCAATATCAATAAAAATCAACGATCCCCATCCCTAGATATGAGAGAAATTAAGATGATTTTATTTTTTATTTATTGTTAACCTTTAGTATTAACCGGTTAAAGATCTTCTTAATGGTTAACAGGTTAACCATGGACATTCCTTGTAGTTGGTGAGATATTTCATTCTAAAAAAGTGGCGGGCTGACTGAAATGGGCAGCCATAGAGCAAAGCTGCTAGTGTGGCTTAAAAGGTGCCTTAAAACAAAGTTATTGCTGAATGTTTAAGGTTAAACAGTCCTAGAAAATTTAACAAATAATGAAATTGCCGCCCTCAGCCATTCCAGGACAAAAAGGTGTGTATCAAAGAACATTCTGACAGGGCCACTGAAACATAATAACCTTGTTTTTTGTGCTCTGTAAGCGCTGGCTCTGGTCGTTGAGGGAACAGATAGTATTGAAATGGGGACAACGATGTGGCGGCCAATTTGTCAATTCAGCTGTAGCACACGGCCTTAGCGAAGCCTGATTGAGTCTTCATGGCTCATAAACACACCGCAGTGAGCAACTGTGCTGCGGCGGGCGGTGTGAATAAACAAAGACTATGACTATCAGGGCCGTTCAATGGGCTACAGCAGAATGAATAAAAACTCCTAGTGGCAGGCTGAAAAGATGGGATGAATGTAGAAGAAAATAAGAATAGAGATAGGAGGGGTGGAGAGGAAAATCTTGTCAGATGGGGTGAGAAGAAAAGAAGGAAAACTCATTCAAATCTTGCAGCCTGCTTTCAGCTATATGACATTTCCCACACTGACTTCACAGTCGCTTCACACATACACCCATCTCACTCTGTTTCACACAACAGCATCCCCATGAACATTTGGCTTGAAAAAGCAAGCTCATGTTCAGTTTCAACTCAAACCTTGCCAAATGGATGAATGGGCAGTTATTTTTTTTTTGTTTCGCTGACCACCAGCTTCTTGTAATAGCACACAACTTCTGTCTGTTCCCCTTGTAGTTGAAGATTTTGTCAAAAACTGCTCAACTTATTCACAAAATTAATCCTCGCACCCAGTCATTCTTTAACTTCAGCGCAGTCAAGTCCGTGTCATCATCAGACTCATCTTTGTCACACTTATCACACCATATCCGTCATATCTAGCACGAGTCTTAGAGTAGGTGTGTTTCACAATGTGTCTGTTGCAAGTTTGTATAGTCATGCTGAGGCTAATCCAGCCCAGAATGCTTTATTTGTTTTAATGTGGTTACTTTGCACACACATCAAAGCCAAAACAGCATTGTACAGTTCAAAACGGGAGATCTAAAGCTAATTTGTTTCCTGTGTGGACATATTGAGGGCAGTCAGTGCCATTTACACCGGCTCCAAGTAAAACATGTTTGAAGTCTGGAGGTGGAGTGGAGGCTGGCGTGGGCCCAGCAGGTGGCTAGGGAGGGCTGCTGAGAGCTACAGAGTGGGGAGAGAGAGGGAGACGCCAGGCCAGACGGACCAAAATGTCTGGGTCTGGGGTTGCTTACATATAAGCCGCCTGCATAGATCGAGGGGGGCCTAATAACATCACTGGTGGTGGTACCTCGTAATACAAATGGGTTCTAAAAACAACGCCTGAGTCACACAAGAGATACACCTCGACCTAGGCAGCCTCATCTTTACCATTTGTTATTGTAAGGGGTTTGAGTCAATTTTAGTGTTGTGGCCCTGCATGGTCACACATTTGCAACATTCTGTTTCTTTAATACAGGAAGTACACAGAGTAGGAAACAGTAGATGACATTTTTTTCATAGAATGCAGACACACAAAGAGACACAATTGTGTCTTATTTGTTGAGCACTTGTTGATTTTGTGAAAAAGTGCTCCGAAAATCACTGTTATTATCATTGTTTGGCAACCTTACAAGATACATTTTCTAATTCAGCTACTTGGAAACCATTCCCACACAAACTAATAAAAAAAACGACCCACTTGGATGAAAGCTATTCATATCCTAGTCGTTTAAGTAAAGGCGGCTACAATACATGGGAAGGACACTTTATAATGTCCGTTTCCACCCCCTCCAACACAAACACACACATATGTGGAATTCATCAGTGCTACTAAGTGCCTTTCTGCCTGCCTTCTCAGACTACACACTAACATGGGCCGTAAACATAACGCGCAGAGCATCCCCAACTCAGATGCTCCTGGAATGCTAACATGGCGGTGTTGGATTTCCCAGCCACCACCACTCCCTCTTTGGGATATGTACGAGCTACAGTTTCTTTCAGTTCAGGGGTCAACAATTGATGAAATATGTGACAGCCAGAGCCGCTGTTTGCATATAGCGTTTTAGCTACCTGGGACCGATCCGAGGCTCTTGCCAGTGATGTAAAAGTAGAAAAACTGCCTTGTTAACACCCACTGCCTGCACCAACAGCACACAGCTACCATGAAATCTAGCTAAGGAATGAGAGTGTCAGATTCCCGCTGTGAGGCTGTCAACTCCAGACACACCATCCACAGTCCTACAGTGCTACAGTTATTAAGGTATTTGCGCATGTAGAAATTCACACTCAGTGAATTTCTACATGCGCAAATACCTTAATAACAGAAAGCAATGAGGAAATGTTTCTATAAAAAAAAAAAAAAAAAAAAAAAAAAAAAGAGCAGAATATCCTGATTTTTATGCAGCGGATATCTTCTGGGCTAACGCGAGTGGCTCTGCCTGTGATGAGCCAGAAATTGTGGACGTAATAATGTGATTGAATCAGCTGGAGTTGTGCCCAAGACTTCTTGATAACACTGATAGATATGTTTTCCTCTCTGACATATAGGGAAAGGAATATGTTACAGAGAAACTATATTTCAAGGGAGTTTTGTGAAGGTGGATTATTTTTTTTAAAATCAGTAGGACTCTCTAAATAGGTGGTCCCTGTCCACCCAAATGACAGCTCAATTGTGTTAGTAATAAGAGAAAAAAAGAACACAAAAAAAGTCTAGGAACGGTCTTTAAGGAGTAATATGAATATGAAAAGCCATCATTCTACGCTTTGTCAGTGGGACAAAGGACATGGCTGTGAAGCTGGGGGAGACGACCCCTCATCTGGCTAAGCTCTCAGAGTGTCCGTCCAGAACTCCATGCATTCCTCTGATAATTTCCCCTCAGTGGGCAGGCAGTCACTCTCTCCCTGCTACGGGGACTTGTCTTACCTCCGGTCTGACCGCAGCAGCTGCCTTGTGTTTGGAAAACCCTGGCCAAGATAGTGCTGGTGAATAGCTCTTCCATGTAAAACCTTTGAGATCAAAATGCATCATAGGACTCTTACAAAATCTACGGTATGGGGGAAATCACAGCAACAGCATGCCCTAAAAAAAAAGACATTGGTGTGGCCTAAATCAGTGGTCAAGCATCAAGACCCACAATTTGCCTTAGACATTGAGTTGTGTGACCTACATTTCTGACATGTTTTAGATATCCAACTTAATTTAGGTACAACATGCTTTTTAAAAAACATGTTAAGCAAAATGCTCAAGTTGCTTTTCCGCATGTGCACTGTATACTGGGAAACATATGTCCTTAAAAATAAGAGCGCAGCATCAGAAATGTTTTGTAGGATATTTTATCAAATGTTTTTTCCACACATACATCTGCGACCCACTCAAAATGGCCACGCGACCCACTATTCGGTCCCGAGTCCCGACCCACCAGTTGAGAATCACTGCTGTATATAATTCCAACAAACACTATATCAACTCATCAAGCTTTTCTTCTGCATCAACCAGACTGTGACCACTTTAACAGGGTGACGACGCTACAGAGGTTACCCCGCTATGACCTTCCTACCAGAGGAAGCCCTGCCCAGCTCATTCTGGTGTTAATGGAGCACCGCGGAACAAATGTTTTTGGGGCGGCGGTGTTAAACACGCAGGGGTCAGTGTCTATCCCATGGCAACCGCTGGGATGCAGCCTCCTGGGAAAAGCAGACATTCCGAAGAGCAGAGCTGCACAAACTGCCTGGTTACGAAAACATGCGCCACAAGTTCTGACATGCGCCCCATTCCAGAGGAAGAACGCCAAAAATCTAGTGGAAACACACACAACACACACCTTCAGGAGGACATTGATAAAGTCGATGAGGTGAAGTCCTAGCCTGTGGTTCAATCTATATAACAAACAGGTAGCTGTTATTGAGTATATTCTGTCCCCTAAGGTCTAATAACATTGTATTACAACAGGAGACACAACAAGTAAATGACGTTTAAGGCTACAGTCCAACTAAACATTACACAGATGTTTTTGTAAACAAGTGGAAGTCAACATGCTTGTAATAAAGTGGAATGCAGCAGGAGTGTGAATCACACATTACTTGTTGACATTACAACCAGCACAGGCTCAATTCTGCTAAAGACACAGATCCTAAAGACCAAATCGTCTGTGACAGGATTACAGGCCTATATACTTTTCCAACAATAGATTGTGAATAAATTACAAAGCAATTCTGGGACAGGAAAAATAAATTAATAAATCAAACACACGCACCATGGCACCAAACCACAAGTCTTTACCGCAATAGTAGTTTACTGTGATTTCCTTCAACGTATTGACATTTTGATTATGCAAACTAAATCAAATGTCATTGACAATAGGGACAATCCTGAAGGCTTTCCTGTGGCCACTGTTGTTACCGCTTAGAATAGAACCCTTTTATTGTCTATCATCGCACAGTGACAGTGTACAACAAAATTTTGTGAGCCTTTCCTATAAGCTCAAGGTGTCCGGAGGCAACAGGCTCTTTAAGTTTGTATGCCACTAGTCAATTCATTTCCTGCAAAGTCTAGCTAATCATTTCCCTGAGCCATCATTGCCAAACATTGATTTCTCAAGTCGGTATAGATGACACAATGTATCTCCTGGGTCCGCCTCCACACATCTGTGCAGGAGAGACAGAGCCAGCCTTGACTGCATGACATCTCTGAATTGGATTTCCGATTAGGAGGTTTTAATGTAATTACCCTGAGTACTCTCTGTGCAGTCTGCACTAAGTAACACAGCGATGCATCACCTCAAGGTTCGCCGGAACACTTGTCCCTCCAATGAAGATGGCTGGCACCGGGCTCCCAGGGGAGTAATATTACATTGTGATTGACAGACCTTCACCTGCATGTGCTCAGCATTAAAATAAGGGCGCTTAGAAAAGCCATGTGTGGGCTTATGGCATGCAGCACTTAGCCTGGCAATATGTTTTATCTTAACACTAGAAGCTATATTTCACATTTATTTATAGGGCATAATAAAGAAGACATTGTAGACTTCAGTGGTCTCTTCTCAACAACATGGCTGTTCTTTTCTTTCTTGGTGGGTTCTAATATTGCAAACAGCAAAATTGCTGTCTCAATAAGCAATGCTTTAGCCCAGGGAAATTCAACAATCCTGTTGTGATAAGCCTATTATAACTAACATCTTCAAGACAAAAAGGAAATTGATAACTTATCAGATCTATTATAGACTATTCTTTTATTTATTATTACCCAGAAGCCCTTGTCTGCACAAAGTTAAAAGGGATGGTTCTTTAGAAGAATGCCCCGGCAGAGCTGCTTCTTCAAACCACAGTGAGGAATTTGATGCAATCTTGCTTTATCAAACCAGTCACTATGTTAGTTACTAAAGTCTTAACCAGTGTCTACCATTTCAGGTAAGTGTGTGCTTTTCTGTGGACCAGTGATCAGTTTTAATTACGTCATTTTAATCTGAGCATCTACCTACTACAATTACAGTGTGTGCACACAGGTGGCTTGTGGGTAAAGGATGACAGATCCTGTATATCGACTAGGCTACAAGTTGTGAGTTCTGATCTGGAGATAAAATAAACAGGACAAAAAAAGAGATGGTGACAATGAAACACCTCAACAGAGCTGCTACACCTTTTTAACCTTGCATGGTGGATATTTCATTGATGTGAAACAACCCACATCAAATGATAACCTCACCAAGGGTTTTCCCCGTGACCACTGATTTAAATAAAATCAGCCAAGTTTACACATATGCTGAAGAAAGTAAGGGGGGGTTTGAAATCCAGGGCTGTTAATATATATATATATATATATATATATATATATATATATCCTATCAAATCAGTAACAAAATGTGGCTTGAGACTGACAACATGGCTTTCTACTCCACCTTCACCAGTAAGTGTTCAGGTCTAGACTGTGTGTAAGCACCAATTAATAATACATAGCCTACTTAATGAGACCATGGGCTGGTTTGCTGCAGATTTTGTAGTTCAGTTGCACATTACCTACCAGGCGTCCAGGCCGTGTATGCACATTACAGTAACACTGGAAGAGACACAAAGCTTGGAGCAAACAAAGAGACATGCCACTGCTGCGCTGCACTGGTTTAGGTTGTGTTTGTTTGGCAATACCAACAAAAGCATTAGCTACTGTGTGACTAGCCAATAATATTTATAATAGGCCTACCAGACTGTAAAGATAGCCTATATTAGTAGGCTACATGATCAGGGGCAGTTTGACAGGGACAACACTCCTGGCTGTCTCCCATTTAGCCTATATCCGCCTCCGTATTCCCTACCTGAGCAGACTGGAGAGCGGATGAGAGGCGCCGTGTCCGCTGCTGTTGCCGCTTCCCCCGGTCCCAGACGATCCACCGCCGGTGCCAGCGGACTGTCGCTTCCCGGATAGAAGCTTCTCCACTGCGGCCAGGTTCCCCGTCCGAGCCGCCTCAAGAAGTTCCTGCTCCTTCCCCATCGCGGATCCCAGCAAAGACAACAAAAAAAATTGTAGGAGGCGCGGGGTAAGAGAAGAAGGAAAAAGGGGGGGCTTGGTTTGCGGGAGAGTGAAATTCCTCTGCGATTCCCCCTTTTCTCTCTCTCTCCCCCCTCCCGACCTGAAGTTATATTTCCTCGGTGCTGTTAGTGTGTGGCCAGGGAAACAAAAGCCCCCAACGCCGCTGGATCCGTCCGTCCCGATCCACGGTGCCGCCGCTCGCGTTCAAGCTGGGGGTAAAAGTTTCGTTACGTTCAGCAGCAGCACGGTGGTACGAGCAGCGAGCAAACTTCCTCTGGCCAGTCCCCCGAGCCTCGTCCGTCACTTCCTCGAAATGGCCCTTTATTTCTGCATCTCCAATCTGAAACTCTTCAGACCCACACACACACGCAGTCACACTAACCCTCTCCACCCCCCCCCCCCCCCCCAGCAGCTTCACAGAGAAGGTGGATAGGCATAAGCAAGATGGGGCCGGAATGGATTGTTTGAGGATTCTACCCATCCAGTGGTTTTAAATATCTATTATTCTGTCACACATAGTGAATATCCAAAATACCCTTTAATTATTTCTTATCAGACAGTTAATTGTCTACTTTGTTAGGTGTCGACATAGGATCGGCTACATCATAAACTTACTCTATCATTAACTAGCCTAGCCTATCCTACATTGACCACATTTAACATGTTAACACAATAACAAGGAAGCATTATTATAAGATACAATTATGAAATAAAAAGTGGTAAGTATGAGCTTTTTATCTCCTGCTTGCCATGTCATATTTTGCGACTTTTTAATTTGAAATAATAGCCTATCTTTGTATGTCATAATTGTGACTTGCGACATCATAGACAGTCAATGGGTGATGGTACAGTAGTAGGCCTAGGAATGATAACCTCTTAATGAACTGGCTTTTTGTAACATACCTTTGAACATGTCCAGCAAGGGTGAAATTATTAGCATTGTATTTAAATAAAACGTTGTTTCCAGCAGTTATAGCAGAACATATAGTATGAGCGTTGTCTAATGATAAAATGTGTTATACTGAAGTGTAGCTCTGTTAACACCGTGGTAGCAGTGTCTATAAAGTTCGTTCAAAAGCGGAAACGGAAATTCAAGTCCTGTGCTATCAAAGTGCTGTGAAAAACTAGCATTTTGGTGCTAGCATTCCTCCAAAACAGAAGAAGGATATTTGTTAAAAATGAATAAAAAAAAATTCTAAGTTATCTTATCGTCCTGTGTTAGCTCAGCAAGCTAACTTAGCTGCCTTGCTAGTTATCGTCAATTGCTAAACTAACGTTAGCTTAGCTCCACCGTTTGCGTTGCATATTACTACTGTTGTGTTGTGTCGCCTGGCTGCAGAAAAGGTAGGTGCAAGTTTGTTTTCATTTACATCCATTTTTTGTAATCTTAACGTGATAACACAAAGTTTACTTGTGTTCCACAGTTCAATATTCCGTTAAAACAAATTACTTTAACTTGTTAAAAGGTATTATGTTGAACAACACTGTATATAACTTGTGTCACTTGTCCGTATTAATTCGTCCCGATTCAGACATACTCTGCCACTAAAATCTCTCCCCTGTTGCTCCTGGCAGTAGCCTACTATCTTTGCTTCTGTCTTCTGACTGCTAATGATAGAAGTGAACTTTTCAAATTCTACAGACAATGGTCTTTTGAAGTAGGCTACCCAGTGTTTGGTCCGCACAGTAAAGTGACTAAACTGTTCAAAATGGTGAGCAGGGGCCGATTGTCACCAAGCAGTGACGAAAAAGTAGTAAATAAGGGACCCACAGTCCTTAAAACACAATTGGGAAGATACATAATATAGAGCTGGGGAACATAGGGATGACCCCCCCCCTCCCGCCCCCCTTTGAGCTGTTACAGATAAAATATCAAATCAATTGTATTTCCAGCCCTTAATCACAAATAGCAATTTGCCTCCGGGGAGTTTAACAAGCTGTACATCATAGGACAGCCTTTGTTGTCAGACTCGATTCAGATAAGGAACAGCTCCACAAAAAAATATAAAATTATCAAGTGAAAAAATGGAAACCCCAGGTGGAGCTACAGAGGAGGGATCCCTTTCCCATATTTCAGTGACAAAATTATTACATGCAGATAGTAAGATATGTGCGATGAAAAAAAAGAGTAGAGGTTTAATCTGCTGGGCGATGAACAAGTCATGCTGATGGGCACTAGCAGCCAGGAGGGAGAGAGACTGGTCCCAGGACGATAACGGTGATGTTTACTCCAGCTACAATGATAACTAATCAATATCCATTCTGTTGATATTTCAGAATCTGAAGCTGTCGGCCGGCGTCAATAAGGACTGAGTGATTATGGCCGACCCCGCACGGATCAAACCTGAAGTTCTGCCCGAGAGAGCAGCGTCTGCCAGCGAGGAGAATCCTAAATCAGAGGAAACGGAAGATGTTACCGCCTCGGCAAAACCTACAGACGAAAACAAAGAGGCATCCTCGCAAGATCAGATCAAGCAGGAGGAGAAATCTGTGAGTTCTGGGTCTTCATTTTCCTATGGAGTGTGGCTCAAAAAATAAAATAAAAAATTTGATCAGATGTGAATATTTCAGTAAACGTTTTACAAAGGGCTTCTGGGTGGCTCTATAACAAGTCTTTTTCTTTCACTGTGAAGGAAATGGCAGCTGGAGAAGAGGAGGAAGAAGGAACGTCCGGTGAACCGGGTTCCAAACGACTGAAGGTAGAACCAGAGAAGAAAAAGGAGAAACGTCAGAAAGTGGACGAGGATGAAATACAAAAGATGCAGTAAGACCGGAGATTTCTAACAGAGCATCATTCTAATCAAAAATAACAACAAAAAAACAACGGTCGTTGAAGTCTCACCCCGATAACGACACCACCGCCACGCTCTTCTTCTTCTTGTGTCCTACAGGGTTTTGGTGTCGTCCTTCTCTGAAGAGCAACTGAATCGCTATGAGATGTACAGACGTTCTGCTTTCCCCAAGGCGGCTATTAAGAGGGTATGCTTTTCTCAAAGCTGACTGTATTTAAATCTCTTCATCTACTTTATTGACTTAACATCTTTTTATAATGTATGTTTTCTTTATTCCTAGTTGATCCAGTCTATAACCGGATCATCAGTGTCTCAGAATGTGGTGATTGCCATGTCTGGTATTTCCAAGGTTTTTGCTGGGGAAATAGTTGAGGAAGGTGAGTGTCACACATAGAAAACAGTGAACATGCAGAACAAATACACCGAGACATAGGTAGATCATTCTTATTTATGTCATGTTGAATTGTACATATGTAGTTGAATGGTTTGGGTTTGTCCTTGCAGCTTTGGACGTGTGTGAGAAATGGGGGGAAACGCCACCGCTTCAGCCCAAGCACATGAGGGAAGCGGTGAGGAGGTTGAAGAGTCGAGATCAGATTCCCAACTCCAAGCACAAGCAAATTCTCTTTCACTAAGGCGGCTGTTCTTTACATGGTACGGAGACCATGGATAGATGCCTGCGAGAAACAACGTTGCCATAGAACTGTTCACGGAGCTTCTGTAGTTAGTGCATCCAGCTAAATGCTGATTATCCTCTCTGAGCTAACAAGAGTCCAGATCAGTGACTGTAATATTGACAAATGTTTGACAAGGTTCAATACTCTGACCTGCCATTCACTTCTATTTGTCAAGGTGATATCTTGAGGCAACACACAGTACAAATGGTGTGAAATTATTCTCATGTATTATGGATGTGAATTGTATACTTTAAATAAAATGTTTTGTTATTGTACCTACATTTTTTCAAAGCAGTTGGTTTTTGTAAAAAGGCTTTTATTTCTTCTTTTTATTCAAGTGTGAGTTTTGACTGAATCCCATCCCTTGCTTTATGAGGGTGATTTGGGAATCGGGTTAGCTAGGTTGTAATATGTAAACCTTTTCTAGATTGACAGGAACACTGTTACAGGAAAAACATAACTCATATTCTTTCAGGACATGTCTTCTAATCTTAAAATAAAGAACTGTTTCAAATTTTATTTGGAAATCTGTAGACATTGTATAAAGACTTAAAGGTCTACTTCACCGGTTTGAATATTAAGGTGTATTGAATTCTGAGATCCTATCCTATGTAGTATAAATGTGCAAAAAAAATTAAAATCGGTTCATCCTAGCCTGAGAAAAGGCAGAAAGAGTGTTTTTTTTAACCCTATATTTCTCTTTCTCGTGACATCACAGAAAGAGAAATATAGGGTTAAAAAAAAACTTATTTTGTAAATATTACTGTGATGTCACAGTAAAAGACATCACAGTAATATTTACAAAGTAAGTTTTTTTTAACCCTATATTTCTCTTTCTGTGATGTCACGAGAAAGAGAAATATAGGGTTAAAAAAACACTCTTTCTGCCTTTTCTCAGGCTAGGATGAACCGGTTTAAATTTTTTTCGCACATTTATACTACATAGGATCTCAGAATTCAATACACCTTCATATTCAAACCGGTGAAGTAGGCCTTTAAGCTGATAAAACTATGGATCTCAACAATTAAATAAGTATTGAGACTCAAACGTACAATTCCCTGCATGTTATGACAAATGGAAACAAGTGGACGCAATATATACCTTTGTAAAACAGAAACAAGCATTTCTAATAAGTTAAAAGCACAACTGAAATGTGTTCAGCAATTAATCATTTATTCTTTCACTTTTAAAATATTTTACACATACTAGCCTTGGTTCACAGAACCAATCTTATATTAGTCTCAAAGTGATACATACAATACAAAATTCAAAGTCACTCTACACAACTGACAAAAACACCGACCACAGGGTCTCCAACATTTGCGTCACTTAGGAAGATTTCACAAGGACTCCTGCAATCCTTTGAATGTGATTTACATTAAAACAAGTGCAATTTCCAGTGAATATATTCACAAGGCAAAAACTATACGTCACTTTAGTACATGCATCTGCTTTCCAGTGGAATACATTGTGCCATGTCAGTCATATGAGTAAAGAGAAAGCTCATCTTGCTTTGCTCTCTGTCCACCTTTTTGCATGGTTGTGAACAAGTGGAACTCAGCACCAATTAGTCAGCAGAACCGGGACGCTACCAAACACTGAGGAGAGGGAAACTGGATTAACTTTACAGCTACATGTTGCATCCAGCATGGGAAGTTCAGTTTGGTACCACTGTATTTTTTGTCTAATAAGGCCATGCAGAAAAAATAAACATCAAAAGCTGAGAAGATCACGAGTGCTACTGGAGGTTAAAGAGCAGTATCTCTGCTTTGTTACACTGATGGAGTGAAGATGTTGGGGACACGTGCAGTTGACGTTAACAGATACACACAGCTAAATAATTTTTCTTTGATACTAGTCAATGTAATAATGTAAGATTTCCACGTAAGAATGTGTACTGTTACGTTCTTAGTCATCTTTTTGGAGAAGTTGAGCCGTCAGTCTATTGCTTTGATATTTCACATTCCTCTATAAGAACGAAAATCTGTCATTCATAGCTTGCAAGGCAACCAAAGTAAAAAAAGAAAGAAAAGATAAGGTGTATTGAACGTGGTGTGCTCTGGAAAGTCACAGCCAGCAGAGGGCGCCCAAGCACACAGTGAAAAAACGATGAATGGAAGCGAAAGGTAGATTGAACAGATTTGCAAACATTAAGATAGCAAATTGTACCGCCAACGGCAGAATGCCAAACCACTGATTAAACAATAAAGCATGTGTGCATAAAAGTAGCTGACAAGTATTTTCATGAAAACATTCATAAAATGAATGTTACATTTGTTAATGAGACTTTTTTATGAACAAATCCATCATTGTTTGAATGCATGCAGAAAAAGAAAGTACGCATAGGCAAAGAAAGTCACACATTTAAAAAGCAACTGGCCTTATGGATCTGTAGCAGATCAGGATTAAACATTCTGAAAAGTATCAGTTTTTGTATTGAATTTGGTCATTGTCAGTACCACAACTTTAAAAAAAAATGTTTTCTTTGATTTATATGGCTTTAATACACTGTAAAGTAACTCTGGTGTATCAAAAAACATGCTTTAACAAAATCTATATAAATATACAATTAAATCAAAATCCAGAATGAACTTTTAGTTCATAATGTCTGACCACTAAACTACTATATACTGTATATGCGATGAATGTGTGCAGAGGTAACTAGCAGTCTGTTAAAATAGAGTTGTTTCCTGGCAAGCTACACAACTAGTTTTAAAGACGTCTAGAATTATAATTCTCGTAGCTTGTATAATCCTAAACCTCTAAACCAGAGAGTTAAGAGTGGAAAGACTAACCCGGTTATAATACTGAAACTACAGTGCAAACCTAAAAAAACAACTGTGCTTTCCACAGTCGAGGGATAGACCGAAAAAAGGCGTGTAGTCTTAAGAGTGGAAATTCAACCACAGAGCACATTGTTTCACAGTACAAAAGAAGCATCATCAACATTTCACAACATAAAGAAAAATAACACTTGTGTAGAATGAGTTTGTGATCATTCAAAATGGCGATAAAGTAACAGAGGAAACTAATGGCATTGCACCCTTTTCTCCTTCAAGTTAGTGTAGTCCAGCCTTCTTTTTTTTAAAGAAAAAAAAAAGTGCATTGTTTTTTTTCTACCTCCAACAACACATTTTCAATATGCACCAGCGAATACTTATAATACCTTTAAATGAAAAAGATCACACACTTATTTTAAGTACTCTTCATTACTAAGTATGTTTACCTTCATGACAGTCTACCTCTAATTGTGCTACATGTATATTAGCACTGTTCACAAAGCATGCATGACAGTAAGTTGTGTATATGGAGAGGGAGCGCCTGATGGACTAGCAGCTGGCTGGCAGTGTCAGTGAATGTAAAAGGAAGAGGTTTTGGCATGTGCTTGACTTTACATTTCCGTAACACAAAAATTATCCGGAAAGAATTAAAGCTTTGATGATTTTGTTTACCCTTGCATGCTGTGTGACACGATTGAGTTCACTTCGACACTGATTTGGATGAGAAATAACTGGAATAATTTGTGTTTTTAGTACAGTAGTGAGGAATATCTAGACTTCCAGATAAAAAGTAGTACCATTAATGTGCCTTTAGCATAAGTTATCTCACAAGGTTCCCCTTTTTAGTAATTGTTATAGGGGATCTTTAGTAATCTCATAAATAGTGTGTAATCAAAATTCACAGCTTGGATTAATCTTCATGTCCACTGTCCGGGCATGCTATGAATGAGTTTGGCTGGTTCTTCCCATTTATTTTTCCAGTACAGGTTCAGAGAGCGACAGAGAGAGAGAGGCTCAGATAGTGAACGTTGGGTCATACTTCTTGACTTCCAGCAGGAGGCGTTCTCTGTCACTGAGGGCCTGGGTGAGAGCAGCCTGGGTGTTCAAGAGGGTTTGTCTCTGTAATGGCAGGACAGTTGCATTGGTTAGTATCTGCTACGGCCAGTGCACACTTTTGCTAGGTGGGCGGCTATCAGATTCTGACGGACAGCAACAGGCGTAATTACAAGACCATTAAACAATCTTGGCTACATGTCTCTGCTTTCCTTACTTAGAGCTGGCCAGTGTCAGGACACCAGTATTACAGCTGTGTTCAAGACAAACAGAGACGGTTACTGTTGATTTAAACCCGAGTAGAACCTGTGAAGAGGTTTAAATATCTTGACCAATACAAATAATGAAAGAATCAAGGAGCCCTGTGAAAGTATCCCAATACAGAGTTACAGTATACAGCCTCATGGTTGGTACAGTGGTGATATTCATTACACATTACAATACTAAACAAAGAAGACCCTTTGTTTGTTGGATCCCTAAACTGTGAGTGCCATTCAAACACAAAGATACCAACGAAGTCACATACTCCGTAGGCTGGGGATGTTTCTTAAACCTGTTACAATAAACAAGGGGGAATTTGGGTCTAGACCGAGGATAAAGATTAGTGGAACATATTACATTTCATTTTCCAGTTGAAGCCTCACGTTAAGTTTATTACATTTTTTGAGGTATACCTGTATTGCTTTATATAACCAATGTTTTTGTGCATAAAGTCAAAGATGCCAAATTTTGTTTTTTAAATATTGGCATATTTTCTTTGCTTTCATTTTGTATAGAAAATATTAATAGTATAACTTTGCCATTGGTTTGACCAACCAGGCCAAAAATAAATAGATAAATAAATGATTTCCTATTCCCAGAGACAATAAGCTAAGGCTATGCAGTGTATAATACCGCTTGATTTCCCCTACCTCGCTCTGCTGCTGAACCGAACAGGAACTGTTTGGGTTGTCCGGGCCAGCCACAGGAACACCTGCTGAGGCTTTAGGGTCTACACCTTCAGCTGCACACAAAGAGGAAATGGTGAATATCACTTTCTGTTCATCTTTCTGAAAAGATGTTGTTACAGCAGATGTGTTGTGATGAAATATGTGTGGTGTCACGGATCAAAGAGCAAAAACTTTAAAGGCCTACTTCACCGGTTTGAATATGAAGGTGTATTGAATTCTGAGATCCTATGTAGTATCTCTTTCTCGTGACATCAGAGAAAGAGAAATATAGGGTTAAAAAAAACGTACTTTGTAAATATTACTGTGATGTCACAGTAAAAGACATCACAGTAATATTTACAAAGTAAGTTTTTTTTTAACCCTATATTTCTCTTTCTGTGATGTCACGAGAAAGAGAAATATAGGGTTAAAAAAACACTCTTTCTGCCTTTTCTCAGGCTAGGATGAACCGATTTAAATTTTTTTCGCACATTTATACTACATAGGATCTCAGAATTCAATACACCTTCATATTCAAACCGGTGAAGTAGGCCTTTAAGTAAAAAAAATTAAGAATTTTCTTGCTCACCTCTGAGCCTCATCATGCCGTCTTCACCACGTTGTAGGAGCAGCTGATCTACAATGAATGAGGCTGGGACAGCTTGAGGGGCTGTGGGGTAGATTTTAGGGCTATCATCCTAAAAGAAAAAAAGGGACCCTCAGCATTAACCACATACTTCAACACTGGCTAGCCAGTATTGTTTAACTTTTACTCTTAACAGTTGATATCAAAATGTTGTATCAAGCACCCACCTTCATAGTGATGGTGATGTTGCTCAAATGTAACTTCGCCGGCTGACCATCAGCACCGAATTCATCTTCCAGAAAAGGGCCGATGTTAGCCACTGTGGAGGACAACAGCTCTGCCTTGAAGTCTTGCAGTCTAATGTCCAGGAAGCCCATAGACTCAGACAGAGCCGAGTGTCGGGCAGCAGACGGACCCATTTCTGCTCTCACGCAAACTGCTGGAGATCCCCTACTACCAGGCTTCTGGACCGGTCTGTCCGGAGCTTCCGAAGGTAGAAAGAGGAAGTTACATTGGTGAAACACGTTCCAGCATGATTTCCATCCTGGCACTTGATCAGATTGTTTTTAAGACTATGTGGTTCTATGTAGAAACAATATCATGATTAAGAGGCCTTTATACAACATAAAAGATGATGCAAATATGATGCAAATTCATAAGAAACAGCCAGCATAATCCAGGTTACCTTGAATGAGGCCAGCCAGCAGGTCAGATACTTTGACTGTGCCCATCTGCACGGAGCTCAGGTTCTGGGCTTCTAGAGCCACAACTTGGTCTTCTCCCTGTACTTCCATCGTACAGGCAGTTCTACTCAGGACCAGCAACAACACGGAAGACTGAAACAACAGCACATTGCAATACACATGAAATTCATTTATATACAAGTGTCTTGTTTAGTAGGAAATCCAAATAATACCACATCCACTGACAGTTCAAATGAATATACATTGATAAACTTAAGAGCTGTACAAAGCCAAGAGTATTGCATTAAAAAAGTTAAATAATAAATGTACCAAAAGCAATGTCTATATAAACATATAACTCAACTATTTACATAGTGAAAGGGAGAGGGGGAAGATAAACTCATTTGGTCTCATTCAGTTGCGTTTACATTACTGTGACCTCATTGTAAAGCACAATTTATCAGAATTGTTTATTAAATCCATTACGAAACTTTAATCTATCAATGACATTTGAGAAATTAGCACGGTAACCCACCATATCCTGAGAAACGTCCTCTATACTTTGGGACAAAGAGCTGCTGAGGTCATTTGATGATCCTCCCGCTGTCCCTGGGGCTGGGCTGCCGTTTGGACGTGTGGACTCCATACCTGACTCGATAGAGACAGGATACACACACTTTAAGAAAATGTCACCTGTGTTGTACAGAGGAATTGCGGTTGGTTACTCTGTAGTTTCTTACCTGAGTCCATGAGAACAACAAAATTGTCACTGGCATCACTATTCACAGAGAGATTTTCGTCAGGCAGGCTTCCCTCCAAGATAGCGCTATCAAAGGAATGCTGGGAAGGCGACTGCTTCATGGACTGGTGGCGCAGGCTGGTAGCCAGAGAGGGAGATGACTCCTCTGTACGCTGGACCTGTTCCCTAATAACACACACACACAGTGAGTCACTACAGAGGGATAGCCAGTAAAAGCATTTGAGTTCCAGTCACACAAACACTACGTAGTATGCTGCCAACAGCCCAGCAGGGGAGCACTTGCACTTACTTTGTCTGCGGACTGAAAAATTTGCCCATTCCTGAGCCACGACTCAGCATGCTAAAGGCGTCTTTTGTGATTGAAAACGCCCCTTTGGTCAGGTCCATAGAGGCACTGAAGGCATCTTTGGTGGCGTCCTTGGTGACATTAATGGCGCTGGACAGCTCTCCCTCCAGGCTGAAGGTGGAGGGCTCGCGGGAGATGGCGGGGGAGTGTCCAGGTGTGAGGGGAGGCGAGAGAACGTTGGCGTCCTCTTGTGTTGTCAATCCATCCAACCCTTCCTCCACAGCCTCACAAGCCTCCTCCACCACTTCATCTGGCTCATCCTGATCAAACGCACTGGCTGTATTCATGGAGGACATGCCATTTTCTAACCCGCTGTCCTCCCTAACCAGGTCTGCATTTTGATGAGTGGGGGACATGTCAGAGTCTGTCATGCTGGGGCTGTCTGTCTCTGGGGTGTGGGGGACCTCTTCTTCTGGCTCTGAGGAGACCGGTGGTAAAAGGAGGCCCAGTTCTGCGGAGTCTACCAGGAGGGCCAGACATACAGTAGTAGGTTTTGTCTTCTTGCCGTGAGCCTGCTTAACGTCCCGTAGATCCCGGCCTAACTCCGCCCCCAAGCGAGCCATGGAGTCCTTCATCCTCAGCAAGGCAACGTACTGGTAGTGGTTGAGCCACATCTTCACCGGAGTGATGACGTGGGCTAAGAAGTGGACAGACGCGAGTGAGGAGTCTTCCTGCTGTGCTCCGTTTGGACCGGAGGAGGAAGACGGCGAAGCGTTTCTAAAGCCAGAGGGCTGACACGTCCACACAGACACGGCAAAGGGCTCCACGAAAGGTTGGGTTCTGCCTTTGGGGAATCGCCGAGCTCCGTCGAAGCCCAGGGTGACGCGGGACAGACTGAGGGACCAGACGTCCTGGCATCGTAACTGCTTTCTGTCAAGGGGTCGGGGCTCCGTCTCCTGACAGTGCTGCAGGAAGGTGGAGGGGACGGGGTGGAAGGCACTCCTGTCTCTGGGGTAAGGCCAGGGAGGGCTGGGCTGGAAGAAAGAGCAGCCGGAGAAGTGCTCATAGGTGCTGCCCAGGTCAGCTCTGGAGCTGTGGGGGCAGAGGCGAGTGTTGCTGAGAACCATCTGAGGCACGGTGACAGAGAGGGACTGTGGACGCTCTGGATGGTCCAATATGGAAGAATCCAAGGGGATTATCAGCTGTGGAAAAGGAAGAAAAAAAATATAAACCAGCAATTTACAAACAGTTTGTATAAAAAGCATTCCAGCAAGAGAAAAAATGATTTGAAATCTAAAGAAAGACACTATTATGTAAAATCATTTGTGTGTTGACCTTGAGCTGAGTTGCGTCCATGCGGATGTCTACGTGCTCCTCAGCCTTGGTGCTGTCTTGCAAATGGTAGAAAGCTTTGACCTGGTCCAGTGTGTGCAGAAGGCCCCTGGAGAACAGATTGATCCACAGCACGCTGGCTGGGTCGACACACAGCTGGAGGCCGTTGAGCTGGGCATACAGGTTTGAGATGGGCACTGGAAGAAGGGGGAAAAGAAGGCCAGAGAAGCTGATACAGGACGCTCATAATGTAATCATTTGTAATGAAGGCATCAAACACACACACAATCTGAATATTAACAATATATTAAGAAATAAAGTTTAGTGTTTCTGTTACTTCTGGGAAATTGGCCCGAAAACTAATATTCTATTATTTTAAACATATTTCTGTCATGTAGTTTCTGTCATGTAAATGTAACAAAAAAAAGTGCACACAAGTCTATAGATATGAGTCTATACTTCATTTAAAAATGGAGCTCCTTGTGCTTTAAGGAAAAAGACTTCTAAAACATTTTAGAGCATAATACTGTGTGTCACGAAAGCATTGCCCAAACAAATCTAAAACTTGAAATTTAAAACAAAAAAATGGTGGTTAAAAACATATCATGATACCTGATAAACTGGGGTTGTCGGGAAAGTAGTACTCGGTAAACTGCAGATGAACTGCTGGCACATTGTCTGGCAAACGCAGAGTTTTGCGGTTGCAGGATAGTAAAGACTGGGTCTTCTTGTGTTGACGGCCTCTTGTAGACACCTGAGTGTTGAGGTGCAGAGGTCAGGACAGCCATGGAAAAATCAATAAATACAAGTTCTGATTTTCATTTATCTACTTCAAGCTAGACAAGATAACAAAGAAAAAATGACTCAATTACTCAACAGAATGCTGTCCTGAACACAGAACAGGACTAAAAGCATCGCAGCATGAATTATCAGTGACTTCCTGTTAAAAATGGGGAGACCGGGTCGTGTACAGAATTTCCCCCGGGTCTCGTTTGTTCTATCAAATAGGGAACTACAAGTGTCTTAAACCTAAAATAACTCTGGAACTATAACGTCTGTTGATGATGAATAGTCTGAAATTGTCCAAGTGAAATTGCAGAAGCAGTCTGAGAGTGTAATTCTCAACCTCAGGGGAAAGACACTGGAGCAGTCAAATGAAGAAACATAAATAGGATTCTGATAAATCCTATTCCTTAGTAATGATATTTCCCTGACATAAAAAAAAGACTGATTACAAGCCTGTTGTTATTAATACAGCACTTATTAAACACACATGTATGTTACAGTTACCCAGAAGGGCAATTTTAAATACCCTCAAAACAATATAACAAATTGGCAATAAGATTAACATTTTATTCTTAAAAATAATCACTGATGTCTAAATCTGTTGATGTAAAGTCACCTCAGTCACTAGCTATCAAAACCATGCTTCACACACACACACACACACTGTTTATACTTATCATTGCCATGGTTACCAATGTAAATATGTATTTCATGAATGCAATCCACAGCAGGAAGCTGGTGGTTATGTCTGAGAATATGACATTTCTTTAAGATAAAAAGATAAGAGTTGGAGATATTTGTCCCGGTTGTATGATTGATTGAAGACAGGAGGTTGATTTGTTACATTTAGGGATTTTACTTTAATAAACCATAATATTAACACTATATGTGCCTATTCTTAAATTGTCAAAAATGCGTCACAAAACATGTGATGCCTTTTCACTGCTAAAATGTTCTGAATGCAAGGCGACCTCTAGCCCACATCTTCCAGAGAGAAACACAAGTCCGTAGGCCCATTTAATGAAGTCAGGGCTTCTGTTAGAGCAGGTTAATCAGATCAGCTGATGGTTAAAGCTTGCCTGGTGAATGTCTACGTCATCCATCCTGACCACCACGCAGCTGGAGCGCAGCCTCTTCAGTGACGAGCCTGAGGGAGCCGTGACAGAGGTCCTGCTGGGGCCGGGGGGGGTGGCCTTATTGGGACTGGACTGTCCATCTACAGTGCGTGCATGGGAGAGAAAAAGCTTTGTGAGAGGCAGAAATGACTCACTCACACAGAAAAGTCAAGTCAGCTTCCTAGTGAGATCATGACTTTGATGTTCAGAAATATTTACACAGATTAGAATTCATGTCTTTCTTATCATTAAAATGACTGAGCCGTATGCTAATTTGTATGGGGGATGGGGTCATAGTTTCATTGTTATTACTATGTAGTCATTTGTGGTGTGATGAAGGCAAACAACGTATTTGTTTTATTTTACTACACACATTTTCACAGGTTTTGTTTCATAGCTATTTTGATGACATCTGAGCATCTATCAGTGTTTCGCTGTCATACAAAAAAACTAAAAACTTTTACGATAATTCTGCGATCGTACCTTGACCTGTCTTTGCATGGGAGTCGGAGTTGGCTGGCTGGGGCACCTCTGCATTTGGCCCAGGGAAGCCAGAAGCCTCTGCTCTCCTCTGGAACTCCTGCAGCAGTTTCCCAGCCCACTGGGCCTGAGCCTCCATGGCTCCACTGTGGCGCTCCCAGTGTCGACATCCATCAGCTGTACATGAGCAGCGGCAAAAAGGCAGTTATAATCAATCATCAGATAACATTCTCAACTCAAAGCTAAAGACCTCTGATAAACATGGCACAACTCTAAGATCGAAAATAGAAGAGTACAATACGGCCTGTATACCAATAGTTGGTTGTCCAGCTCTTGTCTGTATTTAAAAGCTATATGTTTACGTTTGTTTCTATTTATTCAGCTGTATGACAGTGTCTGTAAATCTGTCTTGTGCACTGTGTAATTTAAATGCGAACTACTGAGAAGTCAAATTCCTTGCGTGTGTCAACAACCGTGGCCACTTTTCCAAGCTTGTATTTGTGCACGCATTATGTTTGGTTATATTTACACACACCTGCTATGTATAAAGCTATATCTTCCTTCTGCTGTAATTCCCTTCAAAGAGCATACTACTTCTTCTTCATTAAACACAATAGCAAAAACAGAAGTTTGTTTAATTGAGCATGAGCAGCTCCAGAGGCGTCTGTGCTGCTCCACATTCTACAGTTGATGACTTGCACAAAGAATGAATAGCACAGGCCCACACTCTCCCAGGCCATTAGCCTGCTTGAATAGTAATCTGCCTGCAACAGCTAGTCCTGAATGAATGCTGTAGAGTGGGAACAGGACAGAGCCTCTGGGTAAAAACTGCATTCAAGTTATATTTCAGAGAAAGGACCAGTCATCACACTCACCAGGTCTGTGGACGGGATAGTAGTCAAAACCCAGCTTCCTGAATGTCAGCTGCATGGCGCCCTGCAAGCCCGATGGGGGAGGCTCATCTAATGCAATGTCACATGACGCTCGTTAAAATTCGGCTCCACTGTGATCATTTTTCAAAAAGCTTTACAAATCCTTAAATTATACAGATTACTTTCAGGAAACCATCTTGTCTTCATGCTGAAGTAAAACACCAATAATATACCTGAATAGCAAGACGATAAAGACAATGTTTTGATTTTCTTTTATGGCACATTGTGAGTTATTATTTTCGACTTACCTTCGTCCATTGAAGAGCTGTCGTTGCATATGTGTAAGTCTAAGCGGGATATGAAGGTGTGGTAGGAGGACTCCTTGACATCATATTGATCAAAGTATTGGCTCATGTTGCTGGGGGTGCCTGTAGTGGTAGTGGGTGGGGGCTCGGTCCAAAGGCTGTGGAGGCCAGGGGATGGAGGCGCCGTCTAGAAGAAAAAAGGTAAAACATTGATTTTAACAAAGATATGGATTTTTTTTGCAACTAAATTATCATGGGGGGAAAAAAGCAAACTTGTGAAACAAATCTTGAGAGACATGACTTTAGATTAATGAGGCTTATATTTTTCCAAGTTGGCAATGCCCAAAATATGTATTTAAAACCTATTATGAAGTCTGAAGGTAAAACCCCTTCAAACATAATATTTTCATTTTTCTTTTACTCCAAAGAATCCATGAGCAGGAAGGATGCAGGACCTGCATGGATTGAGCAGTCGTGCTCTTCCTCTGCTGGGCAGACTTCTCCATGGCCTCGCTCAGGGATTTGGCGTAATGGATGATGGCTTTGAGCTGGGAGTCAGTCAGAACCCACAACAGGTCGTCCAGAATGAAAAGCAGCTTGGATGCCAGCACGTTGCAGTCCTTTATCTGGAAAAGAACATCAATTAACAAATAAGTAAGATTACGCAAAGTTTGGGATTTTAACTAGTTCAGTTACAGAATATTAGCTGGATGTCTCACTCTGCGTTTTAGTGCGATGCGGATGCGGCCCTGGTTGGTGATGAGCCGTAATGGCGTGCTACCGAGATCCTGTTCGTCGCTCTCAATCGCATCCGCCTCGATTCGCAGACTCTGCCAGTTGATTTCTTTGAAGGTCAACACCTGAAACAATAAGTCAAATCATCCAGCTATGATCAAATACAAAAACTATGAGATATAAAATACACCATGTCCTGCCACATATATGGAATGACTGGAATCTGCTTGGCAAGCCAACATTTTCTCTGTAAGAAAGGGGAAGCTAGAGTACAGCATTGGGCCTGAAATGTTTGGACAGAGCAAGAACAGGCAACACACACGTTTCTTTATTTGGACTACAATAAATTTACAATTTTGAGAGGTTGGTCCTCTCATTAAAAGTCCTAGCAGCTAATTAAAATCTTAAAAAGCAGGCCAAAATAAGCATACACTGTTTCCAAAAACATATATAAATACAACTTCTAGACAGAGGGTTGAGTAAGGAGGGAGATGAAACTGTACCTCTCCTCTTTTGGGGTCGGTGACGCGGGTGTAGCGGAGGTCGCTGCGCTGCCATTTTGGGTCGAGGCTGTTTCCTTGTAGCTGCCAGAGCTCAAAGGACGCGTGGAAGGCACGGGCCTGCACTTTGATGGTGATGGAGTTGATCCTAACAGACATGCCCTCCACCACTTTCTCTGCAAAGCCGTACTCGCTGTAACCACACAATGGAAACATGAGCAATGGATATGACGACCATATACATGACAAAGGATGCTGAGCTGAGGATTCAACATCAGTGAGCTTAACATGAGATTCATGCAGGCTTACCTCTGGCCTGCTGTAATAGCGATAGGAGAGGGGCCATTAGGTGGTCGCGGCTCCTCACATGTCCTCATTTCTACCTCTACCTTATCCAAGAACTGCACAGAAAAAGTTATTAAAAAACAATAATACTCAGGATAGATAGCACAACCTATGGAGCAGTATGACAAAAGAGTAAAGTAACTAGAGCATGTGGGGCACTGCATACTCAGTCATGCCTGAGTCGGATGTAAACAAAAGGAGAAGCTTAGAACTGCAGAAACGTGCAAGAACTCAGTAGGAGGATGGAGACTCTTACCAGGCAGATGGGGCTTGTTTTCAACTTGGTCCATTGAATCTAAACAGACAAGACAGCAAGAGTCCACAGAGTCAGTCACAAACAGTTTATCTGCACTGTTTATTATGCACAGGGCAGTAGGGCACAGTGAACATCAAACTCCTCCACCATCCGTGACTCTGTGCTACAACAATAACTACCATGCTGTCATATTTGGAGTCATGCTGCTGTTTTTACTCAATCATATCACTGTGGTGGTGAGCCCAACAAAATATCATGTTATAAACAGCAACTATCTCAGAGTTTGTATAGACAATCTTTAGGCTTTCATATTGGAAGGGAGGTTAGCACGAGCCATGTATGATTATAGAAAGACAATCATGATATAACAGAACAGGTGAATTCCGGCAAAAAATTTGCAAATGAGAAGTTCTTACTGAGAGTCAACAGTGACGAAGAATCATGCAGTACAGCTGTACACATAACACAAGTACATCAAATTATATGTAACTACACTACAGCAACAACAAAACAAATATTATGACTGGCTTTAGATTTTAAACTATGTGTCTGTTACATGTAGTATTATTAGGATTTTTGAGGACACAGGGCTATGCTGAGACAGTATATCTCCGGATCAGTGTAGCCTCTGGCATTTTGTGTCCCAGTGAATTACGGCTAGCCTCTCTATTATAAACAACCGAGTTCTGGTCTGAATGATCATAACGTTTCTCATCAGCGCCTCCATCAGAGCTTATCTCTGTGGTTCGGCTTCTGCTCATTTCCTCTACGATATCGGTGCACTCAAAGGCAAGCTATCTGGTATTAGCGAACAGAAAAAGCTTTGTTTGTATTGAAAAAAAATAAACTGTGAGACAATTCCTTTTATTGTACAGGCTTCGTGTTTCAATAGTCTTCCTAGGAAAAGGGGGACAACCGCACCTGTCAGACGGGCTACACAATCAGGTTTGACTAGTCAATAAATAGCATACCCTGATGGCGGCTTTGTTGCAGTAGACCCGGGTGACCGCCAGCCAGGTGGGCAGGTCCAGCATGTTCTGCAGTACCTCTTCATCTAGCTCCAGGTTGGACAGCTGCCCCTCGCCCTTCAACGTACTCAGATTGATCTTGTCCGGGGATAGATTCTTGGTGAACCTAAGAAAAGAAACCACATTAAAAAGAAAAAAAGTTAAAAATAAATAAATAAAATACAAAAATAATACAAAACATTTTACGGTTGACAGATTGGTTAACCTAAGAAAACAGACTTCATGGTCTAAATCTGGAGGAGGTTCATATAACTTTTATCAGGTAGACACCTGACATCATCAGCATACGTCACTGATGATTGATGATGATTAATTATGCAGCTCTGATAAGATGTTTGTGAAGTAGTAGTGCAGCTGAATGAGTCATCCTTGAAAAACAGTAGCAGTCTCTCCTTAATGTATTCACACAGCTGTACTCACAATACGTTAACCTCTTCTCCAAGGCCGCTGAGCCAAGAATAAGCTACAACCAGACGCACGCTGAATACAGAAATGTTTGAAGAAAATCAATTTGTTGACTAATTTAATTTCACATACACACACACACACACACACACACACCACATGACTGAAAACCGTTCTGAGAAACCCCAAAGACATTTCAGACATCGACCTAAAGACACAATGTTTATAACGCAGATCACTAAATGTCAAGCAAGACAGCTACAGAGTGACGCTCACAGTTTGTTTAATGATGTTAATTATACTAATGAGATGACTTGTGGATTTGGTCCAGTTTATTAAAGCATTTAACATGGTTAGGCCTAATGCCACGCTGCACCTGATCAGCATAATAGGCCAGTCAATGCTCGAGCTTCACTTTGACACTGAGCCAAAAAATAACTGCTCAACACTCCTTCCATTGTGGGAAGAAACCTAGGGCATTGTTTTCCTCAAATTAGCTATTGTAAGTATGAAATGAACAGTCATTGCAACTCCCACATCCTTTCAAGGGCCTTGAATGAGTCAAGCTTGGGGTGTAGCGCCGATTCACGTGTCCGAAAGTACAATACAGTTATGACTCAACACAATACAAAATTGTGCACTTAAATACAGTTTCCTTTTGGAGTGGCAGAATGTTAAGAAGGTGTTTGCTGGTATTCATTATCAGTCTAGCAGTAGAGCAAAGGTTAAAAAAGAATTTAAGGTTAATTACTAAGATTAGCATGGTTTTAGGAGAACAGAAATCGCAGAGCTTATCAAAGGCAAGAATGAAGTCATTGTACAATCTTTGGCAAAAGCCCCAATGTTTGGTTGGTGTTGAAATAAAGCAATAGTAAGATCATTCTCAGAAGATCAAAACACAGGAATTCCCACAGAATTCAGAAACCCCTCGGTGATTAAAGAAGTTAGTTTTAGGCTCCGTTGGTGCGTTTGCAGCAAAGTAAAACAGTGGCAAAGAACTTAAAAGAATATACACAAAGAATAACTGTTGTAGCAGGAATACATGGCAGGTAAAACTGAATATACAATTTGGTATTAAAATTATTTATGATATTATAGGACCATTGCTACACAGAGCCAGATACATATTCTAGAAGTATACATTTTTTTGAAGTACAGAACGAGGGTCCATTTGGTTTAAAGTTACAGCAGGATGCAAGATAACTGAGGAGACGCTAAGAACTATGAAGCCCATTTCCTATGGAAGAACAACATTATTGTGCTTGCATGTCTACATAGCAAGTGTAAGTGTCCACTGTGTCCTATCTGGTATAAACAGATTTATTGATCTGATATAAACATTGATTTTTTTTTTTTTTAATTATTCAGTGACAGAAACAACACAGGGGGAGGAGAATGAGAGGTCAGTCAAATAGAAAGCCTGGGATTAAGCACACACCTATTGTCTAGTCTGGTGATTCACCCTGTCAAGAGGGACCTTTTTAAGACACAGCAACCTCACTCAATCCCACCCAAACTATTACATAAACGAATGGTCAGCAGTACCAGACTGACTGCAAGATGAAACACAAACACATTCTGACACAATGACATTTTTTTTTTTTTATGAGAAAAAATAGCAGGATCTGAGCATCATCATCACTGTGCAGCTGTGGAGAGGATGCTGAAGGTGACTGGAATACAATTAAACATAAATAAGATAAATACACAGCCTAATGTTAAATATGTGTAACGGAGTGAGTGGTAGGCGGTGGGATATATGCTTATCAGACTAAGATTGAGGCAGCATTTATCCTCCCAGGACATAAAGATGTTAAACTGAAATATCCTACTTCACTCTTTTATAAACTATTTAGATAGATAGATAGATAGATAGATAGATAGATAGATAGATAGATAGATAGATAGATAGATAGATAGATAGATAGATAGATAGATAGATAGATAGATAGAATGCTTCTTCACATTTTTATTGTCATGTAGGCTATATATCAGACCCTTCAACGTTTAACATGACCTCAAAAGTAAGCAGTGGTGTTTGGGCACAGTTAAGGTATTAGGCCTATTGCATCCATCACCTGTCCTATGGGCTACCCAATGCAAATATAGAGGCAGAATGTAGTGTTTAACAGTATTATTTAACATGTGCACACACTAAAGTGATGTGTTCAACGTAATTAGGTTCAGGTGATTTGTTGCGTTCACTGCCCCTCTGCTATAAAAATGTCCTAACGTTATTCTCATGTCTCTGCTCTAACACAACACAGCGTATTAGGCTACATTTGATTTGAACCAACATGAAAATCAATGTAGCTACATGCAGATAGAAAATATTTGCGTGAAGATTTGCCGTGCTTCGGCAGTCAAGTTAAAACCATCATCCAGCTGGGCTAACCGGCTAACAGAGACAAAAAATGACACTTACCTTGACAAATGTTTCAGAATTTGCTTTTTGATAAGTCCGGCCATTTCTGCTAGCGTTCGTGTCGTACACTAACATCAGTTTCCCCTTTAAAATATACAAAAGATACTAGCTCGCGGGCACCTCTATAGTGACCACAGCCCTGGTAGCTGTGTGCATCTTTCTAGCCGCTGCTTGCACAGCACAGCCTAGTTGCTATCTAGCTAGACGCCGGGCAGCCGCTGACCCCCTTTCTCTCTCTCACACACAAACATACACATTCCCTACCACACTGAGAAAACACAGCAGCTTACACACACATATAGCACAATAACGCCCTCTGCTGGACGTTTAGGATACGACAGGTGGACAACAATAACGATGAGGTATATTATTCATAAAAAATAAGAGAAAATATAATAATAATAGAAATATGAAACGTAGTATTATATTATATAGCCTCTCAAATGTATACGTTAAACAGACGTTTTATTTGATTTATTATATGTATTTGTTTTATTTGATATTAATGAAATAGAAATATTCCAAGGTTATCCAAAAAGTTTACTTTTGATCGTGAAGGCACAGTACAAACATAAATTAAGAAGCATTAGAATAACACTTAACACAACACAATTAAAGCAGTGCAAAAATAAAAAAATATTGACAGATTCTGTGCTTAACAAAGACAAGAGAATAGATAACTTTTAAGAAACATAAAATCAACAATATACTGACAAAAAAATCCACAAATAGCTCAACAACGCATTCAACAGATAATTAACAACAACATTTTAGTACATTCAATCAATACGGATAATATTTAAACCCTTCATGCATGCATGCATTACAAAATAAACCTGTTAAGGTTTTTTATTAATTAAGTTATACTTTATGTATATCAACCCGATTAATAAAAAGTATACATTATGTTAAAACTATATAATACAATATAGGCTACAATATTAAAATAACAATATGAAATCTGATAATACAACTTCATCATCAAAACATGTGCATATCCCTTTTTATAATATTTCCATGGCATATCCACATAGCCTACAACAAATTACGCTTTTAAATAGCCTAAATGTCCACTTTAGTGACCACTGTGCATGACATTGGTTAAGTTTATTTATTATTATTATTACTGTAATAGGCTACATAATCTATACACCTGTTTAAAATATGTGAAGCACAGCCCAGTGTTTTCTTTTCTCCAACCAGGCCTGTGTGGCTCATAATAGGTTGAGGCACTGAACTCCAGTCATGTGACATGCGCACTGACTCGGCCCTGTTGTTGACTTCTGTTATGACAAGCCGAGGCCTCGGACTAAATTAGGAGCGAAGCCCCCTGTCTCTGTACGGGCGATTTCGCGATGGAGGGCATGGACCTGGACCTGGACCTGGACCAGGAGCTGATGCAGAAATTCAGCTGCATGGGCACAACAGACAAAGATATCCTTATATCGGAATTTCAGAGGCTGCTCGGGTTCCAGCTTAACCCCGCCGGATGCGCCTTCTTTCTGGACATGACCAACTGGTGAGCTCGGTGACTCGTCTGGCCTGCTGGGTGGCTCATGTTAGATCATAGATAGCCTACTCTGTAAACTACGGCTAGCTTTCCCACACATCGTTTTTAACCATACAAATTATTTGTGGATAGCAGTAGAGGATATAATAGGAGGTGTTGTCCTTGTTTGTGATACGGTGTGAAAGCGTTTACGTTTTGTATGTAAGCGTGGATACAGTGGTGACAGCTAACGACGCTGTAGTAACGTAACTAGCGTTAGCTGAGTCACCGTGTCTCCCACATTTGATTGCCTGTCAGGGACACTTTGGAAGGTAGCTTACCTTATTAAAATGCTTATAAAGAAAAATACATTATAGCTTACACACAAGTGTGTGTAATAACATCTGCGGTACGTGAATGAAACTACGTTGAAGTCATATTTGTATGTGAATGTTCGTGGTTGTGACAGTGAGTTGTAGGTTGGTCAACACTTTCAAAATAAACCAAGCACGAGCTGACCAGCCAAAACCATTTAAAAGTTTAAACTAATGTCTCACAGTCTGTATAGCTCTGTTGAGCCACGTGAGGACCCGAGTGAGACGCCCCTCAATTTCGCGTTATCGATATCTTGACCAAACGTTAACGAAATGTCTGGCCGCTGTACCGTGATCACAAACAGTGGGTGGGTGCTGTTTATTACGTAACCGTCCAACGTTACGCGTGCAGTGAAGCTCAAAGCTCACACAGAGATTGTGCAATCCTAGTGAATCTTTATCAAGGGCTTCTGCGAATCCTTAAAAAGTCTTAGAAGCCTTTGAATAAGTGAATCTAAAATAAGGTTTTTATTGGCAATAAAATGTCTTAAATCAATCTTTCAAAAGTCTGCTATTACGCAGATAAGCATGGCATGATCATATATGGTCAAGTGTTAAAAAGTCTAAAATCTAACTTGCTTTTAGCTATAGTACCTTGTTACCTGAGTGTGGCTGGCCAAAATGTTTTTATCTGTATTTTTTTCACAGACTGAGAATACTTCACAAGCTGTTGTTGGAGTGTATTGTATTCTTTATTATTTTTTAAGCCCAGGCTATAAAGTGTGACTACCTGTGACTTATTTAGAAAACAGAGAAAAAGTCGAAGTAAGTCCTCGTGTCAAAACGAAAAAGAAGGTGTTAGTGACAGAGAAGGTAATTCAACTTTTTTCTTAAATGCACTGTGCACATATACAGTACAGTAGCAAGCCAATGCAGCTCTGTGGGAGATGACAGAGATAGTGACTGTGGCCTGTGGGCAGTGCAGGCTGTGGTTGTGTCACGTGATGTGGTGTGAGAGCTCCTCTGCAATGGTCTTTCTAAAAATATCAACTGCTGGTTTATGGATGACCACCAGCATGTCAGACACCCACCCACATTTTCCCTGGGTCTCTGCTGACATCTTGCTACAATATATGCATTTGGAATATTCACTTAAATGTCACAAATGATGTCAGTAAGAATTCAATATTGTTGTGGAAAACAAATATTATTATCAATTATAGGAGCATAGTGGAAGTATTCTTCTTTAATTGCTCTTGTAAAAGCTGCTCCTGTGCTTTCCACATTCAAAGTAAAGGGGTTAAAACATTGTTATTACATGTTATTATATTATTTTTCTACAACAATGTTACTTGCGGTCCAGACTAATGGGTTATGTTTAAAACAAACAACTCATATTGTTTGTCTTAAGTGATTGTAATTTAAAAATATTTGCGTCTTAGACTTTTGGCTGGACCGAACAAGCTTTTCAAAGTAGTCATAGCATGCTTGAGGACATTCTGAAAGGCATTGCCTACAGTTAAGAATCTGTGATGATCTAATGCCAACAAAATGACTTATGTTTTCTTTATGGAATTGTTAGTATACACTTAGGAACAGAGGCCAGCTAGGAAACAGGATGGGATTTCATTCATATTGAGCAAACCCGGGGTTTCCCCCATACAAATGACAAATTCTACTACTCATATCTACATATGTACTGATACCCTTGATTTCTGCTTTTCCTTGTCCCAGGAACCTACAGGCAGCCATTGGAGCCTACTATGACTTTGAGAGTCCTAACATCAGTGCACCGTGCATGTCCTTCGTGAGTGATGTGACCATTGGTGAGGGAGAATCGGTTCCACCGGACACGCCTTTCACAAAGACCTGGAGGATAAAGAACACGGGTAAGTCTGCTGCTTGAATAATACTATTCATACAATATAATACAAAAGCTGTTACCAGGCCACGTAAATGAGAAATAAATACACGTACATGCAGCGTTCAACGTAGCTGTGTCTGTCTCTTCCAGGTCCGGAGTCGTGGCCTCCCGGTGTGTGTCTGAAGTATGTTGGAGGGGATCAGTTCGGTCATGTAAACATGGTGATGGTGCGATCACAAGAAGCGCAGGAAATCGCTGATGTCAGTGTGCAGATGCAGAGCCCTGTGGCACCTGGCATGTATCAGGGCCAGTGGAGAATGTGCACAGCGACCGGTCTTTTCTTCGGAGGTGAGGACAGCAAACATTAACGGTTGCATTTCAGTGCATAGGCTCACTATAAAGCACACTATTAGTCGATAGACAGGAGAATAATCTGCAATTGCTGATCTGTTTTTCAAGTGCTGCAGTCAACAGTAATAAGGCAACAGTCGTTGCAGAAGATAAAGTGCTGGATAATTTTGTATGCGTTTACTTCAGTATTAAAAAAGATTGGATTGGCCATTCTATTAGCAGAGATTAAATTCATCATTGATTTAGCGACGGATGGTAGCGACGTGTATGATAGATCCCACCTGGAAGTCCCTCAAGTCTTGCCTACCTAAAATTTAAGCAGCACTGGGATACTCAATTAAAAATTATACTAGGCATTAATATTTAATTCAGGCGTTTGTAGTGGTAATTCCTCACTGAACCCAATCAGTCTCCTAGTGGATTTAAGATAAAAAATGAATGGCAGAGATGGAGCACTCAAAATCTTTTGGTGGAGGATATGGTGGGTGTGTAGTCCAGTTTCATTTGACATGATTGAATTGGACTTGTCACAGTGCTGCTTAATACAATCGTTTTAGTTGGCTGTTAATGCAAGGTAGTTTAACATTTCCACCATATACAAAGTATACAAGTTGGCACTTGGCACTAGTAAGTGATAGTGACTTTTGTTCAATCCTAGTCACTCAACATTGTTTGTCTCTATGCTTCTCAGATGTGATTTGGGTGATCCTGAGTGTGGAGGTGGGAGGCCTCCTGGGCGTCACGCAGCAGCTTTCCTCTTTCCAGGCCGAGTTCAACACGCAGCCCAACCGCAGCCTGGAGGGAGACTACAACCCCTTCGCTTCGCCGGAGAAGAGCAAGTGCCCCAATAGCAACAACAACAGCCTCCACGACACCAGCGCTCACATGGTCACAGAGGAACATTGGCAGGGAAGTGCCGACGAGCTGCAGCAGCAAGATCAGAACGGACTTTCACACAACTCTGTGGATATAGTAGCAAATAGTCTACAAAGCAATCTATCAGTAGTCTCTTATAACCAGGTAAGGCACACCAAAAGGGCCATGGAGATGCTCCGTAACTAATCAATCACAGCTTGGACTCATTTAGTTTTACATTTTAAAGAAAAATGAGGGTCCACTGTCTTTTAGTTTAGACTTTTAGCATGCAAACTCTTGCTAATCAGAACAAAAAAAAAGTACAGCTCTGTGTCATCAACTTTGCAGGCATGGGGTAAGAAACCAAAGTAAAGATTTTGACCTGATAATGGCCTTGTAGTGTATCATTATTATCATCAGAATTGACCTTGATTCAATCAGATCTTTAAAAACAGACAAAAAAGACATTAAATAAATTAATAAATCAACAATGCCTTAATTTGTATTAAATTTTTTTTTTTTTTTCAAATTCTTTGTATCCGATATGGTTACATTGTACGGAGCCCCTAAAGGGACATGGAGGGGGAAAAAAAAATTTGGTTGAGAGAAAAAAAAATAAAAAATCAAAGTCGAGATCTCGAGATCAAAGTCGAGATCTCGAGTATAAAGTCGAGATCTCAAGTTCAAAGTCGAGATCTCGACTTTGCCTTCAAACGTCACTCACCGTCACCAATGGTCCATGCATCAAAGGCATATCAATTAATTTATGGGAAACCACACAACAGTGTCATGGAGGAGTACTTGGAGCATTCTTTTCTCACACTAACACCAAACTACAACCTATTAGGCCTTAATCTAACGTTTATTATGCACATTGGAGAGAAAAGTGACAATGACAGTTTTGCTGCTATTTAGTTAAAATTTGTGATTTTTTGGGTGCAATAGATGAATAACATGTGCCGTCGGGTGAAGCCTCTTATCTCTCTCTCGACCGTGTGCGAGGCAAAACAAATCAGGCGCTGTTTCTCCCCAGCGCACAGCAGAGGAATTTCTGCTATAATTAGAATTCACCAGTGCAGACTCTCCTCAAACTCTTAGTTTAATTTAGTTTTTATAATCAGCGATCAATTGTTTCATTTGTACACAGAGACAAACATGTAGGCATGTAGCGGTGTGGTACATTTACGCACGAAAGCTTCCCTCAGAACGGAAGAGAAAAAAAATTTGCTTTTTTATTTAATTATTATTATTGTAGTCCAGACTGTGTTTTATTCACACACGATCCGTTCCTGGGAAAGGCTGAAAGTGTGAATGAGGCTTTACTAATTTAGCCCAATCGCTAGTTTTGTCATATGACCTGCAGTTATCTTTTCTATTAAGACACAGTTTGAGGCTCACGGCGGGCACAGCTGGTGTAGTGCCAGAGCGCACAGGAACAGCGCTTTTTCTCTCTCCAAGTGAGGAAAAATAGAAAGTTCGCATAATCCGGTTGAATTTCATATGGCCTGTGTGTGTGTGTGTGTGTGTGTGTGTGTGTGTGTATTGACAATTAGACCTCCGCTCTCTGTCCATGGTGCGCCAAAATGAAGTGAAGCATTGTCACTTTTCTCTCCAATGTGCATAATAAACGTTAGATTAAGGCCTAATAGGTTGTAGTTTGGTGTTAGTGTGAGAAAAGAATGCTCCAAGTACTCCTCCATGACACTGTTGTGTGGTTTCCCATAAATTAATTGATATGCCTTTGATGCATGGACCATTGGTGACGGTGAGTGATGTTTGAAGGCAAAGTCGAGATCTCGACTTTGAACTCAAGATCTCGACTTTATACTCGAGATCTCGACTTTTGATTTTTTTTTTTCTCAACCAAAATTTTTTTTTTTCCCTCCATGTCCCTTTAGGGGCTCCGTAACATTGCAACATTTAAGTAACAAATTATATTATTGGCTTTTTAGTTTTAGTGTATCCTAAAACTAAATTTGAAAAAATATATATATATTTTTCAACATTTAAAGTAGTGTTTTGTGCTAAATTGTCCCCAAACTAAGTAATTGTTTTTCTGAAGGTTTTGGTTATCGTAAAACTGAGTGGGTCACTATGGGTAATTTTGGATTCATTGGTTTCATAAATCGATGCACTAAATTCATTCAAATCCATCTTGATATTTGCTGAGGCATTTCATGTGGAGCGGCAAACAAATACTGCCATCTACAAATCCATGCCGCATGGATAGCTAAAAAACATCTCAAATATGTACAAATATAGTTCAGTCCAGCTTTAGTTGAATAATTTAGCTTTTGCGTACACGCAGTAGAGGCAGTATTTTTCATGGAGTATCTTTTTCCTACGTGCTATATTAGCTATATAGCCAGCATTTTAGCTGTACATATAATGAAAGTTATATTATATATTTATTATTATTATTTATATAGTACAGTATTTACAAACACAGCGTGCCAGAGACACTGAAGTCTTTGTGTCATTTAGCAGATGTCCTACAAATCTTGCAGCCCTACTATCTTTGTATATTTAACCATTTCCCTTTCTTTGCAGGGTATACAGGAGCCCTATCCTTTTGGGCACTCTTAAAATCATGGGACTAGTCACAGTGAAGCAGCACTAAACCGCACCTCTGGAGTCTCGTCACACCAAGGAGAGAAAGAGGAGGCTTTATCAGTAGCTGGTGAAGAGTGTGGTGATAAAAAAGATTAAAAAACTTTATGCAAAGTCCAGCTACAACTTTGAGAAACCAGAGGCCAACGCTCCTGACGTGCAGCTCAACCATCATCCCACAACCCACTGTATGCACGCGTGAATGCTAAGTTAAAAATGAGTGCTATGAGTCCTTTGAGTGATACCTTCTTCTTTTTTTTCCAGATTTTTTTTTTCTTTCTTTTATTTAGTTGTCAGAGTGCAAATGAAACAATGACAGGAGTGTGTATTTGTGATATTGTGTGTATACGTGTGTGCATTGTGCAACCTGAAAGACAGACTTTGGAGGAAAAGCCATTTATTTTGCCAACTGATTCTCCGGTTTCTGCCCTGACTTGGTTTTTCTAGACCGGCTCCCTGTCTCTGATACAAACCATTTCTTAGAATAATTTACTTTTTATCATCAATTTAAAAATACAAGTTTTAAGAAAAGAGGCAGAACTGCACCCTTCTGAAATATATTTTAAGCTAATATAAAAATCCGTCAGTTTTTAGACATGGCTGGTGCATCGAGGCAATTGTTGCTTGGTTGTTGTAGTACCTGCAATTTTAGATGCACTGTCATTTTTCCCCACCGGAGGGAGTCGACCGTTACTCTAAAAAACAAAGATAAGATCAACACTGATAAACAGAACTCTTATATATTTAAAGTACGGCTCCTATGATTTAAGGCTAGCGAAGTCTTAATCATTGTGCAGAAACATTTAGTTTTCTAAAGCTAGAATTTAGAGCCAACGATAACTATGGTGAAACATGACTTTTTTGAGCTACTTACTGTAAATAGAGTCATTGTTTGCACTCGGCATATAGAAATATATCGATTAAAATAGCGTATTCAAATAGAGTATTCATTATTGGTAGCAATGCAGTATTAGAGATTGTCTGAATCTCCAATTTAGCTTAGTTTCCCCTGCTCGCATTAGATTAAAAAACACAAATATAACAGGATTGATGCATACTATGCCACGAAACATTGAATTAAAGCCATACGAAAGGCAATAAAGACGTAACTTCACATTATAAGATGTTTTTTGTTACCCTGCTCTGTGTTGTCATTTTAAAGCTGTCTTGGACTTACCTTTTATCAACTTAAGTTGAATGTATTTGATGAATGTAGAAGAGGATAATGTTTTTTTTTGGAAACCTATTAATTTACCCAAAGATTCAACATTGTATATTTGCATTGAACTGGCAGTTTTATTAATGTTATTATAGCTCTGAATTCTCCTGTTTGTTGTATAAATTATGCTTAGGAAGTCCCACACTTCGAGTTTATAATTTGATAAGCTTCTTCAAAACATACACATTTGATCCTGTGTGCTCATTTCCCATGCAAACTTAACCACACCAGTACAATTACAATAAAATGACAGAATTACGTCGTCGGAAGAATTGTTACTGAATATTGACTTGCATTAACCGGCTGATCTGTGCACTGAGCTATGTGACTTCCATGACAATGCCTTTGCATACTTTTACTTCTCCACAAGTACAGTTAAGACCTCAGGGGGATTATCGGCTCTGATTTTATCTGTGGTCCACAGCCATGGTATTAGACCACCTTGTCAGGCAAATACCCTTTTCTTTTTTGGCACTAATAGTAAGCCCCATGGCTGTTGACAAAAAAAGCAAATTTACACTATAGCATGACATGTGGGTGCATCTCTATGGGCTATGGGTATCTCTATGGGCCCAAGCTCTTTTATAGAACATTTACAGTGCAAAATGTTAACTTAAATCTTCTCTCCCTGCCGTCAAAGGCCTTGGCTGTCGATGCCAATTCAGCAAGCGCAATATAGTATTTTGTTTTTAGTGCAACATCACTGAAGTTTCCACTGGCCAGATTGCAGAATGAATCAGTTGGCATTAGACTCATGCAACAGCACATTTATGAGAGTGAGGAAGTGCAAACAGATGAAAGCTTTTTTTCCTGTGTGTTTGATGAATGTTTGTATGATTAAATTATCACAAAACATAACTTCACTTGTCAAAGTATTGGCTTTTGTGTCGTGTCACAGCTTTTATTTTTTCACCATGTGCATTTTTATTCTCACCACATAATCAGTTATGGTTACACTTCTCTGTTTCTTTTTATACTTTTTAAGCACTGTCCATGTAGGCTACATGACGTGACATGCAGATTACTCTCAGAAAATTTAAAACTTTTTAAATCTAAAAAATGTCTTGTACTTGCATTACTTAGCGATGGTATTGCACCATAAGTCCATAAAATTATTTTAGTCACTGGCATGCAGCCATTTAACCAATGTTCATTTACAGTGTCTTTTAAAAATACTTTTTTTGACATAAAATGCAAATAAGCAGAACATTCCTGCATAGTAAAATTCACTATTTCTTAAAACACACTTAATGTGTATGCTAGGTGTTGGTATTTGGGGACTCAGATGACCCACACACACTCACTTCTCTAGCTCATTATTATCTCCCAAAAAAATCAAGGCAGGTTTCTACATTCTGTAGCTGCCCACTAAAGAAGTCAACCACTGCTGATAAATAAATACACACAGAGACTGTGTATTGTCATGTTGAAAATATGCAACAGGGTCAAAATCAAGACAAGTGCATTGGTTTCTGATATTAATGAGTGCTTAATACACTTTAAAAGTGAGGAGAATTGTTTATATTAGGGGTATATTTGAACATTTGAAAATGTTGAGTTCAAACTTCAGACACATCCATAGGCTCATATCTGATAGATTTAAGTGGTTTGTATTTTTATATGTGTTTCTCTTCAAGGAGGTGTCAGATAACATGTTAGCCTGAAGGTGTACTGATCTGAGGTGCCACACCATCTAATAGGACCTACTTTGTCTGTCAACGGCTCTGTCCAGCAGTCTGCAGAAGCCACACTGCCTGAGGGTAGCAACACTCACTTGACATTTGCTCAGGTTGAAAGTTGAATGTCTGACTTACAGCAAGGCACCAGAGATACTAAGGTAGCAGTCAACACGGTAGCTGCTGAATGGCTCTCTGTAAAGCTCTAACTGACTTAAAACAAGACTTCTGGAAGTTGATTAAACTGTTGTTTTTCCATGTAGTCCCTTTGGCATTATTGCTCTATAGGGCTAATTTTTCAACCCAAGCTCAAAGTCTAAAGGCTGTGAGCTCGTTCAGCTGCCATACCATTTTTTAAGGAAGACTTTTAAAGCTGATTTATGTGGGGTGGATACACAGGCAGTGGCCCTCATGAACATTTCATCACAACCGCACAAATACTATTAGGTTAAAGCAAATATTGACACTCTTTCTCTTTCCCTCTTTCTCTCTCTCCAGTGTACCAGTTATTCAACTTTTAGCCATTATTTTTCCTCTGTTTCCTATTATCATCAGACGGTCCGTGCTAGAATAATGGCACGTATCCTTACATAGCCAGCGTTTTCTAGTGTCACACGAGTTCAAGCTGAAAATCAAGCCAAACCACAAAGGGAGATATTAATTATCAATACACAAGAGCCTCATTCTTTAGGCACGATATCCATCTGTCTTGTCAATCCAGACACATTAAAACCTAGCCTCCCCATCTCATCATCTCCATGTCGATGTAGATGTAGTGCACAAAAAAAGGCCCAGTTGTAACCAATTGGTAAACATGTTTTGTACCATTGCTTTACCGTGGAAATTCAGTTTAATCTTTTGCAATAGAGAGTGCAAACAGTGAGCTAATCCTCTGACAATAGAACAAGTTTGCAGTGAATGTTAGTCAAGCACACTAAACATTAAACATGTAATATACTCAGCCCCCTCGGGTTCTAGATGTTTTCCAAAATAAGTACAACTTATTTCAGAATGGTAAACTTTGAGAGAACTACCCTAAGTGGATTACATTGGATACAATTAGATTTCCACTAATGCTCTGCCTTCAATAGGCAAAGCAAGTTTATTTTTATGGCACATTTCAGACACGAGGCAATTCAAAGTGCTTTACGTGGGCATAAAATACATCAAGATTAGACATTAGAAATTGCATTTGAGAGATAATAAAAACAAAGAACAAATACAGGCAGACAAATTGCCAGAGATAGTGTAAAAACTGCCGTTCTTGAAATTATAGTTAAAAACTAACAGAAAAGGTGCTCTCACAGCTTCACCCCAGGCTGTTAAGACTCACCACGTTTGTTTACTTAAGGAGATATCCATGTGAATACTGCCCCAAGTCATTATTAAGAATAGGCACTTAAAACAACCTCCCTCATTGCGACACTCCCTTAGAATTGATATGTCAGGAAAGGCACTGTGCTCCAAATAAGTCAAACTCTTGTCGCTTGGACCAGTCGTCAAACAAGGTATCTCTCAGTGGTTGGGGTGGACAGACAGAAGTGATGCAGTTCTGAGTGCTGGGTAGGAGACACAAAAAGCCCATCCTCACCTGAGGACCAAAGGGTTACAGCCACCACAGGGGCCTGACATTAGGCCACATTTCAACTAAAACGGAGCAAGAGTTTAGCATCGGTATCGTTACTAAATCCACTTTGGTCAAACACTGACAAGGTAAGAGTAATGAAGCTCAACACATTACACTATAGTGGGCCATAATTGCTACAATACTATTGTACCATAACTTGATATACCTGCTACTAACACTACTAACTTGCATTGCCAGTAAGTAGGTACTGTTATTTGTTTTACATCCTAGTTTCAACAGGGGGCTTCTACTTCCTTGTCATGGAGTTTTATGGTCATTTTACTGTACCGCTGTTTGCATATAGTCTGTTTCTTGTTTTGTATGTTTTTTGGGGGTTGAGTTGAGACCCATCTACAAACGGAAACTGAAAAGGTTAGAAATACTAGAGATGTGGCATTGGTTTTAAAAAAAGTATCAACAGACTAGGTCTTTTCCACAGCAGACCTTTCGACATGTCACAAAAGTGAAAGCTAAACAATAATACAAATAATGATTTTATGCTGAATTCAATGTATCTGCTTTTGGGGATCTAGTTTGGGAAAAATAATACAGTGATATGCAAAGTAATATGTTTGGCCAATTCCACAATAATCACTGCAGTAATTACTGCATTTACAGTAACTCAATATCATGAAAGGAAAATAGAAGTAAAATGCTAGAAGAATTTACTTTATTTAGTTGCTTTCCATCACTATCTGTTACTGCCATTACTTCCTCAAATACTACAACTATCTCACTATTATGTACACTACTGTCAGTGCTACTATTGTTATGACTGTAAGGCAAATACATTTTAAGCTCCCACTATTTCCCTTGCAGTTATTATGACACTAGCTGCTTACTGGTATAACTTAGAATATCAGTTGTCAGTAGAGCTCCAAGTAATAATTAATGCATTTTCTTTCTTTAAATGTATTTCATATTGGGATAAAGGCAATAATGGGGGGCGGGACTCGATAAGCCTTTGGCTTCTCCTGCTACCCTTCGGACGATAACACAAAGTAATATGTATGAATATGCAATGTGAAAATTATGTATTATGTGTAATTGTCCGGAAGAATAATAATAAATAATAAATAAATAAATAATCAAGTGTAACCATTGTTGACCTTAGATAGACCTTTATTCTGATTGTCTTGGTTTTTTCCCAGTTTTTTTCTCTCGATAATATGCACATTTATGACATACACCCCAGTAAAAGAAATAGGTTGGTGTTGATTTAAAGAATCCATTAGGATAAAAGCTAAATAGTGTGTACGAATAATAACGCAACGTGTATGAACATACACTCAGACATTTGGCTGGACAATGAAACAGCTCATAAGGGTGTGTTATCAAACACTTTTCTCCAAAGAACAGTGGAATGCAGGCAGCGCCGAGTGACCACAGCCTTTCATATCGACTGAATGCTTCTCATATCAGCTGGGTTGCTTTCTAATGAGGTGTAAACCACAGCACTGAATATAAGGCTACAAATAATAGACTGGCTTACATAGCATGCTGCTTTCATTTGCACAGAATACACACACCCTAAAAATAGAATACAAATGAAATACCACTGCCACTAGGGAGAAAGCATAACCTGGAAGAGCAAGTTTTTATCGCTGGAAGACATTTAAACTGTCAATGCCTCGAGGCGAGGAAATATAGAGTTATGGACCGCGTGTCCAGACAGCACCTTGTTAAGTCTGTGGACAGCCTGTATCTTTAAGGCACAAGTAATTGTATCAGTTACTGGTTATTTGTAGGTTTGTTTTGTGACAGAAGTCCAGCCTTGGAAAAACTGCCTTGTTTCATATCACACCACTTTGCACCATGTGAGTGTTGAGCAGCCCTACCTGATTGATCTACTTTTCTCTATCAAAAGGTAGTCTGTGAATAATATCCAGAAAAATGTATGCAGACCATTTGCTCACTCTTTTCATGCATTCTTTGCCATTTGCTTAATGACTCATATATTATTCTCTGCTCAAATAGCAGTGGATGAAAAAGGGAAAAACAGATTAAAAAGCACAATGTGTTAAAAAGATGCTTTGATAACTTTGTATTTGAAACAGGTGTATCATTTCGTTTGGCATACAGCACCACTCCCAGCCCGGTGAACTGTTCTCTTACTCATTCCATGATGAATACGCTCCAGCTATTATCCTTTATCCACATACTATACACGTCCCACCCTTCATGCTGTATTTTATCAAGCTTTATTTTGCAATTAACTTGTGATTGATCACGATGACCTAATGTACTTGATATTTCTGTAAAAGGCGCTGGGTGTATCTGAACTACTCCTTTACCATGACCACATATTTCAAACAAGGCCTTGATATTAATTTTTTTATTTGTATTTACCATATATAAGGCGTACTACATTGGTCTAATATTTTTGAATGATGTGGAAAGTAAATGGAATTAACGTCATAAGTCCACACAGGCTGAAGCTGTTTGACCTGGATATTTCCAAACATATAAGTCCATGAGAGCATCTGAAATTCTTTTGACAGAATCTGGATTTTATTTTAAAGATATTTTAAAATACATTAAGTCAAGCTAAAAGACAAACATTGACCTCCAAAACTCATAAAGGCTTCAGATGACAAAGCTGCAGCTGACAGATTTATCTAATTTCAAAGGAAGTCCCAGCAAAGTAAATACCACGGAACAAATGTCAAGTTTACTTTTGGATTGCTACTGTTTAAATATTGGGCATTTGGGTATGGTTTTCAGCGAAGCAATAATGCAGGTCTGTCCAACAAAGACAAAGTCACTGTTGAGAATGTCACGTATGGGGTGTGAATCTGTTATGACACCGATGACAAAATTCAAAGGAAACAATGTTTGTTTGTTTCTCCCAAGAGTAAGACACAAACATGAGCATGGGGAGTCCAGGCTCTGAACACACAAGTTGCACCTCACTGTCGCCTCCCTACATCAGCCAGCCCCACACTGACACCAGGACGGCTTGGCTGGAGGAGGCCTCGGAGGACGTCAAGCCTCCCCGCAGTTTCTTGGGGCTGCCTGAGCTCAGCTGGCCGGGGGTCTACCTCCCCTGCTACGACAGACTAGCTATAGAGGAGAACCCCTGGGTGCTAAGGATGACTGATGCCCCCGCTCCCACTGCTGCTTCGCCCTGCCGGAACCTGGAGATGAACCCAGCCAAGCTCAGCCAAAACCCGGATCCGCCCAATGAGATGGAGGGTCAGACGGAGGAGCGCGGTTTGGAGCAGGTGCAGACCATGGTGGTGGGAGAAGTGCTGAAAGATGTGGAAACGGCTTGCAAACTGCTCAACATTGCACCCGGTAGGACACAATACTGATAATATAACAATGTCTTGTCATTATCACAGAGAGACATTTACATTGAAAAACATGTATAAGTGTTGCAACTGGATAGCTCAGTAACACCACTGAATTTGGTACAAAAAAAGGGTTTATCCTGGTCAGGGAGGGGCAGGTCCAGTGAGGGTCCCTAGGCAAGACCCTTAATGGTAACTGCCTACCTCCAGTTGTGAGTCGCTTTGGATAAAAGTGTCCGCTGAATGACATGATATGTACTGTGTTGTATATACTAATAAAAAAAACCTTCATAGAGTCATAGAGTGTGGGTCCCTGCCCGCCTTGTGCAAACGTTTCTGTTGACAGAAGATCGTCTTCACTTCTAATGAACTGAGTCTTTATCTGGAGCCTTAAAATCATACACTGTGTGCATGATTATCTGCTTATGTCACAGCAGGCTCGTAACCTAACTCATAAAGTAGTAGACACAAATGAAAGCTCATAATACATGCAGCTATAAGCATCCTTTGTTACAGCCTACCTGAATGTTATATGTCCAGAGACTCTTCGCCCCTATTCTGTAATTGTATGTGTAAACATATGTGCATTGCCCATTATGGACCCACATTTTGATCATCTGGGATGTCGCAAACTCTATCACCATTAACAGCAATTGAGTGTAAAACAACGACTTTGTCATGTTCGTGACCTTTCGAACAGATGTTGCTGTGTTTGTATTGGTGAAATTGAGAGATATGAGTTTATCATTTAAGGTTTTGATTGTGAACATATTTGCGGCATCAGAAAATGAAGTTGTTGAGTAAGGGAACGTGCCTTACCTCTCAGCGTTTCCCTCTCTAGACCCGTTGGACTGGAGCTGTGAGCACGTTCAGAAGTGGCTGCTCTGGACCGAGTACCTGTACAGGCTGCCACAGGTCAGCTCAGCGTTTCAGGAGCTGAACGGCAGGGATCTGTGCTCCATGACAGAAGCAGACTTCAGACAATGCTCCTTGCAGTTCGGGGACATGCTGTATGCTCATCTGGACATCTGGAGATCTGGTAGGGACAACAGATACACTGGGAAATGAACCTATACATCAACCCTAATGTTTTGCAGATTAAGGCTGCTGTTGGAACACACACATGTGTGACCGAGAGCAAATTTTAATTGAATTTGTCTTTTCTATTTAGCTGCAGCAATGAAGGAGCGCTGCCCACCAGAAGACAGTAATTCTGGTGAGTTCTTGTTTATAACTATATTTATAGGCTAATACAATTCAAACACTACTGAGTGAAGCTGACATTTGGTTTTCTGAAAATATCTCCTATGTCAGCAGCTGATAACAGTTCCTGGTCAGATGTGATATCTATCTACCCCAGCCAGCCCATACACTTGTGGCAGTTCCTGCGAGAGTTGCTCCTCAAGCCTCATAACTACAGCCGGTGCATCCGCTGGATCAACAAAGAGAAAGGTGAGGTGGCAGAGAGTCGCTGAGAGCTTTGAGCAGAAAAACTAGATACAGGATAGAGAAGTGATAGGCCTAACAGGTGTATGAGTACACAAACCAATCACGTTCATACTCATTTGCTGTATTCCCCCTCCTCCACGCAAGTGAGTACGCCCGGCTAAGAAATAGTTTAGCAAATGGCCCCTTCGTAAAAACACAGCTTTTGTTGTAGAGATAAATGTGTTGATTAGTGAGCTTTGGTACGGAGGTTGAGAATGGAAGTGATTGTAATGAATTTTTATTGCTGTTATCCGAAGGCGAGTTAATTATAGAACAAGATAATGGGTAATTTTTTCTGCTCATGAAACAAACACATGTGTGTGGTGGGATTTTACATTATTGGACACTGACTAAGTAGCCTAATGTTTAGAGCTAGCTAATGTAAGCACGCTAACAGGCTAATCGAAATAGCAAACAAGTTCAAGAATATATCTATACTTAGAACAGCATTCAGCATTGTCACTGCTAGCCTGGCAGTAGGCTACACATACTCTCGTTATTTTATTTGTAATGCTCTTTTTTCTTTTCAAAAGGTATTTTCAAAATAGAGGATTCGGCTCACGTGGCTAGGCTGTGGGGCGTTAGGAAGAATCGCCCGGCTATGAACTATGACAAACTGAGTCGCTCTATACGGCAGTACTACAAGAAAGGCATCATTCGAAAGCCTGATGTATCACGCAGACTGGTCTACCAGTTTGTCAACCCTGTTTGACGAAGAGGAATTGAGTAAACTGATGAGGTACCAAAGATATGCTGGACATACAGTCACATCAACTCTGAAGTTCATTCGTTCCTTGTATTTGTTTAATTTTTGTAAAGACTGCCTAATGAACTATGCACTCCTGCCTATCCTATTTATCACCCTACTTTATTATTCTAAACTCTCAATTATATAATTTTTCCTTTGTTGTCTTGAGCAATCTTAGCCTATTTTGACATGTATTTTAAATGTTTTGGTGTGATGTTTGGTTTCTCACTATGGACACATTTAAGAGACTAAATGAAATAATTGTCCTTGCTATGAGTGAGATGAGAAGATTAATAGGCTACTTTTTTCTTATCCGTATTGTAAATATAATGGACCTGGCAGTCGGTCATTTTAGCACAAAAAATTTAAACAGCCGGCCTTGATAAAAGAAATCTGCCTATGAGCACTCTTAAAGCTCACAATTAGTTTCAAGTGCATACAAAATAAACAAAAAGCTTATACTTTGATACTTTGGTATAGTCCAGTCATTTTAGTAAACTAAGCTAACTGGCTGCTGGCTCCAGCTACATTTAGCATAAGTCTACTACAGACATGTGAGTGGTGTCAATCTTCTCGTCTAACTCCCAGCAAAAAAACAAAACAAATATGCATTGTTTCCCAAAATGTCAAATTATTGTTTTAAATTCTTCCTATTTTTTTTAAAAACAATAATTATATATAATAAATCGACTCAAAATCACATATGCATTCCATACAAAAAACACACGGACACTAACTTTTTCAACAAACTTGTTTCCCCTTTCAAACCAATATCGCAATATTGACACCATCACAACAAATTTGATTTCTTTTTTTTCATCACTATTGTCATTATTATCTGTGATCATAATCATCTTTATGCATATTTAAATAAACTCCTTGTTACATCAAGATGAACAGGCACTACACCAGTTAGGAGATAAAAGTACATCACTAACTATAAACATACATCTTCTAGACCGCTAATATAGGGTTTCCACCACATGAGCTGTGGTCCCCCTGTGTGCATAAGGAAGAGATCATCAACATAAAAAAAGCATTTACATGTACACCTTTTTACTGCCTCAACGTGGTTAGGTCTCATTTTCAACTCAACACAGTTGTACAGTTACAATAGAATATAATCTTTAAATTACATCATCATATACAAATCTGACAGCGTGGGATAACGTCACGCTTTTATGATACACTGACAATTCCATTGCAATGAAATTCATACGATATGGTACCTATTACTTTATATGTTTTCCATTGCTGATATTTTAATGAAACACATGTACATGTATAACACTACATTTTGTCTTAATAGTCAATCACTTGCAATTTTTTTTATATATATAATTTTTTTCTGTTACATTTACACAACTCATACACACTGGATGATGAAGATGTTTTCCCCAAAAATATTAACCTCGTAATGTAGAATATGTGTTTCAACTTGTGTGTGCTGTGTAAATTGTGTGTTTAATGCATGTGTGTGTATGCGTCTGTGTGTGTGCGTGTGTGAATGTGGGCATCAAGAATGTGGGACAGCTTGATGATATGAGTGCTTTTTGCTATGCTGGACAGCTTACTCTAAGACACAACTTGTGAGCTGGTGATGTGTTTCTCCTCATGTATGAGACCTTAACTTGTCAAATCCTGTTCCAGACACAGAGTTAAACACATCCGACCACTGTTGGTCCACTGAAATTGAACAACTTCAGGACAGCAAAGGTATAAAAAAGCATCTGTCCCATCTAATCAGAGATATAGGTGCAACCTGTAGCGAGGTAACTCACTAATCTGCTTCTGATAAATGCTATTCCTGCAAAACATTTAATTTTTATGCAGGAAGTTACAGATTCAAAAAATAACCATGTAATGCTCCTTGTAAGAGTAATCTTACATGCAGTGCAGTACTGGTGATAAAGGTATTCCCTGTATCATTGTGCAGTGTTTAGCAGACAAATGAATTTAGGGTGGACTGGGAGGCAGCTTCAAGTAGATCTTCATTGAAGCTGTTTCACATGTGATATGTGGAGGTATTGCATGGAAAGAAAACAGATACTTGATGGTAATGGATCATTCTTTGGCTCAGCAGGGAAACGGGCCACAAAACTAGTGCTTTTAGCTAGGTAGGGATTTAAATGACAGCAGAGAACCATGTTTGGACAACATGTCCTCTCTCAAGCCCAAACACTAGTACATTCATGTCCAGTTGGAGAGGCTTTGATCTTCAGACAACCGTATTGGCCCCTCACTCTGGAAGAAAAGTGCCCAGCTTAGGCATTGTTTTCAAAGCCCTCCTCTTATACTGCAGTTGCAACCTCAAGAAGTTGACTTGATCCAACTTTGCTCTGAGGGAATGTATAGCTTGTGTTGCTTAGCAATAGTGGATTAAGATGAGACCTGAATTACTGAACCAAGAATGAAAGCTTCGGCAGAAACTGGTTATCCTTTCCATGGATTGCATGGAGAAGATATCAAAGGTGTGAGGTTGTGATGCTAAGAAAATATGTTAAAAATAAAACAAACAAACATAAAATCAGTCACCAGTCAGTTTCATGAAAACAGAAGCATGTGATGCTAGAAGGTGAGCTCTGCATCTGTAGTTGTCAAGGGTTGCATCAAGTTGGAGCCTGAACAAGGCTGCAGGATTCAGGGAATGCATGTCGTTGCATAGCGCATGCTGCTATGCAAGTTCAGAAACAGTTAAAAACACATAGCACTGCACACACTGGAGAAGAGGTTGGACCAAATCACAAAGAAAAACAGAAAAAAGAAAAGAAAATGGAGGATACTGTCTGTGGTACTTTTAACACTACACAGCATTCCCGATGTAAGAATGACGACCAACCACACACAGCATTAAAAATGCTACACAAAAATGGCATCACACCGTATATACAAAATGCAGGTTAAAGAAGCTTGTCTTTGTCAGATGGGCATGAGTATAGTCTTCCCATTTTCACAAGAGAACAGACAGCTGTACACTGCAAGTTTAAATAAGATGCATCACACGTTAAATACAGCTACACAGAGAAGCGAGGTGTTCCTGCACTGTTTTGGTGTTTTTAGTTGAGAGTGTATATACTGGAATAACTGCTGCTCCTGTTTTTAATGTGTAAGTGCACCCATCCCAAATGCTGGATAAAATATATTATACTGATATATTGTCTTTTAGGTTACTAAGTTTTTTATTTAGGCAAGACTGCTGGGCGCATCTGCTGGGCAAGTGATGTGTTGCTCTTAAGTCTCTGGCTATGTGCGGTGCAATTGGCAAGACAGTTCAAGCTGCCTCCAATTGGCGTGTCCTTGTCCAGTAATGGGACTAGATTGCCTCGACATAATTGGCCGGGTACAGTCCCTCTTGGCCACTGTCCAAGCGCCCTCTACACCAGCCTTGGTCGTCTTCGTCCTCAGTCTTGGTCAGTTCGTCACCTGTGAAGGAGATAGCACCGCTTAATCAACAGGCAGTACATTTAAAATTTAAAATGAAAATATTAAATCATAAAATCAAAAAAGATTATTGCTGATTGATGCTCAACTTTTTCTGAAGGCCCTATCCTTAAAGGTCCCATATTGTGCAAAATGCACTTTTTCAATGTTTTTGAACATAAATATGGGTCCACGGTGTGCCTAGAGACTGCCAAAGTATATAAAAAAAGAAAACTCTCTCCTTTTCTCTCTCTCCCCCTTTCTGAAAACCTCCACCCCTCCCCGCAATATACTCCAGTCAGAATTCTCTCAGTTTCTGATGTCAAAAACGGGAAAGCCACATTAGTAACCAGAAACTTCCACCGTGCATTAGTCTATGACAACCCCACCCCCTATTTCCTATTGGTCCACGGCCCCGAGATCCTCTGGAAAAATATTCCTTCACCGCCATGTTGTTTTCCCCGCTAAGCGACAAGATGCCTGTAGTACAGCAACGCAGGCTGAATGTTGCATACACCAACACAGAAGCCTTTTGCTCATAATCCACTAATTTATCTTAACCACAGCAGTCAAATGCCTCGTTTTTAATAACACAACGGATAGGAAGCTATTTGTGCTTTTTTTCAAACGGTGAAACAAAAATAAATGTTTTTATTGCTATTTTTGCCTGACTGGTGTATAGCTATTAGCTTCTGGACAAGCAGGCAGCTTTTGCTCATAATAACCTATTTATATTCCCCACAGCAGTCTAGCAATGCCTCGTTTTTAGCAAGGCAAAGGATTAGAAGCTAATAGTGTAGAAGTCAAACTTTGAAACTAAGGTTTTCACTGATTTAAGTGTTATTTTTAGCCGTTAACCCCGAGTAGCTTCGCAGTAGCCTCCATCTTTTGCTGCATTTTGATTGTGAACATGTCGTTTCCATTAGCTTGTGGCTGTCAGTGCATCAGTATGAACATAGTCTTTCATGTAGACAAGGATCGGTCATGTAAAACTTTTCAAAGTGCGGCTGAGCTCCTGCGTTACTAGCACTAGACATGGTTCTACTCACGGGTAAATGTAACCGTGATAACAGGCACGGCAAAGACGGTGGGAAGGGCTATGGACCAATGGACAGAGGGCGAGGCTGATGGCTTCGCTTCCGGACAGGGGCGGGGGGAGCTCATAGATGGTATATAAAACGAGGAGAGCTGCAGCTCGTTTTCAAAAATAGGCCATCCTGAGATTAGCTGAAAATCAGGGGCATACTACAATAAATGATCTGAACGTTTTTTTTCAGCAAACAACTAAAGAAAAACGTATTAGGGACCTCTAAGACCATATAATATTGACAGAAAAGTGTATAATATGAGACCTTTAATGATTTAATGTTACACTTAGGTCACGGGTCCAAATCTCAGTAAAATTTGGACGTACGCCAAAAATGTTTGTTAATCATTTTGATTTTTCATATGGTTTCACACTTTTCCACTGGTCTACAGGTGGTAAGCAATGGTGCAACCATTGCATGCAAATCATTTCTGAGGAGAGAAATGCATCCAACGCGTTTGTGAGACATCTAGGATACACTCACATTGACCAACATTGATTATCTCTTAGATTATCTCAAAAAACACCTTTTCTCAAACTGTGTGTTAAGGATAGGATCTGGGTGTGCAGTAAGGGAATAAAGATACACAACTGCATGCTTCTTTAGTAGTTATCTTTCTGTGTTAATCTGGTCTTTAAGTTGTTAGTCACGTCACTGCGTGGGGCTCTTTTTCACACCACATTTCCCAAAGAGCTCGTGTTAATTGGCCTGGTTAAGTGCCTGTAATTTGTTTTCCATGTAGCTATTATTGACTAATCACTGCTATCTTCCATAGAGGGAGGGACCGTTGGAAGAAAAATCCGAACAGAGTTGGTGATTTTTGACCACCTGTGTGATGCCACAGTTTCACTTCCTATGCTGAAACTCCTTTATGTACATAAATAAGTTCATAAAGTTAACATGATACATACAAATAAATAAATATAAATACATACTTACTACATAGTTACATAATGGTCGACAAATCATCTGATCACTGATAATTACCTGCTTTGAAGGTGAGTTCATCTTGTTCCTGGCCATCATAATCATAGAGAGCACGGACACGGACTCCTTTCCCGGTGCTTGAATCATCTTCGAAAGAATTCCCGTTGCCACCATTTTCGTTGCTAGAGTACGTAGCAGGTTGCTCATCGTCGGACCACTCAGTCGAGATAGCTTGGTTCTTTTCATAGCTGCTCACACTGGAGGAGGGAGAAAAATGCAGGGTGAGATTTGATGGTTTTTGTTTTTGTTTCTTTTACATCACGACGGGTTGACTCAAATTACGAATTGCCCTAGTGGGATGAGTAAAGTTGTTTGAATTGAATTGATGTGATGCCAACCCTGGAAAGTTATGCCACTGAATAGAACTGTCTATTTAGCTTATTCTATGTCATATCTCTAATATGATTAAAACAAAATGTTCATTCATTATGAATGATCCCACACACACCATCCTAGTTCGGTGAAATTGCAGCAGAAAATTGTCCCTAGCAAATGCATGTTTAAGGAGAATTTACAAAAGAATTATGGTGCGCACTTGTTTAAAAAAATAAAAGTGAACACTATATTCATGACCTGCGTTTAGAGATGTACTTATTCAGTAGGGATCAATAGGTTTACGAGTCAGAACATATGGAGAAACATTCTTTTCATGAGATGTGTTGAAATTGATCATGTGGTACAATTTTTCTGCGACATAAAATGGAGTGTGCTTTAATCTGACTGGTGTGATGTAAACAATCATTTTCTGTCAACTCACCTGCTGCGGTCACCGGGTGGCGCCACATGGTCGGTGCTAGGGATCAATAGGCTTACGATTCAGAATGTATAGAGAAACAGTCTTTTCCATGAAATGTGCCAACAGAATCACAAGTAGGCCTATCAAAGTCACCAGTCCTTCAATGGGATTGAAATTACCTGCTGCGGTCTCCAGGTGGCGCATGGTGCTCGGTGCTTGGAGTGGGTGGGGCTCCGTCTGGTTTCTTCTTCTTTGGGGGAGCAGCAGTCTGGTCTGGGTTGTATTCCTGCACACAAGAACATGATATGAAAAGCAAAATGAAAAGAATGTTAGTAAATGAGAGAGAATATGTTCCTCTGGGAAGGTGTTTGAAGACGCACCTCAAATGCAGGCCAGTTCATATGCATCCCGGGGCCGTGGTTGTTGCTGAACCACTTCAGGTCCTCTTGTGTGTTTGCAGCAAGGATCGTGCGCTCCAGCTCTCTGTATATATTGCCATAGCTGAGGAGAGGAAAATGGAACAAGTGGTGACAGTGGAAGTTGCCAGAAGAGACCTGAGGGTGCTGCCAATTTGGCAACAGAATCCGCAATGTAGTTCAAATTCTGGGTCGAGAGAGAGACAACATTGTGTCATGACATGTGTCTCTCCGCAAATTTTCTGCTAAAGCTTAAGCCTTTGACACTTGAAGTATTTGGTATGAAACATCCTATTAATTGTTTACAGGTGTACAACATTGCTATAGCTTTTCCACATATCTGCGATGTGTAATAGATTGACAGGGGCATGTTCAGCTGTAATTTTATTAAATAAAATACAGTATAAATCTGCTTGTTTCATGTATTAATTTAGTAAGGAAATATTGCGTAAAGTGTTTTTTAAAAGCAGGGGCATTAACAAAATGGCTGCTGTGTTAGATTGGAGAGATGAGCTACAGCATATGAAAACAGTTATCCATTTTCATAACTGGATTTTCTAAAGATGAGAGTTTTTTTTTTTTGCAAAAGGCGATGATGTGCTGTAAAGTGTAGTAGAAGAGCAAATGTTTCTTTTTAGTTTTATTCAGTGATCCTGATGGAAGAATTACGCATACCATATTTGTGCATGTTTGAATTCAAGCCAAAACAATCTCTTAAGGCTGTATTTAACTGTCATCTTTGAAAGGATATGTGACAGGTGTACGGAAAAGTGGGAAAAAAGATTTATGTAAGAAGATTAAAGCTGAGGAACACTTGTTCTGTGGCCATCAAGATCACACTAAATACAGGAAAAACACTTCATTTCTTTTGCTTTCATGATAATGAAACTGAGTGTTTTGGGTGGTTTCTTCTCAGTAGGCATTTATATATGGTTGATTATTGTCTTAGGAAATTATATTGATTCACAGAAAATGTTAAAAAGCTGAACTGTGACTTCTTATAAGTGGAATCTGGCAACTATTCCTAACAAAACTCCCTGTTGCACAATGAAAAGCGATACAAAACATACAGGCTTCAATAATAAAATACGGCATCCCTTCCATCTGCCTTTGTGTGGATAAAAAGATGAGGTTTGTGCCGAAAACTGATTTGGTGGTTAACGAAAAAATAATTCTGTAATCGGGGATAAACTAAAGTAAAAAGACATACATTTATAATGCTTTAGTCCGTCTTGAACTGCAGCACAACCCGCCAATCGCCAAAGCGCTTGAATCAGCCATGGCAATTAAAAGGTATGTTTGGTTGAAGAACATCAAAGCCCCTTTGCCCTGTCTCCCGGCTTTGTTGTTTACACGCAGGTTAAAAACAGCACAGAATGTGACAGGTATCGACTCTGAACAAAATTCATGTTGGCAGGAACGCTATGATGACTGCATCATCAATTAATTAGCGCTGTGAGTCTGAACGCTAATGAGAAATGCATGCCTGGTTGAAAAGTGGGTTGAGATTCATCAACTTGAAGTGAACTGTACTGAATGTGACACAACAATGATTAATTCTGATTATTAAGACCAGGGTCTAATTATGCCATTCTTTACCCAAGCTATAAGAAGTATCACAATCATTTTTAAACAAAACATTGTTTTCACTTAAATTACATCTTAATGAGGAGGAATAATAGAAAGGTTAAGTCAACCACACTTTTCTTAAATACTTGGAAGGCGGTTTTACCTGTCATACTGTATTTTACCCATCTTTACTGATCTATGCAGTTGCTTTTCTACATCCTAGTTCCCCAACTAAACATTTCTCATGGCCACTTCTTGTTCTTAATGACTTGCCTGTATGAATCTAGGTGAAATGAAAAATAAAAATAAAACACAGGTAGTGATAATTAAACAGCAGCTCTATGGCTCATACTGTATATATAAAAGCGGCCAGGCTAACCTTTGGTTCTCGGTCATGTTAAGATGGCGTTTGATGTCCAGCAGGACCTCCTTGAGGAAGGTTAGCCTCCTGACTTCATGCTGCTGGCACTGGTCAAACACCTGCTCCATGCTTTCCATGTACTGCGGGGTGCACTTGTTCAGCTCCTCCAGAGACTTATCATACTTTTCTTTAGCCTAAGAAAGAAACAACGTTGTAAAAAACTAAATATTATAAACCGGTATCCTGCATGCATCCATCACAACATTACACGTAAAAACGGTTCCTTTCAATCAGAATTGAAAAACTGACATAGAAAACAATATGTTTTTGTACATGTAATTAGTGTAGATACATATCAGCGGATAGGATATGTTTTAGATGCATGTGATTTTGTTGTGTCTGTCTGCTCAGACATGCCTGAACAGAGAACATACAGTATCCTAACCAGCAACCTGCTTCTATAGATGTTCTTTTACTTGTTTTGCCTTGATTTAGCTTCTGCCATTTTTGTTTTTTTTCTCTTCCCCAGCCTCAAACTAAACAAACGGAAAGACCATATCCGGCGTGGTTCTCACCTTCTGCACGTCCTGTTTGCATTTGTCCACTTTCTCATGGAGTTTCTTCTGCTGGTCTGCCGTGACAGAAGCCTCGGTTTTGCCGTTGGCCTCTCGGACTGCAGCCAGCTTCTCCTCCTTGCAGGCCAGGTGGTACACTTTCTTGGCAGCCTCCATCTGTAGGTCCAAACGCAGGCATTTTCAGTATCTCAAAACACAAAAAAAAACAATCAGCCCTTTAAAAGAGCCAGATGAAGGAGAAACTTCAACCTGGAAGATGGTGCTATTATGATGTTTTAAGGCAGTGAGGTTAGTATCTCAATCCTGGAAGACCATTTTTCCACTGATAATTAAACACAGTTCACCAGCTCGCGAAGATGATGATGATTCATACGAATTTGTTTTTCCGTCTCCCCCTCACCTCCTTGAGCTTTTTGGCCCACGGTTTCTGAGCCTTCTTGAAGCCTTCGTCCGCCTCCTTGGCCTCTTTGAAGCCTCCGATCATTTGCTTGTGATAGGCTTCCTTCTGCCAGTTCTTCACTTTCTCGATGTCCTCGTTGGTCAGGTTGTTCTTCACGTCTTGGTGCAGCTCACTCACCTTCTCGGCCTCGGTCATCACACCCAGCCAGGCTCTTTCCACCGAGCCGTACTGTGGGCCTGCCGGTCGGACAAAATGGCTCATTCCGGGGTAAAAACATTTTACCCAGGGGGCAAAGTGATTTTATGGACATGGAGCGTTGTAAAAGGTTGTTCACCAAAAATGACATCTAGGACCTTCCACGATCACAACCTGGGTGGACAACCTTGTCAACAAGCTGCTGGTAAGCTACAGTGGGCCGACATAGCAAATCAGAACCACTGTTTAAGTGAATGGGGTGAATGGGGATGGGCTAATGGGGATTTTTTTAAACTTATAGATATCATTATGAGACTTTGCCAGTTGATTACTGACATTAAAACAAAAACGTTTTGTATTACAGTATTTTCCAAAATGTTTAAATAAATATGAAAAATCATCAATATCTTACTAATGATGCGAAAATTTGCATATCTGCAAAGCCCCAAAATCTAGATGTTGGAAGAAAACCAAGTCAATTTGTTTTAAAATTTTGAAAACAAAACAAGTGTCCAACTGCCTGAAGCCTTTCCTAATCACAGTTCAAATTTGATCAATAACCCATAGAAAATAATTTTTTTACACAGTTACATTACATGTGCCATAGACCAAAAGTGTCCTTTTGGAGTCTCCAGCTGGTATTTTAGGAAACGGCTAGACATTCCCTTGGAAAAAACAGTGTAAAAAATTCATTTTCTATGGGTTATTGATCAAATTTGAACTGTGATTAGGAAAGGCTTCAGGCAGTTGGACACTTGTTTTGTTTTCAAAATTTAAAATTAAATTGACTTTGTTTTTGTCCAACATCTACATTTTGGGGCTTTGCAGATATGCAAATTTACGCATCATTAGTAAGATATTGATGATTTTTCATATTTATTCAAACCTTTTGGAAAATACTGTAATACAAAAAGTTGTTGTTTTAATGTCAGTAATCAACTGGCAAAGTTTCATAATGATATCTATAAGTTTAAAAAATTCCCTATTAGCCCACCCCCATTCGCTTAAACAGTGGTTCTGACTTGCTCTATGTCGGCCCGCTGTAGCTTTCCAGCAGCTTGTTGACAAGGTTGTCCACCCAGGTTGTGATCGTGGAAGGTCCTGGATATAATTTCTGGTGAACAACCTTTTACAACGCTCCATGTCTGTTTTTCAAAAAAAAGGGGTTTTGCCCCCTAGGTATTTTGTGCATTTACACAAAGCTAAATATTAATGGAAGGCAAACATCAAATCGAGGGCTTGGAGCAAAAGGGGCATAAGTGGCATAAGTGTAAAAAAATTACTTTTATATATCACTTTAAAGGTCTTGATAAGTTCTATCAAATGGTAAAAAATAATTACGTCACTATACATTTTACTTTTTGAAATAAAGGCTGAAACCATAAAGGCAAGTGAAAACCATCAATTGAGTTTGGAGCAAAATAGGCGTGAGTGCAAACATTTATACTACAGAAAAAGGGTTCTTTATTTTTTTTATAATAATTTTTTATTATTATTATTTTTAAATATGATTTTCTTGCCTAATCTCTATTAAAGAAGACATGACAATTATCTTACGCCCCTTTTGCGCCAACCCTTCGAAACTATGGGGTTCCAAGCTTTTGCAAAATTTAAAGACGCGGTGTAAAGTACACTCATTTGTTGGGCTATTTATTTTATCGTACCAATCCCAAATGCTGACCTTTCTCGATGAGCTGCCTCCATCTCTTGGACCATCCAGTTAGCTGATCCCCATAGGCTTTTTCTATCTTGGCACGTTCCTGCAGGCAGCCCATGAGGTCATTGCAGAGCCGATGGCCGTCATCAACTCTCTTGACAGCACGTTTGTAGTTCCCCACCTGAGACAAACAGAGACACCACTCAGACACAAATCAAATCTGTCACACGTATCTGTCAACATACATCACAGAAGAGAAAAACTGATAACTAAATATTTAAAGAAAGATGAAAGTTTTTTTTCTGTATCAGAGAGCATGTATTTTTGTAAACGTTGAGATACTTCCCCCAATATGGGTATATTTAATATGAACTTAAATGTATGAGACTTTTGAATGTGATTATAGTAGGCACAGTACAATTGAATGGTAATGGTTAATATAGAAGCAAGCAAAAAGACAATCGTGTCCCAACAGCTATACGTTCAGATTTTTTTATTTACATAATGAACAATATCTCATCACCATCATTTGTTTTCCTTATTTCATTTTTTTCATAGACCTTAAGTAAAGTTCCAGTAAAAAGTGGACTACTTTACAGAGGTTTAGATTTAAAGGTTATTGGGGCTCAAACAAAACACAATTTTTAACAATACTATAACTTCGGTCACCTAAATCTACATTTTAAAGAAAGGTCTCTGACATAATTATTGTTCATTCGTCACTTACCATTTTTTATCTGAAAATTAGTTTTCACAGATCATTTTCGAATGACTAGGACAATTTAGATCAAGTTTCCTTAAAATGAGTTGCTGAGCAGAATTCCAAAACAGAAGCAAGTAAAATCAGCTTTTGCTGCATGTTGGTAACACATAGACATAAGCTCTTCTTGCAATTGCTGAACTGGATGAATTAGGCCTACATGGGGGTGGATGTGTTGCCCCATTTTACCCTATAATGCATGCTATCTCTCACTGTATTAAATATCTAATTATTGCAATATAAATAGGCTACACTTTTGTTGCACCGTTTAAATCAAAGCAAAAAGCTTCAGCCACTTTCATTTTCTGAATTAAGATATTTAAGGTACATTTTTGTGTCATCCTTATCACTGAAACATAACAATATTTATAGGTAATTTCTGTCAAAGTTATCCTACTGCCTTTTCTTTTAGATTGTGCCACCTTAAGTGAGACCGCCTTAAAAAAGCAGTATCAGTAATGTGTGGCTCCACCTCTTCAGTGCCTGCAGGGGGCGTGAGCTCATGGTGCATGACGAAGAGAGGATGGGGGGAGGGGTTACTCGTACTCGTGCCTGTGCATGTGTAGTTATGCAATGACATGGGTTTGTGTGTGTGTGTGTGACCACTTTAATCCTCTTGAGTGGTGTAATGCAGGCAGACAGATTCTCAGGGATGGATGGTGTGGGAGAGACGGAAATACATAAAAAAAACCTGTCGTCTGTGTGTGTATGTGTGTTGTGTATGCCGCAGGAACACACAGGCATATACATCCTCGCGTAGGCTCTGATATGTTTTCTGGTTGCAGAGCTGCATAGTGATTGGCCCTGACATGAGCATTGCATGTGTGGCTAGTGTGTGGGATTGGAGAGCTGCAGGGAGGCAGTGAGACAGGTGTGTGACTGTGTGAGTCGTGGCCAGTGTGACAGATTGCCAAGTCACACCAACAACAACACGCAGGTGGACTGGTTGCATGTATGAAAACACACTTGGGCTCTCGTATTTGCACTGTGATTTGACCATGTTGGGATTGTTTTATGTTTTTGTTCAGTTTGATTTTGCTTTCCAGCCCAGTTGTATAAAATATTGATGTTTCTGATGACAAAAGCTGAGAATAAGGTGTTTTTTCAGGCATTTATAAAGCATGGGCAGACCAAAGCTGTGTTGCTAGTACACAGATGCTATAGGCAGGTGCATGTGGTGAAAGGCGGCCTCAGAGCGACTGATGACTGAGGCTCTTTGTCCGTGTCTCTCTGGCCAAGGGCCATGACACAAAGAAGACTCTGTACTGAGGGAATTCATTAACGCTAATTCTCTCTCTCTCTCTCTCTCTTTCTCTTTCACTCTCTCTCACACTCTCTCTCTCTCACACACACACACACACACACACACACACAGACACACACACACACACACACACACACACACACACACACACACACACACACACACACACACACAGCATCTCAGCGCAAGTGAGGAAAGATAGAACTTGTTTGATTTGTTGTGATGTGTCCCGCAGTGACACAAATATGATTTGCAATACACTATACAGACAAAGGAAATGCAACACTCCCTTGAACAAGAAATTATTGTGATGAAAAAGTGTCTGGCACTCACTCTAAAGTAGCAATTATGAACCTGTGTTCTTCTCATTGATTGAGTTAGTTTGTGTAATAGTTTAAGTAAACGATGGAAGCACATTTACTCAAAGAAAATAAATATTCTATTACTCTCATTTTCATATGTGAACATGGACATAGCCATTTCCATATTATTCTTGTCTGACAGGTACAATATAAAACAAAGGAAAATGCTAAAACACATGAGCCAAGACTTTGCAGCTCATACTTTAGACTCACTGGGCCTGTTTCGCAGAAATGGATTAAACCTAGTTCTGGACTAAATTGTACTTTCAACATGGAAAGAAGCCTGGAAATCCAGACCTGCCGCTAGGCACTGGCAAATTAAATTTGCTGCGCCTGTTGGTCTGGACACTCTCCATTGAAGCTCATTTAATATGTCAAGAAATCCTGAGCTACCAATCAAATCGTTCTTTCTGATATGGGCGGGCCAGAGCCCTGTGTATGGTGCTGGGACATAACCGGATGACGACAGAGTTTGAGACGGCTTTCGCCTCGACACTAGCGTTTTGGAAGACGGCACTCAAATCTTTCATTAGCAAGTAAGATGAATGTTCAGTTTTTTTGGCGTGGCCGACCGACCATGCCAAAAGTTTAATTTAGGCTAACAGTTATCCCGCTGTTCGCTAAACAAACGGGGCTTAATATGTCACCTTATTCATTGCTCTGATTGGTCGTAGTGCTATCCAATTGTGTGCAGTGGCATTTGAAATGCACGCGTAGGTGCCGCTTCTTGAGTTGGAAAGGTCTATTGATCGTGGCCAGACCCTCTATCGTTCTAGATATGGGTCTGGATTTCCAGGCTACATTCAATGGACAATCTACATTCAAAATTCGGGAAACGATAAGGCAGGCTGAAAACAGATTAAACCACTTCCAAAAAGCACAGGTGCATATTCACAATCTAAAATGAGAAAATGAGTGTTCATTTGGATGATGACCTTTTTTAAAAGCTGAAATGTGATGTGTGTGTGTGTATGCGGGCGTTCGTACAGTCTAGATAAAACCAAAGGATATTTATAACTTGTGTACTTTCACTAAGCTGCTATATTTTTAGCACTGTAGCACCAAAAACTACAGACACTGCAACTTTTTCCATTCACATCAAAGATCTTTCGTTGCACTTCTGTTTAATGAGGAGGAGGGAACCCCCAATCAGGTCAACTTGATGAAGCTCCGCTTTTAAAGGAATAGTTTGAAATTTTGGGGAAGACACTTATTCCATTTCTTGAGGATTGTGGGATGAGAAAATTGATACCACTCTGGTATTTTTTTGTAAAATATGAAGCAACCAGAGCTGGGGGTAGCTTAGCTTAGCATAAAGTGCTAAGACAAGACATTTGTGGGAACATATCAATCTTCTCATCTAACTCACAGCAAGTAAGCGTATTTCCTTGAATGTCAATATCTCGCTTTAAAGTGTAAAGTCATGCTTAATATGTTTTTTATGAATGTTTTAATGCCTTTAATATGGATGACACAAAATCAGGTAAGGAGCCTTGACCCTCAGTTGTAATCCCACAACTCCTGAGACAAATTTTCCTGTAAAATCTTCAATTAAGACAGGGCAAAGAGAGGGTAAAGGGCCGGAGGATGCAGGTTGACCGTGGGTCCGTACCTCCCAGAAGCTGTCCATGGTGTCGTCAGCACCCGCACTTTCATCGTAGGAGCCAGACATTTTCCTGGATGTGGCAAAGCACTCTAATGACTAAACCTGTCCTCTGCAGCAGAGCTGGGTTCCTCATGCACTGGAAGAGACAAAGAGAAAAACAACAACAACTACGTCAGACGGTGACAATGCGTTACACAAGTGCAGAGACAAAGCAGTACAGTGGAGAGCATGAGCAGACATCAGAAGCAGAACAGGGCCAAGCAGCCATTCTTTTCCTTCTTTCAGTGTGAGGGTTTTTGTATTCGAGACAATTATAATAATGAGATAAAAATAGTCTCCTTGGCCATGCATACAGTGCTGTGCCCTGAGGAACGAGCAGGGGCATCTTATATAGAAGTGTCCTAGAAAAGAAACCAGAGAGAGAGTAGCATCGCTGCTATCTCACAGCTCTGACCTGGAAATCATTCCACAGTGCTAAACCCTATTGCTTTGACACAAAACATCTGAGAGACACAGTAGATGTGATAGACTGTGTAAAGCAGCCCATAAAGCACCATTATTATTAGTAATGTTATCAAATTACCATTATTACTATATTGTTTGCCTTATGCTGTCCAGTCTGTTTTTGCTTCTTTGCGAGTATACATTGTGTAGTATCTCTCTTTGTATATTGTATGTATTTTTGTCAAATTTGTGTAAATCTGTTATTAATGGTTTACTATTTTGCACCAATAAAAAAGAAAGAAAATAGTCTTGAAAATTGAAAAACAATCTTCTTAGAATTTTCATTTTTTTTCAGTTTAAATCGGAGAGAGAGAATTTGTTAATTGGAACTCTGAAATGGAAACAAATACACTGAAACAAGATCAACACACCCATAGAAACCATTTAATGGCGTGGTTTAATCACCTGTTACTATGCAAACCCTACAGGGATAGAGATCCCGCTTGATTTCCTCTAGCGTTTAAGGTGATTTATATTTATTTGTCTGACGTCCAGTCAATATCGTACCTCCCTGGTTAAAACAGAGGAGTCTGTGAGACGCTATATTGGTATTGAACACTGTTTGAAGACGGATCCATTTTTGCCCACATGACTAATGGCTTCCCCTCGACTGAGAGCTCTTCATTGCACGGACGGCAAGAACCAATATGACGAGACAATACATTGCATGTGCCATAATAATTATAATGAGGTTTTGTTGATAATGTTCCTGCTCTGAAATGCCTTCTTGGTCTTCACAATTAAATGCCGCTGATTGTGGTTCTTATCGTATTGTGCACACGGTCCGACAGTGCAAACCGCTATTATAGCTTTTAATTAAAGTGACAACGAGTTTCGTAAAATTTCATTTAAATTCAGAGTGTAAGGATTGATTCTTAGAATGCAAGGAACAAATTCAGTCTTAGTTCATCGTGCGAGATGGAGGTCAGTGCCGATGAAGGATGACTCATTTCAGATTATATGCTGAGTCCGTACTATGAACTTTATTTAAATACTGTATTAGCAGTGGCCTCTGTGCTTATTTTTTCTTCAACGTCCTTCTTCAGTCAAGTGCAAATTAATTCCTGCTTCATCCCACACCCCTGGAATGAGTCATCAAAAAATGACTTCCTGAGTTAGGCTCAATTGAAACCGGCCTGACCTCCATTTTCCTTATACACAATGTAACAACGCATTCGTCTTTCTGAGAAAAATAAATGTCCTGGAGATACAAGGTCAGCGTAGTAAGGGGAAGTATTTTTAGTAGCGGCTGATGCAACACACTGAGTTTCCTCACAGGGTCTACTCATCAACAGTTTGGTCAAGGGGGACATGCACACTCAGTGTTATTGGTCTTGGTTTTCAGCTGCAGCACAGGCAATGTGCTACAGAACATTGAATGAGTCAGCAAATCTATTGTGGTTGTTTTTTGTATCACTATTATTTGTATCAATGCCTTGGTTACTGTCACCAGCCATCACACCAGTCTTGACAATCGAGGCTTTCAGACACTGGCCAAGTTAAGGTCGCACAACGCACAATACCAAGGAACTACTGCACGGTTTAGCAATTCTACTGTCAGTGTGTGTGTCAGAGAAAACTTGAGCCTTTTTTTAGGTGCACTTTTTAGGCTCAGCAGCAAAGCATTTTTCTAGTAATTCATCCTTTCTTCCCCCTCATGGCTCAGAGAATAAAAGCAATGTTTTTTTTATGCACTACTCTCTCATATACTCTCTCTTTATCATACCTTCAGGGTTGATAGTTCTTTTATAGGAAAAAACATTTGACTCAAAATGAGAAAATACCAGAGAAATACTAAAGGTTTTGCAAATAAAGTGTACTAATCTAGTCCTATTGATCTCTAAACGTATCTCTAAAGTACAATGTAGTCAAAGAATACAAAGTATAGATGTGCACAATTTAATGTGCCTAGATATAACCCTTCTGTTTTAACCATTTATTAACCATCAGTCATAGCTTCAACTTTCAAATACCCCTAGACCAGGGGTGCCCATTACGTCGCATTGTGGGTAGATCGCGAAGGCATTCTTAAAAAAAAATAAAAATAAAATAAATATGGGAGAACGGGGGAATCTGAGGCATCGGGTAATGTGAGCCACCCCCTGTATCTAGGCAACAGAAAACATTTGTGGTCATATGAGATATATGTTTTCAAGCCCTTCTCATTTCCCCATGGCCCTGAAAGAGAGGACCTCATGGTGCTGTGGTAAGCATGTTTTTTCACCAAAATAGGTATTTTGCATGTAAAAGTAAATGTTCTTGCTGTCAACTTAATCAACTGTTGTGCCAAAGCAAATGTATTCACGTAGAAAAACTTCTATCATACGTGTTGATGAACTACCAACATATAAAAACCATGTGATGATATTAGCTAAAGATTAGCCTGAAATGCTAAGAGAGGTAGTTTTTTCTCAAATTGTGGTGGTGGGGGAAAGTGAGCCAAATGCTGTGGGGGAAAGTGAGGCACTGTCTCACTTTCCCCCACCATGAGGCACAAGTTAAGTTTAGTCTTACACATATTTTAATGTAATATTACATGACATATGTTTTATTTTAATGTCATACACATTGTAGACAAGCCATCATGCCAAGGAAATACACCAGGAAGACGACCTGGGGCTGAGTATAACAGGTTGATGTTATAATCCAGTTGGGTCTTCTCCTGTGTTCTGAGTCCCAGGCTGTTCTCGCTGGTTCTGATTTTCCTATGCTTTGACCCCCAGACACTAGCTGGCTCTAAGGGTCCTGTGTTCTGACCCCCAGACTGTGTTCTAATCTAACTGGTTCTATTTTTCATTTGAATCTTATTAAAACCTTTTGAATTATAATATGTTGTATTTAATTTTGTTCAGAGTTACTTTCAAGTGTTTAGAACATTTGCTTTGCTTAATTGACCAAACCCCATCATTCTTTTACTAGTCCGACATTAGTTCTGGAATGTGTGGCTAGCTTTCAGGATTCTTAGTATTACAATATGTGTTGTTATGGTAGTTTCAGAGTGGAAAAAGTAAGTGGCTCACTTTACCCCACAGCTGGGGTAAAGTGAGCCACATGACAACTTTTTTTAAAACAATCATATTTTCACTGCCCTTTGTCTTGAAAAAATTCTGCTAATGCCCATTTCTAGGAAACATCCTGAATTAATGGGAAATGTGTAAATTTGAGCGATAAATCATTGTAGCTCGTTTAGAGGGGAGCAAATGTAAAAAGTGGCTCAGATTACCCCGTTCTCCCCTATATATATTTTTACTGGCTCAATATAGGCTCCCAATCTTTGAAGACCCTGAACAACTTTATTTAAAAAAAATAAACAATTGACTGGCTCATTATAGGCCCCTAACCTTAGTAGGTAGGGGGGGCATACAGAGATCTGGTACCAGTACATTTTTGATATTTTTTAAATTACATTGTTCGTGGCTACGAAGAGCAGGGGCCTATATTGAGGTATACTGTATTTAAAAAAAAAGAAAAAGACTTCACAGAGAGATTTTTTAAACCTGTACATTTTTTCTTTCTGCTTTTTGGTAATTCTGTGTCCCCAAATTATTCCAGAAAATAGTACTAAATAGCTCACATAGGACGCAGCTGATTTAGCCTTAGTATTCTTCTCAAAATGCACCAGATTGATACATTTTACTTTAAAAGTTTCACATTTTTCTTCCGGGGGGGCATGCCCCCGGACACCCCTAAAAGGCCCTGTGTATTACCTTAAAATGATTTGTTTATTAATCAAAAGAAATATTACACGTTTTGTGTTGTAAGACGGACTCTCAGGGGGCCTACGAAACCTCTCAGCCCCAGGGCCTAATATGTTTTGCATTTTTATAGTAGGTAGATCTTCTTGACTTGGTCATTATAAAAGTAGCTCACAAGCTGAAAACTTGTGGGCACCCCTGCCCTAGACATACTGTAGTTTGTATTGGAATCCAAACCTCATATTGACCGTGTTCCATTTTAGACGCAATAATTTGAGCCAGCTTCCACAGAATGTTTCACCTCGCTAGGACAGACCCTCATTAAACCTCCTTCTTGAAAAAGGGAACGAGATCCCTTAATGCCAATCCACACAGCAGTGAGGAGGCATGTTAGCCACAACCTGCACATCACATTCAAGAACCCACAAATGGGTAAGAAGTCTATTCACACCCCTTACAACAGTGGTTCTCAATTATTTTCTGCCATGCCCCCCCTAGGGGACAGAATTTTTTTCGCGCCCCCCCCTAAATTGAAATACTGTTGAGAACCTGCTAATATTTATTTATTTATCTGTACAAAACCACTGTATGAGTTTCTGACATGAGCATTCTGCATACAATCACCTTATTATCAAATTTGATAACTTCTGGAGCAAAAAAAATCAAAGTTCAGTTTATTAGCTCAATGTGTAACATTTAAACAAGACTACTCAGTCTGTGTGAATCTCAGGACAGAGAAACAAGAGCAAATGATTAACTGAGGTTTGCATTTAATTCAAAACATTTTTAAACTGTAAACATTAAGGTGGTGTTTTTTTATTATTATAGGCCAATAGGCCTTCTGTGATGCGATAGACCAATAATTCATTAATGTTATTTCTACTTGCTTGATTTATTTTTAAATAGCCTACAGAGACACTTGGAGACACATGTGGACATTTATTTACTGCAATACACAAGCACACATCGCGCTTGCTAGCACTAAAAAAAAAATCAAGGCAGCCCGCGCCCCCCCCCCCCCCCCTGACAACTCACGGTGCCCTCCCAGGGGGGCGCGCCCCACCATTTGAGAAGCACTGCCTTACAATATCCAACTCTTCCCCTGTGGAGAGAGGACATAAAGTATCTACTGAAGTTAGAAAAATCTATCAACCAGTACCTCTAAAAGTTCAAAAATGGACAAGTTATATCCTGTTTGTTCAACAAAAACTGGAGGGTCTAAAATGACAAGTTTTTGTCCAGTCTTTATGCTAAGTGAAGCCAATTGGCTGCTGGCTGTAGCTTCATAATTACAGTACAGACATGAGAGTCGTATTGATATTCTTGTCTAACCCTTGGCAATAAAATAAATGAGCAAATATGTTTAACAATTCCTTGTCCTTAATCTGAGTAACAAACAAACATGATTGGACCAGCCATCTGTCTATCAGTCCAGTCCTCCAATTACAGTAGCTTCTGTAAAAGTGACTATCACCTAAGTGACACTAAAATCCAGTTAAGGATTAAGGCCTGAGGCCAGAATCCCAGCTCATAACCCAATCAATGTGTCCAGAAGCTTATTTTAATCATAACTCACACATTTTAAGCAACAAAACACTTAACACAATACTTCCTAGATGGCGGTCTTAAATCCACAATGTCAAACTAGATCATAGTCAAATCATTCTGTAGCACGGATAATTGTAGGTTGAATGTTTATAATGGTGAAGACGGTGAAGTGGTGAGAGCGGAAGAGAAGCTTTAGAATTGGCAAACAGTTCGGTATTTCTTCAGAAATTGTGGACATAAAGGTTATCAGCGTATCTCACATTTTTGCTCCTTTGCGGGATGTTGTCGCGTGTCCCTCCAGACAGATACTAGTGGGGGTGAGATTGTTAAGCATTGTTAAGAGGCTCTTAAACTACAGTTATTGAGGTCAATCCACCTGAATGAACACACCTCCAATTCCCCAGTGTATTAACTGTTGCGGAAGTCATAGTGAAGGCGGAGTACTGTTTCTTATTTTACTCAGGTTTTTAGCAAACCAAATTCAATTTAAACATAGGTAAAATATAAACACAATTTGTCTGTACAAATGAAACACTTTTAACCATTTGGATGTATCTTTACATTTTGAAACAACGCGCTCACTGACCATGCCGCTTGCCGCTGTCAAAGCTATCCCCTTTGTAATCTGGAGTCTGTTGTGAATACAGAGGTGGCAATGCTGTCTGAAACAAAGAAAATACTACGATTCCAAATGTTTGCACATTGGTAAGTAACTCACCATTCATCTGCAAAGTCACTTACCATGGGTGGCTCCATCATTAAAAAAAAAAAAAAAAAAAAAAGTGAAAGTGAAACTCCTAGTCCAAATACGTCCTATGTCACTTCTAATGGTTGAGGGTGTGATGCAAATATTATTTTGTGCAGATTTGACCTCGGTGGCCAAAGTAAACCCAGAGAGGACGATAAGTCTGACCAAACCAGCGTGTCTCAGAGGCTGAGGGATAATCCTGCAGTGTGCCACTTGAATAGCTTTAGAGGGGGAGGGAGCTATAGCCAGGAAGAAGAGCAAAGGAGCGGATAGAATGAGTGAGAAAAGGGGAGATGTTGGTATGACACTGTGATTATGAAATGATATACCGACATGATAGCTGTCTGATTCTGCAAAGGGACACTTTGCATTAGAGATTTGGTGGTGACAGGAAGTGTATTGACAAAAATGTCATCACAAATCTTATGCACTGCTGGCACATTTTAGCCCTGCATTCCTGAGACTGAGTTCACAAATACAGCATGTGCCCGAATGCTTTTCAGAGTGTTTTTAAGATAAACCACCGATGCAGGTGAGAGAAATTCTCCTGGCACGGTTAGAAAGTCCATTGTTGACGACCCTTTTTAAGCAACCCAATGTGAACCACAACTAACATGTAAGCTTGTTACGGTAAGAAGATTTCAGAGAGATGAACTAATTTTACCCCAGCAGCACACGACCAAGCTCACTGTGTCCTGGCAGATTAGACAACGGCAATTCAAAAGTGAAGTCGCTGAATTTAAAAGCAATTTGTTTTCTCTCCAGTTAGACATGGTAATAAAAACTATGGCTGCACTTAAGAAAAATGTACATGTCGTACAATTTGAGAAGTAACTCTACTAAAAGCCAGCAGCTGATGTTAACAATGCGTTCTGGTTAGGTCAGGTTAAACTTTATTATTATTCCCTTGTGGGGAAATTTGGCTTGGGCACAGTGCACGATTTGCTCCATAAAACATACTTTACACAGAGAGTTCAACCAGGAACAAAACAAAACAATCGGACATTAGAACATCGACAACATGGCGCGTAATAGTCTGTAAATGAAAGTGCACTTTGCTGCATTGCTTTAGAAATGTTCAGTGTAGGGACAAAGTGCAAGTGTTAATATCTGTATTGCCCTCCACTCACACTAGCTGAGTGAGAGGACACACAGGGAAAAAGACAGAGGGAGGTCTTTCATTGAGCTATGAGCAATTGGAGACAGTGACAGAGAAAAAACAGACGCAGGGAGGAGAGGAGGAGGAGGGGAGGCCCCATGAAGATTGAGATGGAGGCAGGGAGGGACTTGACAGCAGTGAGGTGAGGGAGATGAAGAGATAGAAGGTGAGGCAAGCTGAGGACGTATAGCGTGGAGCTGCACGGTCGGACAGACAGACAGACAGACAGACAGACAGACAGACAGACAGACAGACAGACAGACATTATTCCTGAGTGGAATAGAGAGCGCCACAAGGGGACAGAGATGTGATTCATCTCACGGTGCAGCGCAGAACAAGCAGCCTGTCTTATGTTGCCGGGAGACAGAGCTGCCTTGTGCAGACACGGCGTGAGAGCCGAGGCCCTCATTGAGCCTGGGCCGATGTGACCACCGATGCTTGAGTTTAGACAAGGGCAAGAAGGCTTGTTGGGGCGACGCAGTGTCTGCCGTCCGTTCCGTTCCGTTCCACAGTCCACACACACACACACACACACACACACACACACACACACACACACACACACACACACACACACACACACACACACACACACACACACACACACACACACACACACACACACACACACAAAGATACACTTCAAATCCATTTAATTATTTTGTAAACAAAGCTGGCAGATAGGCAACACATGCAAACACACACAAGGGGAGCTTCTGAAGTGAAAGTGTAGCCTTAACCAACCCAGAGAAGGATGAAGTGCTGAAGAGGAGGGACTGATTCAATAAAGATGCAGAAGTCAGATATAAGCTAGATATAAAGAGGCAGAGCAGTAGATATAGAGATAGACATCGAGGTGATTTGAAGGGAAAACCAATGATGGTGGAGGGTGGGGGTTCTTCTCTGTGCTGTATTGTACTAGCTGTACGTGTTCGTGTTGTGCAACCCTCTCCACTGCTCGCCGGAGCATGGCGAAAGAGAGTCAAATCCAAACTGACATGTTGATCAGGAGGAAGAGTCGGCAACAGAATTTAGGGGGAAAAAATGACCCTCATCTTCTCTCTGTCCTTGACCAGCACACCACTAGCATAGCCACAGAGGAAATGGCTGTATACGCAGACAGAACTGTTTTATATGCTGAGAACCATGAGGACGAACTAAACACATAGAAGAATATAAATGTGCTATCATGTGGGTTTCACATTGTAGTGGAAAGCTCAGTGCAAACAACAATAAGAGTCCACAGCCACAGTGGTGCTTTGAGCTTAATGCTAACCCATTTTAGTTTAGCACGTAATGACATGCTAACGTTTGCCAATTACCAACGAACACAAAAAACAGCTAAGGAGTGTCAATAGTATAGCATAATAGCATAGATCATCAAAGTCACGAGGATTCATATTATAAGGACCAATAATGTAGCCTACATATTTTTGCCTAGTCAAGAATACTTTACAAAAAATACTAATGCAGGTTGAGGTTAGGGTCAAATAACCTGAGGGGTTGTGAGATGATTAATATGGTAAGAACAAAGCCAACAAAAAGAAAAAATCCCTTTTCAGGCTTTTCTCATCAAATGAATATGTATTCATACTGTTACAACAGCTACAGATTAAATACACATGTGTTATGTCTATATTTGATTACAAAAAACATATATTGTAATGTAGCAACATTTTACATGCAGACCTATGCAGGTGAGCAGTGTGGGCAATGACGGCGAGCAAAGAAGCGCAGGATGACTCAGCTATCTGATCATGATCGTCTCCAGACGTGCTCAGGGTCCCTGCACAGTGCACAACAATCAAGTTTCCGCATCTGGTGTGTGTGTGTAGAGAGAGAGAGAGAGAGAGAGAGAGAGAGAGAGAGAGAGAGAGAGAGAGAGAGAGAGAGGTGGGTGGGTGGGTGGGTGGATGTGAGTCCAGGTGTGCTACTGCTCATCTCCCAGAACAGCAACCACAACAAAATCAACACATCGATGCAAATAGCTCGGCTTCATTAAATGTGTTCTATGAACTGAAATGCTCCAAATAAACTTGAAAAAAAGACTGGGTAGTGACGTAGTTATTTAGTTATGCTTCAAGTTATGTCAACACAGGACTTTATAGTTGTAAACAAGGTTCAAGAGATAGTGAGTCTTAATGAATAAAGCTCTGGCTGAGGAGATTGTTAAAATGCTGGTATACATGTTCAGCCTCTTGCTGCAAGTTTAAGAAGGAATAACTACTGTTAAATCATATCCATACAATATATTTCAGGGGTTACAGAATAGAAATTTAAAAGTCAATTGAGGTTTCAATAATGTAGAGTAGTGGCATTATGAGACAGACAGTTTTCAGCCATGCTAGTTGCGTGGCGTGCTTACTTGATGGCAATTCCGGTCAGACTGTCCACCACTTGGGTTCAAACTGAGCCACAGCTATTGGACTGATTGGATTGAAATTTGGTACTTTTGTTTTCCCCAGAGGATAAGGATTACCGATCACCTTTCTTTGCCGTGGGCCCGTGCCCACGTTTTGTTTTTAGGGAAAGGTTTATTTTTTACTGGATGTATTTCCATAATTTGTTACAGATTAATATGTCTACCCTGCACAACTGCAAAACTAATGACTAATTCCTATCATCCTCAGTGGTACTTTGTACTTGTGCTAATTAGCAAATGTTAACAACGAGTTGTCACTATCACTGTGAGCATGTCGGCATGCTGCTGACTTTATCATTTAGCAGAACTCACCACTGTGCATATGTACAGACTCACAGAGCAGCTGGCATGTATCTAGATACTTCTTCAGTGATCATTCAATGTAGTTGCAGGTTCGAGGTTTTTGTGTAATTTTGAATTGAATGAGACCAATTTCTCGGCCATACAAATCGTCTAAAAACCAAAGGTCGGGGACGCCCTTGGCTCGGTTGGTAGGGCGTCCCCCCCATGGGCCTCGGCCGGCAGCGGACCCAGGTTCGGTTCCGGCCCGCGGTCGTTCTCTGCGTGTCGCTCCCCTCTCTGCCCCTTTTCAACTCTGTCTCTACACTATCAATGAAGCATAAAAATGCCAAAAAAATATCTTAAAAAAAAAAAAAAAAAAAAAGTCTAAAACCCATTACACTACAGAAAGTATTGAAGTGTAATGTTAACACCATTTTGAAAACAGCGGCCAGAAGCAAATACTATTGACTACTACTAGACATGAGAGTACTAGACACTAGACATCAACGTGTTAGCATTCTCACTGTGAGCATGATAGCATGCTGACTGCAGCTTTATCTTAGAGCACCTCTGTGCCTAACTGTAGCCTCACAGAGCTGCTAGCACGGCGGCAGGCTGTCGAAGAGACATTCAAAACACTAAACTGTTTGAAAAAAAAAAAATCTCAGAAATAAAGCTAGAAAAGTACATGCCGGGCAAAATGATCCAGGAGTGTCCTGTGTTTCATGGAGCATTGTGAATCTGCAGCGGTAATGCTAATACTACTCTTTCCACTCATGTAGAGGTAACTGCCCTAATGAAACCTCCATGTCAAACACTTTGTGAAGATAAACCAAAAATCCTTCCTTTAAGGACAGATTAACAGTGAGAAATCCCAGACAACTGTAAACAAACAGAGGAACATAGAGAAAAACAAGAAGATACTATTAATGGATGCGGACTGGATACATCCCAAAATGTGTATTTTGAGCGGAAACCCACATTTCAAAATAGGCTACACCTTGAAACACACACACACTTGCGACGGAGTTGTGATTTAACACAGTGTCCCGAGCGCTGCTGCAGTGGTTATGTAACTCACAAGCCTCCTGCCACAAGCCTCCTAGTGACTGTGTTGAAGACAGGGGGGAAAAAACGGCTAGAGGAGGGCAGAGCAAGAGAAGAGCCGAGGAGGGGGGAGACAGGCATATTGTGATGGCTGGTGATGAAGGACTGAGCTGCAGACATGCAGCAGTGGCTGTGAGATGGAGCGGAGAGGATGGAGGCTCTGGTTCCACTCCAGTTTTTCATCACATCCACGACGGATAGGGAGCAGAGGGAGGGAGGGAGTAAACCACTAAGGCGATAGTCAATCTAGGAATGTTTCCCCTCAAACATTTTCCATCTTCTTATCATTTAGCTGCCTTATGCTGCACTGAATACTGATGGGCTGCCTTCAAACGCAGCGGCAGTACATGTATGTGTATGTGTGTGTGTGTGTGTGTGTGATTCTTTATAGTATGCAGAGAGTGGGAGCTGGAGTTATTAAAAATGTAGATTGTGGCAGATTATTTTATCTAACAAAGGGGAAACATTGCAAAAACTGCTCCAAGGCAAATGTATTTTCCGAACTAAATGTTAAAAATATAGCTGCTAAATGAAATGCTTGAATCCTGACTTTGAAAACGGAAACACGATGTTCCTGATGATAAAACTGTATTTACGCTTTACTTTGTACATCAGAAGGAAGAGACGAGGGGGTAGGGGGGGGGGGATTACACAGCAAAATTACAATCTATCACAATCAGCTGGATTTTATTTTGTCTTTTCAGAGATAAAAAAAAATCAAACATTAGCATGCTAACACTAGCTAACTAACTCTCATCAGAAAGTACAGTTGTGACCAACATTGACAGGCATAAGGCCCCATAGCAACCATGGGTAAAAACGTCTCTAAATAGGACATCTCATGTTCCCTAAATACTAACCACCAACACAGCAACAAGCTATTTCCCATCAAAATGCGGCTTACAATGACTGAACTAATGCTACGAACATCTCCTTGACACAGTTGTGACCATGATAACAGGAAACTTCTGCCAGTATGGCCAGAGATACTTCAACGGAAAGGTCCGACGATAATCATCTTACAGCCCTATTTATACCCACCGCTAATACCCAGAGGACATCTAGGTAGGGTAGCTGGCTGATTCCACCATGTGCCCAGTGGCAGCGCTGGAGACAACAGAAAAAAAACTGAGAATCAAATCAGACCTGAGGTGCAAAAATCAAGGGCTTGAACTAACAACTGGACCCGTACTTGCGTATAACTCACAGCCAAAACAAGCAATTTTACATATCGAAGACATAACTCGAAATACTTGAGAGCAAAACCCTGATTAGACTTGACCCAGAAAAACCACAGCAAGCACCAGCTCATTAAGAACTCAACTATTATCTGTACCCATACTATCATACTTTGGAATTGGCACACACCTCATGTGTTTATTAAAACCAGTCTTGCCAACTGTTATGCCAATTTGACTTGGAGAATGAGAGATGGATATCCCTAATCATGAGCCAAACTAGTGCTGGTGGTTGTTCAATAAAGAAGGTAGGAAAATAAATAAGTGGGGCGTAAATGTTTCTATGCGAGAATTGGCTCATAATCCGACTGGAGGCATAAACAAGCTGATAAGACTGCGGGCGACTTCTCTAACTGGCACAAGGAGAGAACAGTTATCGATTCTAAATCTGACTTTAAGAAATTAGAATTTCCCTACCTTAATTTCAAAATGTTAACAGGCCATGCAGCAAAGTGTGTCTGAGTGCCAATAACACATTAATTAAAATGTTAAATAAGTGGTTGGTTTTATTTGATGACTTGCTCTTTAAACATTTCTGGCTATGTTGCAACCACAACTCGAGATTGTAACACATAATTTTTTTTGACAAATATAGCCCATTATTACAAATGTAGTATATATTCACCCGGAATAGGTGCTACTTCTAAATATATGACTTTTCCTCCAAATAATAACTGGGTAGAGACTTCTTATGAACAAAATCAAGACTATACCTTGCACCAAAACACAATGAAAAGTTATGTCCATCTTCTGCTATTATTAAATAATGCCATATTCAGATGATAAAAATATGGAATCAAATTAGAACTTTTTGTCCTTTGTTAAATTTTTTGAAACCTAGAAACTCCCCTGATTTATGATCCATTATGTGGTGATGTTATAGTGATGATTTCTGCAAATCAAAGACACAACAAAATGAAGAGTGTATTTGTGGAGAAAGGTGATGTCGTTTTAGAGGCCTGGCAGGTTTTGTTGCCAGGTCTTACGATTCCTAACCTTTGAGCATACTTGGTTTACCAACAGTATCAACACTTCTGAGCCAGCTTCTTCTCCCAGCACAAACTGTGCAGGATCCCTGGAGGAACCTTTTACTTAAGTGGTCCGTCATGTTCCGACGAGCCTTCCTGCAAATACAAACAACAGTCTGTGCTCATCAAACAGCTGCTTAACCTCCCTGCTGCAGCGAGGTTCTGTCATAAAGCACACAAAACAAAGACATCACACAAGGAAATCAATAGTCCCTCCTGGGTTATCATTTGTCCTGTGGAGACAGATGGAGGAGCTACTCTAGTACAGGTGGGACAAGTCCATTTCTGTAATAAACTCCTCTTAAAAAAACAAGAATTATGAAAAAAACAAGAATATGATAAACTGTAGCTAGAGAACTGAAGTGCAATCAGCAGCATTGTAATCTTATACGTAATTATAACCATACAGGTCATGAAGGACAATTCGATATATATAAACTTCTCAAATAAGAAACAAAAACCTGTCCTCCATTTAGCTTATTGACATACTGGAACACCCCCATGAAATATTAACACCACTGAAAAAAAGATATTAATTAGCCCAAGTGCTTTGTTTAGCTGTATAGATACAAAGGGTCCATACAAAGATTATGTGCTAAAGCTCGTCATGGTTCACCTGGAATAAGTATACACCGTTACATAACGTCACCCTCTTAAAATAATGGCCTAAGTCACTTTTTTGCAAAAATTAATTTCTTGCCTAAGAAAAATTCTTGTTCCTTGTGATGCTGGCCACCTCTGGTAAAACTCTCAGCATCCTCAGTTGAACAGATCATGTGATCCCACCCTTTTAGTGTAATGGCCTATGTCAAGAGTGTGAATTAGGCCATTTTATTTAGCCTAAGTCACTAGACGGAGTGACTTAGGCAATTTTATAAGTGTTTCAAAATGGCGGTGGTTTGTAAAAAAACATATTTTATATGAAATTATAACCAAATATGGTAAACATTTACAATAAGGTTTAGGGTTAGGGGGTTAATCAGCATTAACAGTAAGTTTATGTTTAATTACCATGATTATTCACGTAATGCTTAGTTCATGCTTAATATCTTAGTTAAGCAGTTAAGTTAAAGATGTGGTAAATGATTATTGAGAATGTTTGTTGACAAATCACTTTTTGTCAACATCAGTGAATATCTTCTCCCAATCTGCTACCGGTCCATACTGTGTGAGCACTGACAAAAATCTTGTTAATACACAGCCTAGGCTAGGGAATTTTAACAAAGACGACCCGCTTAACCCACCTTCAATGCTAAGTTGATGCTTATAAAACATTAACTTAGCATTAATTAATGCTTATTAAGCATTAAATAACCATTAGTTAATGCACCCTTATTGTGTGCATTAATAAGATAAGAAAAGATAAGATTTTTTTTCAGACAAAAACATATATAAACAGAAACAATTAATGATGATTATACTGATGGGAGTGGCATCATTGGTTAGATATTAGCCACTGCAGAGAGCTGCTCGACTAGTAGATGTTTTTTAAGTAATAGTTTGAATCGATTTTTGCAATTTTCTTGAATAATATGTCCAGGCATGGTGTTCCATTTACTCATGGCTCTATATAATACTGTACTCTTCGCTCTGTTTGTTTTCACCTTAGGTAGTGTGAATCTTCCTTCCATCGCATGCCTGGTGTTATAATTGTGTTTATCAAAACTGAAACTTAAACATTTATACAATACCCTCGGCAATTTAGTCACTGAAATTTTCCTCGTAAAATTAAGCAAAGAGGCAGTAAATCTATTCTTAACACTTAACCAGGATAGAAAGTTGTGCATTATTTTCACATTACTCCTATAGGAACACCTTAATAAACAGCGTGCAGCCTTATTCTGAGCAATTTGCAATTTTTTTATATGTGACATGGCAGACCAAACCTCTGAGCAATAGTCCAGATGAGCTAAGACAATTGTTTTAATGACATTTCCCATTATATTCTTTGGTAAAAAATGTGAACATCTCCGTATAACTGAGAGACCTCTGCCCATTTTAACTACCACCTTACCAATGTGTTGAGCCCAGGATAATTTACTGTCTACAATTATGCCAAGAAGTTTGGTCTTTTGAACTTGTTCAACTGCCATACCCTTAATGTACAAATTCAACTTGGGATCATTTGATAACAGATGTTTTGTCCCAAATACAAGGCTTTTTGTTTTAGAAACATTAAGAACTAGTTTGTTATGTGTTACCCAGTCCAATACTAACTGCAATTCATTGTTCAAGACATTATTAAGCATTTCAAATGTGGACTCTGACACATATATTGTTGAATCATCAGCATACATCGCTATTTTTGCATTTGTTACAGTTAAAGTTAGTTCATTTGTAAATACAGAAAATAGCAGTGGTCCCAGGCAACTTCCTTGTGGAATTCCACAGTTTAATGATTTGAACTCAGAGAAATGTCCGTTGAAGTACACTGTCTGTTTCCTATTAGCTAAGTAATTTCCTAGCCAGAGTATTGCAGTTGAATTGAAACCATATCCTTTAAGTTTTTGCAATAGCAGATTGTGATCAATTATATCAAAAGCTGCACTGAAATCTAACAGTACAGCACCTACTAAATTCTTGTTATTGATTTCTCTATGCCAATCATCAGTCATTTGAATAAGGGCTGTGCTAGTGGAATGCCCGCCTCTATAAGCATGTTGAAAGTCTGTATTTAAATCATTAGCTGAAAAATAGCATTGTATTTGTTCAAAGGCAATTTTTTCCATGATCTTACTCATAGCAGGCAGCAAACTAATTGGTCGACTATTAGGGCCACTGAATGGTACAGTGGCTTTCTTTGGTAGTGGAACAATCTTTGCAATTTTCCATGCTTGTGGGAAAACACATTTTTCAAAACTTAGATTCAACATATGACAAACTGGAGTGGCAATCAAGTTTGCTACCAGTTTCAAGAGTCTCACATCCATGTTATCCACACCAGATGGTTTGTCTTTACAATTTAAAAGCAACTTTTCCACGTAGCTAACATTGACTTTAGTAAATTCAAATGTGCATTTTTTACCTCTCATAATTTGATCTCTAATCAAGGTTTGTGATTGCATGTTGTTTGTTTGGCACATTTCATTCCTAAGTTTCTCCACTTTGTTATTAAAAAAGTTGCTAAGGTGATTGGCAATTCCTACAGGCGTAGTAATGAAATGTCCTTCTGATTCAAGAAATGATGGAGGTGACTTAGATTTACTGCCCATCATGTCATTAAGAATATTCCACATTTTTTTGCTGTCATGGCTTGCGTTACGAATCACATTTACAAAATACATCTTCTTCTTCCTTTTATTTAATTTTGTTACATAATTTCGTAGTTTGCGATAAACTTGCCAATCTGATTCAAATTTAGAATTATTTGCCATTGTCTTTGCTTGATCTCTCTGCTCCATACAATCCTTCAATTCCTCATCAATCCAACAGGATCTGACATTTCTAACAATTCTCTTCCTCACAGGTGCATGTTTATCAGTTATTTCTCCAAACAGCTTATCAAAAGCCTCAACCGCATCATCTGGATCATCCTTCAACAACACACTATCCCAGCAAATATTTCTAACGTCTTCTATAAAACAGTCTTCATTGAAGTGTTTGTATGATCTCTTTATAATGATTTTGGGTCCAGCTTTCGGGACCTTTGTTTTCCTCACTACTGCCACTAGGTTGTGATCACTACATCCAACTGGTAATGATATGGCCTTGTTACATAATTCTGCTTTGTTAGTATATATATGATCTATACAAGTTACTGTTCTTGATCCATCCCTTTTTAAGCACACTCTTGTTGGTTGGGTTATCACTTGAGTTAGTCCACATGCATCTGTGACAGCAAGAAGCTTATTCTTAAGTGGACAGTCCAATGATTTCCAATCAATGTTGAGGTCTCCCAGGAAATATATTTCATTTGCATGATCACATACATTATCTATCATATCACACAGTGTATCTAAGTAATCAGAGTTTGCATTAGGTGGCCTATAACAACAACCCACTAATAAGGGCTTCAAATGAGGAATATACACTTGAAGCCATAATGCTTCTAGGTCTGCTAACATAAAATCCACCCTTAATTTTACTGGTATATGATTTTGGATGTAAACAGCTACACCACCTCCATTTGCATTTCTGTCTCTCCTATATATATTATATCCTTGAATATTCATTACACTATCTTCAAACGTGGAATCCAGATGAGTCTCTGATATTGCTAAGACATGTATGTTACCTTCTATTAGCATATTGGAGATATCAATTAATTTATTTCTAAGGCTACATATATTAATATGAGCTATCTTCAGCCCTTAGATAAGATACAACTTTATTAATCCCCCGTAGGAGAAATGTGTTTGTTGTAAAAACAGCCCAGCAGCAGTGGAAGGACACAGGATAAAAATGAAAATGCAATAAATACAATAAATAGAAAGTGCTAATGCACAAGTAGATGCTTATAGTTAAAATAGGGACAAAAACAAGACAAACAGAACCAACATCATGATGAGTGATGCATATACACATATATACGCATACCTAAACACACACATGCAAACACATAGACATACACAAACACAATAATCAGGCACTGTTGAATAGGGATGGGAATTGATAAGAATTTAGCGATTCCGATTCCGGTTCCGATTCTGCTTATCGATCCGATTCCTTATTCCTTATTCTCTTATCGATTCTCATTGGGTGAGAGAATATGTACAAATTAGTTTGTTTGTATTAACTCTCTTTAATATCTGATCAGAAGTGTCTAGTGTATGCATTGAAAGATTATCAAGCTACTTTAGGATTAGGAAATTGTCAATTTTCACATTAATTGGTCCAGATAATTTTTTTTTTTTGGTTTTTATGCCCAAATGCCCTTATGTGCCCTACAAACTAAAACCACATACTTAAAACAGTCAAGGAAGAGCTTGTGCCTTTTGGAATATTAACAGTGCTCATTGGCACTTAAAACAAAATTCAACTGACTGAAAAAACACAAATAAGCCTTTTGAAAAGATAATACCAATTCTTTTTATGCAGAACAATTATCATGTTTGCCCTCTCAGGACGGATACGAGATCTTTAATGTATGTTAAGTGTTATTATATGATTGCGCCCTTACTCTGAAAGGCCAACGTGATGATGTCACTATGTTAACGCCTCAGGTCAAACTGTCACGACTGCACAGTAGACAGTCATGTAGGCTATTCAAGAAGAGAATAAATACGCCATAAAGGCTTTAAGAGAATGTATCACTTTGCTTATTCTTCACCACGCCAACGACAAGGAGTCACCGCTCCATCTCAGCTTTACAATGTACGCTGTTATGTTCACCGCGCTGTTTATTAGGCTAATATAATGTCCCTGCATCAGACACGTAGCGGATGGTTTTATACACATCGATCGCTCAAGTAATCCAAGGCAGAGCTTTTTGTATCGGGCAGAGAGCGTTATTTTAAGTGTGTCTTACTGTCTTTATAAAGCGTATTGTTAAAGTTTCCTTACCACCGGACCGCCGACTCCCGCTGTGTGTTGTTTTGCGTTCGTCCCCACTGCCGTGCTTCAAGGCAGCATTTAACAGCTGATGAACGAGAGTAAACAGCGGGCCTTTGGAAGCGAATAAGAAATCCTTTTTTCCTGTTTGTATGCTGCTCTCGCCTTTTTATGTATCTCCCTCTTTCACTTGCCCACACCTAGGCTTACACACACATTAATTCATATAGCCTACATTGTATGTTCAAATCCAAGTGATGGGCAATTCTGGTGCCGAGTAAGGCAGCGGACGTTTAAACGTTCAACCGTCAGGATCGCAGTCTGCGCGCTTGCTTGTGCACGAGTCATTTGATGAAATGGAAACTACCGTATTGTTGCCTTTTCATGTGTAATACAACCACACTTTAGAGCGCTTCTGCCTCGACGTCATGTTTGCTGCGTTCTGAACCAAAACAAAGCAGCACGTGTCTGAAGTCATGACGCATTTGCTACGAGCGGAACCGATAAGCAGCATCGTTAAGCAGGCATGTTAACGATTCCAAGGAATTGGTTGACTCGGAACCGGGTCTGAACAAGAACCGGTTCTCGATTCCCATCCCTACTGTTGAATAGCCTAATGGCTGCCGGCACAAAGGAGCACCTGAAGCGCTCCGTCTTGCACCTGGGGAACATGAATCTGTGGCTGAAGGTGCTCCCGATCTGCCACAGCTCAGCATGGAGGGGATGGGAGGGGTTGCCCAGGATGGACTTGAATTTGTCCATCATCCTCCTCTCCACCTCCAGACTTCCAGTTCAAGTCCCACAACAGAGCTGGCTTTCCTCACCAGCTTGTTGAGTCTGTTTGACTCCCCAGCCTTGATGCCTCCTCCCCAGCATGCCCCAGCGAAGAACAGTGTGCTGGCTACCACAGACAGATAAAATGTCCTTAGTAGCCTGCCACACACGTCAAACGACCTGAGCCTCCTGACGAAGAAGAGTCTGCTCTGACTCTTCCGGTAGAGGGCCTCTGTGTTGTCTGACCAGTCCAGTTTATTGTTGATGTGTACTCCAAGGAATTATACGAATCCACTGTCTCTATTTCAACCCCCTGGATGGTAATAGGGGTTGGGGGCTTCCTCTTCCGGCGGAAGTCCACCACCAGCTCCTTGGTCTTGCCGATGTTGAGTAGGAGGTGATTCTCCTCTGACCATCTGACACAGTCCTCCACCACACCTCTGTACTCGTCCTCCCTGTCCTCACTGATGCAGCCCACGATGGAGGAGTCGTCTGAGAATTTCTGGAGATGGCAAGTTCCAGAGTTGAAGCTGAAGTCAGAGGTGTAGATGGTAAAGAGGAAGGGTGAAAGTACTGTTCCTTGGGGTGCGCCAGTGTTACTCATCACAACATCTGATAGGCCGCTCTGCGGCCACACGTACTGTGACCTCCTGGAAAGGTAGTCACCAATCCAGGCAACTATGTCGGTGTGTACCTGCATTGCTGAGAGCTTCTTCTCAAGCAGGGGAGGCTGGATGGTATTGAACACACTGGAGAAGTCGAAGAACATGACTCTCACTGAGCTCTCTGGCTTCTCCAGGTGTGAGTAAGCCCTGTGCAGCAGGTAAATTATGGTGCCGTCCACGCTGAGTTGGGCCTGGTACACAAACTGCAGTGGGTCCATGGAGTCACACATCTGGGGCTTAAGGTGATGTAGAACGAGTCTTTCAAAGGTCTTCATGATGTGTGAGATCAGCACCACTGGCCTGTAGTCGTTGGGAGAGCTGGGACGAGCTATCTTAGGCACCGGAACAATGCAGGAGGTCTTCCACAGCTGGGGCACCTTCTTTAGCCTCAGGGAGAGGTTGAAGAGGTGTTGGAACACTCCAGCAAGCTGTCCGGCACACGCTTTAAGCACCTTGGGATTGATGTTGTCCGTACCCATTGCCTTATTCCTCTGGAGCTTTGATAGCTCCCGCCTCACCTGGCTTGATGTGATGACAAGACTGGTAACAAGGGGGGGAGGAGGGGAAAAGGGAGGGGGAGAGGGAGGGGAAGTAGGGGAGGTAGAGGAGGGGGGCACGGACTGACCTGCTGAGCTCACTGGGGCAGGGTTTGAGTCAAACCTGTTGAAAAATAGGTTCAGCTCATTAGCACGTTAATGTCAGCCCGCCACAGCTGGACCTGGCAGTTCGTGTCCCGTGATCTTCTTCATCCCATCCCAACCTCCTTGGCACTGTTCCTTTCGAGTTTGCCCTCCAGCCTCTCCTTATAGCATGTTTTGGCCGCCTTTAGTTCCCTTCTCAGTTCCTTCTGAACTGATTTTACCCCCTCTCTGTCTCCTGCCATGAAAGCCCTCTTCTTCCTGTTGAGTATGTTTTTAATGTTCTTATTGATCCAGGGTTTGTTGTTAGGAAAACAGCGGACCTTCTTGATGGGTACAACGCTGTCCTCACAGAACCTGATGTAATCTGTAATGCAATGGGAGAGTCCTGGTCCTCCAGGAACAGATCCCAGTCTGTTCTCTGGCAGCAGTCCTGCAGGGCCTCCTCAGCCTCTCTAGAACACACCTTCACAGTCCTGGTGGTAGCCGGCTGCTTGCTTACTACAGGCTTGTACACAGGTGTAAGGTGTATCAGGTTGTGGTCAGACTGGCCGAGGGGTGGGAGAGGAGCTGTATGCCTCCCTCACATTGGCATAAAGCAAGTCCAGGATTTTATTTCCTCTGGTTTTACATTTCACATACTGTGTGAAGCTGGTCAGAGTTTTGGAGAGGGAGACATGATTGAAGTCTCTGTTGATTATCATGAGAGCTGTGGGGTGCCGAGTCTGTAGTCTTGCGTCGGTAGAGTGGATTAATGGTGCCATTCACAGCCAAACTTCCCTCTGTCTCATGAGTCTATGTGTGCTCCACTAGCATATTCAAATGTTTGTGGCATACCCTTCCTCATGGTATGTTACAGTAATTGGGGAAAAAAAGAAATGCACTGTTTTGCCTTACTTATCCCAGAATTAATTTGGCCCAAGTCAGGTTCAAAATTGCGTAAATCGCAAAGGCATGTTCATAAATTGGCCTAAGTCATTTTATCCTCTCATGTTACACAATTGACTGACATCCTTATTTGTATATCAATAGTCATCTATTGTCATAACCTTTTTGTTTGAAATGATTCATAAATATCATATTCTCTATATATGACTCAGTTTTTTCTGTTTTCTGAACAACTTGAAAATATGACTTAGGCCATTATTTTAAGAGGGTGACGATAAGTAAAAAAGAATCAAGCAAACAGGAAGATTTTAACAGACAACACAAAACGGAGCCAACTCACCTTCTCTGCCAATGGGAGGTCAGGTTTCCATAAACCTTAGAGAGAGCTGTTGGTCCCCTGCAGGAGATCACCTGTCAAGAGAAAAACACGAGATGTTGGGGTCGGTCAACTAACAGTAAGATTTGTTAAATGGCCGTTAATGGGAATATAAATGTAAAATCAGCTCAACACGGCTGAACCGTGTCAAACACCAATTGCCTTAACAGAGGAGCAGATATTAAAAGATTAGCTGAATTTCATTTTGGAACTCTCACAATCAAGCAGAGATTAGTCAACTCTGACACTGCAGGAAGTAGGAGATTTAAAAGCATCAGCCTCTTCTGTTTCATAGTAGTGGTTCACTAATACACCAGCTGTTTAATGGATGCAGGATTAATGTTAGAAATGTGTTGTTCGAATTTAGATTTCTACAATGATTCTTGATTCTAAACAATATGTGGCATCAGACGACGAATAACACCGATACTAAAATGAGCTCAGAAATATGCATTGATTTAAAGAAGCGTAACCTTCCCATTGTCGCAAATAACACATAACCAAATTTGAATGGTATATGCAGCCCATGCAGAGCACAAGGTCGCACAAATATACTGCTGCACCCACACTACAAAATGTTAAACAGCAATGTAGTAGGGATTGGGCCGATCCGATATCAGTATCGGGTCCAATATGGCTGCAATCTACGTATCGGATATCGGACTGACAACTCCGATTATTATTATTTTTTAAATAATAATTATCATTATTAAAATTAATTATTCAAATCATGAAAGACATTTCAAATTTAAGACCATAGCTATGTTGTATAGCACACATTAATATTAGAATAAGCAATTCAAAAGCTGAGTTCTGATGTCAGCATTCAAACAGTTCAAAGCCGTTAAGATAAACCTGTATGTTTTTGTGTATGTTAGATGCTCTTTAAAATTAGAATTGCTGTGTTGCTTAAGCCTTCCTAACCTTACACATAACATCACCATCAACAAAGAAATGTAGAATAATTATGATATCTGACAGTATCGGTATCGGCCGATATCCAAAACCCAGATATCAGAATCGGATCGGAACTAAAAAATAGTGGATCGGTGCATCGCTACAATGTAACTAAGATAAAGATAAAACATTAACATTACTGCACCATGCTTACACATATTGAAACACTTTGAAAGACACAGGCTGTAGCTGGGTATTGCAAAAACAACTAGTCGACTCATAGATTAGCAGAAACTGTGTTTAGAAATGTATGGATTGTTGACATTTATCAAGCAAAAATGGCAAATACTCACTGGGTCCAACTTCTAAAATGTTTTTTCTATGTTTTACATAATTGTTTACAAATATGTTAGGTTTTAGGCGGTTTGTAAAGAAATAACAAGCATTTTGATGATGCCACTTTCAAATTAAATCCACAATATTATCCACAAATGAAAAACAATCACTGCAGCTCTAGCTTTATCGTCATACTCATATCATCATTCTCTTTATTACCTAGACTCTCAGTATAGAATATTGATGAGGCTATAATGACTTTAATTAAGCTTAATCTGTCTTTGAAAACATTGTGTAAGTGACACAATTTATTGTCTTTTCTAAATCTTCTGTCTTTAGCCATTCATTTGTTGATCTTTCTTTCAGTACAGCTTGTACCCACGTCTGGCCAGGTGTGTGTGCCTCTAAGCAGTTTAGATAATGCATCGATGGACTAAATTTCAGCAAAAATCCATCACTTAAAGGAACATGAGATGCGGTCACAGTGGGATGCCTGATGACGACGACATTAAATGCTGAGTCATGTTCACTTAACGCCACTGGTGTTTTTTTATCTGACTGTTCATAATTCTGATGGATGCAAAGATCCGCAGTCTCAGCATAAAGAAATCATAGTGATAGACGGTTGATCACGATTGAAATGCTTACTCGTATGGGTGATCAACAGGAAATTAATAGTTGTATGCAAAAAAAAGGCAAAAATGATCTGGTTTCACCGTCTCAAATGCGAATATTTTCTCAGTTTCTTATGGTGTAAAATAACAAATTATATATCGTTGGGTTTTAGACCGATGGACAGACTAATATATACAAATATTGGAAATCGAAATTCCACAAATTTTGGAGGATTGGAGGATTAGAATTATTAATCTGTCAAATAATTATCTGTTTCAACAATATAGATTCTGATCAATCACTTCAGGCCCAGCAACATGTAGACACAATTAATTGCTTTACACTCCAGTCGAGAAGCATTATATCATCCGTCTCTCTGTCTGACACTCTATCCCCGAATATGCCCATGAGTAACACACCCTCTAGTGTTCACACTGCTGCATACCCAGGTACATTACAACCGTCCCAATGAACAACAGTAAACAAACCCCACCAATTTTATAATTTCCTCAATTTCAGCACTATCGATTCAAAATTCGCATTCATGATTTTTACATGCACGGCAACAGCGAGACCCCATTTTGCATGATTGCCAAAAATAAATAAAAAATTCTTATGACACATGCTAAGTTAATGCTCTGCCTCAGATTAGAGCTGCAACAGCTTGAGGATGATTCAGAGTAGGCAAACATTGACATGTTGTGGTGACAGTGCAGGACAGGCACCTAGCATGAACCCCATTTGTACTGTTCCACAAAGAGAAACACTGTAGTTTGAAGCATACACTCTTTGGTTTGACGACACAACTGGAGAAGTATGTCTGTGTTTACCTCTTACTTGACTGTTTTTGTAAATGTCTCATTGTTCTAAAAGCCTAAAAATAAAAAAAATTAAGACTGAAAGAGAAAAATACTTTCTGTTAAATGGTACACGTGGAAACAGATTCAAAGATAAAAGGATAGTCTTCTCTGTGGCGTGAAAGGTACCATGGATGCTTTTTTCATCATCTCCAATGTCAGAAATCTTCCACCAAAGATAGAGTCTTCCCCTGTGTGTGTGTGTGTGTGTGTGTGTGTGTGTGTTCTCTGCTTTCTGAGAAACGACACAATCCAGCTGCCATTCAGACCCTCTGTTCTTACATCGCCTCTTCTTTCACAACTTGTCAGACACCACTATCTTCTCCTTTAACAGAGTAATGGGAGCCTTCAAACCTTTCATCAACAAAAAACAAAACCCACTATTTCACACATTGCCCTCTCTTCTGTTCGAGCGTGACGTTTCGGGACCATCCACAAAACAAACCAAAGACTGACGATGTAACACAACAGCACAGAGGTCACCGACATGAGTAATACACCCGATTCCTCTGTGTGAGATCATCCGAGAGAGAGACACAAGAATCATATCTACTTGGATGCAGGTTTGCATTCGAAGCTAGTGTGCACTTATCAGCATTCTTTCTGCAGCAGATTTTCTCTTAGCTCTCATATTGTCTTGATGCTCAACTTGCATGTACTGTGATCAGTACAAATAACAAACGCTCAGAAGTCCTACACCAATATCAGATATCTCACATTAAATAGAAGAGCAAACAAGCATCCAGATGACAAAAGCTTCAACTGCAGTGCTTCCCACAAATCCCACGCTCCTGTTAATCCTTTCTCAGTAATATGAACAAATAAATCAAATTGAAGAGGAGTCAGATTAAAAACTACCTAAAACCATTACGCAAAAAGCTGTCTAAAACTGTCAAGTTTCGACTTCCCTGGGTTAAGCTTACCAGAGACTATCACTGTGTTCCCTACTACAGGTTACATAAATCACACCACTGCTACTGTATACATGGTTTAAGATCAACCATAGTGGTTGCATGAGTTGCATAATTTCCGCTCCATAATCAAAAGAAAACAAGTCTAACATGGCAACAGAAAACGAACGGTCACACAGATGAACTGTGAGCAACGCAGGAAGTTAGAGAGGACGTACTTGTGGCTGAAGAAAGAAAATACCACAACCTCGAAGGGAGGCTAAGAGTAGCTCGTGACTTAATTACCTCTCAAGGACGCAGACAAGCAAATGACTCAGACACAAGCAGATGCACAAGACAAGAAAGGTGCAATTATTGGATGATGTTCCGTATCAATACCGAAGTTAATCTCTCTGAGCTAACAGGTTGAACGCTGTAGACAATTTATTCTATAAAACCAGTTTAACAAAATAAGCTAAAGCTCTACATATCCAATGCTGCATAAATGGCTATACAAGCCCTTTTCAATTAAAATAGTCTAAAATTGGCCTCACTTTAATCAGGAACTACCTGATCAAAGAGTAACAGAACAAGATCACAGATCTACCTGTACATTCATCCCAACATGAATGTAAAAAGGGGTCAAAAATTTCTATCTATCTATCTATCTATCTATCTATCTATCTATCTATCTATCTATCTATCTATCTATCTATCTATCTATCTATCTATCTATCTATCTATCTATCTATCTATCTATCTATCTATCCATCCATCCATCCATCCATCCATCCATCCATCCATCCATCCATCCATCCATCCATCCATCCATCCATCCATCCATCGAAATTTGTATCAAATCAGGTCCTAGACTACGTGAAAGAAATTACTTTCTAGTAAATGATTTCGCCTTAGCTAAACATACGAAGGAGTTCCTGGGGATACACACTTCTTAACATGTCTTCACCGTGAAGAGTGAGGAGTCGATCTAATAAATAGCAGGTACTCTCTTTTAACTCCCCTTTCCACAATACAATTGGATTAACCCCCCACCCCCTCCTTCTGAAAGCATCCTCCTCATCTCTCCTTTGCTCTCTTGGGGGCACCTTGACTGCTGACAGACATTGCACTCCTGCAAAGAGTGAATTCAGCACCGCGGACAGCTCCACAACAAGCTGGGGCGTCCGTCCACCGCTACGTCACCGACCGTAGGGAAGAAAACACTGCAGTGTTTGACAGAGGGGGCGAAAAATAGACAGAGTGGCCCTTTAATTGGCCATGCATTCTCTATTGATGGTGCCTGGGTGTTTTGCTACAAGACATAAGCTGTGGGGGGTTTGGCAGAAGCCGCAGAAACACAGCATCAATGCGGCTGTGAGATAGGTGGAATTTCAGCTGGAGAGGGGAGGTGGTGGGGCCGATTTGATGAATGGTTAAATGACCACATGTACCTAATCCCATGTAGAAAACAGGATGCTCCTCCTCTGTGGTGCTGTTGGTTTGTCGGAGGCGGAATGAAAAACAATGACGTTAGAGATGGCTACTAGCTGTGCAATTACATAACGGCGGTGCTCTCATTAACATTCGAGTCCATTGCACCGAGAAATCTTCCAATTAAAAAGAAGGCAAGCAAATAAAATAGACCCCTGACTCCTAGCATATGCAATATGGCGTTAAAGGCCATCATATAGACAGTGCGGTGGTGATTACAACGTGTTTGATCGACGCAGTTCACATTCCTAGTCTTGTTTACCCATTTGGCGCATGGAAAGGAACATAAAATGGTTCATCATATCCAAGTCTTGGACACCATATCCATCTAATATAGTGCATTGCTTAACTTGGCAACAGCCTGTGGTTATAATATGGACACATTCGGTGCTGATTTACAGATAAACAATATGCATTGCTTGGACACTGAGGTCACATTTGTTCATTCTGATCATTCGAAGGGCAAGAAAAAACAGCAACACATAAACAACACCCTGCGTTTTAATATAATTCCAAATGAACATAGCGTTGACTGTGCAAAAACCCAAACTAAACGAGTCAAGAATAGAGTTTCGCTGAAAAGCAAAGCCTGCAGTAGTAGTAACCCAAGATGATGCAAGATGCTCCTCTTCACCCTTGGCGAATGGAAACAACGGTACACCATGGAAAATGACGCATGCATAATACACAACTGCCATAGTTACAGCATTACTGATGCAGCTGTAGTACTCGATGGGTCTCGCTTTCACAGAGGGGAAGATGCATTATCCAAGCGATGGAATATAATGCGAGATTCCTTTATCCCTGCGTCGCCCTTTCCTAAAAAGGATGCTCAGCTTCTCGTCCCCCAGTGCACCAATGTGGCACTAACACGGAGCAGACATACGGGCTGACTTACCAGAGATGCTGTCGCTGCTGAGGTGCAGCACTACCCAAAAGCCTATGCTGCAGTTTGAGGAGTATATCCGCTTGCCGTGACAGAAGGTGACCCTGCGTTCTCTGCGAGACTCTGCATCCACTAGATCACGATGCACGCGCAGCAAGGGGGAGCTCCACGGCACAGGCGCGTGTCAGGGTGAGGGTGGGGGTGGCCCAACGTTTCCTTTCAATGGACGACACCACATAGTTCTGCGGGCGAGCGATTGAGCAAATGCAACTTCGACTTTTCGAGTAGCTCTTTCAACATTTGCCACATGAGCTTAAAGGAAGCTTTGCCAGATGTATTTGCATCTGCAGGGTGGAAGAGTGGGTCATTTGTGTTGGCAAGGTTTTCAAGAGGGTGGAAGTTGAGTGGAACCGGAAACTATTTGAGTGCTAAGGAAATATGTTCCACAATAAATATTGGATAATTTCTACAATAATACAATATAGTTTATGTTTATAATTCAGAACGGGGTGAGACCATAGATAGTATAATAATATGGGTGAGACCCATATGTGACTTCCACTTTCCAACCAATAAGGTGAGCGGATGGTGAGAGTAGGCGTCACCGCTTGACTTGTCAATCACGCCCACATTGCACTACACTGCAGGGGAGGGAGATGGAGTGTTTTTGTCCCTTGGCTGGCTAACAGGCCTTCTGAATCTCCATCATCGGTTTAAAGTAGGCAACATAAAGACTGTTGGTGGGTTACCTTGTCGTGCACAATACATACATTTTGTACCAAAGTGCCCTCTATATGGCAGCGGACTGACTTATGTTTGAAAAACCCTGGGTCAGATGTAGCCTAACAGTTAGTTAAAAACTGCAAAAGAAAATCTGATAAAAAATGTGCTTGGTTGATTCATCATGAGGATATTTACTAACACAAACAAAATCCAAATAATTTTCCTTTTAATATTTTGTATTTGTAACCATTTATAGTCTGTGGCAAGTAAATAAGGTCCAATGTAGGGTAAAAGGTCAGGGTACTATCAGATAATTCGTTTTTTCATTGAAACCAATAGAGAAAAAAACTAAATCTTCAGATAGTACCCTAACCATATAATATGTATTGTATACCCATTGCAGACTGTTTCCATTAACATAGCCCTTTTTTAGTGCTTTTTGTAGTAATGGACAAAACCATGAGACACAACACCATCTGCTTTCATTCATTATGAACTGGTACAATAATCATCCTTTTCAAGTTTCCTCTGTCTTTAGTCTGACGTAGGTTATGTGCTAATTATTTAGTTCCCTTCATGAAGAAATGGAAACAACAACATTGAAGTCCGATAACAGCAAGCATCTTTGTTAAATTCGGAGCAAAGATCTATTTTTTTTCAGCTCTGGTCCTCTCAACTTTCAATGGAGCAAAGGCGCCCGTCAAAGCCACTCAACATCTTACACGAACAGAGAGAATGAGAATGCATTAAAGAAGATCAACATGATGCTGTTTGAGGTGTTACTCTAAGGAGCAATAGCTTCATGCCAATGATATGATAAAGCCAGCAACTGTTTGTTATCAGAGCTGTGTGTAAATGCTTTCCTGCGAAGTCAGACACATGATCTGTTAATCTTTTTTTGACATATTGTATCAACTGCATGCCTAACCTTGACCCCCTAACCGTCACAAACAATTTAATAATCACATACCGATTATATAATCCAAATCTTTATTCCACTCTTAACACTGACATCACTTTTTCAGAGCTGAAGTCTGATGAGATGAAATCTAAGAAGGCCTTTTCTCTTCTCTTGCTTTATACTTTGATAAAAACCAACACAATATCAAGGCCTCCTCTACTCTGGATGCTGTCAAGAGGATTATATTGGCAGATTTTCATTTGCTCATCAAATTCTCTTAATGCTAGGAAAACTAAAGCCTTCTGAGGAAGGAGCCTGAAGCTGCAATCGTTTTTTTTGGTGTGTTTCTGTCTACTGATCAAGTTTAGCTCACAGATAATGTCCTATATTTACAATATAGCACACCAATTAAATGTATTGGCCAGTTTCAAATGGATAAGCAACATTTGAAAGATCATGGCCATGGCAGAAAACAAATTATACCATCAGCAATGCAATCCAAAGGTGTTAAGTGACATCTAGTGGCAATAGATAGAAGGTGCAAAAACAATGACTGAACTTGCAGTAAATGCAGTGAGGATAATATGAGACTCGATTGTTTTATTTTTAAATCTTTGAAAATATTTATGATTTCACAACTGTAGAAACAATAGAAAGAAACCAAAACAACAACAAAAAGAAAGCAGAAAAAGAGATATGAAAATAAGGAATGAAATAAAGGGGGAAATCAAGGAAGATCATTTTAGCAATAATTAATGGGTTTGGTTGATTACTATAGTACTTTACTTAATGACAATTTCTCATATAGTCCCCAAAACAATTAAGATTAGAGAGAGAAAAATATAACACAAATTTGTGTATCAGTACTTAATTTTTTCTCCCGTTGATCATTTCACAACAACTGAGTTTTATTTTGTCTATCTTTTTTATTTGTGACTGTTTGGAGGCACCTGACCTTCAGGTTGCGAATCAATGGACTAAACAGACTAACAATAACAAGTGGTAAAAAGTAGTTAAAATGCTTATGAAGTCATAATATGTGTTCTTGACAGGGATCATTTAGTACAATTTGTTTGATACTTTTAAATGTTTTGCTGATAACATTTCTGTACTTTTACTAACTGTAAGTACAATTTTAAATGCAGGACTTTGTTATTTTACATTGTGGCTATCCAACCTTGATTCATGTAAACTATTTAAATGTTGTTTCTATGTATCTTGTATGTTAAATCCTGAAAGTGATTATGGAGTAACATTAAAATACAAATTGGCTTCTGAAATTCTATGGAGAAAAAGAAAAAAGTTTCAATATAAACTAATACACTCCTGTATTGGAACCTACACAGTAAGTCATGTATTTGCTTTGCTCTTATGTGATTTTGAAGCACATCTGACATCTGAACATCACATTAAAACACATTTTTGTACACAGGTTTGTTGATTGCATCTTTTAAAATAATCCATTGTTTTAAGAGTGACAATGATCAGAATCGGAATTTTGAATGTTCCACCACAGATCATAATGACATCAAAGAGGTTCTACAGTAGTTATGGTGCGTTCCATACATCAGACAGTGTGGACAAGTGTCATTCTACTCCAAGCTTCTGGACAAGAAACAACTTCTTAACACAACCTCTGAACCCAACCAATCAATAAAGTCCAAACGACAAGAGAACTACTAAACAACTTGATACATTCTTCAGCTGACACAGGTAAATCAAATGTTCTGTTATATATGATAGCAAAGTTTCTGAGGTCGAGCTAGACTGTAATTTATAACTACAAAAAGAAAGTCGACTGAAATACAACATCAGTGTCTATGTGAACGTTCATAAATAAAGTATTTCATTATCAAGACGTTATGGTGGGAGGAAAAGCATCTGTAAATGACCACAATTTATCGGACCTGAGTGACAATGGTATTTGGGAAATTGTTAATCTCAAATAAAAATTTGGACATAGTTTGGCTTACTGCCTACTGGAAACTACTGCAGGAAATGAAAATATTTTGTCTGTACACAAAAAGTGTTACCTAATTTAAATGAGTAAGGAGGAGCTTTTAAACAATACAAATCTGGTTCCTGATGCTCTTTCGACATTTGTACAACTATGGTTTTAATTATAGCAGCTAGCTTCAATTTTCTGTTAAATCTGGGGTCATATTTTCATAGAAAGTGGCTGTTTAGGTTCCACTTTATTGGAAGTTGATGGATGCACTCGGGCCCTCATACACAAAGATGTTAAAGTGTTTCGCTAAATGCTTAATTGTCTGCAGGCTATATCAAATAACATGAACACATTTTGCTTTCAGTTCTCTTTGCAGAAATGGACAATCTACCCATCATGACCCAAATCTCAGAAAACTACAAAATGCTAAGAGTTCTGGGACATGGATGCTATGGCCAAGTCATCAAATGTTTCAAAAAGGACACTAGAGAGACTGTGGCTGTTAAGGTTCTCAAACGGAGAAATACCAAGCATGACAAGATTAGGGAGGTGAGCTACCTTTTCATTTCATTTCATTTAACTTTTATTTATCCTCGAGAGACCAATTGAGGGGTGACCCTCATTTACAATGACGTCGAGTTCAAACAAATTCAAAGGAAAAACAACAATGCATAAACAATATTCAATGCAAATACATCAAATACACAACAAGTGAAGAGAAAAACTATTGAAACATTTACACAGTGGTGAAGAGTGGTAGCAATTAAAATTAAATGGGTGAAAGTACAATATAGCCTAATTAAAACAGTTACAGGTAGAATTTGGCAGATTTAAGATAGTTTGTTTAAATTGGTTAAAGGATATGAAGGTATTTAGTTTAATTTGTTGCTGTAAGTTGTTCCAGGAGTCAGGGGCACTGAAGCTAAAAGCTGTCTTTCCCAGCTCAGACCGGGCTTGTAGGACATAAAGCATAAGCATGTCAGTGGAGCGGGTCTAATAAAGCCCATCTGAAAGTTGCAGCATTTCTGTTAAATAACGAGGAAGCTTCCCGGTCAAGGCTTTGTAAATAAAAATGTGCCAATGTGCGTCACGTCTCTCTTTAAGGGAGGACCACCCAACCTTTTCATATAAAAGACAATGGTGTGTGTCTACAACTCAAATATCTATTTTTACTCAGGACATTGCCCGATTCATCCTAAAAATGCTCTATAATATAAATTGCTGATGACATAGCTCCTTCAAACTTTTAATTTATCCCCAGGTGATCATGCTGGAAAAACTCAAATGTTTGGACGCCGATATGTTCAACATCGTCAAATGCCACGAATCATTCCACAGGTTCGACCGGACATTCATGGTGTTTGAAATTCTTGATAGGAGCATCTTAGATCACATAAATGAGACAAAATGTGCCCTGATCCCTTTAAATGGCATCAGGACCGTCATCCGAGATGTAAGGACAAAGCAACAGATATAATGTAAAATTTGAAGCATTATTTGTCTTTCAATTTGGCACATCCTTCATATGATGTGATTGAATTTACCTGCAGCTGGCCATTGCATTTCTGGGCCTGAAGGGAGTTGGACTGATCCACACAGATTTGAAACTGGACAACATCATGTTGGTGGATCATAAGAGACAGCCATTCAGGGTGAAGCTCATTGACTTTGGCTTGGCTCTGGAGAAATCCGAAGTCAAACCAGGAATAGGTGTTCAGCCCCTTCCGTATAGGTGAGACCCTTACATGTATTTATCATAAATGCTTCAGTTCAAGTTACGTGACAGTTTCCAAACACTTCCAGGTCTTTTAAAGGGGAAACCGTATATATACAGTATAGAGTATTAGTTGAGCTAAGAATGTGTTCAGAATACTCCAGTATCATGTTTGAGCTTTTTCAAAGACCATTAATGGAATCATCATGCCAAGGCTCAATGGACAGAGTAGAAAAGCTTTTGAATGGGTTGGGATAAGGCCCTGCCAGCAATTTGCTGTGACATCCTTGTACAGATGATAATTTTTATTTTGGGGTGGATATATGTCAAATGCCACGTTGTATTTCTTCTGCCTTAAACATGACAGTGTTCTTAATTTTTATTTCAAACTCAGGTCTCCTGAAGTCATTCTGGGCGTCCCATTTACTGAGGCCATTGACATTTGGTCTCTTGGCTTAGTAATGGCTGAGATGCTCCTTGGATTTCTATTTTTCCCAGCTCAAAGCGAATATGATCTGGTAAGAACTATTGCTGGTTCACTTCTACAGAGTTCATAATGTATGTAGTATTGTTTTGACATGTACTTATAGCTTACTCCAAGAGCAGGCACACCACACACAGACTTTACAGCTAGCAGCTCTGTGAGCTACACTGTTTGCACACTCTCAATGACCATGCTAAACTGTTGTTGATTAGCATACATAATATTTAACATGTTCACCATATTAGCATGCGAACATATGGTAAATAGCAATAATCCCAATGTATGGCTAAATATGATGAACATATTTAGTTTTGCGAGTATTAAGTCAAACAAAATTATTGTACACAAATTCAAAGTTTTACCTGGTGGTGGCTAGATGAAAACTACAGATTCCCAATTACAACATAAATAGGGTAAACCATCCAGTTGTTGGCATAACAGGAAAGTATCACTAAACTCAAAATCACCAAGTTGGATGCCCAAATGTCTACACAAAGTGTCATAGCCTTCAAGTAATTATGTCTGGACTTAAGATTTTGGCCGATATTGCAATCCTGCAACCATATCTAAAATCATACAAAGTAGTCAATAATGATGTATGTTGTGTTTTGTCTTCAGCTACGTTTCATCACTGACCTCCTCGGACCACCCAATACAAATCTACTTAATCGTGGAAAAAAAACATACCGGTTTTACAAAGAAAAGAAGTGCTACTTCTACAAGGGGTGGAAATTAAAGGTATATACCAATACTGTTGTTTATTATTGTTGTTTATTATTTGTATATTCTATTTCTGTTTGAAATAATGTCAAACAAGTGATTGTCTGTTGTCTATATTTTATGTTTCGGACCCTAGGAAGACTAGCTCTCACTCCGGTGTGTTGCTAATGGGAATCCTAATAAAATCAAATCAAATCAAAAGCCACACTGGCCAAACAGGATACATTGTAGAGTATAAGAGAGATAACTCTGATGGAATAGTTACTAAAAGTACATTTTGGTCTAATTATAGACACCAACCGAGTTTCGGAGAGAAACAAAAATAAAACCTGTGGAAACCTGGAGATGTCGTTTTTCCTCTTTGGATGAGCTGAAATCAGTAAGTTCTCAAGTAGATGATGCTTGCAGACGAACACCAAAAACTGCCTGTTTTCATGAGCTTTTTGTGGCTGTTTTGAATTTAATGGTTTGATTTTTTCAAAATGTAGTATAAGACCACGCATAAAGCAAATAGTGAAGCGGCTGCTGAAAGGAGTGCTTGTGTCGACTTGCTGAAGGAAATGCTTCAGGTGGATCCTACAAACCGGATTACTCCAAGTCAAATCCTGGCCCATCCCTTCATTACAAGGAGATACCTCAGCACTCAGTAAGTGTGTGTGTCCAAGTCTGTTTATTACTTTACAGGTTAGTGTGAAAAGTATTTATACATATATTGTGTATATAAGCACAACCATACAATCCTAAATGTGTTCTTTGGTAGCAATGAAACTGCAGCTGTTAAATCAGATACCATGGATCAAACTATCTGCAACACCAAAAACAATGCAGAGACCAAGGCTGATAACAGGTGGGTGATAACTTTTACTTTTCAGTTGTATTATGTGCTTGAAAATGACTCGTTTGTTGTACTGCCAGAATAACATTTGCTCTACAATCAGCACATTTCTGACTCTGAGGGGATTAGCGTAATGTTAATGAACAACAAATTTAAGGGGAGCACAATTTGTTTAGTGCATATATCTATACAATTTTTTTTGTCACTTTTAGAAGCTCTCTTAAATGTGAACCCTCCAGCAGATGCTCTGTAATCTCTCGGCATAGAGTCATCATGGTTCAGCCAGCTGAAAAGACCATGCGGAGTGAAGAAGTTACAGAACAGAGAGGCGACATGAGGTAAGAAAGACTTTCCAAATGTTGTCATACTCAAGATGACGTTGCCTGGAAAACCATCTTTTATTTGGCACACAGGTTATTAGACAACATAAGTATGCAAACATGTATCCTGTGATCAATTTAAACATTAAGGCCTAAATGTTTCCTTTGGTAGAAATGACATGGCACCAGTTGAAACTAGTGTGGATCAGGATATCTGCATCACTAAAAACCATGTGGAGAACAAGGCTAATGATAGGTAGGTGAACTCATACATTTAAGTTGTACTATGTGCTAGAAAGGACAGTTTTGTTGTACTGCAAGTTTGAAACATTTGCTTTAACCTCAACATACTTCTGACTCTCAGGGGAATTGCTTAATGTTACTGAACAACAAATTGTAGTGGGGCACAATTAGGGCATGTTTAAAAATTCATTGTTTTACCTGTAGAACCTCTTGGCCAAGAGTCATCATGGTTCAGCCAGCTGTAAAGACCATGCGGAGTGAAGAAGTTACAGAACAGAGAGGCGACATGAGGTAAGAAAGACTTTCCAAATGTAGTCATACTCAAGATGACATTGCCTGGAACCCATATAGTATTGCTATAAAATCTGTATGAGTTCAACATGTTCAACAGACCCCCCCCCCCCAAAAAAAAAAAAAAAAATATATAATTTCACTTTTCCCTTCTAATCTGGATAGGCACGGCTCTGATGATCTTAATGGATATCTATGGATCAACAATGTCTTTATGTGTTTGTGTAGTCCCCAGGGTATGCAGCTCGAGATGACCAGTCTGGAGGCTTTTGTTGATAGCGACCTCTTGTTGAAACCTGCTAGCGAAATCAAACCTCTTCATAGAGACCTTGTAATTGAGTCACTAAGTGATAGTGACATAGCAGACAGTGGTATGGACTGTAACATCAAGGGCATCCTACTGCTTCCTCAGGACTTCTTGCATGCAGAAGGTAAGACATATTCAACTCTCCTCGACAAAATGTCATGTCTCTTAATTTACAGTAATTCCCTGTTATTTGATTACAACACTGAAAATACCTTTAATTTGCAGAGGATGCTGACCATGAGAAGAAGAAGAAAAAGAAGAAAGGAATCCGAAAATTCTTCTTTACTTTAAAGAGGAAGTTTTTATGCTGCTTTTGTTTTCGGGAGGATAACTATGTGTATGATTTTAAGGGAAACTAACTCTCTCAGGCATAGTTTAACATCAACCGTTTCAACTGCACTTAATGGGTGGAGTATATGGTGTCCAGAGAACGCGTGTCTGTATACTAGTCTACCTGGATGTAGCCAACGAGTATCGCGATCGCAACAGATAATGTCGCCAAACTCCTCCCCTTCCTCTTCTCCAATGTAGCCAATCGTTTATGCTCTGCTCAGAACGGGAGACAGAAACAGAAAGTGCACTCATGTGTTTGATGGTATCCTCTTATAATAGGTCCATGATAGTATCCAACTCATAACGTTGCTGCACACATGTGCACGCGTCATTAACAGAGTCTGTCAGCACCTTTTATATTAGGTCCATTGTCTGCACCAAATTGCACTATTTTTAAAGGATATGTTGCGGCTTCCTGGGCTTAGCGCCGCCCAAGACAATTTTGATTGGTTTAAAGAAATGAAAACAGGCAAGCCCCCAATCCTCAAAACGATACAGTGTGGTTCCAGACCATGCTACTAGCTGTAGCTTGGTTGGGCTATGCAAGACTATATGTATATTATCTGCAATATTTGACACTGAGAGCTAGTACTTTTTCAGTGTGCACACACTACGGACAGGTAGCAGATATTGAGTAGATATTTGCTGAATTTGACAAAAAGTGTTCTGGATCACAATGACTGCGCAGGCCTTCAATCGGGCTTAGATGTTTTCGAAAAAATTTACCAACTACAAATACAAAAACTACAGACTACAAATAACAAGAACATTGTTTTAGAGCTCAAGCATGGTACACTTCTTTGACCCTGACACGGTTGGAAGAGGTGTGCTTTGGCACAGAACACATGCTAATGAGGCAGCACCAGCTTGTGCATCGACGGTGGTCGAAGTCAATTTATATGAGACTGTTCCCCCCAATAGGTCCATGTCCATGAGCGCAACGGACATTTAAAACAATGTTGCCGAAGGACTCTCGTTGGTCTTACGTTCACTACAAATTTGACTAGATGAACATATTCAAAAACAATCGGATACAAATACGTTCCAGAACCCGAACCCACACATATTAAGATGTGTCGCGTGTTGGCAAGAGGCAATCATGATCAGGGCCGGATCTTTTGAAGCAGTGTGAATGCAGGCTGGGCCTGCATTCACACATAGTAAGGAGTGAGGGAGGAAATCGCTCTTAAGCACGGCACAGATAAACTGGGCAAAGAGTGAGTGCAATCTTCCATTGTCCAGTAAAGTTGGAAAAATATTGATAGATTTTAAATTGCGGGTTCAATAACTCATGAGCAAAATGTTATCAAATCACAAACGATGCATCATTGCTATTATCGTGAGGTCTACAAATATTCAATACGTTCACCCTAATTCATTGCAGCTTCCCCAAAATCACTTCAATCAATGGTCTCTTGTTAGTTAATTTACAACACTTAGTTTAGGAAAATGTGCTTTTAGATAATTTTGGGGATTTGTTTTTATTATCTTTATTGGAAAAATGTTCAAGATGTTAACCTTTATACAGATTAGTTCCACCTGCAGGGGATCCCTGGTGGTTTAGCTGAATTTGGTGGTAGAACAAAGTGTAAGGGTGAAGTTATTGATACTTTATACAATAAAACTAACTTAAAAAATTGCCCAAAATTATATTCAAGCAAGTTAGTTTTCCAAACTAAATGATTTAGTATAATCAGGAGTTGACCTCTGGTGGTTGAATTGGATTTGGTGGTAATCAATGATTAATGGTGAAGTTATTGCGAATGCTGCACTGTATAAGAGTAAATGTATAGAATATTTTTTTCGCTACCTTTGTAGACGGTCCTAGCACTTATTATAACACAAGCCCACCAAAAGGAAGGGCAAAAGACAATGACAACAAATAATAAAGGAGAAAAAAAACAAAAAAAAAACAAGACAAAACAATACTGAGATAATAACAAATAATAATACAATAATTAATTAATTAATTATATTAATAAATATAGTATCAATAAAAAATAATCACTCAATTTTGTTCTTCAATTTGGTCTTAAGTCCAAAGTGGACTCATCACCTGACGTGAGATGAGTGTGACTGTTTTGAATAAATTATAATTAATTAAGCGAGGTTATTGGATTAACAGAAAAAAAACATACTGAAAAAATAAACTCTGTACAATGGTTCAAACAGACATCTGAAATTACCATTATTGCTTATAAAAAATACCTATGATCCTATATCTATTATAATGGATATAGTGATGTGAAGACATGGCGTAGGTTGTTACAATGAAGTTGCAGTTCAGAAATCCCACTTGATACCTGCCAACAATTTAAGCTATACCCGGAGCTAATGCTACAAACCGTTCCCCGAGTGTCCCGTCTCCCAAACACCACACTGTCTTGTGCCGTTCTGTCTGTCTTGCTTGTACCATCCTAAGTTATTTCAATTCTAATTCTTATTTTGTTCTTTTTTAAGTGCCTTGCAACAAGAGCATGAAGCAGAACACAACAAACTACTGACAACATCATATCCAGAGTGAAGTGGGCCGACTGCGTGCCTTGACGGCTGGGAGGAATTGCTTGTGGTGGATGTGAGATTAAATGATGAAATAAAATGTAATGTTAATCACATCTGAATGATGTTTGTTTGTTTTTTACTTTAAATTCAAGATATTTGATTCAAAACTATGTAAATGTGTAGGAGTTTATACTGACATGATGTATTAGCCTACTTTTATGTCTCAAAGAATCCTGCTGTAGCAGTATTGATTTAATACTTTTTCAATGGTAAATCAATGATTGAATTTAACTTGAACCAAAATTGGTTTTATTTATTTTAATGTTTTTTCCATCATTGAAACAATGTTATTTCAGGGTGCAAAACATGGTCATAAATCAACCAAAACCATCAGAAACACAACATTGTTTCAATGTTAATTAGATCAACGCATCAACCTTGATTCAATGTTGAATCAATGTTGTTGTTGTGTCTGCTATCTGGGTAACGATTCTCTTGACAATAGATAAGACAAAATTCTGAATTGCCGAGGTGATTAGACCAGAGTTATGAGATAATATCCCCGTTAATTCTTCTCCATACCATAAACTCATTCGTTAATATTTCTAACTCTAGTGGGAGGAGCGGAGAAGTTTTTTTTTTTTTTTTTTTTGAGAAGTGGGAGGATCAAGCATTTCCTGTTTCCATGGTGAATCATGTTATCAACGATCCATTGACGATGGCTTTTACGCACGCTCTCAACACAGAGTGAACACGCTCAGGGCCTGTGTCCACCTAACGCCTTTTTCCAGCGGGCCCTCAGAGTTGATTGACCCAAGGCTGATCCGCGATCCACTGTTCTGAAACGATAACCCAGAGTTGCTCATCTCAGAGTTGACCAGCGCAGGATTAAACTCAGAGTGTGTTAATCCTGCTACCTGAAACAGGCATCTGTTCTATCTAACCACTGAGTGAACTGCAGAGGGCCCAAGAAAAAAAGGAAAGCACCGTAGTATAGTTCAATAATGATAATTAGAATAAATACCAATGTGTATGTATATATATTTATTAAAGAGGCCCTATTATGCTTTTTCAACTTGTATGACCTATAAACGTTGTTATTATGATTTATAGTCATGTCTCACTATACTAAAGTGTCAAGTAATGACTTACATGCATTTAGACGTATTCCCTGCTGAGCGTCTAGGGTGGCTGTGCAGAGTGCTAAACAATAGGGCAGCCGGTCGCGATTCACTTGTTCAAATTTCCGAGATTGATTACGTAGAGAATCCGGATTTTTCCATGTATGGAGTATGGTAATGCTGCAACGTGGTCAGGCATGGCTCAGGCACGCTCCAGCCATTCCCCCACCTGCCTGCTCAAATCTGATGCGCGCCGCTGAAAGTGTTCCGGAAGGTAACCAATCACAACGAGTGGGGTTGGCAGGAGGGGGGCGAGGGGGCGGAGAAGCACAAAGCTGAGTGTGGACAGAGAATGCTGAAATCGCTGAGATGAGAGGAAGAGCTTCCCGAAAATCTACATGGATTTTTGTGCTGTGATTCGTGTCAGGTTGCTCTATAGCAGTGCTTCTCAAATGGTGGGGCGCGCCCCCCTGGGGTGGCGCCGTGAGTTGTCAGGGGGGGGGGGGGGGCGCAGGTGGCCTTGATTTCCAACTGAAAAAAGAAAAAAAAAAAATGGGGGGGTTTTTTTTGCTAGCGAGCTGATGTGTGCTTGTGTATGGTCATAACCGCGCGAAAGGCCGCGATATGCAGTAAATAAATGTCCACATGTGTCTTCAAGTATCTCTGTAGGCTATTTGAAAAGAAATCAAGCAAGTAGACTAATAATAACATTAATGAATTATTGGTTATCATATCACAGAAGGCCTATTGGCTATACTAATAAAAAAACACCACCTTCACTATGTTTACATTTTAAAAATGTTTTGAATGAAATGCAAACCTCAGTTAGTCATTTGCTCTTGTTTCTCTGTCCTGAGATTCACACAGACTGAGTAGTCTTGTTTAAATGTTACAAATTGAGCTAATAAACTGAACTTCAAATATTGTTTAAGTTGCTGCAGAAGTTCTTCTAATTTGATAATAAGGTGATTGTATGCAGAATGCTCATGCCAGAAACTCATACAGTGTTTTTGTACAGATAAATAAATAAATATTAGCAGGTTCTCAATAGTAGCCTATTTCAATTTAGGGGGGGGCGCGAAAAAAAATTCTGTTCCCTAGGGGGACATTACAGAAAATAATTGAGAACCACTGCTCTATAGGAGTCATTAATGATAAATTAAGACCAGAAAAGTAGTATAATAGATCTTTAACTTTATTTAGCCTACATTTTATTTAATGTTTTATTTTTTTTTACTATATCAGCCTCTATTACTGCAATGTGCATCCACCAATTCACCATTTTGATGTCAATGCTTCTTACCATAAACCCCTGCCCTTCTGAAAGTGCTGCTCGCTGCAGGAAATGCTGTAACTGAAGCGGTTGCTGAGTGGTTTCCTCTCGGTATGTGGGGCAAGAAGGTCCTTATTTGCCCTCTTGCTGCATTATCTCCTTGTGTGATACAGTGCACGGCCGAACAGCAGATCATTTTCCCACAATAATGCCAACGATGCTAGCTATAGCCTACTGCCAGTTCACAATATGGTTCAAATATATTTCGGAACAAAACGCATAAAAATAACTAGGCCTAACTGTTAGTATTGTGTATGCGTACCCAACACGTGTGCAGGTGAAATACTATTTAGGATAAAGCACACGTGAAGGAAGGGGGAGCACTTTTGAACATATAATATGCCTGTTTGTGAGGTCATGCTGCTTTTATTGTGAAGGGCCCGGACGGTCAGGAAGTGTCAATGCGTTCACTGCTAAACGAAGAAGAGCTGAGAGAGAGAGAGACACACACACACACACCGCACAAACACAGTGAGTGAGCAGTAACTTGAATGTATTAAAAGAACAGGTGTAATTACTCTCATTAGAAATCAGCACGGTCTGGATGCAGAGGTTTGTTTTAAAGCTTGTGTGTGCGCATTAAACCAACTTGTCAGTAACATTGCCATCCAGCAGCGCAGCTAACGGTAACATCGCAGTAAATATTCAGTGTTTATGGAGCTAATCGGCGGCGGTGTATGCGGAAATGTTAAACGTAAGCTCAATGACATACTTAGTTTTATTCTGGTTTAAATTGCTAGCACAGTAAGAACGGACCGTGTGAATTTGACATGCAAATACCAGCAAACCAACCGACTGTAGCAAGAAGAAGAGTGATTTTACGGTGTTTGCTAACATGTCAATATCTGTTTAAATTGCACTAATTCCCCATATATAACGCATCTACCTCAAAGTAACTATTCCGTTTCCTTGATTTAAACCGTATGCAACTTCTTTTCATTCCCTCAGATTTTCTCGCTGATTAGGAAGGGCACTGATACCATGTGGGAGTCACATGAACGACAAGATGAGGCATAAACAACAAGGGGGCAGTTTGAAGAGAGAGCCACCGTACAGGGACTGCCGCAGGGAGGGGGTTTGCTGCTGTTAAAAGCCCCCTTTGCTGAACATATGCAATGAACAGCACCACTCAGCCCCCTGCCACCAAAGGTGGAGATGTGGCAGTTAGCTATGTGTTGGTGCCACTCTTCCTCATCACAATCGTTGGAATAGCTGCAGCTGTGGTAAGTGAGTGGTTGGGTCTGTTGGCAAAGGATAACCTAGGCCTACGTAAAGTTAACTTGCTGTAAAAGAAATAGCTGCTACAGACAGTCATATATAGGAATTCATGAATGATAAGTAGAACTATTACCATGTGATAATTCAGAAATGAGAGACCTGTTGTGCACAGTATGTATAATGCTGTAATTTTGTCTTTTTCAGTACATGTATATTCGAAAGAAAAGGAGGTAAGGCTTTTAATCTGTCAACTGATTGCATGGCACAATGCTTTAGTGATACACTTGATTGGTTCACTTCTTTGTCTCAATTTGATTCACTACACAAGTATTTGTTTTGTGTTTTCAGACTTGACAGACTCCGCCATCAGCTTTTACCAGTTTACACATATGATCCGTCAGAGGAGATCCATGAGGCCGAGCAGGAGATGCTGTGGAAGGAAGAGGACACAAGGGTATGACCATAATGCGTTATCGTTTTCCACATTTTTAGAGTTTGGGATATTTTATGACACTACCATAATGTAAGATATGCATCTCTAAACGCAGGGGAGTTGGATGAAGCATGGCTAATCTTAACCCTTTTGACCCCGTTTTCCACAAAATACATGTAAACCATTTCCTTGTCGGTTGCGCTATTCACTGTACCAGCCCAGCAGTTCCTCAAAAACACCAAACACCGTTTTTTTGGCAGTTTCATATACCACATCTATTACAGTGTGCACATTTCATGTTTTCTTAGAGTAAATCCAAAAGTAACTTACTTGCTTCTGATACTCCTGGTAAAATAGATGGTTAGGTTCACAATATCACGAGAGAACTAGAGAATGTTGGACTTCCAGCCCAAAAGAAATGCAGTGAGCTATGAAATACACTAGGTGGCAATGTTGACCAGTGACAGTTTAATGGGAAGAGCAAAGGCATCACAACAAATTCGATATTGGTTAAAGAAGTTGTTATGCCATTTAAATAAAAGGGGTAGTTGACGTCTTTTGAGATATGTCGGTAAGCGAGGCCTGTGGGTTCTCCTCAGTAACCAGGACACTGTTGCTGGGAAGACATGTTGCATTTATGTATTCTTTTTTTATGTACAAATGAAACATAATTTACCTGTGCTTGAACTTTGCATTTTATGTCCTTAGATTGTACAAGGTTGGGCCAGAAGTTATCAACAGCGACGCCCTCTACTGACCAAAGATGTTAGTGCATGATGGCAGTTAAAGAACATTTACAGTGTGGAGACAACCTTTGACCACAGATCAGTAATTTTATTCAACTCATGCAAAAAAAAACATTTTTTTTTCTTTTCTTTTGCTACCGTTATCTTTCAGTACTTCAACAGTGTGCATTTCGGTTTCTTCAACAGTGTGCATTTCGGTTTCTCCTGTTTGTTTGCACAGACAAAAAGTGACTGTTCATTTGTGTGGTTCTGATGCCAATCCTGTGTGCCTAACAGACGCAGTACCTTTTAAACTTATTTATTTGAAATTATTTATTCAAACTTTTTATTGTGTGGAATCTATCTGAAGATATAGGTTTCTGTAGTTTTCACAATGTTGTTGGGGCGAGCAGACATGATCCTGTGGGTTGCAGTAGGCATTTGCTCTCACTTTTATTTTAGGTGTGTATTCACAGTTTGGTAAGAGTATGAATGGTCTGCACTAGTTAAAAATCTGCACTGGATAGATTGTTGTATAAAGGGTAGTTGCACTGCATTAAAAAACAAATATGTCTTCTTTGATTAAATGCATTTTCACAATAACGTCACATTTGTTGACTTTAAGCACTGCTGTATCACTTCCAAAAATAGTTTAAAATTTCAAAATTTCATTTTGATAAAGATAGCAAAGGGTTATTTGTTTGGAAAAATTTACTTCGGTTTTATTTCAAGTCAAAAGGTCGAACGGTTTGGTTTTAATTTGCCTCTCAGAGTTAAAATAGCTGCCCCACTATCTGGATCTTATGCGGTTTAGCCAAAATCCTATGACTCTTATCAATGGCATGAAAAGCCAGATATGGATGTAAATAACACCAACATCCTCTTATCCCCAGAATGAGCTGTGACTAGTGCCCTAAATATGTCCTGTCTACAGGGCATGGCACCAGCACAAATTTACCTCCAGCTCAGATGAATGCCATAGGTCTGACTGTATCAAACACTCAGGAAACCACCTTTTTTGTTGTCTTGAATTGTAAACTTTCCTCTGTTTTTATTTGCTTTGGATTTGTGAATTTAAAGTAAATAAAATTATTAAACTTGTAAACTGTTGTTGAAGGTGAACATGTATAGTATTGGTTTATAAATGTGTTTGACAGATAATGTCTGAACTTGGTGTAATCATCTAGACCTTCTGCAGAATGAGAATGGGCTTTTTATGTAGATGTTTCCTGTAGTCATTTCCTACAAGTTCCACACTGCTCTCACTTGTCATTTTCTATGCTTTGTTCCTTGATTGGTTTCTATATACAATAGGGTCGTCACAATTTAAACTCCATATCAGAAATGGTTTTATTGCCAGGTACGTTCACACATTCAAAACATTTGCTGTGGTCAGACCGTGCACACTATGAACATAAACAGATAACAAGCATCTTAAATAATATAAATAGAATATTTACAATACAGTTATCAAAGAAATATGTGCATTTGTCTATTTGAAAAAGGAAGATCAGAGGTGATCCAGTGAATATGGATCCATGTTAATGCAACACATAGTGGTCGTAGTACGTTTGGAAGAAGTTGTTCTTATGGGAGGTTTCGGTCCTGAAGGACCGCAGCCTCAATTGCAAGACATCGCTTTTCATTGGTGAAAGCCCTGGTTGCCTTATCACTGAAGGCGCTCTTTTCAGGTTGCACTTGACAAGCCGAAGAACTACTAATGTGAATTAAGCAGTATGGTCTAAAAGTTCCCCCTTCAGACTATTATACCAGTGTGTTGCTGTCAGAGATACATTGATATGATGATTTGACCATGTAAATAAAGTGATAAATTATTTGTTGATTGTCTTTTGCTGCCTAATTAGTCTAGCAGTCCACATGCTGTGAACAAAATGTAAAAGTATATTTGGTTTAGCCTTGTAATGCCTCACTGAAAAAAAAATTACAAATGACAAAGAAAATTCTCTTTATTGACCATTTCTGATACAAATTGTTGTAGGGCACCATAGAAATATAGACATTGTACATTTATATACGGTGTACATTAAAAAGAATGATCCCATCCTGTTGATTTTACAGTATATAAATGACCAGAGTAGTTGGAGGATGTATGAAAAAAAGACATGAAATGACCATTGTATGGAGTATGGTGACGATGGCTGTGTGGTTGTGCCCAAACACACTGTGGCCAACAGAACAGTTGAGTGGAAACAGCGCCCAGTCTATCAAACACACAAAAAATTGTCCATGGAAAAAAAATATGAACCAACATTTCAGTGCACCAGAATTTTTTTTTTCTCTTTTATTATTTAAAGGATACAAACACACCTGCTAATCTACCACAGTCAGCACACACAGTTGTCAAGCTGACAGGTCTCCCTGACTTGCTTCACACATTAAAAAAATTAAACCTGTCTGCAAGCTCTGTTTTTGAGTCACAAATGTACAGTCAGGTTTAAAAAAAAAAAAAAAAAAAAACTTTGAAATAACGGCATCTTTCCAACTAAATCCAGAGGTTACATGTAAAACAACAGAAAACCAGTTAAATGCAATTATATGGTAAAGTAAGCTGTTGAGTGAGGTATGAAAAAACCAGGCCTTGTATCGCCTGTTTGCAGTTTTCCGGGTTTCGTAACTGAGGTTGTAGCAGCTTAGGTGTGTGGAAAAACCCAGTTAAGTGGACTGTGACTGCGGGTTCCCTGACACTTAGAAATACAAACACATTTTTTGTCCTGTTGCAGACAGCATACAACACACATCTTCAAAAATACTAAGAAAAGTAGATTACCGTACTAAGTGATGACAGAAGGACCAAGCTAGGTGAAGCAGTGAGAACTAGATGGAATGAGAAAAAAATAAAAAACACAACAGTCCTGTTGGATGGTCGTGCCACCGACTATCCTCTATTACAATCAAACTCCTTGTTTGACCAATTGCATTTTGCCTTATGAGTGATTGGGTGAGTGCATGGAAACCGAGGACCGTGTGAAGACAAAGACGCCAATGTAACAGCAATTGTAAAAGCTCCCTGAAGAAAGGACACTGATGCTCTCAGCCTAGAACTGTCAAATCTATCCTTTAAAAACACATTATACCAAAAAAAGATTTAAGTTGTATTATACCATGAAAAGCAGCACACTCATGTTTTTATTTAATCATTTTGTTTCTATATATGGTATGTAACCCAAAAGGAACAAACACAGTAAGTCTGATCAGACTATTCTGATTACTAACAATGTACTTTACATCTCCCCTAGACACGCAGAGGATTAGAAGGAAGTTATGAGAAGCATAGCTAAGTCTAAATTGTCCAACATTAGGGGGGTAAAAAGTGGTGAAGATGACTCTGCTTAACTGGTGAGCCAGGAAGGGCGCGGTGAAGAGGGGTGACATCTGTGATGCAGGTTAGAAATGGGAGAAAAAAAAACATCTACCATCAGTTACCTATTCTCATCCTAAACGCTGAAGCTCAACTCCATCTATATAATACGAGGCAAAAGGAGAGGTTAACCACTTCACACAAAACACACAAAAAAAACAGCAAGTATAGGTAAAATTCACCTTTGTCCAGTACAAAACATGGAGAGAAATCTATATGCCCTACCATCTCAGATGCGGGTACAACAAATAAGTAACATTAAGCAGAGGAGAATGTCCTACAAACCATCTTCAGGAGCGGGGGGACAGGAAAGGAAATGTCCAGGCGCCTCAGAGCACACTTTTTGTCCAGTATAAAAGACTTGTGATAACTTGACATTTAGAGAAAAGGGCTGTTTTACCTTAAATGTATTTCTTAGATCTATGCTTGAGCAAGGTCCATCGTTCTATCCAGTGCTGTTGCATGATATTTGTACTGCGGTAACCCTCCTGTTGTCTGGCAAAGAGGGTTTTGTCGTGAACAGTGGTCATGTGGTGGCACTGGTGTCGGAGATACAGCCCAGTTCTTGGTTAACAGTAAGTCAGTATGTTGAGTGAGGTAGCGTGCGTTGTGAATTACTGGTCCTCTTCCTCTTCTTCCTCCTCTTCCTCAGATTCCTCAGCCTTTTCTTCCTTCTCCTGTGGAGGAAAAAGAAAAGAGAAAGTCAGGCTTTGACTACACCCACCAGTAGAAAGTGCCTCATGAGCAAACAACAATAGCTGCCTGAGACTCATGATTCAATGCAACTTCACTTTTATCAACCCCAAGTAGCAAATGAAAAAATTAATAAAAAAAAAATATCCTAACCCTCAATATAGCATAATAGGAATAACTAGGGGAAAGGTGAGCCATCTGTAGTGAAAAGTGATTCATAAGAGTGATGAGTCACAATGAAGCATCCTGCTCCTTATACTCACTACGACCCAAGATGTTCATTCATAAAAATTGAGAGGGCCGGTTATGAGGGTAACTTTGGGTCATTCCTTTCTGTGACTAATTCAGTCCAGACTTCTTTCAGAGTACGCCCTAACCACTCATGCACATTACAGAATGTTACTACAAGACCACAATTTCTTCCTAGATTACACATTATTTTTTTAACTAGCTGTATGGATATCTGGCTACTTATTTTGCCATTAAAAATATATATATATAAAAATAAACGTAGTATTAGGAACACTTGAGGGCAAAACTGGCATACAGGTTCAGTTTTTTATTGTTATTTTTTATAAAGGGGACCGGGTAGAAACTATAAGCGACTAAAAAGCTACTCTAAATGAACGCACAAAAACCAAAATAGCCGTGATGAGTAAAAATGACTCGCCTGGGAGGAAGGAAGCCAGCAAGGGAGTTAGGAAAATGCCATTTTGCCATGCAGACAGTCATACCAATCATAACTCAATTTGGGATAGGAATGGTTGATACAAATGTGAGCACTGAAGTGACACTGTTTGTCTGGGGACTCTTACCTCCTTCTTAGGTCTTCCCCTGCGCTTTGCCCCTGCCGCCGGGGCTGCGGCTGCAGTCACCTTCTACGAAAGAACACAGGAACACAGTTAGATGGGTCTATGGGTCAGGGTCCTGCTGATCAGCTCATATAAGGCCAATACTTTTTGTTTGTTTGTTTGGGGGGGGGGGGGGGGGGGGGTAGTGCAAAAACAATCTGTATCTCCACATGGCTCTACCTCTAGCCGCCTGCAGATGGCAGTAATACCTCTGTAATAAGACAAGAAAAGGGGGCACTGGGTTCATTGGCTATTATCTGGAAGGCCGACAGGAACTGCACACAGGGCACTCCAGTTCGCTGGCCACCTGGTCTGAGGCTCAGAGACAGCTGGTGGAACTGAGTGGAGACAGAAACCCTCTGCAGCTTGGCCCTCGCCGCTAAACCTATATCGTATGTGTGATTTACACATTCTCTCTCCAGTTTCCCATACGTAGCAGAGAGGACAGAGCGCACGGGGGAGCTGGAGGGTTGGGGCGAGGGAGAAAATCAGTTGTTGCTATGGAGACGACAGGCAGAGAAGAACTAGGGCTGTGTGCCGGGTGGGGGCGGAGGGGTGCTTAGTGTCAGCTTGGAAACAGTCTTGCGGCCTCTGCACCTGCACCGCACTTCGCATGATAAGCTGCAGGAAGCTGGAGGACAGGAAGTACAGAGTGAGCATCACTCTCTAAAAAAATAAAAAATAATTAAGGCAGTAAACCAAGGTCTTTACAATAGGAAACCCTAGCTAGGCTATTTCTGACACAGGAGGGGAAGCAGCTACATTGCGGCCAAGCAATATATCACAAGTAACAGAAGGACATCCTTTTTGTGTAAGGAGGATGAGTGTTAGCTACCGTTGAAGTGCTCATCAACTGAAAGCTATCTGGGATTAGGAAAGGGAAATGCTCGCAGAAGAAGATGATGGGACAGCAGATGCCTAGTGCAGAGTCACTTTGAAGCTTGGACGTTGTTTGGGCTCAGAATGCACATCAGCTGTTGCTGAAATCGTGATAGGTTGCCTTGTGAAAACAGGAGCGCATGCTTACTTTGGCCTTGGCGGCTGGCTTGTTTTTGCTGCCCTTCGGCCGTCCTCTGGGCCTCTTTGGAGAAGGGGACCCACTGGGTTCCTGACAATCAAGACAGTCAACAAGATAGTCAGCATATGTATCACAAAACACCTGCACAATATTTACAACATAAACACCTGACAGTCTGAATTTCTTTGGGGCGCTGTATATAAAAAGGGGAGGACGAGGTCACGGAAGTCTACATTCAAGACTCAAGGTCAGTTCAGCTGACAGGTGGTGAGAGCCACAGGTTACTGTGGCCTGACATAGAAAACCCACGACTCAAATGTTCATTATGAAAAAGTAGCTTCATAAATAGCACCTAAAACATGCGACTAATAAGCCCAAATGAAAATTGTCGTGCAGAAAGGGGAAACATTGGCGCTATCTAGGGGATAACTCCAAAATGCAAGGTAAATTCAGAACAAGATATCTTGTTCATGTGACGATTTGTGGTTGTAACCTATGCCATGACAGACTCGGCGAACCATTCGATACCGAAACACATGCCGCTGAGTGACAGCTATATGAGTCACACTGCCTGCCGCTGCCATGTCACCCATTACATGACGAACAGAGATGGTAGGTGGGAGATGGGGTGGGGGGTTAGAAGCAGTTTAAAGGTGCTGGGTTACAGGTTGCTTACAAACCAGTCGGGCACACAGGAAGTTTGTTGTGGGCTTCTACGTTTACGCCGATAAGGGGGGTGAGCGACTGGTCATGCTGGCTTGCTGCAGCCCTATCTTGATAAGATGAAGGCTCAGCAGAAAAGCAGGGGCTTAAGAGGAAGACCTGCAGTGATCTGATCTACCTGAGCATGGACTGGAACAGCTGTGGGCTAAAGGCTTGTTTTGTTTCTGGTTTTACACCTCAAAGCCCTCCTCCATTCTCTTAATCCGTGGGCCTGCTCTTGTTGTGTTTAAAGCGATGTCCCCATGACATGCAAACCAAAAGTCACTAACTGCATCAGAAAATATAGAGAGAGAATACATTGGCACTACTTACGTCAGAGGTCTTCACTTGGGGCGCCTTGCGGGGTCTTCCACGCCCCCTCTTCTCTGTCGCCTCCTCTTTAGTCGAGACCTTGTCGCTCATGTTTGCTCAGCTTTACAGACCTGGGAAATAAATCACACCGGTCAGACTTGGTGCAGGACAATGCGTCGACTCCCCCCACCAGACTCACACAAACACGTATAACAATTAGCCAACACTCTGACCGCAGCAATAAAATAAAAACAAAAAAAAGGTCGGTCTAACCGCGCACCGGTAGCACGTTTAAAGCAATTAATCCGCACTTATTCCCATGTCTATTTCCGTCTGTCTCTCCATTACACGGCATGGAACCTGCTCTGCCTGATCTCTCGCTGGGACTCCTCCTCCGGTCGGAGGCCGCATTAATCTGCACAAGAGACCACAGGACGCGACGCTACCTGTCCGCACCAGTCCTGTTCAGAAAGAGGCTGATTTTAATTTTAATTTATTTTTGCTGCGGTTGTTGTGATTAGTAATCTGGCCTGCAAACGAAACGAAAATATCCAACAAGCATGTCTGCACACCGGGGTCGTAGAGACATATCCGCCGACACAAACACACACGCTCGCAAACACACACACACACACACACACACACACACACACACACACACACACACACACACACACACACACACACACACACACACACACACACACACACACACACACACACACACACACACACACACACACACACACACACACACACACACACACACACACACACACACACACACACACACACACACACACACACACACACACACACACACACACACACACACACACACACACACACAATTTCTGGTGTTTGTGTGTGTGCTCGGCGGGATCGACGGGCTACAAGGACATTTCGAAATAATAAAAATCAAATATATAAAAAAAAAATACAAGAGCAAAGGTAAGCTACGGGGTGGCTGGGTTCGTGTGGAGCAACGACAGAGAGAGCCCGGGCCACAGCAACAAAAGACGGTTTCGCGATCACAGCGTGCACGCCGGAGCTCGAGGTCTGTTAAAATGCATATAAAATCGGTCGTGGTTTATACCGAGCGTGCAAAGTTTCACAGCGTTTACGTTTACTTGCACTCACCTCTATCGCTCGGTCGGAAACCTCAGTTCTAAACGCTAAAACGAAATGTTTCCTTTAAGTCTGGCTGGTTGTACCCGGTTAAAAGCCCAGTGCACGGATCTATAGGCTACAGCTTTTATTCGTCAGACAACACACAGCCCGCCCCTTCCAAATCCCAGCTCATGCACCGCGTAAAAAAAAAACTGCTAGAAATTAGAAAAGGGACCAAATAAAACATAAAATAAAAAAGTTTATTTTATTTTTTCTTACCAGCAGGTAAAGAAGTCAGTTCCTCAGACGTCCTATTAATAGCACGTGCGTCTCGTCTCCTGCAGATAAGGTGGGGAAAAGGCGCCAGCCAAGAGCAGTTTTGGGGCAATTTAAAGCGCCGCCCTCATGGGACCTGGAACACTGGAGGGCGGAGATATGATAAATAGGCCACCAACAGCACAAGAGGCTCAACCCCTTCCCCCCCCCCCCTTCTCCTGGCTCCTTCATATACCCCGGGTTTGGGTTTGATCACAAAACACCCGAAAACATGTGTTTCAGAGTATCCTTTCAACTATTTAAAAATAATGCTCTATTGTTGTAATTGTTGTAACATTTGATTTAGTGTTGTGTGTGAATCAACAGTAGGCCCCGCATACCACAGCTTCCACGGTGACGGTGAGTGAACTATGACCTCCCCCAATGTAAACACAGGCCAAGTTTTAGGCACAGAAAGGCAGCTCTTGTTTCCCTCCTAAAAACACTGTCTTGTACAGGGTTGGAAAAAGTAGATTTTCAGATCATTAACTCTAACTAAAGTATCAACCGTAAGACTGCAGTATGTCAAAAGTGTGAAGTTAAAAATGTAAGTACTTGTTTGTGTTTATTTTGAAGTTTTAGCCTATTACAAATATTGGATAATTAACTAGATTGTTACTGGAGTTGGTTGAGGCGAAGCAAGTTTTAAGTATTGTTGGATATAGGCATCATCCTATTTTCTAAACTGATCCAAAGTTTTTTTCTAAATCTGAATATATTCAGGAGAATTTTTTCTGTAAACCTACTCGACCTTGGTGCAGTATTTGAGTAAGGCGCTTAGTTACACCCCATCACTCTTCTGTTGCTTCATTGTGTTAAGTGCTTTTTCTATCGATAAATATGACAAGTATATCTGAATTCATGCCAAACTGGAGAGGGAAGGCAAACATCAGTGTGCAAATAACAAAGTTGGTAAAACAAGAATAGTTGTGGTTTAAGTAAGGCTGCTTGAATTACTGGTATTTTAAGAAGACTTAAAAAAAAATTAGTTGAGTAAAAAATAAAAGCATCCATATCTTTTTATTCAACCAAAACCAATCGACCAAACAACTTATTTATTTACTGTTCCCATGCATAGACTGTGCTGAACTTGGAATAACAGTATTTAACAGTAATGCCTATTTCTGCATGCTCTCTGCCCAGGCTTCTGATTGTGGGAACAATGGTTACCACTTAAAATGAAGCATTGTCTATATATTTATGAGACATAACTTAATCAACCAAAAAGGGGTTATTGAAGTGATCTTTAAAGCATACAGAGGAAATATTTTCTTGTAAAAAAAGAGCAAAGATTAGAGAAATGTCTGAAAAATGAATATTTTGCAGCAATGTCTGTTTTTTCCTGTTTTCCATTTCCTTTCAGTTAAATCAATATCAATTTACAAATGGGTTGGAAACCAGCGTTTAAGTTTTAGTTGTAGATTAGTCGTATTTATTTTTATGGCTTTTTGACAGCTCTTCTGTCCTTTTAAGTTGCCATGTAGGTTGTTTGGAGGAAATCTTTAATCTGATTATGATTTAGAATCACATGTGATTTTGATTCGTGACATATTGCATTTACTGTCTTATGCCCTATTTGACTGTACACTGCGTCCCACATTGGCCAGGACTTGAAATTGATATTTTCAAACTCAATGAAGTTTTTCCAAGTTAAATAAAGGTTAGATACATTTTTAAAAACTCACTCAAAAAGTGACGGTTACTCACTTATGAATGTATAGTAACAATTTGTATGACTCTGAAATGCTTAGAGGATAGATCAAATTATTTCAGAGAATAAAAACATAATTACTGGAAACAAACAGGACTAAAACAACTCAGTCTGCTGTTCTTGGATAAACTAGACATGGCTGTGCAGTTGTTTAATTAACTGATGCCTCTGGAGAGCAAGCAATAACGCATACTTTTTAGCCTGTTACTGATCAGATGTAGCGGGACAGATTATTTCAGTAAAAGTGGAAGATAAAAAAAAACTCTGTCTAAACTTTTATTATACTATCTATGGTCTAAACATGTATAAGTGTAAAGTTATTCCGTAGTGTAAACGTGAGTTTATGTGCCCCTAAAGAGTACTACACGAGTAAAAAGAAATATCTGCTGCTACCTCTTTCAGGTGGAGCCTCAATGTTGCTCCCACACAGAGTTGGTGTAACAATTTTGCATTTAAAATAGACAAGCAACCAATGCCTGTTGCAAGGGGTGTGGTGGACACAGAGGAGACGGGGCAAATTGGTATAGAGACACTCCGAACTGTGCTCTAATCAAACCACCTACTGATACTTTCACTCAAGGGTTTCTGATGTTAATGAACTGCCCATCTGGAGTTGATGGCTCCTCCACTGCAATTGAAAACAGACAGTGAGAATGCAGAGTGACCTGGTTGAAAAACCGACCGTTGGCATGTGTTTTCTCAGGACTTTCTCATAACTTTAGATGGAACAAACCCATTACATCATGTTGCTATTGGCAGATAACGTCAAGATATTGATACACTACACGTATGGGGAGAGGAGTTGGGGTTTGGTAAAAAAGAGATTGGATAGGGCATGAATGGAGAGAGCGCTTTTCTCAATGAGTCCAATGTTCTGCTCAGCATGTGCTTGCCTTGCATGCCACCCCCGCCCCCCTCTTCCCTCCCCATTTCTCACTCTATTCACTTCCTTCCTCTCTATCTTCCACAACTACTTCAGCCCCATCCCCCACACCCTCACACATCTCTGCCATACCCAGCCCCTCAGTATGTGGATGGAGACAGGGAAATAGGTTGTGTGTGTGCGTGTGTGGAATGTTGTCCTTCTCAACCACTGGCACCACCTGGGGACCGACGAGGGGACTGGATAATGTGTCTGATCCGAGATGACGTAAAACAAATTTTAGCATTTTAAATTTGGGTGTGAAAAAAAAGTTTGTTGCAAGAAACGCTTAATCTATGCAAACACTGGAAAATGATATCGTCATCTTGTCGACATCAAGAAGATGATCTTCATATTAGATAGCATCATTTTGCAAAATTCACGTTATAATGTCCCCCCTGGAGCGGTTCTTTGCTTTCTATACATTTGAATTCATGTTGATGATTCACTTAAGCAAATCTATTTTCTTTTTACGGAAAAGATAGGACATAGTCATTTGAGCAATCTGAATACAAGAATGTGACACATTCTTCATGAAATTCCATTCTCATTCAAGACTCCCAACTGTTTTTTTCCACTTGCTGTAGTCACATTACTTGGCTCTTTGAATTGTGAACAATGAGATAACTCTGAATCATCGTCATCAAAAGGAGTTATCCCGGTCAGTAAATTTTAAAATCAAAACACTGCCCCTTATCGCAGACAAATGAAAAACAATGATTTTTGTAAAATAATGATTATATCATAACTGGTGAGTCATTTTGAATTTAAATGCAAATCAAGTCTTACAATAGTCAAACACTTCCACATCTGACGCCCTCAACAGAGCCGTCTCCTGGCTCGTGAACTCTGCAGAAGCTCAGGGCAGACGGAATCCTATTAACCGTCAGGGGGGTCTTGGCCCACTTTGGCACTGCCCCATCCCCCCACCTATGTCCTGCTGCCCTTTCTTTCCCCTCCTCCTATATGCTCATCCATCTTCCCCCTGCAGCACGCTCTCTAGCTCATTGGAGCAATCCATTTTTAGGCGCTGTGTAAACCGCAAGAGTGCCGCAGCCAAACCAACTAACAGATGTGGACAAAACATCCTATTCCTGCCTGTGCCTGGGTTTCCCCCGTGTGCTTGTGCTGCTGCTGGCCCTGGATGAGCCTGAACATGACTAACGCACACATACACACACGCCACTCACATCCTCCCTCTAGGAGATGAGGGAAAAAAAGGAAAAAAAGGGAGAAGGGAGCTGTTGAGAGGGACAGGGAGAGAGAAACTCCAGCGGGAGGGGAGAGGAAAAGTGTGGGAGCAGTTGAAAGGCAAGGTGGGCGGAGATGGGAATATGTGTGTGGGTGTCTTTTATACTTCTACGAGGGGGCGGACGGAGGTTAGTGGGCGGGGGGATGGGCCCCCAGGCTGATTCAGTCCGCTCATGAGTAGTATCTGACTCACACAAACACAGGAAGTAGCGCGTGCTGCTTGTTTAGTGAACACAGCACTGTATTTATGTGATACTCCTGTAAGGAGGAAATAATAGGGGTTCTTACATTACCTAATTTCACATCCGTACGTCGGTCACTGAGTCAACGCTCCACCATTCTGCCCGTTCAAATACTTTCATATCCACATCCTAAGATTTTTGGACAGAGATCCAGCGGGTGCATCAGTCATACTGTGACTCAAGCTTGTGAAATTTTCTAAAGATTAAAACAGTGCCATATTTGAAACTTCCTCTGGCAACAACAGCCTTTAGCATGCCAATAGGTTTCTCTTTGGATGTTTTGTTTTCATTTATAAAAATGTGTCGTTATATTACAATCAACAGCTCAGATAGATTTTATATAAACACTTCTGCTCAGTTTCTTTTTCTAATCGATTTAATCATTTTAAGCACATCCATTTAAATGCATGGCTTACCTTATGGCCAAGAATCATGAATTACAAAATTACAACCGCTTTTTAAGCATAATTTCCATAACATCTATTCATCCCTGGAGGCAAACTCTTCGTGCCACTACAGGGAGGTCAGAGGTGGTCAAATGGTCAAATTTGCTAACACAGAAATAGACACAGCTAAAAACAAGGTCATAAAGCTGAACATGGGAAAGAATAAATCCTACTTCTGGACCGTACAACATGCTATATTTTGTCAGTGTCGGGAGAGCTTATTTGAATGCATAGATTTGCAATCTCAGAAATAATAAACACTGGACGAAGTTGAACTGTACAGCAAAGCTACTCTAGGGAAAAATATAGTTTGGTTAAATTAAGCTACTAAAACTAACTCATGCTACTTATTATCAAATGTACAATGTACATGTGATATTAAACTATAACAAAATATGATGCAATTATGTACATATTATATAATACAAAAAATGAGTTTATTTCAGAAACTAAAAAGTGTGGTTTGGTTCTTCACAGGTCATAGATAAACAAAATGTAATGAAAATGTGTTAACTTATTACAAATTAAAAAAAACACCAAAACAATAACTATAAGATGAACAGACCTGGTCAAGCCTTCAAAGTGCTAAGGATTAAAGTAAAAGGGGATAGGGCTCGCCGTTCGATTAGAGAAGCAATTGAAAAATAAGAACAAGTTCCTTTCCTTTTATGGACCAAAATGTTTGTAGTCAGTAGTAAGCTAGACAAAAAAAGTTATTTAACTACTTCAATCACAATGAATTGTGGTTGAACTATCAGCAAACTACTGAAAATGTAACTTCTTGTTTTATTAATTATGGTTCAATACTCCCCAAAACTGTATTTAAAAAAAAAGATAAATGTCTGTTTTGTTATAGGAGCTCCATTTTATAAAGCTGGACTATGAGTATGTATCTGTCATCATGGTTCATACAGGGCAGTCTTCTCTCTTTACCAATAGGTGGCAGATACCGATCAGATTTGTTAGGACATACACCATATGACATCTTTGAGAAACACCACCATCTTGTGGACATGTGCAGCACTTGTGTGTTTAGTGAGAAAATGCCAGAGGAAAAACCCAAACTCACAATTTAGAACAATTAGCATCTGTAATCCTTTTTCCACCACCACCACCACCACCAGCAACCATTAACACGTTTTCTGTTTCTCTGGTTAAATGTGTTGATATTCATACAACCTCCACAAACGCCTCCTGCACATTATGGATTATGTCCAGCAGAGGGAAGTCTTACCCAGAGGAAATCCATTCAGCACTGATTCCTCACCTGAATCTGAGGGTGTATCAGGTTTGCTTTCGCCAAGAAATGAAGACAAAGCAAGCATCGACAAACCATTGTGTTAATGTAGCTCCACGACAATCACATCCAATCAAAACAATCTAACAATAGCTCTTAGAACCAGCTGATTTCAAAATGTTAATATGCAATCATGCACAGTTTTGCAGGTATAGCTCCCATTTCCTCATTAACTCTCATAAAATATATCTGAGTCCACGTACCACAGCGTCATTTAAAGCCTTCCCTCTAGAAATGACAATCAGAGCTGCTTTAAGATACTACTTATTTCATCTGACCGTCATCAGGTTTATATTCAACTTTAAAGAGAAAGCAAAGGAGCTCAGTCTCTCTGACAGATGAGCATGTGTTCAGAGCGACCAGGCGGTGGTAATGGATGAGTCACCTTTGTTGATGGTGCATCTGGAATTTTAAGAATTCACGCTAGCCCTCTCTGTCTTACCTGATAGATTAAAAAGGAAGCGGCCCGCCTGCCTATTTGGGTCCTGCCACATCCCAGCTTGGCAGCTGCAGTCCCCAGGGAAAATGGGTGGGCCTGGGCTGCATCTGTGCTAGTTACTTATAGGAACGATCTAGGCACAGTTTTATTACCGTTTTTTTCTCTTCTGCTTTTATTTCCTAAGGGAATGGAGAGCAGATTCTTTCAACAGAGTCCTGACGTGACGACCACAACAACAAATGAGAGCCATGCAGGCTTTACAGGTGGGGATACAATCTTTACCAACTCCTCTGCAAAGCAGCTTGCTAGACTCAGCTGCAGTGTTGAGTCACTTCAAATGTCAATGTCTTATTGATTGCATTTTGAGTGGTATTCCCCAGTCAGGTAATTTGGAAAGAGGGAACTCTTGCTTCTCAACATATTTTGTATGAACAAATAGTGACCAGATAATGTGACATTTTAAGGAAAGGAATATGTTTAGCCTTAATTGTTCTATAAAGTAGCTATGCACTATAATTACATTTAAATATATATTCCAGCAATTTAGTATTTCAATTCCATAAACTTTGGAGATTCACATGAGACACATTAAAAATTAATGGTCAAAATCGAAGCAGTAGAGAAATATCCTGACTTTCTGTCTTCTAAAAAACAATGAAGTTTCAACACCATTGATCCCACAATTCCCAAAATGCAACCCATTGGCGCCTTTCACTGAAGAAAATCAACAAGGTTATTTATTTTAGGTGACTTTCACACCTGTGGTTCAGTAGACTCAAGTGAATTTCAAGGGGGAAGTTGCAACATTGTAAGCTCACTTTATTCAACTCCATATCCCCCCGTATTATAATTTCCAGAGTTAGATAGATAGATACTTTATTTATCCCGAGGGAAATTCAGGTATCCAGTAGCATAAAACAAGACATACATTAAACATACATTAGGCTAAAATTAAAGTTGTAGTCTTCCAGACTTGTGGTCGACCCCCAACTCAAGTGGCACTTTATCAGACTTTGCATAGCTCTCTCTGGAGCCACCAAAGGCTTTTTACAACCCTTTTTACAAATGCAGTATAATTCCCAAAGACGTGTTAACACACTTTGATGTGTGCAATCCTTGGTGCTCCCCCTTTAAAACATATTAAGCATTCATTTGGTAAACAAAACATTAATTTCTCTGCCCTCTTCCAGTATCTAGCCACATAACATAAGAGGTAAAGGGCAACTTATACTGTAGGTAAGCACATTGTACTTGGAATCTTCAATCCAGTTGTTGTCACTGGGAAGTCCCATTGTGGTGTCAGGAGTAATATCAGTTGACAGATCCCCACTCTGAAGCAGGATGTCCGTCTGTGGCCTTGACCATATCGCAGTGTTAGGTATCCTGTGTAAGTGGTGTCAGATAGCTGCCTATTGATGAATGATTAGAGTTGCTATGGATGGACTGTGGTGCTACCATCCGCGGGGGTCTAGGTGAGATGGATGGTCCCATTTGTAATGCAGAGGGGGCCCCGCAGCTGCATTAACTATTAAAGTGTGGTTATCTCAGGGTAATGGTACGCCAGCAGCAGTGCAACAAACTACAGCCAGAGAAGGGGTAATCCTAATGTTGATGTATGGGCCCTTCCTCCATAGACTATAAGGTCTATTTTCCTATCTGACTGATTATCTGTGAAATGTCACACATGGTTGAACATGGAAATAAATGACAGAAGTGTAATCTGGTATTAAAATATTGTATGGTCAATACATTACAGTATGGTGGTTGCCTTACATCACTGGGACAATAATTACAGACATTAATCTCATCCAAAGGAATACTACACCTTACAGTCCAAGTTGATGTTAAAATGACTTTGGGTTTTTAAACCTCAATGTGAAGTGCTATTGGATTATGCTTTTGATTTACTAAACGATTCAATTAAGACTAGTCACAGTTGGTTACTCCACCTGTAAAGCACGCCTTTGTCTTAACCACACACGCACACACTTTACTCTACTCAGTTAGACCAAATGATCCCGACCTAAGATAAAACAGTGTAAAAAAGCTTGGCACAGTAACTTGACCATTGTACAAGCCTGAAATGATATAATTAACACCAGTCTGTCTCACAGCACGGCCAGTAAATGGAACAAAGACCCATGAAGTGGGGAGGGCAGCACATGTGTAAGGGCATTCACCTTTGGCTGACTCTGGTGTTTGTTCTTGTTTGTGTTGACTTCACTTTTTTACAGATGGTCAGTATCTGTACCTGCTCACCTGCACTTACCACTACAAGTCTTAAACACAGAAAAGAGGGAAAATTGATTCCACTTTACCTTTCCACCTCTCATTTTGTCACCCGAAAGCCCATCTTGTAAGTGTGCCCTCCGAGTCGATTGGCCTGAGGGATGGAGAAGTAAAGGGAATAACTGGGTGCTGGAGTGAACCATCCACCCTTGGTACCTAGGAGGGAGGGGTGGGCAGGTTCGGCATTCCACCTGCCTGCTGAATAAATCATAGCTTAGACCATTCTGCAACCGCGGTCCAATTAACCAAAGGGGACCCTGTGAATGCAGTTAGGTGCTATGATTAATTACACAGCACTGACAATACACAGCAAAGCTCCAAATATCCCAAAGGGCAACCACAGTGCACAGCTTTACTTTGCAGATTTGAGCTTCCCTTTGAAGTATTGTTCCCATTGAATGTACAATGTTATTATTGGAGTTTTTTTAAACCATTTTGCTGACACACGTCAATTAATTACGTCTGTATCCAATGCATAGTCCACACTCAGAAGTAGTAGAATCTCTCACATAAGCACACAAACAACAAGACTCATGCTTGAACTTATTTCAGACATTCTTTAATCATGAGCATATTTTTTAAAACCTGGACTTGTTGGCAAAGCTAAATATTGAGTAACATAACCAGTACAGAAGATTTTCACCTATAGAAGCTAAGTCAAACTGTAATAGTAATTTAGCGTGAAATTATTCCCAAGAGAAATTTATTGGTCTTATGCCACCAGATCATTTGAATAGTGCCTTTAATTGAACATAAAAAGGCAAAGCAGAAGGTGGAAGGGAAAGGTTAATAGGACTGACACAAAGGGCAGACAGCAGTGGCGGTCTAGCCTTAAGTGTCACATCCTGCTTTCAGCACAGCCCATACAAGGAGCCAATTAGGTTTAGCCAATAATTAAGCCAACTGGAGCAGCCGGGCTCTGGCCTTAGCTTTCCGGGGGATTAAAGCCCTCTCAAAGACAACTGCTGGTAATGACCTCAATCCTTCTATCAATGATATGCTCACCACTGACGTTTGACTGCTGCCACATCCAATAGAAAGGTCACAGAGGATGTAACAAATGAGAATAGAGGAAAGCAGAGACAAGGAAGTAATTGGAGGAGGGTTTGGTCAATGCGAGAAAGACTGCCTGGCCATTGTTTACCCTTCATCAATATCCATTCAAGATGTTACAAGGCAGAAGATAACAAACTATCCCTTTCGACTTCCAGCGTTTGTGTCTTTTATTCACTACAGCAACAGAAAGGAAGTAAACATAGATGTGACATTTCCAACTTACTTCAGTTTAAAGGTTACTTTCCGTTCAAAGTTTTAGTTAACTTGCAAGATCTCTCCTTTCTTTACATTTCTTCATAGAAATGCAGTGCTGTAATGAGCTTGTTGAAGAGTATCTCAATCACCAGAACTTCACAGTGTAACAAAACCAAATGGCAGCCAGACAGAGCTGATAGCTGGTGTACATATAGGGAGAATTTAGCAGCTAAATATATTTTGCATAGGAGTTGGTGGAGAACAAAGCAGAGCAAAACAGCTTAAATAAGTCAAGTGGACTGACACCAAATGAAGAATGTCTATTTGATGAATAACAAACAATGGTGTGTTGAACATTTGCCATAACACATTTCTGAGGTGATACATTTTCAAGGTTGTGTTTCCATGTTGCTGTGATGTGCCAAGGTAGCCAACAAGAGAACAACATAATGAATGCAGGCTGTAAGAAATAGTTTAACTTTTGGAAAAATACACATATTCCTTTTGAGAGTTAGATAAGAGGGCTGGTACCACTTGAATGCCTGTACAGCAGACAGGTAGCTTAGCTTTAGCAAAACAAAAGGAAACAGGGTAAAAATACAAATAGCCTCGCATTGTCCAACGTTAACAGTATCCACCTACAAGCACCCCTATAGCTCAAATTACTAAAACAACTCTTTTTTCATAAAAAAATAAATCTCTACAAAAAAGCAACAAGTTGAAGTTTTACAGAGGCTTTTCTGTTGGATGTACAGAGAAAAACTAGCTGTGTTTCCCAGTTGTTATGTAGAACTATTCTTTAAATGTAGTATGTTCTAGCTATACTTAATATTTACCTAGTATCTAGAATTGTTTGAATTCACGACATATGTGACATTTACTTTGAGGATATATTTTACAGACATGGGTTGTAGTTTTAAGAAGCAAGTTTTTGTTGAGGTTCACACAAACAATCAAAGCTCAAAGCATGTTCGTATTTTCATTTGAGCAAAGAGTGGTATACTTTGCTGACCGACTCAATGAACACGGGCATTTCATTTCCCCTTCAAAACACAGATTTTCTGTGAGAAAAGCTGCATAGAGGGAGAAACAGGAGTGGGGATATTGGACGGTCTTGTCAAAAAAGTAAATTGGCAAAAGTTTCACGAATACGATTTTAGTATTTGTCTTGAATGCATCATCTATTGATGTTCCACAGTTGACACTGCATTAAAACACATCATTTGATAGATCTGGTTTGGAAGCCATATTTATTCATGTTTTACCCATTATGCTTATTGTTGGATACAAGCTGGTGAACACACAGATGAATCCCAGCCTCTATTTATATTAGACAAAAGAACAGCTGTGCTAATTACAGATGGGAAACACAGACATCATAAATCTATTAATGTAAATGATCAAAATAGAAAGGCATGTGGTGATCGTATGACGCAAGTCACAGTTTTTCACAGAAAGTTAAAAGGAAGGATATTTTTCATTTGTAAAACACTTTATAGGGTGCTCCATTAAAGAGAACCTACATATTTTTAGCGCTACAATTTTTTTTCTTGTTCAGTTGAGATGGACATAGATGCTAAAATATCAATACAAATGGAATCAAACAGAGGGCCATGGTAGCCGAGTGGTTACTGCACATGCCACATAATTGCATCGTCGTCGGTTCGGAGCAACTGGCGACCTTTGATGCATGTCACTCCCTGCCTCTCTCTCCTGTTGTTTCCTGTCGACCTCTACAGCTTTTAATCTATCCATTATAGGCAAAAATGACAGAAAAAAATATCTTTAAAAAATAAATTAAAAAATTAAACACAATGCACATGATTTTTTTTTGAAGAAACACACAAGCAGGTGCCCAGATGAGGTGCCCTCTAGACGAAATTCAAAGTTTTAATGCAATATTCATCTTTGTCATCTTGTAACTTTAAAAGATATTCACACCCAGTAAATTCAAGTGGAGTTCTCTCTAAATATTCCGGGGCATCGGTCAAAGCCAAAGATCTGAGTCTTTTTTTTTCTATTCCTGTTGTTCGCTTTTTAATCTAAATGTATCAATGTTTTCCCAAGAAAATATCTTGCAGTTTTCTGTCTCATATCCTTTGCAGGTTTATCTTCCAAACACATTGTAGCTGCTTTGAATCCACAGAAAAAAACAGCTGTGGTAGGAACACAAACTGAGTTATCCTCTACACTGCAACCATAAAGGCAGTTTAGTTTTGATGGACCGTTGGCGAAGAATATCACAAGCAAAAGCAATTAAGATAAGCTGGAATGCTAAATGTACTTTTCTTTGCATGTTCAGACCAAGCCTTAACTCTATTTAAGATATTTCTTTGTGACCAAGAGGGTACATCTTTTGCATGCTTATGGGTAGCTACTGCACACAAATTAACATTTTGAATGTAGCTGAAATATTTGTATATTTTGCTAATATAACCTCAAAGGCCATTGATATATTGTGTTGAATGAAGATAATTTTCATGGGTAAATGTATTTTTGTGGGATCATTTTAGGCAGTCTTCTCTCGCACACGATGCAGGTTCATCTGCTCTGAAATGCATTGTAGTTGTGTTCTGATTGCAGTTGCTTCTGAGGATTAAAAACCAAACATGACTTATCCTGCATGCTGTGATTCTAAAGGCGGTTTGGTGGCTTTCTCCAGATAGGGTGTCTCAACGTGTAACAATGTCTCTTGGCTGCAGTCGCAAACATTTCTTTGAATTGGATTACATTCACACAATGTGTGCGAGGCAACACTCTCATCCTAGATAAACTGTGGCAACGGATAAAGGAGGAGAAGGAGAAAAAGCACATCTCAGAGGGCAGAAGTAACAATTCATTTGGAAATAGAATGGGAAGTTTGCTGTTTGTAAGAATGTGATGTGTACTGGGAGTATGGAATTAATTTATTGAAAGAATAGTTCAATATTGTGGGAAATATGCTTTTCAAAATGATTTATAAAAGAAACTTTTTTTTTCTTTCTCACCACTTTCGCCTGTTAAATGTGAAGCTACAGACAAAACATGGTTTATGTGGCTTAGAATAAATATTGGAAACAGAGCCCTTCAGTTTCCGTATGGATTAAACAAACTATAGCCTATAAAAGGTGCTAATCAGTAAGCTTCAGAGGTGCTGGTGGGTGGATTTAATCACCTTAAAACAGAGCAGGACTAGCTGTTTCCCCCTGTAAACTAAACCAAGTTCCAAGTGAATCAGGTTCTGGCTGTAGCTTCGTGTTAAATAAATAGATATGAGAGTGGCATCAATGAACATATTTCCAAAAAACATCAAGGTCCCCAATCAATAACCTTAACCCTTCCAGTCACTGGTGACTTCTTTAAACACATAATACAGGTTGTCTTCCAAGTACTGCAACAACATGTTCTTATTTGTTTGCAAGACTGCTCAACAATGTTGGATGATGCACTATAGGCCAGACCTTAATGTTAATAATTTCAGCCAAGGTTAATTACTATTTATTTTCTTGAGGCCAAGGAGCTGCATTAAAATGCATTAATACAGTCCGAACCACCCTCTGCATAAGTGAATTGAAGGAGCGGATGTGTGAGAAAGGAGCAAAGCAAATTTTCAAGCTTTAAGCCTACAACTCAAGATCCCACAATGACCTGAATGTATAATTTCAAGTGAAACAGCTTCCCCATGTAAATGCACATTATCCTTTGCACTTTACCCTTATAGCTATTTGGTCAGTTATAGAGATACACCATTTGTATTTTGATCATTGTTACATAGATTTCATGTCGGCACTACATCAGAGTTCATTATTATGCTAATGGTAGATAGTTTGAGTGGGATGTACGTTGCTAGTGGCAACACAGTCCCAAAGCAGTTGCTATTTAACTGACATTTTGTCAGACATCTGTTACTCCCCAAAGGGCCCGGTTGGAGCACTGTTGCTTTTTGTTATGTACAATTTGTTAACTTGCAATCCCTTAACTGCTGACCAAATGAGCCATTTTACTCGCTAGTTGTCTAAGCTAATTTGTTGCTAATAACACAAAGTAGGCTAAGTAGTGTTAACTAACCGTGATTAATTTCTGTATGGTTCTTTCTAGGCAAATAATAGGATATGGGAACAGTATGCAGCACATTATCAAATATTTTCTTATATCAATGTTCACCAATTATTTGTCAATTTGACAAAGAATACATCTTATCCACAATCTTCTATATCATTACATTGACATTGCAACGATTCTGTTTAGGCCCACTTTATAAGCCCTGTTGAGCAGAATTTTCATCATCCCTTAATTGGTTTGTCGATGAATTGTGAAGTATACCCATGACAGAGATTGTGACCCTAATGTGACATATTCAGTTTTCTGGTTTTGTTTGACTCTTGTCTTGAATCTCAAAGATAATCAATTTCCTATTAAATAAATAAAAAGCAGCACATATGTTTAGGAAGTTGGGGCATGCTATATGTTTGGCACTTGAAAAATTAAAATTTTGGCCACCACTAGCAGACGCATGGCCATTTGTTCAAACTGAACTATGTCTCACTGCCAAAAACTCTATTAACATGCAGCACTGTACATTTAGCAAAGGCAAATGGTGTACATTTGTCTTAGACTGTGCATTAAAAGGCCATAAGACAAAGAATGCAGTCCATCTACGGAGTTGGTCACATTTTCCTCACTTACTCATGTATTTTCTCCACTTTTTTATGTGTGTGTGTATTAGTCTTTTTACTGGTTAGGTTTTATTTTGCTGCATTACTGTTTCACACTGTGATTGACTGTACTCATGATGAATGGCAATTGACTTAACATTTTTTATCGCAAGCTGGGTGACAAAAGATAATTTCAAATTAAATGTCATATGCTTTGATAAATAAACCCCATATAAAGCGGTATTAAATTCGCATACACTAGAGCTTGTTTTGACGATGACATGACTTTTGAAATAGCACTATTACCAATGCAAAATACAAAGTGAAATTTAAAATGTTAATAATAATGCCACATACAGCAAAATATAAGGAATGTTTTAGCTAGGAACTATAAGAGCAGGCAAGATTCAAGCATGTCACTGACTCACCTTATCCGTCGGCTTTTGCAGTCTGACAATTTTGAAAACCAATAACAAAAAGCTTTGGCCTTAGAGCTGCACATCTACGCAATGAAAAACTTCAATATGTGATGAGTGTGAAACTGGTCATGGCCAAGGAAAAGAGGGCAACAAAAAATTAAATATTTTTTTTCATCATCATTGTATTCTGTTTATTTGTTTGTCAAATTTTTATCTGGGACAGACCCACATTAAATGTCAAGGGCGCTTAAGTGTAATTTGCTGCTAGCGCAAACATCCTTAATGTCACACTTGTTAGAAATAAGATGTAGTGGTGAGACTACATTTGTATGGGCTAAAGGGCTTCTTGCAGGTTGTTGCTCTGTTGGATTTTGTCAATGCACAACGAGAGGATGATAATAAAGAAAATGTCAATTGCTCATGCTGAAACAATAAAGGGTTTAAAAAAATGCTGTGGTATGAAGCATACATATTGGCAAAGAAATATATCAGTGCTAATAAAAGTCCGCATCTAAGAGACCAGCAGAGAGGTTAGCGTACAGTTGAGTGAAGCTTAATTGCTGTGAAGGCCACCTGCAGTTACATTTACATCTGTGGAGAGCTGCGGTGTTGCCAGGCAGGACAGTGGGCCAGACAGATCCATGGCCCAACGCCCAGAACTCTACTGCTAGGTCCCGGGGCTCAGACTGCCTGTCCCAACCTGGCTCCTAATGTAACCTCTACAGTCTCCAAAAGTATGGGCAACTGTGTGTGTGTGTGTGTGTGTGTGTGTGTGTGTGTGTGTGCGCGTGTGTTGTATGCATATATTAATACACTGTAACGCCACAAATCAACTGTTCTAACGTTTTATTACCGCGACATCTCATTAATTTCTTATTTATTGTTTGGGGTTAGGTAACAAGTAGCACATTTCTGATCCATCTGTGATTACAGTACGGTTCAAGCACAGATGGATGCCTTCATCTGCCGCCAGCGCTGTGTTGCCTATCTGTCAGCTTTGTTTACAAAATAATTAAATGGATTTGAGGTGTATCTTTGTGTGTGTGTGTGTGTGTGTGTGTGTGTGTGTGTGTGTGTGTGTGTGTGTGTGTGTCTTAAATGTGTCAGTCTCAAGTGTGCCAGAAAGACTGTGTGTGCGAATGCAACACTTCTAAAGATTGTATAGAGAGGGGATAGATAGGCTACACCTGAATAAGGATGTAGGAAGTGTTAAAGAAAGATGCAAAACATTTCTCACCTATCACAGGAACATAGGAAAATGTTGATGGTAAAACAAACTGCTCTTTTTTTCTTTTTATAAGCAGCATATAGTTGTATTCGGGATGACAGGATCTTGAGCTCTGTGCATTGGTGCAGTTTCAGTAAAATTAACATGTAAAATGAAAGCGCCAAATTCACAACCAAACATTAAAATATAACGAGTGGCTCCTTTTGATTTATTAATCATGAGAACACATTGTGAGGGCTGTTCCAAGTTCTCATCTGTTTGTTAACTTTTTTTTAAATATTTGCCAGCCCCATCCCTGTCCTATGATTTATTGAACAACCCTTCAAACATTTTATACTAAGCAACATGAAACACTTGTCATATTTGCCTGAAAAACAGAATATTGTTGAACGTCCTCTGCCGAAGACTCATTTGTTGTGGTACCATGCTGAGTTGTTGCAGCTCGTTCGATGCTATCATTAGGAGCTCCGTTAGCCTGGTCCCCTCAGCCTGCACTGCACTAGCACCCTAACGGGAGATAGATAGCCATAAATATGAGCCGGATTACCTACAAATAACAGCCACAGCATCAGCTCTATGAGAGTTTCCAGCCTCCATAAACGACATTACGCCCCACACAGTAATGACCTGTTTTATTCCAATGAAATTGCACAGCACAACTCATTAAGATTTATTTGTTATTTGGCTTTTAAACAAGGGTGTGACTGTGCATTTACCGGGACTGAATCACACTCTGGCTACTGAGTCTATCACTGCAGCGCTAGAGGAGAGCTAATCAAATCCTGCTGCCCACCCAATTTAGATGGATCTCGGTTAGGGGGAGAACAGAATAATTCATGGGCCCCCCGAGCTCATGTGACTGTCCAAGGTGAAAATAGGTAGACTTTTATTACAATCTCGATTATTTATTAATCTCGCCTTGGCTCTCGTCAATTCAATAATTAAGTCTCCGGACTGTTAAGTTGAGTTTGACAGTTTTGTGATTTGAAATTCAAAAAAGCCGGTTCTAATAAACCCCATAAATACATCTCATCAATTATTTTTCTTTGCCTCCTTGGTCATTATTATTATTTCTAAGTGAGAACCATCTTGTGGCAAAAACAAATGCATTTAGCCTATAATTGTTCCCGTGAAGAGGTGAGAAAAAAATATACTGGAACTCAGATTCAACAGCTTACATAATTAAAAAGCCGGGCATTTGTTCTTTCAGTGTTTTTGTAAATGAAGGTTGTTCCTGCGCTTTTATCAACATGAGGTTAAATCAGTGCTATACTCTGGCTGAACTGAATGAAAACATATTAACAAAAGCATAGTTGTAGCACAACATGGGACAAGCTGTTTTCAATGATGTAGGGGAATAACTGCTTACAAGCTTTCTTAATTTGACAGCTTGTAGTGCATTTTCCAATAACAGGCTAAGGAAAAAAAAACATCCTATCCAGGGTTGTTAATCAAAATGTTTTTCCAATGTGGCTACAAGCATGCCAGTACATACAAGTTGTAAGTAAATGTTCCAGATGATGGGATGTTTCTGCCTTAATGGCTCGTTGGAAAGGGCTCCACAAGACAGGCTCCCTGTCTTCTCTAAGTACCTTTACCGAGTTGTTTACTGGGTTGTTATATATAACTAAACTTTACTGGGAGAGGAAGTCAATATCAAAAACAATACTCTTATGATTATTTTATGAGAAACCAAACTCCATACACCTCGTCACCACTGGCACAAGTGGTCCACAGAGGCCTACAGTGTGAAAATTGGGATGGAAGAGAGGATAAGGGGGATTGCTGCACATCTATCTAAGAGGTATTACAGAAACCCAAAGCATCTCAGTAACTACCAATAAGGACCTTTGATATGTGTTAGTGCCCTTGTCTAATACCATCCCCTTTAAGACGGGTTTAAAATATGTAATTGATAGCCTATAAGTGGTTAATGAATCATTTACTAATCCTTTAAATATCTGTTTTGAGCCATTAATAAAAACAGCTGTCGGGACATTTGACTGCAGACCTGAAGGCTGATTTGAAAGTGAGAAACTCACAACCCTTAATCAAGAAGTGCAGACTTGATGACTTACTAGAAAGTGAAGGAACTTTGTAACTTTGTAATGAAAACCTCTTTCACTTATATGTTTCGCTTTACAGTGCTGTTCTCTTTACATTTTCAATATCCTTAGCGCTGAAATGACTGAAAACAATGGATAATAAAGTCATAAGTAACGGCTTACAGTTACGATACCTCACTTTCAGATAACTTAAATTATTGTTACATTATAAGGCCAATACAGGATTGCTACAAAGTAATCCCCCAAGTCTGCAGTTTTACATGTTGTTAATGAATGCATTTTAATGCCCTTCTTTTGTAAAAGCTTTAGAAGCAGTCCAGCAGTCAATTTGAGAGATCTTGCTGATGAAGAAAAGAGCTTAAAAGACAAAGTAGGGGTTTCAACAACCTGGCAACCCTAAAGGTGTTTTTCATGATATCTTATAATTGATCTAGTAAAGGACTTTTTAACCAACAATAAAGACATATTATTACTCCAGCTAACATTCTTTAAGTAGTACAAATACGTAACTAAATAAAGACATACCCAGTGGCGTGCACAGGTAGACCTGAGGTGGTGCTGAAGCACCTGCCCTTTTCCCCTGGCCCAATCAAGTGCCCTTTTGAAAAAAAAAAAAAAAAAATGTGAAAGTTTTTTTTTTTTTTTTTTTTACAGTGTATGTGGCCCATGCCGACATTATCATCTATAAATGCTCAACGATTAAAAACTTTGACAATAATGCCCCAATAAATATGCCCCCCCCCCCTCCTCCTCCTCCACACACACTTCCTTTGTCAACGTGAACGCACAGAGTGGACACAAACGGAGGTGTGTTGCCGCAGCAGTTCACAGCTGCTGCACACACACACCTACTCCCCGGCCTGCCCTGCTCCACCAGCGAGGTAACACATACATGAATGGAGTCAAGAATGTATTGTTTGCCCCCTAAGCCTCAGTTGCCAAGCTATAACTTGCATTTATTTGTCTCTGTTATAAAGTAGCATCATGCAGCGCCACACAGCTGAGCATAAATTAGCCGACTGTCCAGCTAGCCCCCCCCAAAAAAAATAGATATGACGTGATGAACACAACTAATGTCGGCGGAGTTTGTCATTGGTACAGCATGTGAATCGATCAGTATGCTGAATATTTAGTGTTGTTTAGGTTTACTTTAGGCTATATAATTAACACTTCACTTGCAGTAATTTATTTGCTAAATGACAAACAGGTAGGCTAATTCCCAATTGCCTGCAGAAAAAGTAGCCTTGTGCCTTGTTGTAATGTAACCAAGCAGGCTTATTCATATGGTTGGTCTCTTTTTATTTACAAATTGCAGTATAATGCCTAGAAAGGAGAGGTTAAAAAAGGAAAAAGAAAGGGAGCTATACAGCAGGCAGCCCAGGGGAGCAGCTCTCTGCTCTCCTGGATGAAAGCATCCACCAGCAGCAAGGAGGAAGATGAAGACGAAAGGTCAGAGTCAAGACCAGAGTCATGTTAACTGTTCAGGGCCTTTTAAAGCTCAGATTTTAATGTTGAACTGTTCCTCAAATGTTATTGAAATATCTTAAAGGCTGTCCACACATTTCTACGCAAAGTGGGTTGGTGGTACTAAATCAGTCATGAAGCTATATAAGCTAATTATATTATTTTATCCTAAACACAAGTTATTTCTATGTTACAAGACTTGCAGTAATCTTGTATTTACCTTAATAGGATATTATTAGTACGGAGATCAAGGGCCTAACGAAGACTTCAAAGACAGAATTCGGGATAAGGGATTATTTTAAAAAATCAGAAAATCAAACATACATTTTTTCTTTCTGCTTTTTGGTAATTCTGTGTCTCCAAATTATTCCAGAAAATAGTACTAAATAGCCCGACACAGGTGATTTAGCCTTAGCTTTCTTCTCAAAGTGCACCAGATTGATGAATTTTACTTTAAAAGGTTCAAATTTTTCACAGTCTCCCAAATTCCTTTTGAGAAACACTCTATGTGTGGCCGGGTATTAAAAGTCATTAGGCCAGGGGGGGTTTTGTACAAGTACCCTTAAAATGATTTGGTCATTCATCGATAGAATATATTGTGCCCTTTTTTTTGCACTGAGCACCTGCCCCCCAAAATGTCTGTGCACGCCACTGGACATACCTATAGGCCTTTGAAAAAAAAATGCCACTGTTACATTGTTCCAGCTTTTGATTGACGCTGTGGTGTTTCCAGAGACAAACAACCAACCGAGTCCAGATTAAAGTACAGCTCCAGATGGGAGCAGCTGGATTGGCTCGGTGCTTTCATTACTGGAAGAGTGGGTTGCGAATGATTAGACTGATGAATCAATAACAAGCAATCAGCACAGTAATGATAAACATACAAAGAAAAGCGATTCCAATGAACAAGGCGAAATTACCCGAGGGATGATCCGAGGTGATCATCGAACGTTAACAGTACATAAACGTCGAGTGAGACGCGCGCTAGTCGGCGCCTAAAGAATGAAATTCAATACTTGTGTGTTTTACAGTGAATCCGTACTCAGGGGACCTGGACCTGGACAAGAGCCGTCCTTGCATGGTTCGTTCAACTTCGACATTTCTCAAACCTCCGCCAACAGCATGAATCCATAGGAAGAAATAAACTACAACAACCAAACACGGACACGTAACCTACACACACTTTGCCATTGTGGTAGAAAGAGATGCGTCCGTGTGTGTGTCCCCGCATCAGTGGACAGTTAATCCTTTTTGCAGATGCAATTGTACACCCCAGTCAGTCTTAACCACTGTGGGCTGTCATCTCTGACAAAAAGGAGGCAAGCGGATCTTTTCAAATGTTTGAGTCTCCTCATCCACGAGACAAAATACCAAACTCCATCAATCCAAGTCTTCTGTGAAAACCATATACATGCAGTATTCTTTTTTAACACCTCATTAGCCTCGAGTCGACCTCGGGCTTGACTTATTGATCTCGTGTTATTAAAATTTGCAGCTGATTTCAATGTAAATCGTAAATTTCTTCCCATCAATTTTATGCAGTCAGCCCTGTCCGCTCCCCCTCCACTCTCTCTCTCTCTCTCTCTCTCTCTCTCTCTCTCTCTCTCTCTCTCTCTCTCTCTCTCTCTCTCTCTCTCTCTCTCTCTCTCTCACACACACACACACACACACACACAAATATACACATCCACACACATGTACAAATCCACACTCATCCCCTATTTTTGCTGTTGTTTTATATACGTTATATCAGCAGTGTCAGTTATAGCAATCTCGTATTTTGGCGAGGATCTTAACTGTGGCGCTTAAAGAATAATCGAAGAAGAAGAAAAAGGGAAAGGGGGAGATCATTTCCAATCTTGCGCGCGGTGGGAGGGGACATTCAGTGCAGTCAGTCACACAGACGGAGCAGGAGAGGAGGAGGAAAATAGGAATAAGTAGTAGAAGAAGAAGAAGAAGAAGAAGAAGAAGAAGAAGAAGAAGAAGAAGAAGAAGAAGAAGAAAAAGAAGAAGTAGATCTTAAATAATAAAGAAGAAGAAGACCAAAAGAAGAAGAAAAGTAGGGCATCTGTTTAGCCCCTGGAGTCTCAATCAGCACCACTCGCTACTGGACAGCGACAGAGCAGCGGAGTTGATCGAGAAACCGGAGATGTGTTCAAAACCTTCCAGTCTAACAAAGCACCTGCACAGGGCGCTACCGCATCCCCCCCACAACTAACAACACTTTCTGATTCATACTGGCATTTTGACTTCAAACATCTGTCTTCTTTGATTTATTTTTTTATTATTTTTCTGCGCCTGACGGTTTTGGCGAGCAGCTTTCAAACAGGAGGCGAGTGCCGACTGGTGCTCGCGCTGCCAAACGAAGACGCAGAAAGAAGAAGAATAAGAAAAGGAGAGAGAGATCAGGGAGGCATCGGAGATCGCAGAAGTACATTTTCTCCTCATTGGGCGCAGGAGAATTTTCAGGTAAGAGTGTGTCCTGTCTTTTTTTGTTTTATTATTTTTCTTTTACAACGGGTTATTATGGGAGCAGCGCGGGCTTTATGATGAGTGATGGTGATAGTCATGCACCACAGAGTTACGCATGCAGCTGTGCTGGGGCTTCTGCCTGATGTAAGAGTATGCTGCACAAACGTGACGGTCCGCTGGACCATTTTGGTGCTACTTGAGGCATGTTGTGGTCGTCTGCTAACAACTAAGGTCTACCTTTGATTGAGCTCACACGCACACACTTGACTTGACAAACCCTTTCTGTGTGCTGCATATTGGTTTGCATGAGTCTCCTGAAAAGGTTTAGCCCTGTTTCAGAGGGCTTCCTCTCTGATCCCACACTCAACAGATGAAGGCATTCGGGAGCAGAACGGAGGCTGGGGTATTTCGTGGAGCTGATGGAGTGCGTGTGTGTGTGTGTGTTTGTGGGGGGGGGGGACTTGGCAATGACAATGAACCCCTTCATCAGCTATGTATATCAGAGCCCCCTCTGTAAGCCCCCCTCTCCTTTCTGCTCCACTTGGCTTGCTGTTTGTTTTCACACACACACACACACACACACACACACACACACACACACACACACACACACACACACACACACACACACAATCTGAGCAGTCTATAGACGCAGACAGACGGTCATTTCTAAACTAGCATAATTCAATCAAGTCAGAGGATGTAGGTGTCAGTCTTGAGAAGCACTGAAACAATCTGTGTGCTTTTTTGTTTAGCGTGAATAGGCAGAAATCCACCCTTGCATTAATTAGTTTCCAACAGAGACATGACGCCCTGGTGGGTCATATGGTTTGGTAAAGCCTCACTTGATCGTGCATCACTCTCAGAGGAAACATTAATTGCTGCTCATGCTTTCTGCTGCTAGTACGCTGTTGAATATGTGGTGTCTGTTTTATAATGTTGATTCACTGAAACGATACATACAGTATCTCACAAAAGTGAGTACACCCCTCACATTTCTTCACATTTTTCTTTATATCTTTCCATGGGACAACACTGAATAAATGACACTTTAATACAATGTAAAGTAGTCAGTGTACAGCTTGTATAACAGTGTAAATTTACTGTCCCCTCAAAATAACTCGACACACAGCCATTAATGTCTAAACTGCTGGCAACAAAAGTGAGTACACCCCTTAGAAAAAATTTACAAATTGGGCCCAAAGTGTAAATATTTTGTGTGGCCACCATTATTTTCCAGCACTGCCTTAACCCTCTTGGGCATGTAGTTCACTAGAGCTTCACAGGTTGCAACTGGAACCCTCTTCCACCCATTTATGACAGCATCACAGAGCTGGTGGATATTAAAGACCTTGCGTTCCTCCACCTTCCATTTGAGGATGCCCCAAAGATGCTCAATAGGGTTTAGGTCTGGAGACATGCTTGGCCAGTCCATAACCTTTACCCTCAGCTTTTTTAGCATGCCACTGGTCGTCTTGGAGGTGTGTTTGGGGTCGTTATCATGTTGCAATACCACCCTGCGGCCCAGTTTACGAAGGTTGAGTGCACATGGTCAGCGTCGTACACAGAGGTTGGCTTTGGAAAATAGACGTATGAGTGCTGCCAGCATTGCTGAAGGGCTTGAAGGGGTGGGGGGTCAACCTGTCAGTGCTCAGACCATACGCCGCACTCTGCATCATACTGGTCTGCATGGCTGTCATCCCAGAAGGAAGCCTATTCTAAAGATGATGCACAAGAAACCCCACAAACAGTTTGCTGAAGACAAACAGACTACGGACATGGATTACTGCAACCATGTCCTGTGGTCTGATGAGACCAAAATACATTTATTTGGTTCAGATGGTGTTAAGAGTGTGGAGCGGCAACCAGGTGAGGAGTACAAAGACAAGTGTGTCTTGCCTAGAGTCAAGCATGGTGGTTGGAGTGTCATGGTCTGGGGCTGCATGAGTGCTGCCAGCACTGGGGATCTACAGTTCATTGAATTCTAACATGTACTGTGACATACTGAAGCAGAGCATGATCCCCTCCCTTCATATACTGGGCCGCAGGGCAGTACTGCAACATGATAACGACCCCAAACACCCCTCCGAACGACCACTGGCTTGTTAAAGAAGCTGAGGGTAAAGGTTATGGACTGGCCAAGCATGTCTCCAGTCTTAAACCCTATTGAGCATCTTTGGGGCATCCTAAAACGGGAGATGGAGGAGCGCAAGGACTCTAATATCCACCAGCTCCTTGATGTCGTCATGAATGGGTAGAAGAGGGTTCCAGTTGCAACCTGTGAAGCTCTAGTGAACTACATGCCCAAGAGGGTTAAGGCAGTGCTAGAAAATAATGATGGCAAAACAAAATATTGACACTTTGGGCCCAATTTGGACATTTTTTCTTAGGGGTGTACTCACTTTTGTTGCCAGCAGTTTAGACATTAATGGCTGTGTGTCGAGTTATTTTGAGGGGACAGTAAATTTACACTGTTATACAAGCTGTACACTGACTACTTGACATTGTATCAAAGTGTCATTTATTCAGTGTTGTCGCATGGAAAGATATAATGAAATATTTGAAGAAATGTTAGGGGTGTACTCACTTTTGTGAGATACTGTACATGTCAGGAGCACTGTTTAAATTGGTGAAGTGATTATTCTTGATTTACAAAGAAAGAAAGACAAAGCTTGTTGCTCTGACCCTTTGGAAGGATATGAGGCAACACATTTCAAGATGTCCATGTCAGAAAGAGAGTTGCAATGGATTGTTTTCTCCATGCCCACTTTTCATTTGGTTTTGTTACGGTTCCCCTATTGTACGCTGGGTCTTTTCTGCAGTCCAACATCCACACCTATTCATACATTCAAAACCTAATCTGAAGCCAAGCAACACCCTGAATAGCAGCAAATGACAACATTCTTGTCTTGCATTATTGTCCCTTAAAGACCAACCAGATTCTCCTTTAACACTTCTTGAAAAGCATGCTGTAGTCACGTAGGAATATTTCGCAGAGGCACTTTAAATCCAATTTCTTTGGTTTTGGAGAAAGCGGCAAATGGATATTTTCAAGCCCTAAAACAGGGGCTTTCAAATACCCATCAGAAGCCTTTGCCGCAACAACGCTTTCCTCTTTTTCTTCCAGTCATTCCGACGTTTGTCTTCACAGTCAGAAGAGGAGGTTTCAAAGATCTTTGCTGCACTAATTCTCCAACCGGTCTGAACCCTTCGAACAATATCTCACTATCTTGGGTGTAGATCTCCATCAGCAGTGTTAGTGATCAGTGTCAAGGATGTTTTTGATTTGTCAACATTTTCGGGTTGCCTATTATTAGACAAATCAATTCTGTTATGGAGTCAGGGGGATTGTAGATGTCTTATCATATAAAAAATTATCAGTTTTTTGGTGCCGCTAATGTACAGGCTTATCAGTGTTTCAGAAAGCCCGACTGGTGTTTAAATCACATTTGTCAAATAGCATTTTTTGTTATTAACCTGCTAATCCAAAACCACAATCAGTTACAGTCCATTCTCTCTGACCCAAAATGGAAGAGCAACTCTTTAGGCGTCTCTTAATTTCATCTTTTGCCTTGGATAGCACATTTCTTCTCTGCCATCCTTGCAAATTGATGAGGAAAAGGTACCACTTTTAAAATTGTATTATATTATATATATTATATTATTATATTTTATTAAAGATTATTATTGTGGAAAAATGTGCAGAGATGTCCCTTTCTTGTAGACCTGAGCTGGGGCTGTGCACCACCCCCAACACGATCCACCAATTAAATGATTAATGAGGTTAGGGTTCAGGGTACAGCTCATCTTAGGGCCTACAGATCGGGGGGGGGGGGGGAGGTAGGAGCCTGGGTCTGAAGTGCTGTCCCAGAGGCCCTTTTGCAGAGAAAAAAGAGCAATTGCTGCAATATTTATTGTTGACAGCCTCTCCAAAATTGCTTGCATAATGATTATAAATAAATAAAACAACGCTGAAAATGTCTACTGTAAGAAGGGGATACCGGGACATTGAAGAGTGAAGCTACAGTGTTACGTAACGTTTATAATAGTGCAAGACATTATTCACTATTTCTTCTCATTAACAACTTTCTCCCAGAAAAAAAAACTTCTCATTAAAATGCAAAGCTTGGAGAGGCTCCAATAAACAGAGTAAGAGACTTACTGTCAGCATAAAGCCTGCTACCTTTAACCCTCTACATCCAAATGAGTTTCCTCATACTGTAATCTGTTCCAGACCTGATAATGTTCCCCTTATAGCCAGAAAATCATCCTGGATATGTTTACTGTCATTTTCTCCATCTTTTGTAATTCATTTTCCATGCCGTGGTGAGTTAGTGTGACATTATAGGAACAGGGCGGGATAAATTATCTTCCTCTGTCGGCTTCTCTTCCTCCTCCTTTCAGGCCAAGCTGAAAGGGAGAAGGTATACGTCAGAGCTGAAATTCACAGGCAGCGGGGGATGACGCAGACAGACAGACAGACAGACAGACAGTGTGTTGGAGGAGTTATTAGATCCATTCCTCTGTTGTTCCTTATCACTGCTTCTCGATCATGGAGTGTCCACATACTGGATCACCTCCTCTGCTTTTTCCTCCTGGCTGTCCATCTGTTCACCAAGGGGAGGGTGGGGGGGGGGGGGGGTGTCTGTGTGGCCTCACTGAGCTGACCACACTTTGAAGAGCTCCATAACAACAGCAGATCCAGTCCCTCACACTCTCAACGCAATCCTATTTTCCAAACTGCTGATTCGTCTTGTTCTTTTTTAGCAAGCTTTCCATTTCACATAAGGCTTAGTCATTTTCTGCCGTATGTGTCTTTTGGTAAAATCATTTTTATTGCAAGCTTTGGACTCTGGAAGTTCCTAAGTTTTTCTTTTGTTTGTCTTTGTTTGTTTGTTTTGGATAAAGTTTGGAAGCCAAGAAGCTCTTGAGGGAAAAGCACCGCACAGTAAGTAAAGTCTATTACCACATAGTCAGTGCACCAGAGCTGCAACACGCCCACAGGTTGAATGTCTTCATTAGAGGCCTGTTGACACTAATCAGGGATGACATCCACTATAGCACTCTACTTAATTTAAAAGATTTACAACACAAACAACCAAGCAAATGATCTCCCCATCCCAGCAAGAGAGTTCCTCATAATGGAGATGCATTTGACAAGCTGTTGAATTAATCGTTGTTCTTAGAAAAGGTTAGAACGCTGCATCGTTGTCCTCAGTAAATAAGGCATCAACTCTCACTCTCAATAATTTGTCCCGCTTGACACACAGAATTTATTCAAATGAGTGGAGAGCATCATGAATCCATATCACTAATTTATCTGTTATAACTCAGACGGTGTGATGCTATGGTCTACCCTGCAGAGCCATGCAAGTAAGATAAGGAACTGGTCATAAATATTGAAATACCGCTCTTGCTTGGGGGGATGGTTTTGTTGCAAATCTGACAGATTTCTTGAAATAGCTTATTCCAAATGATAAAAAGACGGAACATTTGAATCTATCTCAGTGATTACACAACCAAATGAGTTTGGTTAATTTATTATCGGACACGGTAATTAGCTGTGATAGCATATGCTAAAGTAATGTTAACATTACACATATTTTACTGTTAAAGCTGCAGCCTTTGGTGGACATTACTATTAAATTAGGCTGTTGGCATAATAAATTGTGGTGGTGCGTCACCTTTCCTTCAGGCTTAAATGCTAAGTGAAAGTAGTATTTTTACGACGCCCGCTGTCGCAAAGCTGTTTTCTAGCTCGTGCCAGGCGTGCGATTGTGAACTGATAAGGGCGCAATATAGTGCATGTCCGTGTGTTGAAAGTGTGAGGAGTCTTTTCGTCTTCGTGAGAGTGGTTTTGACACTGCATCAACGAATGCCAGTCAGTGCTACACACACCTGATTGCAATGAGTTGATGCAGCAGCCTCACCTAACTACTCTCTCTCAGGGAGCTGAAAGATTACGTGTCCTCACAGAAAGCGAATGAACGAGAGACGGCAGTTAGTATGGATCACGATGAGGTAATGTGTTTGTGTTGTTGATGTAAATAATGACTATTTCAGATGAATAATGGTTATCTGATGATGGTGAAGCAAAGCAAACTTTGTGTTAGTACCAACCGCTCATTCATTTAGGAGTAAACACTGCAGTCTAGTTTCGTTCTCGTGAAATTGTATACACGTTGCTTGGCAACGCCCTCGTCCCGTAGCCTATATCACTCTCCCTTTTAGCTTTTCTTCATTGCATTCTCTTTTTTTTCTTTGATGGTTCAGCCCCGTTATCAGTCATTATGACGACAAATAACTGTCTCAAACAAGGCTCCCGCTCCCCTTCCCTCACCTGGAGGGATAGGCTTCTTAAATCGCGTTGCAGCGCCACACTGAAATCTGCGACCAATATGTGACCATAGAGCCTGCACGAGCGAACCGAAAATCGGACTGGGTGTGCGACCAGACCAAAAGCAGTAATAAAAATTATATAAAAACGTCTGTCTTTGCACTGATGGTCTCATTTGCTGTTAAAGGTAATTTATGATTATCAGAGGAAACATGAGGCTGTTTAAAATATATTTAAATGTTACTCGTAGCCGCTTTAAGTATTTTTTTGTTGTTGTTTGGTGTAGGTTACATTATTAAATCAGGAACTTTTTCATGACGGCAAGCATGAAATAAAGGAACATTTCATGTGGTTACTTAAGGGTTGGGTTGAATGTGGCTCTGCTGCATTTTCCGGTGGCATTTTTTCTTTTTTGTCATAACCTACACAGATATACTCAGGGGTTAATGTGTTGCCATATAAACCTGAGTCGCCTTGATTTGTTTTTAAGATAAATAACCATTACAAAGTTGTTGTTTTGGACTTTAATCAAAGGAAGAAAAAATAATGGGGATTTTTAAAATGCATCATTCTTTGTTTTTTGTACATTTAGAAGCTGTGCAGTACATTACAGGAAAATCTATAGATTGGATTAAGTTTACAATAATCCTTTGTAGAAAAACTCTAGCTTCACACAGTCCTTGCATTTTACACTCAACAAAAATATAAACGCAACACTTTTGTTTTTGCTTCCATTTTTCATGAGATGGACTTAAAGATCTAAAATTCATTCCAGATACACAATATTACCATTTCTCTCAAACATTGTTCACAAATCTGTCTAAATGTGTGATAGTGAGCACTTCTGCTTTGCTGAGATACTCCATCCCACCTCACAGGTGTGCCACATCAAGATGCTGATCTGACATCATGATTAATGCACATGTGTGCCTTAGACTGTCCGCAAACTAAATACTGTATGTGTGCAATCAAACTTTAGCTAGGAAGCTACAACATGTGTATGAAAACTACAACACAACACATTTTTGGATTAACAAACAAAATCCACATTTTCTGGATTCTAGAAACAGTCTCACTGCCGTTTTAAAAAGGACCATTGTAATGATAATGTAGAAAATGTCATTTTAAATTAGCTAAGAAAAATAAGAATGGAGGGGAAGGGGAGTGTTGTGTTGGGCAAAACACAATGCATTAATCAGAGTTAAAGCTTTACATAGATATACGGTAGAAAATTGTAGAAATCAATGAGGAAAATGATCCCTTCTTTTCCCATAATGCATGACTTCAGGGCCAGTTCCTTTAAGCAGCGACAGAGCACTCCAGATTAGTTCTTGTTCTGCCCACCAGAAACTGACAGAAATCTCTTTCCAGCAGCTGCGTGAAGGCACAGTCGAATCCCTAAATCCTGCAGTCAACAGCCTCGAATACAATTTTGTGCCACAGTGGCTGGCTCCAAAGAGAGGGCCACATGGGAATATTCATTGTGTGGTTGAATTGGATGGGTAAGTTATTGCAAAGATTCAGAAAAATTGTAATTTAACATGAAGTCATACACTGTTTAAAAAAACAAAAAAAGAAACAGATCCTACATTTGGTCAGCAAATCATGCACAAACATTGCAAACTAAAGCAGTAATCTTAATTTGTTGTTTTTTTCTTCAGTGAATGTATATGGATACTAGCCTGGTGCTACCAGACCATCGTACTTCATTTCATTTGTACAGAAGGTCTGGCAGTGCTGTAATTGGCAAACGTTCACTCATGGAGGCGGGTGTCTGTTAAAGTTTAAAACTATTGGATCTGCCCAGTGCCACTCTGGATTAGCCAACCAATCGCATAACGTTTGGTCGTCACGTGTGTCATGAGCCGGCTTCTGGCAACTGAAACTGGAGCGCGACTTCGACGTCATCGTTCGCAGCCACTCGCTGTGTTCGCTGATTGGACCGGCTGTCGAATCTCCGGCAAAACTGGGAAATGGGCTGTACACCCAGACTGACTACTGATGGGAAAATAAAATTTGGCCGGAAGTAGGCGGGCGGGCGGAGCCAGGCTATATGGATACAACATTCAGATCCAATTTTGCTCATTAGCATGCCGGTGCCTTAAAGACAGATGGATGCAAAAAAAAACGCCTCCGTCCTATAACCTACACTGGTTCAAAGACCAATATAGGTATCACCGTTGGCAGACAACGGACATGATTAATTGCATTGCCATGCTCTCCCTGTTTTGCCCTAAGTCCACAATGTCCACAATCGAATATGAACGAAGCATGAGAGGAAGCTTTGGACAAATATGCAGAAGCACAATGTCGTTTATTTCTCAGCAAAATGCATTAGCATATTGACTTTGCAGGGGTGAACGCGGGTTACCTCAGGTCACTGTTCAAGTACAGTGAAGACATACTATCAATTGTAATTTGCTAAAAAACAAAAACAAAAAAAATCATGCAGGATAATGTTTTATTTAACATCCCCTGCACTCTTTGTCAATACTGTGCTTTGCAATCATATTGCACTCCTCGAGAACATCCACGAGTTGTGTTTAATAACATTAAATTGTAAAAGGAGACTTACAGGCAGTGGTAGTCTCACTTGATTGTGATTCACTTCATAATAGGCATGTAGAGATACTACAAGCAATGCAGGTCCACTTAATGGTGTGCAGATCTCTAAGAGCCCATTACTCTGAGAATCCTTGTCATTGTCCTTACCCTTCCTCATTACCACACTTCAGTTCACCAGTAATGAGATGTCGGTATTTACACGAAAGTCCTGATTACTAATGCAGAGGTAGTGATATGGGATACCATGACTACCATTCCCAGCTTTCTTGTCTGACACCTGTAAGTGGGAAATTAAAGATGAGTACTCATCCATTTTGAAAACATGCAGACACACAGAGATGGATCTGGTGGACTGCCCAAGCAACAACCGCTATCTCCTGAAAACAGAAAAAACATGGGGGGTGTAAATAAAGCAAATAAATATACAATCTGTAAGTAGAAATAATATGTTGAATGTTCATTTAGAAGTCACAGGGAGGTGGATGAGTGGATGATAGGCAGACAGCCCAGAATGTGTCCTTTATCCCCTGCAAAGGTAACCAATTTGTGACCAGCAGCTAAAATAAGCTAGCCAGCTACTGGCTATTGGCAGACATAGATTGGGATAAATCTTCTCCTCTAACCTTTCTCTACAAGAGAAACAAAATAGCTTATTTCCTAAAATACTTTAGTTTGTGCAGGCAACAGGATATTTCTTGGCCCTGAATAGTTTGCAGACATGTTTACTGCTGCAAATTTCGTAGAGACTTTCATTAAAAAATCGTAAAGAACTGAATTAATTTCTCTAAATTGTGTTTCTGCTACTACTACTACTACAACTACTACTACTACTATTACTACTACTACTACTACTACTACTACTACTACTACTACTACTACTACTACTACTACTACTACTACTAATAATAATAATAATAAAAATAAAAATGTGTTCAATACCCCAATGTTTGAAGCTTGTTTCAGCCTTAGGTTTGCTTTAGTGAAACCAAATATGGACCTGTGGTATTTCCTAATGATTTGTTGTGTGGACAGAGACGGACGTGGACAGATTCTTCAATGAGATGTTGTGAGGCCTATTTGTTTCATGATTCAAGATACCTCGGACACCCTGTCTGACTCGCACACTGTGTCCTGTCTTTGTTTACAACGTGGACATAATAGGGGCTCTGTAGACTTCCCTCAGTCAATACAAACACAATTCTAGACCACGGCTGCTTTATCACTTTTGGGGAGTGAGGTGCACACACACACACAGAGCACAGCGGCACTGCTAGAATGCCTTTGGCTGTTCTTCTCTAGCTATCTTATCCATGTACAGAAATATTGGTATGTGGCATGGAGTGCATTTGATATATAGACGTTACACTAGATTAAGCTCTACTTGTACCGACACGACATTGTGGGCTGTTAGAATAGAGGATATATTGCCTCTTTATTAAAAATGCAAGATAGAAGGTAAATATTTGAACTAATCTTCAGCTGCTGCAGTCTTGTTTTATAAGACATACAAAGCTATGAAATAAATATGATTTTGTGCAGGGATCAGATGTAATATATGGAATTGAATCTAAATCTATTTGAGATCGCTATCAAACCTTGAGATTAAATTCCACTTTTTTAACGTACAACCATATCTTTTTATTCTAATATATTCTTGTGTCATGACTACACCTGCCCAGTCTCCCTCCTCAGACTCACACCAAAAGGTGGCAAATAAAAAGTACATTACCATGTCCTTGGGAAATAGATGGTGCTAGAGGCTTGGTGACATATGGACCTTTGTACTAATGGCTAACATGTTTGAAAGCAGGGAACAAGACTGTGCTAGTCAGTCACAAGAGCTCTTTGAATTTCTTTCTATTTTCTCTGTACCGGACTGTTCACTTCACCATTGGCATTTTCATCTCAGAATTGTTAATAATTTCAATTGATAACTAATTAACAGCTATCAACTCACCCAGCCGGCTACCTCGCTAACTGTCAGCTAGTAAACTCATTGGCTTTGTCATCAATGTGCTCGCACAGTTTATCCAAAAGACCTATTTGTACAATCGACTCCTGTCTCATTACTACAGGAGTCCATCACAGTTTACCATCCGCTCAACACTTCTTGCACAGTTTGGAACCATCACACCCTTGAGCACTTAAGCGAATGTTACTTGTTGTCTTGTTTCTCTGTAAAGCACTTTGAATTGCCCCAGTCCATGAACTGTGCTATACAAATAAAGGTGCCTTGCCTAATGACACAAGTGACATCAGATAGGATTTAATGAGTGCTTGTGTGTGTGTATGTGTTGTTGTTGTTGTGAAGTGCATTTAATTCCACACCCTCTTCCACGGTATCTGCATTTGTATCCTCTCCAAGTTTCCCCCTACCTGAATTGTGCCAATTAGTTATATTTGGAGACATTTCTACACTAATGGTTTGTACATCCCTCCATACTCCAAATATTTCAGGGCCAGTGCAGATATTTTAACCAACAAAAAAACAGGATCTAAAAAAGATTCCAGACTCTCAGAACCTTAAATCAAGTATATCATGTGAACGAGAGGCCATCATTCCAGGTGTACTGTGTGGGCACTGTAGCAGCCAGTCTTTCATCATAGTGTATTAGGAGTGCAACAGCAACCACCCGTGCAGACTCGATTCAGCCTTTCTAATGAAATGCTCCATCTCTGTCATCAGACCGCCATTTGCACGATCTATTAAACCTCATACATTCATTGCACTGTTATGCATTTTGAGCCAGTGGCTTCAGCTATCCTGCAGCATTGTTGTAGTTATTGGGAGGAGGGGAGCTTCATTGGGAAGTCAAATCATGATTTTCCATTTAATGTTTTTTTTACGAGGCGTTTCCTGGGAGATATTTTCACCTTGCGTGGTGGTGGAACTTCGCTCCGTACAAACTGTGGCAGCAAACTTAATGTCATTGGCTGAGGTTTGTATGTGTATTGCTTCCTTTGATGTGAATGTGTTTGCAGGGTTTAGCATCCACTCAAGTCCAGCACACAACACACTTCCTCTAAAAGTTGCACTTTATACATATCCACAGGGTTGAATTCTGGAATAATCTCCACCAACAGAGTGGCAGTGCTGCATGTAATGACATGGCTTAGATGTTTATTGGAATGTAGACCACTGTATTTGCCCACAAGCTACAAAATAAATTACATCTTTTCCAGCTACTTGGATCAACCAGTGTGACAACTTGGGGAGTTTGAAAGAACTACCATAGGGTTTAATAAATATTTAGTTACATTCATGATATACAGTAAGTGTATGAAATATCGAAAAAAAACTTATTTGACGAAATTTGGTACATGCAGTGTTGGAAAGTAAGTAGGCATACTCAAATACAGTAATTCAGTTGAATTTGAGGTAGTTGTACTCATTTAGATTCCTACTCTACCTCATAAAAGGGCAATATCGCCCTTTTTACCATACTTTAACTGAAAGCCGTGATTTGTTCTCATTAATTCATAATTTCAGTCATTTTTCAGACAAAGACAATCTTAATATTCACTGGGTTTAGTCGCTAAAATTGCTTTTCACAGTTTTCAATCAATTTTTTGATTGAATATAGTCAGGTTCTTTGGTTGAATTGGCATTTATTTCCCTAATTATTTGACCATTTATAGGCTAAATTATTAATAGATTAATCAAGTAAATAATAGAAGGATAATTGTCAGTTGCAGCCGTAATAATAAATTGGAATATATGTAACTTTTTACTTATCAAGCATTATTTTCAATGTCTTTTGGTCACCAACACTAATTTTTAGGGAAACAAAAAACCATAAGCAATATAATTATCATGTTTTCACATTTCTTACTACAGCTGTTGATGAGGCATTCATGAACACAAGACAATCACAAGAACATCAACATCTAATATATTATTGGTCAAGACATGCTGCAATTACTATACCCAAATATTTACCCATTACAGAAAGGGTTTGAGTTGAATTATTGATGACAATATTGGTTAACAAACACCATCAACAAGAGGCTCTGGCAGAGAGATTTGCCTGTTCCCTCCAGCTCATTGAGTGGGATGCACAGGATCACTGGAGGCTAATGTCAGTCTGGTTGAGGTCAGCTGCTGTGGTAATGAAAACATACAACCCTCGAAGGACGTCATGGCGAGCTAAGAGGCAACTCTTGAAGGATTTCCTCTTTTTGTATTTTGTCTATTGTATTGTTCCATCAACCACCTACACTCTCTAATCCCTATGAGTAGCCACTGGATGCTTGATTTCAGTATTTTATTATCCTGCTTTTTGGGACCAGTCTACAGAAAACAAGTTCTGTAATGTTTGCAACACAACAAACCTCAGAGTGGTTAAAAATGAAACCAATTGAAAAGCCCAAAAAAGCTCCATTTTGCATCAAGTTTTATTAAAGAGGACCTATTATGCTACTTTTCTGGTCTTAATTTCTTGTTTTACACTACTATAGAGCAACCTGACACGAATCACATCACAAACAACTATGTAGATTTTCGGGAAGCTCTTTCTCTTATTTTGGCGATCCAGCACATCCTGTCAACACTTGAGTGTGTGTGCTTCGGCTCCCTCCGCCTGTGCTTCGGCCATCTCCGCTCCCCTCCCCCCCCTCCTGCAAACCCCACTCCGTTGTGATTGGTTACCTTCCTTCCGGAACACTTTCAGTGGCGGGAAGCGCGAGCATGGACCTATAAGGGCGCGAGGCAGACGCGAGGCAGACGCGAACAGGGAAGTAACAGCATTACCATACATGGAAACATCCGCGTGGAGACATCACAAAGTTTTATGCGACGGCACAAATTATGAAAGGGTAGACCGCTTTGAACACGTGACTTCTCGACTGGCTAGAATAGTGTTTAGTGCTCTGCACAGACACCCCAGACGGTCAGCAGGGAATATGTCGAAATGCATGTAAGTCATTATTTGATAATTTAGTATGGTTAAGCATGACTATGAATCATCATAACAACGTTTATAGGTCATAAAAGTCAAAAAGCATCATAGGTCCTCTTTAAGAATGATGCATATTAACCGCCCAAGAGCTGGAACGATTGCTATCAATTAACAGTTTGATTCATTGTCCAAGCGAAAATGCCAAACATTTGCAGGTTCCAGCTTCTAAAATATAAAAATTTGCTCCAGTCATCCAAACCAATCCGCCTAACCAGACAACACTTAGTGAATATCCGTGACAATCTGTTCACATTCAAACTCTGCTGACAGTCCCCTCGTCTCCTCATTGTCTAGAGATCAAGTGAACAGCGGTGCTATGATATGGCCTGATGAAAATAATGCTGTAATCCCTTTGAAAAAAAAAAAAAGATCTATACATTTATTAACACACTTGTTTCCCCCTCCTGGCTTGGCTTGACACAAAGAACATGCCTAATCTACATAAAGGAAGTTGATACTGGTGATATTAATGAGACTGCTTGGCCATCTAAGGATCTGTCTTCATTAGTAGCGGATCTGAAGGGAGTTTCTATCAGCTCACTATCAAGATCGGAACACTGTGGTGAGGAAATTACGCATGTCATAAAACAAAGTGCGGGGAGCCCACAGCTAAGCCCAATGGAGGATGAAAAGCCTTAATCAACGACAAGGACTACCAGTGACAGGGCACCATGATCGCCACATGCGTCTCCATGTAGAAGATTACATCCAGCCTCCGACAGATTGACACATACTCTGTGAGTTCCTGGCTGGAGAAAGAAAGGGATGGGACCATTCTATTTCCTTTCTTTGCTATGTTCGTAACTATCAAAGGTCTTTGCCAGATTTGTCTCATCTGAAGGCTAATGATGCTTACAGTTCTTTGAAAGATAACACCAGCAGACTGAGCCCCTGGAGGACCTTTTTCACATAACTGAATCACAGTTACAATAGACCCGAAGACTCGAAAATATTTCTTGTAAAATCCTTCAACTCATTTTAAAAAGGTTGTGATCCATCTGACTTCGTATCTGCGTCCTGTTTCACTCTCGTCCTTGTCACATTACTATTACGAACATGCTAGTCAACCGGCAAACAGTATCAGTCAGATACCATTATGATAGGATGCACAATGAACAGCTTTTTTCCAATTACCCATCTGCTGCAGCTTAGGAGGGTTCTCTATAGACAAGCAAAGGTTCAATGTTTTCGCCTGACCTTGCTAGTAAGTGTTCACTTACTCACGAAATGGCTCAACAGTGCTTTCCATTCTGCAGATAAGGTGATGAGTTCAGGGCTAATGTACATGTGTGACTTTGAAGAAAAAAAACATTGTCCTCATTGTCTCACGGTTCTATACCTCAACAGTCTACCCTTCTTCTGACCTACACCTGGCTGTAGCTTCATCAGTTGCCATGGTTACTGACCATGCCTCCTTTTTGTTTAGTAATTCTTCTTCTTCATGTGGCACTGGTTGATAATTAACTTGATTAAACAGCCCTCGTCCTCTGAGGCAATTGTGATAATTAACAACCAAGAGCCAATATTTCCATCTTGCTCTCAAAATGAAAAGGGTGCTAATTGTTCAAATTCAGACCTGAAGCACAGTATGCATGCTGTTATGGCTTTGTGTGTTATCCGTCTTGCATCAACAAAAAAAAATCACAATATCGACAATATTATTTAAAATAATATTCCATTGATTTAGCATTACAACATTATCATAATCAATGCAGCAGAATGGAATGTATTGTCTTTTTTTTCCCGACACCTTCTTTTGTCAATACATGGTGCCTACATTATCCACAATTTATCTGGTCTGCAAGCAATTGGGTCAGAGATTCCAGTGTGTTAATGCTAATGTGCCCTCGAGCTGTTAGCCTTAAGGAGAAATGAGATGAGGAGCAGGCTATAGAGGTTTGCTGAGCTCATTTTCATTATTTGATGTATAGAATTGGTAAACGTTCTATTTATTAATGTTCAAATAAAGGTTTCAGATCAGTCTTGGTTTATAAAAAGGTGTTCAACACTTCCTAATTTCACTATTCAAAAAGTCATATTTTAATTTAATGGACAAATACATAAAAGTATAATCAGAATGGAATGTTGAAATCAGTGTAGAAAGGAATATATTACATTTGGAATCGTTCCAAAAATGTGCAGTTGTAACTCCTTTTTGGAATAGTATTATTGGCAATAAATCATTTGCTCTTTCTCTTTTAATATCCCAAATCGTTTGTGTGATTTTTTGTAAAATAACAGTGACTTTATTTTCTGCCGCGTTCTTGCCCATTTAAAGGTTAACATCAATGTGATGTTAATGTGCCAAATTCAGCCAAAAGGCAAATTTTCATTGGATGGTTGATGTTAAGCATGAAACGACACATCCAAGTGGGGATTAAAAGAAGGAAAAACTGAATCAAAGCACATAGGCTATACAGACAGAATAAATGATACGACTATACCACATCTACAGACTGCCATATGACTGTTTAAGCATCTCTAGTGGTTTGAAAAATGTGTTCATTTCTAAATATGAGACTTTGTGCCTGGCATATGATATGCTATCTTTCATTGCGTTGGGATTCGCAGTTTTGTTGCATATTTTAGTTTGTGCCAGGGGTTATGTAATGAGGCTTGTCATCAGGGGTTGTGCTGACACAAGGGAACCTGCTCTCTTCTCTGAGTATGTGCCAAGAAAGAGAACCTAAGGTTATAAGGAAGAGGGGGAGAGTGTAAATGCCTGCTCTCTGAATCCCATAAGCTTTAAATGAGAGTGAATGATAAAGGGAGAGTATAACAGCCTCCTGGCAAAAGCAAGAGATAATGTAGTTGCAGGGCTTTTATTTCGGTGCAAAGCTGCACCCCACAGGTTTAAGAGTTACCTCAGGGTTGGTATGCAGTGCTTGTCTATTCGGCGGCTCTACCGACCCTAGCCTGCAGTAATGCCACAGGTACAGTTTATTCCTGTAGGCGGTCATGCTGTGGTTTTTCAGGAAACATATCGGCACGGCACAGAGACACTTGTCATCTGGATCGCTTGGCTGGAAGCGGTGACAGGGCAACGCAAGCCCAAGCTAGTCTGTCGCCTGTCTCCACCCGGGGCCCCCTACAGTGATTAAAAATGGCAGGGCATTTAAACCCTCAGCCACAAGCGCTCTTCAGGGTATCATGTCATGTTCTGTTGTAAGCACAAAAAAAATCCAAAAAATTATGGTGCTTTGTCTTGAGGGATCAGTATTTCTCATATAATAACATATTTCTAACATGATACCAGAGTTATTACATGATGTCTGCGCGTTTCATGTTCTCATTACAATATTCTGGTAATCCGCTCCATTTACTAATTGAGAGTCCAGCAATATTTGTATTAGAGACATCCAGCACTGTCACCTTGCTTAAAGTCTTATTGGATAAGCAACAGCACTCCCCCCTTCAGGAGCGGGATCAGCGCCTACAGGGACCATAAGGATATATCTTTTGCTTTGAAGCTCTGAGGGCTGTACAGAGTTCACCCAACTGCCAGTTTAATGGATTGAGCCTTGCTTTTCAGTGGTGCCACAGAGACATAGCTATTTGCCACAACGTTTAAAAGTCATGAGACAGAAGAAGCTCATCAGTGTTCCTCTTCCTGTCTTATCTAGTCATATTAGGCTGATATATTCATTTATTCACCATATAACTGTGTTAAGCAAGGCTGTAACTCATTTTTAATATTGAATTAGTGTACGTGTAGTCAATTCTGCATAGATTAACACATCTAACCTTTCTGAATTTGAATCATAATTTCAAACATCTTTAATTGAGTACATCAATAAAAGGGTTTCATCTCAGGATATTCACCGTTTCTAGTATTTGTGTTTTGTATTTCCCACTAAAGAAGGAGAATTATGAATCCTCACTGATAACACTTCTTAAGTGCATTAGAAGTGTGTTTTTGAAATAAACTATTTAATTGCCCGGCCCTTTTCACAGTTATAGAAAGGGAAGGGCAAAATAATTGTAACACCAGATGAAAAGTATCTTTTTCTTTGAAGTGAATACCTTTGGAACTTCAACGACAGATACACAGATAAAACAAACTGACCTAAATACCAATCACAAGTGCATGTGTATTAGTTTTAAAAAAGGACCTCTACTTGTCTTTAAAGGTGCAGTGTGTAATATGACATCATCAAGAAAGTTCTACAAAGTTCTAGAATGCAACACTCCCTGGGTAACCCCAACCGTTTCGAATAATAACAGAAGCTACAGTGGCCTTCAAGGACAAGAACAATTCTAAATTTTAAACAATGTACCTGATGACATTCCAACTATGACACTTTCAAGATGGCGGCACTAGGCCTTGGTCCAAAATATGCAGAAATATGGACATATATGAGACCCTTTCTAAGGAAAAAAATAATAATTCTAAAAAAGAAATTCAGCTATTATGCACTAAATTAAATGTACTTATGGGTATTATAATTACTTTCTACAAAATCTGCTAGGAAATAAAACCCCAAATTCTACACACTGCAGGTTTAATACAAATTAGCAAAGCAAATAAAAAACACCATTCTGTTTAATAGCAGATTAAAAACAAAATATTCTCTTTGAGGCAAAATTTGAAGACGTTTCATAAAGTGACCGCAACATCAGGACAAGTAAAACATAGCCTTGGTTATTATTTCCATGGAGACTGCACACCACCCGAGGACACGAGAATACATGTGCTAACAAATTAAATCTTGAAGGTGCAGCATCTCCCCTCCACGACCTCAAACTAAAGTTTCCAGACAAAAACAACACTTCGTGTAAGCATTGTTTACAAATGTGGAATGATAAAATAATTAACAAATCTACTTTAGATCAGAGAAAACCACTATGACATTCAATTTAACTCACGTTCAAATGGTCTTTTGACTCCCATATAAAAAAAGTGATTGCAGGCACATGTGTTTTTTTTGTTTAAAAACAATATTGTTGTGCCATCAAATCTAATACAATGACACATGGAAAAACATACTACAAAAAATAAGCGCTTGCCTTTAGTTAAAGATCTCTGAATCAACAGGACATTTAATAACAGCTTTTAACCTGTAGCTTAAATAGTACATCATTTAAAAAGAACCTCTATATTTCAGTAAAAAATACATATATATAGGCCTATATTCATATTTTGTGCTTCACAAATTTGGCATTGTCAGAATGGCAGCCATTCGAAACGTGCTTTTATTTACTTCCAATGTGTGTGGAAGGAAAACATGTTGTACGAAGTGGGTACACACTTATCACAATGGGTTTAAAATGATAAAAAGCCAAACAATGATTACAAATCCTCAATTTACAAAATGTTGGCAAATATTTAAAAACCGGTGCTGAATCGCTGCTGGTCTGGGCAGTCGTATTGGCCAAATTGTTTTGCATCGCAGCACAACTGCAATGGATTATGATCCTTTTTTGACAACGCCACGTCGAAACAAGGTTGAACACAAGCCACTTTTTCAATAATCAAGGTCAAGGTCATTTTCCAATAATCTAAAATGGTAATGTCAACCTTACACGCTGCACAACCAATTCAGCAGCACCTTCACAAAATACACCAGGATGCAGGCAAAGAGCTTCTATGGACTCCACAAATACGACTACATGAAACCTTATGAGATGTTCTAGGATGCAGAATGTAAAGCAGAAACCCAACCTCCTTCACAAGCTTAAGGTTCTTTATCTTCAGTTGTATGGAGGTATTCAGACGAGTGAAGCTGCTCTGAGGGAACATGTCTAAGGAAAACTACTCAATAAGTACCTGATATTCATATAATTGTGTGTGTTACAGCATCTGTTTTTGGCTGGACCGCAGAACGAGGCCAGCCCTACAAACGTGAATGAGTAAGTGAGTGACACATTTACACTACTTAATCCCCCCTAGTCTTGTAAATGATGATGAAAGCTCCTGACTGCATGCACCTCATTATCTGTAAGTGTTCTGGCAATTATGCAAGTAACATTATGGCTCAAGTCTGAACTTAAATTATGTCAGAAAAAATGAAAGGCTGCAGCAGCACAAGGCTATATACACAGTTATGAATTAAAACCATCCCTTGTTCACTTGATTAAGATCACCTTTATTTCGCTTAAGAATCATAATATGATTCAAATAAAAATATGAAATACTATGAATAAGCAGATCTTATGCTGTATAGCAGATCATATCAGTCTGTAGAAAAAGGTTTATCTCCTCGCCGCACACAGCATACATCAGTTATATTAAGACCAGCTGTCTCCTCTTCAGTTTCATTCACATCAACTGTTCTCCACTTTCGTGCACCAGGTGTCAAATATCAGGTGAGCATGTGAGTTCTCACCATATCATCTCAGAATAAAGCTGTGAGAATAATACACGAATGACAAAAAGCCAGGAATGTAAAATACTCCACATTTTTAGAGGGTTCACGTTTTCAAAAGTGATTTAAAGATTCTACCCTATCAGAGAACCGTTCATATATATATTTTTTTTTAAATAACGCCTCGAATATCCTATCAAGTTTATTACAATTTAAATGAGCTGATTTAACAGAATGGTTTTCATGGCCTTTACAATCTTCGTGCTGTATGCAAAGCTAAAGGTTTTTTTTATATCATTATTTTTTCTTTACCAGTATCAGTTGCAGCGACATGGAGCTATGTTGTTGCTGTAATGGAGTAAAACGGGAAGAAAATACATTTATTTACATTATGTCAATATTTGTAAATGATCCCTCACTTTAAAAGGTAAAATAAACTCCAAATTGGACCTTCTAAGTAAACACACAACCTAATAAGTGTGTCTGGATGAAGTGTTTTTTTTGTTTGTTTGATAAATAAGGCAGACGACAGCCAAGCATTTTAAAGTTGCTCCAATGCAAAAAAAGAAAAAAAAAACGTGCCGCCTTGCCTCTTATAAACCTCAGAAGTGATAAATAAATGCCCAACAGCTTTAATTAGTTCCCAGTATGAGGTCTGAGGTTTTGAGTCCTCCTCCCACTACATAGACAAAACTCAATCTCTTACCCACTTCCTGCCCCTAGACTCTCAGCCTCTGCTCCTTAATCCTTATCTTTTTCTGCCCCCCCGTCTGCCATTTCAGCCTACTTTCTCTCATTCAAACCCTGTATGTGTAAACTGGGGGAGGCATTTCAAGGTTGTCTCCGTCTTTGATCGTCACACAGTGGACCCCATAGGAAATATCAAATATTAAAGCAACAGAGCTCCTCGGCAGTGCACACTTTCAGACGCAGCATGCCACGAGAATGCATAGCGTGGTGCAAAGCACTGCTGTTACAGGCTCTTCCAACGCAGCTCCTAAGGGATCCTCTTTCCACCACTTTGAACAGTAACAAAGAGTCTAATCCAAGCGTGTCAAGTGTGCCATGTGGCATGAAGGGCAGAGAGTTTTAAGATTATACCTGTTTGTGTCACTGTGAGGAGGACAAGAGGAGGAGAGAGGAGGGAGTGATTATTGGTTGCAGTTGTGTTCACAGACATTCAGAAAATTCTCTCTGAGATCTCATAAAGAAAAAACTTACGGCAAGCAGTTTCAGCTTTAAGGTGATTTAGGAGTTGTCCGAGTGACTCTGAGCAAAGAAAGACAAGAGCTTTGATTTCAGTGAGGAGGTTTATTTGTGTCTAACTTGTACTTTGTCACCTCCAAAAACACAAATAAATCTTTGGCCACTATTTTTTTTTCTCGGCTTTGAAGATGCCTCTAAACGTCTATGCGAGTCTCTTCCAGATGCCATCAAGGTGTCATGCATACCTGAGCACCCAGCAAGGTAATTAGGAGACTATGCTGTTATGTTATACTCAAAGTCTGTACAAGTCTTATAGAAACACGCACGCAAGACTACTCCTGTGCATATTTGCTTCCACGCAACCCCAAGTACCAGTGATTATTCTGATGCATTGCAAACCAGCCTTCAACATAAGACCAGAATATCCTCCTCTTTCCTTTATAGAAAATAGGAATCATCTTCTAGTTTGTTAGGAATTATACTGAACAATAATAATTATTAAAAAATTCATTCATTCATTTAAAAAAAGGTCTGCACACACTAGTGTGACGCATTACTCACTGACGCATTAGTTATGTTGACTCCTTTTAAGCTGTAACTTCACCAGCAAGTGATCTGTGCAAATAGCCACTCACGGGGTCTTCGTTCCTTTCCGCCTCATTTAAGCGACAGGAGAAAGCTTATTACAAGCACATTCAGTCACACACAAAATGAGTGTTTATTTAACCTTGATCTGTGTGGGTGAATGAGTAGCGCGACTTACAGCCGCCAAGGCGACAACAACCTTTGTCTCTCTTGTAGTCCCTATAGACACATTCTGTCCATGTGTTGTATGGGTAGTTGTTAGCGAGTTACTTTCACTGATATTGGGGTTACCATGGGTGTAAACTGCCTGTGTACACAAGTAACTGTGTTCTGGGGCCTCATTTATAAACGTTGCGTACGCCCAGAAGAGGGCGCACGCCAATTTCTAAGCAAATATTGGGATTTATAAAAACCAAACTTGACGGGAGATGTGCGGTCCTCCACGCAAACTCTGACCCATGCGTACGCACAGAAAGTGGAGAAAGGAGAAACGGCGACTCCGTCGGCACATGTATGAAGTGCGAGAACGAATGTGTTTGTGTAAAATGAATCCAGATAGGCCTATTATAAGCCATGTAGGTCTATCATATATTGGGAGTTCCTTTGCAAAACGGATGAAGCCATTCTTACAACTAATGAACAAATGCCTCCACGGATTATTCCATGGAGTGATACCAACAAAAACAAAACGAATTAGGATCTTACATAGCCTACAAACGGAGATAGGCTATATGAGTGCAAACAAAAAATAATAGCGTTCGAATAAGCTCTGCAGTTAGAATAACCTATCTGCATGTTGTGGAATTAATTCTGATAATATTGAGGTGGAATACAGCCTATTACTTTTACACTGACGCTGTTCTCGATGCCTCAGTCAGGCAGACAGGAGTGCACCTTTTCATACACTAATGATAAGCCTACTGTACATCACATAGGCTACTGTGATCTTTTTCACGACTTTTAGTCCGTTTTATCTATGTGTTTTTCTTTGAGTTTAAGCACGTCGCAATTGTGTTTTGAAAGGGACTGTGAAGTTTATTATTAACCCTCCGCCGCCCGCCACTGCCCCGGGATGAATTCTCCGAATCTGTATCTCATGGGGGGTCTCAGTGTCCCTCGCTCGTGGCACAAACACTGTTGTGTGAGGATATGCACTTGTTTGCGTCCACTTTTATGTCGGATCGCTTCTTTTTGTTTCGGCCACAGCGTTCACAGAGATCGCCACAGGCTGCACTCTGACGCCTTTACGCTCACACTGCCACCAAACTATATTTTCCCTGGTCGCCACTTCTCCATCGGGTACTTCGGGGTGACCGCAGTTGTCTATTTTTCCATTTCCCTTTCAGTCGGCAATTGCCACTACCGCCTTCATGCACTCAGTAAATGATATTAATTTGGGCGTGTCGATGACTATGTATGGGTAAATATGGGCGGTACGTGAAGCCCGCAAAGTCTGCGCCACATTTAGAGTTGATTGTGATTTATAAAGGGAAACAGGCGTAGGACGTGAGTGCGCACTGTTTTATAAATCCGAATATTTTTGTTCGCACGTACATCCTACATTTCTTCCGTACGCCAGCTTCCACGTGAATCCCACGCAAAGCTTTATAAATGAGGCCCCTGGCATTTTAGACATTTACTTTAAGACCATCTGGACTGAAGTAGGGCTGACCATGCAATGCATGTAGACCGGGGAAAATAGAGACAAAATATTTAATTTTTTTGTGATGTGGTTTACAGAGAAGCAAACATGTGGCATGCAGTTTGTTTGACTCCACTGTTGGTTGTTCATCTTCCAAATGCTGTCATTTGTTGACCGAGAATGTTTTCTGCACATGCACTGACATCAATTAACTGTCAACATGAAAACTGTTATTTCATAAACACTTACAGTCTGTTTCTCTGATAGTCCTGCTGTGCACACAATATGATACATGCAGCATATCTGTGACACTTTAGTCGGTTTCATGTAAGGAGGAAATGAGTCACACCTTTATGTTTCTCACTGACTGTATAGCGGCAATCTTACATAAATATGTTCATTTCTGTTCATCGCCTGATGACGCAGAGGTTTGTCTCCCCGTTGATTCACACATCACAAGAGGAGTCTGTTATATTCATTAATGCCACTCCATCAGCTCACAAGGTGTGCACATACTATGGTAATGAAATTAATTGATGCTGTGGAACAGTGTTAATGGTGTAATGGAATTGATTTATTGAGTTAGACATCAAAACTCGACCCTAATGAGATGGAGATCAACCACAAATATCACCTATGTACAATTCAATCTGTCAGACTTCGATAGCTCCATGTTATTCTAAAGGCTTGGGAGCTCTTTCTGTTTGTCCTGCAGCCATTTTCTCCTGTCTTTAAGATGTTCCACAGATCAATTTAAGTCCTCCCTCTCACTTAACCATTATGCATCAAAAGCAGTCTTAAGGGCTTCACCTTTGTAATAAATCTATATTTTCTAGGACTTAATACTAATTCAACGGGATTTTTTCACCACTGGCACAAATAATAAATCACTTTTATATATTCACGCTTTGTGAATACCGCCTCTGGTGCAGTGAGGGTTAAAATGAAACAGGCGCACTCTTGGCCTCTCAGAGTACATTATTCGACAACCCTTTTGGGAAGTGCGGTGTCACCTAAAGACAGAGAAAGTGCTTTCACAGAGGTGTGGATATTTCATTTTCTGGGTCAAAGCTTCTTGCCTCACTGAAACTTCGTAAAGCTCAAAAGCATACAGTCTGTGTTTTCACCTTGTTGCCAACAGCAAAGTTCTTCAAAGACTAACTCGACCAGATCATGTATTTTTCTTTGTCGAGAGAGTTTATGTGCACAGAAAGCAGCAGGTTTTCTGCGCCTCTAAAATAACACAGGTAATAAGGAAGGCTATCGCAGCACAGCAGATCCAAAACAACATATTGCAAACACCCAGAGAACAATTTTCTTGTTTGCCAATTTCCATCCCGGTGTCTCTGTGGCAGATAAGGAGGACGTGACCTGACCCTCACATACAGCAGCACTCGTGGAGATGAGGAAAGTTAAAGGGGTTATGGAGGTTCACCTGACAGGTCCACAGGGAAATGTCACGGTGAGACACATTAGCTCTCTCTACTCTTCTCACACCTACTGTCAAATGTCAGTATGCTAATAACCAGAAATCCATGTCAGTAATGTTATAGCGTCCCATTCTAGGCTGATGGAGTTTCTGCAGTATTTTCAGAGTGAGTCTGTCCTCTGCAGTATCCCCGCGTGCATCTTCCAGTACGTGCTAAGGCAGATAGGATCTGATAAAACATTAAAGTTCAAGAGAGGGTTTTTGGTCTCTGTGGAGGGAAAGCAGAGGCTGAATATATGTTCCATGGTTTTAATCCCAATTGGGTAAGTTTTGAAAATAGAAGCAGGCCCATGATACAGTTCCCACATGGATAGCTACGATACAGGTTACACTGTGTGGCTTCACCAATATTTATTCATCACTTTTTACTTTGTTCACGTATAGATACGTTTGTCCCTGATGCTATGCAGGAGCTTGTATTGCTTTGATGAGTCTTGGTAGTCTTTATTGAATCACCACCAGTGTTGATTAAATAAGCCTGGTCCTTGACTGAATGCCAAGCAACCATTACTAAATCCGCCAAGGTTGCACACACACACACACACACACACACACACACACACACACACACACACACACACACACACACACACACACACACACACACACACACACACACAAACACACACCCATCAATGAAAGGTTTAACTGCTGTATATATACATATATTTATGTCAATGTGGGAACCCTGAAGGTAGAATATAAATATATGCCATTTAGTGACAACTTTGATCCAAAATACTGTGTCGTAGCATGACGGCATTACATTATAGAATGGCTCTAACCCAGCAGGATTAGTCTTGTGATCTAGCTGGTGACATAATCTGTATATATACTAGGGATGTAAAGATGAACTCATCGGAACAATGATACAAGAGACAGAGATACATCTTCTTCAGGACAGAATAACAGTTGATCCGAATTACAAAATCATAGGGGTAAAATAACTACATTTATTTGAGCAATTATTTCCCTTGTGGGGAAAAATGTTGAGACCATTGCGAACTTTTAAATATTGATTACAAATATTAATCTGCAATCAAAATATAAACCTAAAATTATGATTTTCAATAAAGGACACTGCCATCGTTTGTGATCTGTGCGTTAGTAGTTTTGAAACTGGCCCCTCTCCATCATATAATGCTATATTTTACAGTCACACAATGTCGCTTATATTTTGTGTAAACATTTTGTGTTGAAAGTGAGCACTGAAGTGATAAAATAAAATTAAAATTGTTGGAGCTAGGAAATAAATAGTGTGGGAACCAAACTTAATTTCTCTTTATATTTTTCTATTTCTATTTTTCTACATATATAGCTATTATTTTTTTTAAATGAAGTGGAAGACAACCTTGCTTATATAAAATAAGGCCCAGTGGAATGTTGGTGCAGCTGTTAACAGCATAATTTGTCGCAAAGCTAATTTTCTTTGATACGGCCATTAAAGATTAATGGTTCAAGTCATCCTCCCATCCCCCAGAAATATAATGTATAAGGTAGTATAGCATTATCCTCTTTAAGGTGTGACTGGTTGTTTTCCCACATATCTTATTTACCAAGAAGTCCTTAAAAAGGGATGTCACATCATGTAGCATACCGCTCACGCAAACAGACGTTGCTTAAGCAAAATGAAAAAATGCAGCGTATCACAGAGTGTAATGCTGATCATTATAATTATCTGTATTGTCTTCGTAGGCAACGCAATTTAGACAAAGTGCTTTACAGGGGAATAAAATACATAAAGATTAGACATCAGAAATGTCATCTAAGAGATAGTAAAAACAAAGAAAATACATCAAGATTCAAGATTGGACATTCAACATTTAGACAGAGATGCGTAATGGCTGCAATGAAAATTACGTGACTGACAATATAGTTATTTTCTACAGCCTATTTAACTTAATTACTCTTCATAGTTTCAAACTAATTAAAACATATTTGTAAATCCTTTCTACAGGATTGTGAGCCTCCAGCACATACATATTGAGTTGTCTGAAAGCGAAAGATACAAACCTCATATGCATGTGTCAGTCTGACACTTACACAAACCGACACACACTGTAATCATAAGCTGCATTTCCATCAGGTGTGTCGGTTGACTGGGCAAGCATTTAGTGTTTGTGTTTGTTTGTGTCTGCAACATGATGGTTGATCCATCTGCTGCAGTCACTGTGACTGATGGTGAGATTACAGTGTCCAGCAGAAAGTGACAAAAAAGGAAAAAATAACTGTGGCCCATATAAGGACAAGAGAAACCATTAAAATCCGAGAATTTCTAAGCGACCTCACTTCAAAGAGATGAACAACAACGCTTGGAGCATTTTCTTTTTTGTGACTGTGCCTGACTTGTCTCCGACTTTCAGCACCATCAGTAGACCATTTATTAAGTGCTAGAAAACAATGCAGGGAGGCATTTTAATAGTGCTGTGAACACACACACATTGTAGGTTATATTAATTTAAGCTGTTTTTAACACTTCATTCTGCATTCATCAGGTGACTTAACTGTATGGTATTATGACCATGTCAATGAAAGAATTGCTTCTTCAACGCTGTTGCACAAAAACTAAAGAGAGCTCTGATTACGTTGATTATGTAAGGAAATTAAAGTGATTACTGTAATGTGGAAACCTTTCTAGCCCTCACAGCAGTTACAACCGTACAGACCTTTAATGGGAGCACCCTGGATAGAACAGGTTTGTTCTCTGCGGTAATTAGAGCTGTTCAGAAATGTAGCCCAGTCTTTAAGGAGAGCGTTTCCTAATTGCTACCTTCGTCGCAACATTGCTGTTGTTTGAAAGGATAATAACAGCCGGTCAAAGTAATTGTTGCTGAAATGAATTCATTTGTAGAATTGTACTGGATCGTTCCACCGAAGAAATTGGTTTCTTTTTTCTGCACTCAAAGCTGTTGCATTGTTGCACAGATGCTGCTAAATTATATTGCACGACAAAAACTAAATATGCCAATGCCATCCAGCAAGACATGCGAGGGAATGATTTCCAAGAAGTCTATTGATTTTGGATTTCAAACATTACAATTAAAACCTTGGAAGAGGTGTTCAGGTCTGGGTATGTAAGTGCATTTAAACAAGGAATGATAACACAATGCAGTGGTGCTCATTAACATGTAGACACATTTCCATATGAAAGGCAGGTGAAGACATGAATCCTGCCCCCTGAAACTGAAATGCTAGTCAATGACAGTGATTACCATGCCTGTGGTTCTCCCTCCTACGCTCTCCCTGTCAGAGCGGCAGAGATAATGCCAGAGCACACATTAGTCGGCCTTGCTGTGATCATGTTTTAACAGAAGCAAAGATAACCTTGTTGTTTTAATTGTCCTGCATTGTCAGAACACTGTGATAAAACAGCCACTGTCCTGTCTGCCATGTACACAACCATTAATAAATCATCATATAAAAACTCTATGACAGAAGAAAAACAATCCATCTTGTTTTAATCAGTTAAAAATTGATTTTTGTAGATTCAGAAATTGCAGTGTGGGTTCAAGCTGTAAACACAGAAGTATGCACACGCAAAAACTAAACTACCGTAGGCATGTAAGATATCGCAGACAGTTATGTTCACAATCGCTAGACAGGGATCTTTACTTCCCATCAACCATCCTTCTTCTTCTTCTTCTTAAAAAAAATAGAAATAGCCTATAATGTAAAAAAGCACATGTGCACTTTTCTCCAAAAGTTTTATTTTCGAATAAGCAAGGACAATCCAAGTTGTAATTTTTTAGATAATTGAATGTAGGGAAAATAACAAAATTATTTGATTGAAATATGTAAGAAAGAAAAAAAAACATTAGGGCTTGTGTTATAGCCCAAATATGCGTCAACCAAACTACAGTATATTGCATTAGCTCTATGCTGTGGTGTGATTTTCTCTCTGAAAAAACAACAAAGAGTGGTTATAATGAGTGGTGAAATACCAATTTCACTTTTCCAGACACAAATGATCAAAAAAATAACATGGATGACAGTTGATGCTCACCGATAATTTCAGTTCTCATTTTGTTCCAATGGACTGACACATGTTATCTCCCGGTTCTCTCTCATTAAATTGCTCTCCCCTCAGAAAGGAGGATAATGAATGACAAATAATAAATTGTATGTCACTTTAATGGGGGTAATGATCAGAATCCAGACAAAATATAAACACAAAACACAGCTGCATTTTCTTTTTTTTTTTCAGTGTTAAGGCAGTGTACCTTTTATTTGTGTCACTAATAGGGCTAGTCTGACCCAGGAAGTTTTTTTTTTACAAGTCATCCCTTATCTCTCTCCCAGGTTGTCTCAAACTTTGGTTAATAAAGATGTAAATGTCATTAGAAATACACCCAAGAAAAGAAAAAGAAAATCTTATCCTGTGAAATGTAAATACATTCAGGAGGGTGAGCCTTTACACCCATTGCATGCCTAATCAACATCTACTGAGAGTGTGCTGGCTCATTAAACAGGCTCTTTGTGCCGGCATTAATAATGCAGGGGCAATGTGAGAGCTGAGATATGTTCAAAGACCTGCCATCTTGTTAATGCACCATTTATGACCCAGGTTAAGACAACAGCATTGGGGGCAGTGGACCCCCCTCTCTTTAGGGGGTGCGGTCAGAAAACTGGACACCTGTTCTCCTTGTCCCAGACACTCATGGAATCCACCTGGAACGGGAACTTGGTGATAAAATGTATTCAGATAATAGAGGCATTCAAATAGGACACTTTATTTCATTAGAGTACAGTATATACCCATATTTTACACAACACCCTCACCCCTTTGTGAATGACTAATTATTTCCAATTAAACCTTGCGGTAATAAGGAGAACTTGACGGAATATTGGTAGGAAATAGATAAATAGATAGATAGATAGATAGATAGATAGATAAATAGATAGATAGATAGATAGATAGATAGATAGATAGATGGATAGATAGATAGATAGATAGATAGACAGACAGACAGAAAGACTGACAGACAGACAGACATTCGGCTGTTGTTGTTGAAAACACTCTGTTGTGTAGGTTGTGCGTGATCTTGTCTGTTATGTTGAGCAGCTTGTGCAACATCCTTAAAGAGAAAAGAAGAGCGTGTTAATGAAAGTAGCTCTTCATTTCCCCCTGAATATGTGAATGCGTATAATCCTTATCGTGGCACTTGTCTCGCTTTAGAATTATCCCGTGGCTCCCAAATAAAAATTAAGGCTTACATCTTCAAAGTCGGCTAACATCTTTGAACATGTATATATACAGTGCAGTACCCAGTAGTACAAAATGTGTCTGAAAAAATCTACATAATGTCGTATTTTTGCTGCTTTCGCATATTTCAAAATATAATGTTAAAATTGTTAGAAGCACTAGGAGAAGTCATCACCAAAGCCTAACTAATCTTTTCTTCACCCACATGGGCATTTTATCTGACATTTCCCGTAACTCGGGATAGACTGCTAGTTTTAAGGTTTTTCCTGACTCGATCCAATTCCCCTTCCCTCCCAACTGCTCCTTGAACTGAAATCAATGTTGGAGCCTTTTCATCTCCGCAGATTGCCTCAGCCAGGGTCTATCAGGCACTAGCAGAGTGACATTATCCCCCTAGCTACAGCACCTACAGGGGACTCCTTAACAACCCCTAAGGATGGATAATCCCAGGCTAAAACCCCCAGATTCTGTGATTAATGATATGTCTACTGGTTGTGACCCTTGTTCTCTTGCTGTGATGCCTCATGTCAAGCCCAGGGAGCTTTGGAAGGCTGACAAGGGAGACCTGTACAATTATGCACTGGCACAGCAAAGTAACCCCCGGGCAAACATAGGCAGAACCGTTATTAGCAACAAGACATGAGGTGAACATACAGTGAGACATATGAAGAAACAAAGCCAGAGTGTAGCCACAGTCATTTACACAATGTGTGGGCAGTGTGCAGCGCACACATGTAAATGTATTCAGAATGTGAAGCCATGTTTGGTTAAATTCTCTGCTGTATTACATGAATGTATTCTGTATAAAACTACTCAAGTGTTTCTCATCAAATGCATTGTATACTTGAGGTGTAACAAATGTGTTGATTGCATTTTCTTATACCAGGACCACATTTGCTGTCAGGTTTCCAGGGAAAGACAGACAAGAACCCAATAGCAAGACACAACACAGTTCGGGTGCAGCAACAAAGTTTTAATAAATAATTCAAACCAGGTAGTCGCGTGGCAAACATGTCCAATAGGGGCAGGCAAAAAGGAGGAATCCAAAATCCAAAGGGTGGGTAGAAAACACGAACAGGCAGGCAGGAATACAGACAGGTTTGCAGGAACGTAACGGACGCTGGAGAGCTACGTGAACACCCAAGGACATCTAACAATCTGGCAGAGAACTGAGGGAATGAACCGGTAATATACTGTGGGGCTGATTAGCTGATGGGGAGCAGGTGAGTATGGGTAGACCAGGTGAATGTAATTAACAGGGAGTGCAGAGCAGGAGGGAGTGGCCGGGTCTGAAATGACAAGAGAGTTAGAATGGGAACAGACAAGTGAAAAAACTAAATAGTGGCTGAAGTGTGACAGAACCCCCCCTTAAAGGTCGACTTCCAGGCGACCTTAAACTGGAACTAAAAAAAAAAGTCAAACCCAAACAGGGTGGGTGGAGGGGAGCCAGGAGGAGGGGAAAAAAAAAATGGACCGAGGCAGAGCATGGGGTGACGGGCTAGCCTGGGAACTGGAGTGGGGCAGAATGGAGGGGTGTCAGGCGGACGGCCAGAAAAAGGCACAAGGGCACGGCAGGGAGCGTCAGGCGACCGACCTGGGGGACAAGCAGGGGCATGGTAGGGGGCTTCAGGCGGCCGGCCTGGTGGGCAAGCAGGGACACGGCACAGAGCTTCAGGCGGACGGCCTGGACGGTGAGGGCTCAGTCCCTCTGGAGACCTGAAGCGACGAAGACGAGGAACCCCTTCTGGAGGCCGGCCTCGGCAACGAGGGAACCCCGCAGGAGGACAGCAAGGGCGGAACCACTCAGGAGGCCGGTGGTGACGAAGATGAAGGCGAGGGAACCCTTCTGGAGACCGGCGGCGAAGGCGACGGAACCCTCCTGGAGACCGGCCTCGGCGACGAAGATGGCGATGGAACCCTCCTGGAGACCGGCGGCGAAGGCGACGGAACCCTCCTGGAGGCCGGCGGCGAAGGCGACATCCCCCTACTGGAGGCTGGCGGCGAGGGCGACATCCCCCTACTGGAGGCCGGCGGCGAGGGCGACATCCCCCTTCTGGAGGCCGGCGGCGAGGGCGACATCCCCCTTCTGGAGGCCGGCGGCGAGGGCGACATCCCCCTTCTGGAGGCCGGCGGCGAGGGCGACATCCCCCTACTGGAGGCCGGCGAGGCAGAGGGCGGTTCCCCTCAGGCAGGAGCGAAGGGCGGTCCCCCTCGAGCAGGAATAGGGGGCAGGACCCCTCAGGCAGGGATAGGGGGCTGGACCCCTCGGGCGTTAACAGGGGGCTGGACCCCTCGGGCGTTAACAGGGGGCTGGACCCCTCGGGCGTTAACAGGGGGCTGGACCCCTCAGGCGTTAACAGGGACAGAGGGCTGGACTCCTCGAGCAGTAGCAGGAGCAGGAGGCAGGACGTCTCGAGCGTTAACAGGGGGCTGGACCCCTCAGGCGTTAACAGGGGGCTGGGCCCCTCAGGCGTTAACAGGGGGCTGGGCCCCTCAGGCGTTAACAGGGGGCTGGGCCCCTCAGGCGTTAACAGGGGGCTGGGCCCCTCAGGCGTTAACAGGGGGCTGGGCCCCTCAGGCGTTAACAGGGGGCTGGGCCCCTCGGGAGGCAACACGGGGCTGGGCCCCTCGGGAGGCAACACGGGGCTGGGCCCCTCGGGAGGCAACACGGGGCTGGGCCCCTCGGGAGGCAACACGGGGCTGGGCCCCTCGGGAGGCAACACGGGGCTGGGCCCCTCGGGAGGCAACACGGGGCTGGGCCCCTCGGGAGGCAACTGGGAACTGGGCCCCTCGGACAGGAACGGAGGAGGAGACCCCTCGGACAGGAACGGAGGAGGAGACCCCTCGGACAGGAACGGAGGAGGAGACCCCTCGGACAGGAACGGAGGAGGAGGCCCCTCGGACAGGAACGGAGGAGGGAACCCCTCGGGCAGGCAAGGTATAGAGCGGACCCCCTCCGGAGGAAGGCGAAGAAGGCGGTCCCCCTCTGGAAGCTGTAGAAAGCAGGCCTCCCCTGGTAGGCCCGGAGGATGGGCCCCTCCATCAGGAGGTGGAGACCGGACCCACTCATCATGATGTGTAGAGGGCTCAACTGAGGGTCCAGAGATCAGCTCAGGTTCAACCACGGTCTCTACCAGGGGCTCGGGAATCATCTCTTGGACTTCAGCTACCGGCTCAGGCTCTGGTTCAGGAAGGACCTCGGGTTCTGGAGTTGGTTCTGGTTCCTTCTCTGTCACAGTAACAGGTTCGGGGGCCGGAGTAAGCTTACCAGCTGGAGAGTTCTGAGGAGATGGATGGCACCCCAAACTCCACACCCCCACTCTAATAATCTGCGAGGCAGAAGGAGGTTGGTAGCTGGAATGCTGCGGCTGGTAGCTAGCATACTGGGACAGGTCGCTAGCGTGCTGTGGCAGGTGGCTAGCATACAGGGACTGGTTGCTGGGGCCCGGGGCCTGAAACTTGTTACTGGAAGCCAGGGCCTGGGGCTTGCTGCTGGAGACCGGGGCCTGGGGCTTGCTGCTGGAGACCGGGGCCTGGGGCTTGCTGCTGGAGACCGGGGTCTGGGGCTTGCTGCTGGAGACCGGGGCCTGGGGCTTGCTGCTGGAAGTTTGGGATGGTGTGCTAATAAATTGCTCTGCCCAGTCAGGCAGCAATTTACGCAGCCAAGGTCTAGACCCAACCTCCTTGCGGGCTGATGAAAGGACCTCCGCTCTCTCCACACCATCCACTGCATACTTGAAGTCATTCTTAAGACAGGTGAGGATATATGTCACCTCCCTCAACTCCAGTGCAAAATGAGTGTCTGCTGGGTTCATTATTGGCCAGATTGTACTGTCAGGTTTCCAGGGAAAGACAGACAAGAACCCAATAGCAAGACACAACACAGTTCGGGTGCAGCAACAAAGTTTTAATAAATAATTCAAACCAGGTAGTCGCGTGGCAAACACGTCCAATAGGGGCAGGCAAAAAGGAGGAATCCAAAATCCAAAGGGTGGGTAGAAAACACGAACAGGCAGGCAGGAATACAGACAGGTTTGCAGGACCGTAACGGCCGCTGGAGAGCTACGTGAACACCCAAGGACATCTAACAATCTGGCAGAGAACTGAGGGAATGAACCGGTAATATACTGTGGGGCTGATTAGCTGATGGGGAGCAGGTGAGTATGGGTAGACCAGGTGAATGTAATTAACAGGGAGTGCAGAGCAGGAGGGAGTGGCCGGGTCTGAAATGACAAGAGAGTTAGAATGGGAACAGACAAGTGAAAAAACTAAATAGTGGCTGAAGTGTGACATTTGCAAAGTAGATTTTTGGTATATTTGAAAAACCTGCATTGGGTGCATCCACAATTACATTGGATATCTGTGTTCTTCTTCTTCAGTGAAACACACATCCTATGGTTTATGCTGGTTTGTACGCTGGTCGGCTTGTGTGTATACAGTATCTGTCCTTGTGTACTAGTGGAGCAAATGATACAAGCAAAACCAGGAACATTACTCGATAGTGCTAGTGGTTAAAACTCCACAGACTGTTTTTTTTTTTTAACCTTTATTTATACAGGTATATCCCATTGAGTCCGAAGACTCTTTTTCAAGGGAGACCTGTTCCCATTCCCACGTTACCATTCACACACCGATAGCAGGCTAACTATTGACATTCACATGAGGCAAGGTGGGTGAAGTGTCTTGCCCAAGGACACAACAACTAGGACACAGGTGGCAGGGCGGGGATCGAACCTCCAACCCTTTGATCATCGGCCAACCCGCTCTACCAACTGAGCCACAGTCGCCCCAGAAACAAATGGACTAGTGGGGTTGTATTTTGTTTGTGTGTTAGGTTTTCAAAGCGAGGCAGGTTAGGTGATCTGGTAACTGAAAATGGCCTGCACATTTCAATTTGAGTAGAGGACTAGCAATATTGCATGCTGAAATATACTTCATAATTTCAATATATTTCATTAATTTAATATAATTTTTATTCACGGCTCTCGGCCACGGCACATGGCATGGAGCACAAGAATCAAATCAAATCATAACAAAACAAAACAATGGTGCACGGCAGGGGCACAAACAAAAACACTACTTAAACAATGGTAGGACATATTTTAAGAAGGCACATGTATTACAAATAACTTCTGGCTTGTCTGAACTCAAAAGCAAAATCATATTGAACATAGATGGGAAATTCACAAAATATTTTACAGTACAATTAACATCAGTTATTGTAGGAGTGTCCCAGCTGGCATATAAAGTTTTCAGCAAGCCACTGTGTGAAGTTGTTTTTTCAAGGTTTCACTTCCAAGGCATAGTGAGAGCAGTAAGTCAAAGGCAACAGCTCCAGAGGGGCTTCTCAGTGACTGACCGATAGAACTGTGAGTGTGCTGTGCAGCCTCCAGCTGGGACTGTGTACAGCTGTGAGCATAGGCAGCAGGGTTAAGCTAAAAAGAATATTCGTGCTGAGCTATCCTACACACTCAGAAGTAAGTTTTTTTTGTTGAGGAAAATTGTTCAGGCATTAACCACAAGGAACATGTTGGGCCCAGATGTACTGCATATATTTTGGCCCAATCATAAAGGCACACAGTGGGTGCTGCTTTCAATGTAAACCACATCAGACTGATGAAGGCACAGTTAAAGGTTAGTTAAGTCAGGCCCGTAAACAAGAAAAGACAACACAAGACAACACAAGACAAGACAACACAAGACAACACAACACAACACAACACAACTGGTTTTGCTCAAGTGAAACGCCAGTGAGGGATCATCTCCTGGAAACTGGTTTAGTCAATTGGATCCACCACTCTTTTGCCTTTTATTTACAGGAACACTTTAATTGGTGCTCGGAAATGTGCTCAGAATAAAATGTTTCAGACGGGCCCACAAAATTTAGTAAAAAAGGAACAAGGTAAATGTTTGAGAGCAAAGTCATGGATAGCAATTCTGAATTCCTGCTTGAATTTAAATACTCATCTCCTCCACATAACTTGTTTTAAGTGTCATCATTGAACTCCAAAGCAGCTAATCTCCTTAATGGAGTTGACTTTCATGTGACGCTAGACTTATAAACGGATATGTAACGAATCCATTTTAAATGCACCAAAGATTACCACACAGACAGCACCTGATGGGCTCAGGGATCAGCTTTTGTTTTTCTAATCTAAAACCAGAAGATATGCACATCACGAGAAGACAAATTATGCTCCAGCACTAATCTTCACCACAGCATCACCCACAATCCAGCTGTCCCATATTTTACAAAGATACTAAAGATCCAAATCTTAGACACGATCCCTTTATGGATAAACGTCCTTATTTCAAAGCTTTCCTCTCAGAAAATCCCAATTGCTCAATGAGACACCTATTTCCACCGAGGAGCCTCAAGTTAATGACGCTGTTTCTCATCTGGGCTCCTCCCTGTTTCCCTCTGGCGTAGAAGGTGAATGCTTAATCTTCGGGGGAAGCTGTCAGAACATGATGAATGCTAAGAGTAGACTGGTCCCAAAACCTGCATTAATTTTTAACCACAATTACTGGCACAACATCTTTTAATTCAGCTATGTTGTAGGATGACTGCAGAGGCACACAAAAGGCCTGAACACTGGCACAGGGGTATGCTAAAAACGTTATTTAAGCATCTTTAAACACAATCGGTTAGACATTGTAACAATGTCAAAGAGGGACATGGAACAGAGACGGAGAGAGTTAATCTAAGTCCACAGAGGGTAGTGTTGTGGGGATGCTAACCCGTTTGACTAGCTGTGGTTAGCAATCAATGTCCCATTCATGCTCTGTCTTATCTGCTGTGATCCAAGAATTAACAAAACAGATGAAAGGAACAATGATCAGGTCCCACGCTCCACTTAAAGGAGTGCAGTACACAAAGTTAGCTTGGTTTACGCTAAGCTTTGCTACAATGAGAGGTTTGCATTTTCCCACTATCTGCTGCAGTGAATTCAACAAAAGAGGCCGAGGGGAGAGATAACGAGGACAGCATAGGCTGTGATTGGGAGGGGTGATAGTTAATGGGTTGCATTCAGTCGTACAAACCAAATATGCACACAGAAAGCTTGTAAATATGGATACTGCAGGGGGAGAGAGAGAGAGAGTGGCAGCATTTCAAAATTCAAGTCTGTCAAAGGACCTTGATATGAAGGTGCTTTCTTTTATCCCTGAGAAAATGTGGTTTGTGAGAAAAAGACCTTGATGTTTAGACATGAGGATTTTACAGCAGTTAGACTGTACAGGAGCAACCCTGGGATTAAATATGTTTCCTGCTGTAAGCCACAAAGGAATCACAAGGCCATGCCCTATAAATCTCTAGTGTTGTATTGACATGGAAGATGGCGTTTTCTATGTTATCTATGTTAGTCGGCAGGGGGGGGGGGGAGAAATGATTAATCCTAACTTTTTTATTGTTTAATTGATTAATTGCCTGGTATATAAAATGTACATAAAATCCCAATTATTCAATTTTAGCAATTTGAAACATTAATCGATAATCAAAATAGTTTCAGATACATTTCTGAAGACAGACAACAGGCTAAAAAAATCCTAATTTAAAAAATGCTTCCATTTTCATAAAAATATTGTTTCATGTTATAGATATGTTTCTTTTTGACATATACTTGTTAAAAGCATTGTGCTGATTTACTCCTGCATTAGGTCATGCTACTTTTGAATATGCAGTATATGGACTAGTTGACTTGGCTTTGGACACGGAGCTCTGGTGGGATTGATGGACAGCTGGAGAGGCCTTCATTCGGTCTCCATTGGCCGATAACACCTTCAATCACATAAATTCAAAGCTCCCTCAAAGAATCTCCTACTGTTTAAACTTGGAGGGCAGTCATCAAACAGTCTCTGTAGCAGAACAGGTCAGAGGCTTTTGATGGCAGCCAGATAACCGTGGACAGGCCCTGTGGCTAAGCTTGGTACCATTGTAACAAAGAGATGAGTTGAACCAGCTCAGGACCGACTTCAGTACTTCTTGAATTGAAAAGCTTTTGTAAGGTTAAATGTTATATGTTTATGTAAGTCTTTGCATAGCCGTTAAACACAATTCTGGCCGTGAAAGGCTTCCATATAGCAGGATCATAAAACAAAGTGACAGCCCGTCCACGCCAACCTCGAACCATCAAGAGACAAAAACATACATTTGACCTAAACTGGTACACTTAGCAGAGCAAGCATGGTTTGACAACATCTACTGCTGCTTTTGTGGTTTGCTTCTATTTTATGCACCGTTGGCCGATACACAGATAGTGTTTCCAAGCTACTGTAACATTAATTTGATTGTACCAATCATCATGCACTATTTGCCTGCAGCACTGCACTGTACCTCTCTAATGGTTTGTGAGAGACTTTCTGCCAAGATTCACCGAATAAGTCTTGGAAGAGGAAAAAAGAAAAGTCTCAATAGGAGAGGACTGGCAAGTGGCAACCCAATTAGCAACGATGCAAAGCTTACAACCTAATACCCTTTGATTCGCTGTTTGTATTCACGTAATAAACTACCGGTTCCACTCCTCCTGGCATACTCATAACATGCTCTTCCAGCCACACAACAGCTGCCCAGCATACGCATTTGACAAGAAGAGGGGGGGGGGGGGGTCACTTTTATAAAATCTTTAGTGTGGGGATTAAATCCATGTCATCAGACCAAAGGCTGACTGGGTACACTTTGAAGCTGCATAGATCCCTCTAAGAAGGGATGAATGGAAAAATAGACCAGATATTTCAGTGTTGGCAGAAAGCATTAAGCAAGCTGGGCTCTGATCTGTGTTTTTTTAGTATTGATACCACAAAAAGGAATGATGACAGCGGAGAGGAAGTGATTGTGCCTGAAATGGTTGTGATTTTGACAAGGACCTTTGGTATGATCTCAGGAGGGCCAAAGAGTGTGTGACTGGATGCTCCAGCAGCTCAATATCAATCTACCGTTGACCGATATAGCGTGCCATAGAGTTACTGTACCACAAAATAATGCAATATGTGAGAACATCAAAAGCCTGAGCAAAACGAATGATCATGGAAGGAAAAAAGCCAGATCTATGCAGTTTACCCTATAATTCTATTTAAAGAAAGGATGGCTGTGCATATATTGTTTAGAGGAAATGTAACTGCTGCATTATTTACATCATCTGCCATAACCCCCCCCCCCCCCCCAGTTCATATAGTGCTATGTTCTTTTACCATACAAAAGTCATCAAGAGGGGGTTGGGATGTATAGTGGGCATACAAAGCTTATGACCTTGGGCACCAGTAATACACAGCTCATTCCCTTGGTAACCGAAGACCAGGGTTCGGCATCAAAAGATTTAGCTACAAAATCAGTTGGCTTTGTTGCTCAGAGTTATTTAAGAAGATATATAACACTAGTCGTTATATGTAAATATGACAATATATATGATGCTACCGCTAGCAGTGCATTGATTTCGCCTTAATATAACCATGAAACCTATATAGTTCATATTTGCTACTTTGCTAAATATTTAATGAGTGTACATGTTTGGGACACAACAATACGTTTAAAGACGTCATCCTTGCCTTTAGTAGCCTGGCACCGCCCGCCTATGTACTTCTGCTCAATTTTCATTTACCTTCAGTAGTCAGTCTGGTATATTAGTGGGTTTTCTCCACCAGATTTTTGGCAGTCCAATCAGCAAACAGAGGGAGTGGCTGAGAACAATGACGTTGAGGTCGTCCGCCAGTCAGAAGCCGGCGCATGACATACATCACGACCAAACGTTATGCGATTGGTTATGGCAGATCCAGAGTGGCACTGGGCAGATCCAATAGTTTTAGACTTCAACAGACACCCACCTTCAAATGAGTTAACGTTTGTCATTTGAGCGATTCCAGACATTCTGTACAAATGAAATGAAGTACGATGGTCTGGTAGGAACAGGCTAGGCCTTTAGCAAACTGCAACTGACATTTTACAAACTATTTTGCTGATTCATTGACTATAGAATCATCACAGCCAAACATGCAAGCGGATATTGCAGAAAAAACACTACTTACATATGTTGTTTTGCTAATATGTTGAGTATCAACATGTCTACTATGTTCACTTTTAATGATGAAAAAGAGAGTAAGAAGTTTTGTATGATGGTAGCTTCCAGCAGACAACAGTTGTTTATTTGCACTTGAACCTCAACTTGATCAGACTTTAGCTCTGACTTTTCAGTGCATTTTCTGTAGAGCAGTTGACAAGCTCAACCATGTTTATGTTTGTTAATGAGCAGATGAACACGTTATTCTCTAATTGTATCATCCCAAAGAAGGGCGATGAGTTTTGCGGCAAAGGTGACAAGTGCAGGTATTCTAGAAACAGTTAAATACAAGGAACAAAAAAAGCAATAAAATTACCAGAAGTGATGGTCCTGGATCTGGCAACAAAGCAAATAATACAACAGGGTAGGAACCACAGATTACAATTTGTGAAAGTTCAGCTGAGCTCTTGCACAGAGGACATATAAAACAAGAGAGTTAGTGCCTTGCACTGTTCACTCAGAGAAAAAAAGGTGTTATTAAGGCCCTGCTGCTGTGACCTCTGACACTCATTTAGATCACTCAGGTTGCGCTCCATTTGGCCTTGCCAGCGTGCCGCATGCTGTGTAGTGACCGGGGCAGTGGAAGCCAATTAAGGGTACAAATGGTGGGTAGAACTAATATACTCACTCAAACGGAATTATTAAACAGCTATAGGTAGTTTGGCTAAAGCTGTGGGCACAATTCTATGAGGAAACAGATTGCATTAAGTATCAGGTGTAGCAACATAATTTGGATTCAACCATGTGGAGGATACATGGCACCAGGTTATGCCAAGGAGTGCTTCACATAGAACTGCCATTGTTTTAGGCTGTCACATACAACACGTGCCCTTTTGTGAGCCAAATGTGAAAGTTGTGGAAACTGCAATTCATTTGGAACAAACTGTCAGGGCAATTCATTTGGAACCAACTGGCAGTGCTCACGCTACATATTCAGAAAAAGGAATAAATTATCATCTTCACCAACGAACAGAAGTGCCAGTTAAATTAGGTCCAGTTGTTAAACAGTGAAATCAAGGCAGGGATGCAGAGCTGTGCCCATTTGAATTTATAAAACTCTGTTTGCTGGCTTTGGCCTTGAAGGTAAATCTTTAGTCCAGAGGAAAAGGCAGAAATGGATTCTAGCCGATTAAGCAATTATAATCACCTCAGTCCTGATGAACAATTGGACATCATTTTGAACTGGGACGTTTGCTGGTTGGGACCCACATCACCTTCTGCTGCTTAAATTTTTCAAGAAAGGTTTTTCTAATCCTCTCATTCATCTTTAAAAAAATCCTTTGAGTTCTGAGAACAGTCAGCTTCTGTCTGCATCTGTATCTCGTGGACCACAGAAGAAAAGTGAATGGTGGTGTTCTCATGTTAAAAAATATACTTTATCCATTCAAGCATGCCTCAACATTGAAACCCTCTTTGACAGTGTGGCAGCAACTGGATGGATGCAGTATTCATAGCCTCTATCTCCAGGAGCGCAGATACAACCAGGGCTATACTTAGAACTTCAATGTGTGATTTGAAATACGTGATTTCTCACGAATACGTTGTTGCCCCCCTATTGTGATCACCGAGGGAGGAGCACCGCGAGCATCGGCTTTCTGTGACAAAACCATCTCCCCTGCACACTCTGAAATGTGCTCAGTACTGTTAGCCCGCTATTACTAGACTATTAGTCTGCTGCTCTTGGGGAGAGATTTATTGGATTCAAAGAGTGTTTTCCATGGCAGCTGCCACAGCATTCCCTCATTTAATGTATTTGCAGCAAACACAACAAATGGTTCATTCTTGTGGTCGATCTTGAAAGAATTCTATCTTCAGCTTTGTTTCTTCTTACCTATAGCCATCAAAAATCTCCTTAGTGTATAAATGCAATACGCTGAAGTGTACTTAAAAGATAAAAGTAAACCCTAAGAATGGTTATATAACCCAAAATAATTTATCAAAATCATAGACTAAGCCTTTCCTATGAAAAATTTATTAAAAAAGAAGTCTTTGCTCTCATTTTGACTTCATCAGTTATTCCTGTCTTTCTGAGCATTCATCTACCCATGCACACCAGTGTATTGATCTGTGGGATACAAGTGTCACAGCATCTTCTGGCTTGACTTTCAATAGTTTCGATCAGTTGCATTCATTCTCAGTTGGTTAAGAACCAAACACGATATAGCAATGTCAAATCTTATTTTTGGTTAGTTGTTATTTGATCTTGTCCGCAGACTAGTTTCTGTACAAAAAGCATTGTACTGTAGCTGAATCTTCACATGTCCCCTCCTCCCATAGCACATTTAGGACATTTTCATATCAGCACATTAAGAACTACTGTGCCTGGCTCCTCAACATCAGAGCTGAAATGGTACTTTGTGTGTTGATGTTGTAAACTATTGTGCAACATGAAAAATGTGTTCAAGCAAAGTGGCACACACATTAACTTCACTGCTTCTCGTGTACACATCTTTCTCTCTCTCAAAAACAAATTCCGTCTTGCATTAGAAATAAAGGAAACACAAGGACAAATTCATATCCTTCCTGCACCACAACGACTCCAACTACCAATTATTGCGTGTACATTGGTGGCTCCTTGAAAGATTTATCCATAAATAATTCACGCTTAACATACATGAAGTGGGGAGGATACATGGTTTAAAAATGCATATATATATACATATAGTGGGAAATTCTTCATGTAGCACAGAATCTGTATATAGAGGCATTTAACTGCCGCAACATTGCATCCGACCAACAGTTCACTCCTGGGATACAGTTCCATCATGCTGATCTGCATAGGCACTAAAGGGGTTCGAACTGAGAGGAACCTATTTGTTCAAATAGAGTTTACTGCTCTTCATATATTGTTTTTCACTGTATTCTGTAAGTATTCTGTATTGATAGATGTGTTAATTTACATATTAAAATTGAAAATTTAATCAAACTTGCTATACTTTTTTTGAACAACAAAGACACCATATTATCGGTGATGTACAATAAAAACACAAAATATCTGAATGTGAATCTTTAATATTGTTATCATGCCTCTATGACCTCTTATAGAGTTGTTTTGTTTTTGTTGTTTTCCTATTCTGCATTTTCACTGTTTGACGCTCTCCACAGTAATCTTGAATCATGTTCCCTGTTAGCCCATGGTAGTAACACAGACTGTTTGTTAATGGAATCTGCATTTTGCAAAGTTTTAATGAGCAAATATGAATTGGCCCCGATATCTCCATCTCTGGTGAGCGATCTAATGGACAGTGTCCTGGAGAGATGGAAGACACTAATGGAGAAATGGAGAATTAGCTTTGAGGTGGGTGTCCAGCCTCTTGTGGAGATGGGATGAATGAAGATATCCTAGTACATAGAGTTGCAATGCATATGGCGCCTTAAAGCACTCTCTATGCCCCTGAACCCTTGTGCTCTAGTATTATTTTATTTTTTTGTCTTCACTACCTTGAGTTTGACTCATCGTACGGGGATGTTTCAAACAGAATTAATGTGACACTGACTGAATAAGATGTGTCCATGGTGATTTGCGTAACATTTGCCAAAAAGGTTGCTATGTACTCTCAAAAGCAAACCATGTTGTAGCTGAGATCATCCTGTTGTCAAGCACAGAGGATTTCAAACTGTGACGAGTGTTAAAGGGGTGGGAGGCAAATAAATTCATTCTCCTTCTCTCGCTCATAACTCAGTTGAATCTGAACATACAGACATGATATACATAGAAATGGAAAAATAAATCATAAATCTGTCCAGAGATCAAGGTCACTCCTCAAAACTTGCCTGTGAATTATACCATCGCTTTTTTTTAAGATTATTTTTTGATAGAGTCAGAGATGAAATTGGGCAGATAGGGGAATGACATGCAGAGAATGATGACGGGCCGGACTCGAACTCGGGTCCAAAGCAAAGAGGACTGAGCCTCATAGGGATGAATATCCCTCCAGTCAATCTTTTATTCATGCCATACTATACATATACACTGTGTGCACAATTATTAGGCAAGATGTATTTTTGAGGATTAATTTTATTATTGAACAACTACAGTGCTCTCGGACAATCCAAAATGTTAATGAACCTAAACCTGAATGTTTACGAAAGTAAAAGTGAGGTGTTGTCTTTCTTACGAGAATATATATATGTTTTGCTATTATTAGGCAACTATTAGTATGCAGAATTATTATGCAACTAAATAAAAAAAACAAAATTTTCCCATCTCACTTGTTTACTTTCATCTGTCAAAGTGAGAATAATAAAACAACTCAAAATTTACAGATAAAAATTTCCGACATGTCAAAAAAAAAAAACAGTGACCAATATAGCCACCCTTCTTTTCAATAACTGTCACAAGCCTTCCATTCATGGAGTCTGTCACTTTCTTGATCTGTTGACAATCAACTTTTTGTGCAGCAGCAACCACAGCCTCTCAGACACTGTTCCGAGAGGTGTACTGATTTCCTTCACTGTAAATATCCCGTTTAAGCAGGGCCCACAGGTTCTCAATAGGGTTTAAGTCAGGAGAGGAAGGGGGTCATGTCATTATTTTTTCATCCTTAAGGCCTTTACTGGCTAGCCATGCAATTGAGTACTTCGATGCATGTGATGGAGCATTGTCCTGCATAAAAATGATGGTCTTCTTAAAAGATGCAGACTTTTTCCTGTACCACTGCTTGAAGAAAGTATCTTCTAGAAACTAGCAGTAGGTTTGGGAGTTGATTTTGAGGCTATCTTCAACCCGAAAAGGTCCAACTAGCTCATCCGAAAAGGTCCAACTAGCTCATCTTTAAAGAGACTCTCCATACTAAGGACTTTATCTCCATTCTCCACTGTGATCATATTGGTCCTTTGAGCATAAGTATCCCCTCTGCTGAAGCATATCGGCCAAAACAGCAGTTCCCTGTTGGATTAGGACATCACTGTCAGACGGTCAGTGCTACACTCTGACAGGCTTATTAGCAGGACCCATGTCATTGTGAGGCTTTGGAGAGATGACAACATGTACATTTGAAGGGTGTGTCTTGCTGCTTTTCTTTGGTGCTTTTCAGAGTTTAGAGAAAATGAATAAAACATGACAGCATCAAATGATGAAAGAAAACTTTAGTAGTAGTAGCAATACACTTAGAGATTATTTACTATATCTGAATGGAATTATTTAGTTTGTTTGGTTGCATATAGCTTTAAACTCATTGCTGCGTATATTATCTGTAGCACCTGTAGATGTAATTTATTGGTTCAAGTGTTAAAGTTTTTCATGTATTCATCAAATAATTTGTGGAACAGGAGACACTACAGAGCAATTCAAGACTGTTGTTGCTTGTATAGACACCAACTATCAAGCTGGACTTGATTCTCTCCAGACAAAAGCTGAAATGTTTTTCAGTTGCTAATTATTTGCCAAGTTGCCTCCAAAGCAGCCTGGCTTGGTGGGAGTTTGCTTTTCCCTCTGCCTTGGTTCTGGCAGGTGATAAGCCAAATGCTGATTCAAAATTTAAAATTGCTGTCAGCAATCCTTTATCATTTGGCATAGCACATATTTTAGTTTTCTGAACTGTTTCAGAGGCAGTTTTTTGCTTCATTTAAGCATTTCATCTTTTTCCAGTTCTCCAATTTGCTAAACCAGCATAAGCAACTCCCTAGTGAGATTTAACCTTTTCCATGCTTGTATCAAATTAAAGTTAATTGCGATAGAAATACAATGTCACAAGAGTGTGTTGTGCTACTGAAATACAGCATTAAAAAAGCCAACCTCTAGTAATATGATCCTTTATTTGAGTCATCACTGACTTTTTAAAAGTGAACAAAACCTAAATTCCCTGCTTACTCAAAGATAACACACACATTTACCTACCGAAAAAAAATGTGTTTCCAATTTAAAGGGCAAAACATTTAGCAAAGTATCCGGGCATTGAGATGTTAACTGGTTAAAATGTTTTATCTTCTATTCTCTGTTAAACATCTAATTAATTTGCCCTACAGTGTAAACAAACAGATTTGATTAGTAATTCATTTCTCTTCAATGAATGGTTCCCACACACCAACCATGCAAAAGCAAACAGAAAAGGCATAATTTTATGATAACTTTAAGACAAACTGCAGTACATGCAAATCTACAAAGAGTTTATGCTGCGGCAACCTGTAATTCCATCAAGTGCAAAACCTACAGTTCTGTGAGCCATCAGTGTGGAAGTTCACACAGGGGACTGTAGTCTGCGGTTGAGTGCAGAGGAAGCCGGAGTTTCTCCCGGTCACAGTGAAAGGAGACGGCCGCCGTGTGGATTCTGCAATTTCCCCCTAACACCCTCTCTCTAGACAGCTGATGTTTATCTGCTCTGCCCATCTGGGCCTTGTGACTACACATCTGGTAGAGCTGCCACTGTGTTTCAGTGAGTGATGACAGTGAAGGGGCTCTGCTGTCCACCCCTTCTAAAAGATCTTGAGAGGCTGGGACGACTTTATCTCTGAGATGTCAAGTCTTATTATAAAGCATGACTCAATTGTCCAGCCTCTAACAATGGCACACTATAATTATCCTGATTGTGGCTTTATAAGCTTGTAATCACAATGATGAAAGGATAAGCTCATTTGAAAAAAATAACCAAATTCTTGCTTGCAGCTTAATTTTCAGGCTTAGATTATGATCTTGTTAAAAACATCATTGTAACTAATGCCCACAAAGAGAAATGCATTGGCAAATTAGACAAATACAGCAGGTCATGCATGCTGCAAATCTTTTCAAGGTAAAGCATAAAGACAAACAACATGGACCATGTCCCCTCTACATGGCAGTTTTGTAAAAAATAAAAAATAAAATAAAATAAAATGGTGGTTGAAAGCAGGTGTCGCTCTATCATCATTACCCAGGCGCTCCTTTGAGGATGTGCAGCAGTTTCACTTCCTGCCTGTTTGTTTGTTTTACGCTCTTTTACAAAAGGCCAAGTCAGCTTAGCCACATTCTCCTCTTCCCTCTCTTCTAGGCTTTCCCCTAGAATATTTTACAGCGACTGGTAAGCCTTCATGCATTATGGATGCTCTGTTTTAGAGGGATGATGTGTAAAGGATGATATAAATATCTCCTTTCGGTTACCAGCAGAAGCAGTACAAGAAAGGCCACTGTGAAATGTTAAAGCAGGGTATCTTTATTATTTGATTTGATGTCCAAAGTAAAATAAAGCACATATGCACACATGACTGGCAGATGACCAAGATGTCTCTAATTCAAATATCTAAATAACTTAAATGAGATAGTTCTACAAATATGTCCTGGACATTAGAGAAAAACAACTGGTTACTGCATCCCCATTAAATTAATTTGCAAAAATATCAGTGCTCCATAGTGATGGGTTTAACAATTGCTGTAAAGTTGTACAACTTTCTGATCCTAAATTAGTGTTTGCCCTTTGTGTCCTCTGATACAGGCCGCAGCCTGGCGGGAGGCTGTATGTTAGCATACAAAAGCAGCATGAAGTAAAACCTGACAGATATGTGTGTGTGTGTGTGTGTGTGTGTGTGTGTGTGTGTATGATGGTCAGTTGAGAGAGAGAAGAGAGAGAGAGAGAGAGAGAGAGAGAGAGAGAGAGAGAGAGAGAGAGAGAGAGAGAGAGAGAGAGAGAGAGAGAGAGAGAGAGAGAGAGATGCAGTTCTCTCCCACTGTGTCCAAATCTATCGTTCTAATAGTCTGGCACAGTGGGGGAAGCCAGCCTACTGTTGGAAGAACACACAAACACGCACACCTAAAGAAAACCCTGTACCATTGTTAATATAAGGGGTAGGACAGTTAACGAGGGACGGCATGTGAAAAAATAGGGAAAATATGGTCATAACTCAACAACAAAAAATTTGTTGATAATCACAATCCTGAGCTCTTAATTTAGCACTATTTCATAACCCTTTGGAAAAACATTGGAGTGGATCTACATGAACAGAGCAGTGTGTGCAGTTATTAAGTATATGGAGCGATGCCAAGCAGCAGCAAATCAGTTATGCTCAAGGCACATAGAAATAATTCATTGCAGTACTCTGAAAGCAGTTGAGGCATGGGTGCAACACGGCAACATATTTTCTATGAGGACAGCCGAGCCCAGGTATTACTGCTTGAATTTTAAGATCCACATACTAGTTGACAAGTTTGACTGTCCGATGAATGCAAATGTGCCGTTCTGTTCTGAATCCAGTATCGAATTCAAATATGGAGAGCATGATGTAGTAGCATGTCTCCCATCCACTGACTAAAGCAGGGTTCTGTAGGAGATTCCATATAAATGACGGAGACTGACACAAGGCAACCACCTGCATAAACACATGGAGAAATATTATTGTTGGTCAGATCAATGTGACTCCATTTCCTCATTAAATTCCCCTTTTTTTGGTAGAAAATACAGTGTTGCACTTCCTGCCGTTCCTAACACTTTTTTTCTTTTTGCAGGAACCTGCTGTGGAACCCACTGTCCTTTCGTGACTTTCAACCCGCATGAAGGACCAAGAGGAGAGCTAAAGCAACCCAGTGTTTTTGGAGAAGCAGAGAAGAGAGGCTAACTTCCTTACTTTGTTCTTATGAGAAACGGTCTCCCTGGACTCCTGTCTCAGCTCACCCTGTATTGTTTAGTTTATGCATGTAGCCACCACTCTGAGGTGCATTAAAAGAGTGAACCACAAAGAGGAAAGAAGAAAGAGTAGGAGATAAGGAGCGCAATACTGCATAATTAGTATTACCGAGTTTGTGTCAGAGCTAGCAACCATGAGAAGAGACTTCTGAAGACAACTGGGCTCTGAAGAATACTGCGGCTTACCTTCAGGACGTTTGTATGTGTGTGTGTGGGTGTATGTGTGCACACCTCTTTCATTTTCAAAGAACTTGAATTTGTATTTGGATGCGTATTTAGCCTTTCATTATGACGCTGCGAGGAGGCTTTGAGAGAGCACGGATTGGCAGCCACAGAAGTGTCTGCTTCTGGGTGCTGCTGCAGGCTTGCTATTTCTTGATCACCTTGGCAGCCAAACCCAAAACGCCAGGCCACACACACCTCAACTCAATACGCATTGATGGGGACATATCTCTGGGAGGGCTGTTCCCAGTGCATGCCAGGGGAAATGACGGCAAAGCCTGTGGGGAGCTGAAGAAGGAGAAAGGGATCCACAGGCTGGAGGCCATGTTATTTGCCCTGGATCGTATCAATAATGACAATGAGCTGCTGCCTAATATCACTCTGGGGGCGCGTATCCTGGACACCTGCTCCCGGGACACCCATGCTCTGGAGCAGTCACTGACATTTGTTCAGGCACTGATTGAGAAAGACTCAACTGATATCAAGTGTCTCAGCGGAGGGCCGCCCATCATCACTAAGCCTGAGAGAGTGGTGGGAGTGATTGGTGCGTCTGCCAGCTCTGTGTCAATCATGGTAGCCAACATTTTGCGTCTCTTCAAGGTCAGTTTCGCCGAAAGCATTCACTCTTACTTTACTTTTTCTTTAAAATCTCTTTGATCACGGTTGCAGTGGACAGATATAGAGTTCCATACAGCACATTTCCTACAGCATATACAGCTCATGTGAAAACAATTTAAAGAAAAAGATAAATCTGAAGTTTAAACTTACACCATGTCAATATCAACAAACTGTAAATTAATTTACATAGGCACATGGACTCATACACTCAGTTTAAATTGGCTTTTTAAAGTCTCAATCAACGACAAGTCACAAGGCTGATTGACATGTTACAGGGCTCTAGACTAACTTTTTCATTGGTTGCACCGGTGCGCCTAACTTTTTCATCTAGGTGCACTAGCATATATTTTGGGTGCACCCATTAGTGCTGCACGATTTAGAGAAATTGTGCAATTATAGGGGCAGATATTGCAATATGCGATGTGATGGTGATATGAATATGGTATTATGACACTACTTGGTTTTTGAGGAAAATTAGAGATTATTGATAGTTTTGAAACCCTTATATCTCCATTAAACCATACACCTATTAAGAATCATTGAAATTATAAAAAAACAAAGCTTTTATAGTAGGGGAGAGTGGCCTAAGTTGTGCATTTTGGAAGTTGTGCCACCCCTTGTTTCTAGAAAACCGTGGAAGAAATTGGAAATGTGACCACATATTTAAGAAGAGCCATCCATTTGACTCATCCTGTAAAGAAGGGAGACACAAGGAATAAGATATAAGCACATTTAAGCTCAAAAAACTGTGTTTGCCTTTCAAAGTAAAATTTCCATGATCAAGGTTTTTTGATTATTGTGTCTGAACACTTATAGACAAGTTTGAAAACATTTGACACATGTTTTAGTGCTTTGGTATGCTACATTTTAAGTCTATACAGTAAGCACGATGTCAGCCCTAAATTGCTGCATCATGCTTATTATCCAAATTTCTGGGATTGGGGTGATTTGTGCCAAAGGGCCTAGGTGAGTTATAAGTAAGTAAGTAAGTGTAAAGTAAAATGTATTTCTAAAAGCACATTTATGCCAGTTTGCACTGTCCAAAGTGCTGTACATAGTGCATTCAGTAGGTAAACAATGAAGGTAAAATAACAATAACCAAAATAAAAGACATAAAGCCCATACATCCACATAAACACAGATAGTAGTGCAGAGGTAAGATAGTTAATGGGGAGGAAACACCAGGGTGCACATATGGGTTTTGAGCCTTGATTTAAAGGCAGAAATGTAGAGGGAATCACATTTGTCAGGTGGCAGTTGGTTCCACAAGCATGGAGCAACTAGTGCAAAGTACATTTCTGAGAGTTGTGCCAGTGGCATGGCTGTATACGCTGGTCACCAAAAGAAAGTGATTGTCTACAGTAGCTCAGAAGAGAGTGACATCTCAAGTCCACTTAACAACACCACTGATGAGAGTTCAGATGGCCAGAAAGATGATGATGGTGACTTTGTCATTGTGAGCTTTGCAGGTAAAACCATTAGATCTGCTAGGCCTTGTTTAAGAAAATTGTCCTTCAATCTTTGTCCACTATTTACTTTATTTACTTTAAATACACCTTAAATAAGTGATTGTCTAATGGATTTGTCTTGCATTGCAGTTTATGAGATATATATCAATGGCACAATTCACCCCATGGTATTCTCTCCAACCGCACAACTTACACCACACCGGGGGCAAGTTGTGCAACAAGACAACTTTTTTTCCGAAAGCTATATTTCTTCAACAGTTTATTCCAGATCCAAAGTTTTTATTGCCAGGGATGCACAACACCCTGAAATATATGTACATATTTGAGTTGGAAACTTTACTGTCAAGGCCTTACTTTAAAGTCACTTTGAGTGAAAAGTTGCACAACTTAGGCCGCTCTCCCCTATGCTGTTTTCAAATTATATAAATTATAGTTTAAAAAATGTAATAAAAAAACGTTTTTTCCCCATGAAAATAAATGCATTCCTCCAAAGTGCAGAGACAGTGTGTCTGTAAACTTATACTGAAACTTGCGTGGCCCTTCACTCTCATGCATTCATCTGACTTTTCTCAGCGCTGTCTCATGTGTTGATAGACTGGGCCTGTTGCCACCGATCGCCATGTGACGTAGCAATTATAACTTTCCAAGTTTTACACAGCACTTCTATCTGTTTAACGTCCCCGGACCCGAATCCTAAGGTCAGTGTCGGCTTGGCCGTAATGCAGCTGCGCACGGGCATCCATGTTTGTTTGTTTACTCTGTTGTCTGCACCATGAATCTATTATAAAAGGTCAGCAAACGGCCTGAACGCCTAGTAGGTGCGCACGCAAATTCACATATACTGACACACACACACACACACTGTCAGAGGATCCTAGGGGAACTTCCAAATGGAGGAGATGGTGCGAAGCGCCACATATAGGCCTACTCTAGTAGGAAATTAAATCCAAACGTGACACCAACAGTAACTTTCAGTGCATCATAAACCCAAAGCAACTGCAGGAAAAGGAACTTAACAAATAAGTTTTTATATAAATATGATATATATAAATGTGTCTATACTTTCTAAATATAGCTTTACTAAGATCATTAAACCATTACAGCTATTAAAGGTACCTTTTATAAAGCTCACTAGCATTAAATCTCTCCAAAACACCATCAAATGGTTGTCTGTGATTTACTCTTAGTGACTTAGGAGTCCTCTAGAGGACTCTTAGCTTTTCATAGATTTAGGAGCTAGTTTTAGCGCTAAAATGCTTTGTGAATTACACTTATCTTAAAAAGTTAGGAGTCCTAAAATTAGGAGTGAAACGCCCCTTATTTTTGAGAGTTACTCCTAAATCAGCACGTTAGGACCTACTCTTAGCCTTAAAATGTTTTGTGAATACGGCCCCTGGTGCACTGGTGCGACAAGTGAAAATATCTAGGCACACTCATAGATAGTAAATAATATGGATGTAGCATCCGGGCTAACCTCAGTTATTCACACGGCATCCAATAATCCTGGTTTGTGCGTGTCGCCATTTTGTGAGATTTTTACTCCGCCTCACGTCGGGGGAGGAAGATAGCTGACGTATACCTCCGAGGCAAAGTGAGGGACAACCAAGCCCCAACCTCAGCGATTTTTACCAGCATCCAATAAGGAAGTGACCACAACTGTAGTAACCAGGAAGTGCCACTGGGGGCTGGGAGCAGAAGACCGCCATCTCTCATTGACTCCAATGTTAAACATGCCGTTTTCACAGCATTATTAAACCTACTTACAGCCTGGGCCACAAAACCATTTTAGTCATTTTGGTCATATCTCCATGACAACACTGAGGGGGTTTGAATTTTTTTGGCCCACGCCATGCCTCGGAGGTATACGTCAGCTATCTCCCTCCCCCTCACAAAATGGCGAGGCGCACAAACCAGGATTATTGGATGCCGTGTGAATAACTGAGGTCAGCCCGGATGCTACATCCATATTATTTACTATCTATGGGGACAACGGGCGGAGAGCTGTCACTCAAGAGATCGCGCCAATACATTTTAACCTCCAAAAGAATAAAAACTAGCGTGGTCCAAAAAAATTCACCCCCCTCAGTGTTGTCATGGAGATATGACCTAAACATACAGACTAAAATGGTTTTGTGGACCAGGCTGTAAATAGGTTTAATAAGACTTTGAAAACGGCCTGTCTAACAAGTGAGTCAAAGAAACATGGCTCAGTCTTGGTACCACCCCCCAGTGGCACTTCCTGGTTACTACAGTTGTGGTCACTTCCTTATTGGATGCTGGTAAAAATCGCTGAGGCTGGGGCTTGGGCACACTCCACAGATATTTAGCTGCATGTGCGCCAAAAACAGGCGAACTCTGGAGCCCTGAATGTTATAAGGCGGCCAAAATAAATTCTGCACACCTACATGTTGGTTTTAAGGAAAGTGGTGAATGATTTCCCTGACAAGCCTGGCATCAGTGTCCAGCCATAACAAGCTCTAGTCCTATGTCCACTTGTATGTATCTAGTGCCATGCACAGACCTGTCACACAAGTTTCACAAACAGGGGAATGCACACTTTTATTAGCCTTACTGCTGAGAAAAGGGAGGTTGGTGACATATTTCACACAGGAACTGTCTCATTTTTGGGCACTATAGAAGCACACAGTAGTCTGGCTACTGACCCAGCACCCTATGCCAATATTCTCCCAGCCTGCCGAGGACTCTGGTGTATATAAATAATTAGCCTGTGAGAGATGTGTCTACAGAAGGTCATCAACAACGACCAGTCCCCAATCACCCTTCCTACCTGAACCAAGGGTATTGAAGATAGATAACAATGCACAGAATGTCTTGATGTTGATATGTACAGAGCACTAGGAAAAATACATATTATATACATCACCAAAAAGTGACTAATATACTACTCCAACCATGTTACCTTTCCCTCCCCGCAGAAGACATGTTCACAATATAAAGGTCTCATTACACTATTGAACATGTTTACTAATAGGCCCAGAAACCTGAAATGACTGCTGTACGTTATGCTACTGCACAACTTTCCAATCCCAAATTTTCCATCCAACAAGGATGTTACTGCTGCCAGACTACTTGTTGAGGGCACATAAATTACCAGAGGAGGGCCTGTCCGCTCACAGGCTTGTGAGACGTCTTCACAATTGGCAAGCCTCTATTATGGCAGGGTTTTCCAATGAGTTCTTGTGCATTCGAAATATCATGCCAAATTCTGCAGTCGGAACAAATTTTTTTTTATTTTTATTTTTTTTATTCTCTAAAAGCCATTGGGCTGCATCATCCAAGACTCAGTGTTCTTCGGCAAAGAATTGTGCAACACAGAATCTGATGGACTGAAACAGTGTACAGATTATTCACCCTCGGGGCTAAAATCAGAAAAAGCAGGTATCATTTTGTGTGGCCTTTAAGGTATCTGCCCAGTGGGCAACAGCCTGCTTGACATGGCCATGGGCACGATTATCAAATCCCAGAGAGGGATTGAGTTAACATTTTATTTCAGGAGATGGTTACTAAAGGTACCTCTTTAAAAACACTCAGAGAGGTAGCTAATACATACCGTACACTTGGATATCTGGGACTGAGAAACTTAAGTCTAGAATTTGTGTCTGAATTTCTTCACCTAGTTGGATGGTTTAGCAATCCATTTATCTCGGATGGCCTTGCAAGCATGAATGGCCTGTATCTATGCTGGGTACAATCCTAGATAGTTCAGTCTGTCCTTCACTATAGACACATTTTTTTCTGCACATCACAGCACTGCTGCAGAATAACCATGAGCTGCTGTGTTTGACTCTCTGAATCAGCAGTGGGATCAGATGGAAGGAGCAAAAAGCATAGAGCAGGCTTTTAGGCGATAGTGTTTGTGCAAATGCATCAGTCTCCAATGGTAGATTGGCTAACGGGAAAAAACATAGGCTTTTCAGTTCATATCAGTTCAGCTTTAAAAAGTATCAGGACATTTTGTGTGACTGGAGGCTAAAACATTTCTGGCACATTTCATGTTTGTTTTCGATCACCAGCATGGCATGATGGGACACCAAGAATAAAACAGGGATGATAAACAGGCAGGTTAGTCAAAGTGGTGCTACTTTTAAGGTACATGTGTAAAAGATCTCACCTGGAAAACTTAAAATTGTCCAAGCACTGTGATCTCTCTAGTTTGAATGTGTAACACTATGATAATGAATTGTACAGGAGTTTCTAAGGCTGTTGATGTTTTCAACCATTTTTCCAGCAGCACATTGGAACACCTCTGTTCAGCTAAAGAAACAGTGAAACTGTTCATACGCTTAAGTATGACGGAAAAAAAGCTTTGTCACCTCAGTCTGAAAAAAGACACCTCATAATATTACTGAACCAGACACAAGAGATCAGATACTTTCTTTATCTTAACATCTTTATTTGTTCAATGTTGAACAAACGTCAGGTATACAGTGTAAATGCAAATAAAAAGCAAAACCAGTCACAACACTGGTGGCCACCTTTTTATTTATTTTGTAAAATATCGTTATTTAAATATTAATTCCTGTAGTATTTCAAATAAACATAGCGGAGAACTGGAAAGCTGTGAAAAGCCTTTAATCAACCTATCTTCTCTTTTGCACTCGACAGGCGGAATAATTTAGCATGAATCACACTGTTAGGGTAACAAGAAGCCATGAAAATGTGATTTGTATGAAGCCCAGATGTGGCCCCAGGTAAGAAAAAACATAATGCTGGGACCACCGGGTTACAAAACGATATTGCATATGCATGAGTTCGACCCGGTACTGATATTTCAATTTATTGTAGCATAACAGATGCATCACTCCTTGTTTCTTTCCACTTAGTTCCCCTGTATCTACAAATGATCAAATTTAGTAATGCAAACAAGTTGATACAATATACCTACTGTGCTTATTCATCTCATCATCTCTACCATTCACTGTCCTCTGTTTTGCATTGCTGCATTATATTTTAAATTACTTAATTACATTGTTAGACTTAATATTATGATCTTGATATTTTGTTAAGGTGAGTTTTTTTAATTAAATAATCAATGTTTTGATCATAATTTGCTTTAGATTAAACATGTATCATTATAAGGGTGATAAAGTAGGAGGGGCAATACATCATTAAAGCAAAGAAAAGGAAGAAAATAACCCCCAACATAATTAAAGCCTCTGCCACTATTAAAAGGCTAATAACTAAATAGATTTTTACAGAGAATTGGACACTAAGTTGGAGAAGTTTTAATTTTCATTACGCAATTCTGGTGGGAAAAGAGTTATGGTCATTCTCTGGTAATTATCCAATGGCATTATGGGAAATAAGTTGAACTGAATTAGAGGAACATGATTCAGGTTGGGGAGGGTGGGTATACCCAGAATTAAATAAGTAATGGAATACAGAACATATATACAGAAAAGAGATATCCGTCAACATGAGAATATCCCACGGTGTATTTTTTTTTATGTTTTAAATGTGGTGTTTTTGAACAAATACTATTTGGATTTCAGAGTGTTAACATTGCCAAGACCCACAAGAAACCACTCTGTTGCAATGAAATGCAATCTTCTGTTCTTGCTGTAAAGATATTGACTAATAAATAAAGCTTAGGTTTTACTCTCAGCCATCATGGCTCAACAGGTTCAGGCTACATTCTCCATCATTAAAGTCACATTAAACCATAAGTAGGACTCCCTTGAGTGGGAGGGATGGTTTCACTTCCATGTAAAGAAGTTGTGGCTTCTTTCAAACTTTCAACTGATTTATTTCCCTCACCTGAACTGCTGGAACAAACTAACTATTCATATTAAATTCCAGGCAGTGATTATTATGTGTCTTATTGTGCATACAATAGATTTGAGATAGTTGCTATTATGGTGTGTTACATGCTGGTAATTTTCTTCTTGTGGCTTGAGGCTTCTTTTTTCTGAGTTGCTTGGTTAATTTCCCCTGTGTCTTTGATGGTAAACACACACAAAGAGAGAAAGCATGAAAGCACACAAACTGAACATTATCATTTTGGAATCAGCGCTGTTGACGTGACTTTCCATCCTCATTGGGTAAGAATTTGTTTCCTAACTGTAATTAGCCTCATGCTCACGATTGCTTTTCAGCTACTTCATTTTGGGCCTTTCCTTACCCTCCTCACAGTCTTTGAGTGGCTGAGGGCAAAGTGTCTGCTCAGCACTTGAGAGCAGGCAGGATTCCTTCCCCATGGTGTGCCATGAATATTTTACAATATTGTGACGTAATTTACGCGCTGGGACTGGGGTTGAAAGCTCCCTCCCTGCATCCCCTCATCACTGGGTCCAGGTCTTGGTCTGTTCTCATCTGTTGGGTCTTTACTGCTGCATAAGCAGGACTGCGGTTCACCAGAACTTCAGGTAATTAGTGGCTGGTTGCTTATGATACTTGCAGACGTGCAGATTGTAATTAAAGCTCCCGGCTTTTGATTGTGTCTCTTATACTGACTGGCTTGAGGGATACTGCTGCAGCAGAAAGAAACTGCAGGAACATGCACTGTGTTTCAGGCATCGAAGTTGACTTGCCGAGACAATCATAATCTGTCGGAACAAAGTGGGGGGTTGCTTGGGCAACTTCCACACAGCAGCTGCCTAAATTAGGTACAAGCAAGCACAGTCAGTCTGCAGGACTGAGTCGTTCCTCTGTGGAGGAGTGAGCTGTGGAACTGTGGAGACAGATGAAGGGAGGAGAGCAGAGGTGGCAGCTAGGTTTACACTGAGCATAGAGAAGAGGGTTAACTAGTTGGCCGCTGTACTGTCTGTGATACAGAGACTTTGCATCCGCCTCCCTCTTCCCTCATTAGAGAAAGAAACCCTCAGAGGCCTTCAGACACAGTGCCTTACTCCCCCTCAGCATTTCACTGGGTTAAGACTTTTATTGGATAAGCCATTCAGCCTACAGTAAAAATGCGTTGAGAAAAAATATCTACAAAAATATGAATACTGATGTATTTTAAAAAGAATGTAACATTTTGCTGTGAATCTAAAGGGATGTGTTTGGTAAATGGGTACAAGTTGAACAGGTGTATACTGTCCTGTAGTTAAATTTAAACAAGTCTATTTTTGTAATTTGACATATTTGTATGCATTCATTGAAACTTTGTGTTTACTGACGATCTGACAAATGTATGTACAATATTCAATTTCCTTCTAGCTTAGTTTTGTTCACCACCAACTCCTGCGCTAGGTATTTGGCTATTTAGCTGCTAAATGGTTAAGTATGAGACCAAATCAAAACAGGAAAATAACAGGCTTTAAACTAAAATAATTAGGTAAAAAATATTAAAATGCTTCAAAAAGCTGAGCAAGACTGAAGAGATTGGTGATCATTTTGACCCATCACTGATATAAAACTGTTGATTAGATAACTTTAAATATTGTCTTCTGACGTAATAGACATTGAAAATTAGAAGTCAGATGGTTCAAAGAACTGACGTTAAAAGAAGTTACAGGGCAGATTTCCACTGACTCACAATAATATGAAAATAAGAAGGGCACAGATTGCATCAATTGTTTGGTTCAAAGGGACAATTACATTTCTCAGAGGGTATAATATAAGATACAATCTGATTTGCTAGTGCTATACTAGACTTGGAAGGTGCTTCCAAGGTGTGTCCTTTCACCTTCACAGAGCCACAACACCCTGGAACTGGTTGGTAATTGAGGAGAGAGAGTTCCACACAGGGACATGATTCAGACTAAGCTCACTCCCACTTTGTGCTAAGTGTAATTTGGTGCACACCACGCTACATTAGTCCATTCACGCAGCCCATCCCCCGGAACCTACCCAGCCATGCCCAGCAAATCCCATGTTCTCACCGAAAGCTCTACACTCGGAAAGACCAACCAACATGAACAAACAGAGAAAGCAAATCAGATAAATACCTTAAAAACAAACAGCAATTGTTTACAGTGTGTTCACAGACCAGTGGGCTTCCATGGTTTTATCTGTGCCCCTCAACTTGACTTTTACAACTGAGTGGACCAAATCCATGAAGCTGTCTTTACCCCAGATTGCAGACGTTCTCACTCTACCATGCTTTGGCTGCATGGGAGCAGCTCCTTTAGTTCAGGATTAGTTTTGACTCAACTGACTTTGCCCACCCAAGCCAGAGCGGTCAATTCTCAGGACAATCGTGAATGTGAAGGCTGTCTAGAACCTTGCCTTTTAATCTTTGCACTATGTTATCCCCTCTCTCCTGCCATTTGCAAATCCCTCTGCAGGCAATCCGAACCACTGCTGTTAATCACAAAGCACAGTGACAAAAAGCTACAGTGTGTCTGTCTCCTCCTGTGCCTTCTCTTTCTCGATATGTTCGCTTTCACTCAAATTAATTTCTGGCATTTAATTAGTGTGCACTAACAGGCACACTGAGGGGATGCTGGCAGGGGGGGAAGATGGCTTTTATTTTTCAAATTAATGATTTTATTCTTCTGAGCATTGCCTGAAATATTTCTCAAAGCCAAGAGGGACAACGAAGAGCACAACATAACTAGGAAGTAGAAACAAGGTTTGCTTCTTGTTGTTTTCTGTGTTGGAGCTGTGACTGTACCACATCAGTTGCAATTTTTCTAGTCTCTTACATTTAAATGTGCATCAGGTACTCTGCTCTGACTCTTCTATAAAAGTCTGAAAAAAAGAAGAAATAATCAGAACAAAATCAAACAAACGAAGAGCGTGGGATTAAAGGCTTGGAGCTGTCTCACCTGCATAATCTCACTATCAACCCACCCATCCATCACTGTCCTGCTGTGTGTTAAAATTTACCCAGACTTAAACAAAGGTTTGGAGCCACAAGGATGAAAACAAAAAGGTTTGAGAAGCTCAAACAGATTTGGCAGTAATCAATGGTACCATGACAGCTTCCATATTGATTTTGGGAGAGTGATTCTTTTATAAAAAATCCTCAATTTAAGGACTCAAAGTGACAGTGTCAGCTGGTGAAAAGTGAGTGATGAACTGAGAGCTCAGTTATTCATTCATTTCAACACAGAGGTCTATGCATTCTGTTCTGGACTATAAATATAAAACATACGGTATGAGCAAGAAAAGGTCAATGTAATACAAATTTAAGACGGCCATTGTAAAGATGCCTGACATCTAAAAGGGATTGTTCTGTCAGCCTAATGTCAGCCTAAATCCTCAGCCTACCCTGCAGTGGGGACACAGAGAGAAAGTTTGGCCGCCTTCAGGCCAAGCCGCTTGGACATCATCCAGCCTTCCAGCACATGAGAAAACATGAAAGCTCCCATGAGTCACTGCTGTGACACACAAAGGGACTCGCTTTCTGGTCAGATGCCCTTGGGATTAACCATGAAAAAAGAACATTCAAGTAATAATTTTGAAATTAATAGGTTTGGGGCAAGTTTATTGCAAAATTGTGCATGCAATATATTTTGGCCCATAATAATACAGAAAAAAACAAGTCTACAGCCATGCTAACTTGATCAGCAATGCCAGTACTATGCTGATATTTAGCAGATATGCAGATTTGTTAACATGCTCAGATACGCTAACTATCACTGAACACAAAGCTTACTCATTAAGTCATAAACCACAGGACAAATTAAAATGTTGACCTGCTAATGGCACTAGAGAAAAGGTTAAGGGATCAACAAAGTTATTATGAATCCTCATGTAGGGAACATCATTTCTATAACAAATTACATTTAAATCCATCCTGTAGATGTTGCGACATGTCACTCAAAACCACAAATGTCAACTTCATGACGGCCGAAGGTTATGGTCTGGGAACCATGAATAGCTGTGCCAATCCATCCAGTAGGTGGATGGAAATGGCAATAAAATGTAAGTAATAAACGAGTCAGGGGATCATCCCCTGAGGAACATGAATGCTTTACAAAAAAACATGGCAATCAACCCAATAGTTGTTGAGATATTCAAACGTGGACCCCAGTGGTTGATGAATGACTATACGACCATGATTGCTATCCCTTGAGTCATGCTGCTAGCTTGAATAAATGTAATTTAAACCCACCACAACCGTTATGCGAGGATGCGAACTACAGAGGAGGCAGGGGGGTTTGGCTCACCTATTAGGACAGGATCTCCTACCAGAAAAAATGTCTATCTTTCTCATCATGGATCATGCCTAAAAATAGGCTATTATTGATTCATGACTCAGTCAGGCATGAGGGTGATTCATCACTAATGTTCCTTAATAAAGACCCTGGCATTTGCATGTTATTCCTGCCAATGCAACAGAAGTCCCACTGTGTCTGTGTCACCATTATTTGTTTATCTGTTTTGAAGTCAGATGTGTTTTTTTCCTAAACTCTACCCAGTTTCCATGATGTGTAGAAGCAACAGTGATGTGGTGCTGTATCTCATCACATACAGCTATCACCCATTACATATAGTCAGTATCTCTCTGCAATATATACCATGCCCTGCACTAGTTGGCCGTATTATATCATAACATGGTATTTGGTTGAGGCGTGAGGAGATTTGATGTGGTTATTTACTGACACTGACACTGGATATGACTCAATCTATTAACCAGGCATACTAATGTCATACTTGCTATTAGAAAAGATACAAGATAACATACGTTATAGAATACTAACTACATTTAGCATTTAGTAATGTGTATTTAGAATGTCACATGTCTTTTAATTAAATAGACACAAACAGTGAAATGCAAGAGCCAAAAAAATAATCTCTATTTTGTTCCTTTCAATTCAATTACTGTCCAGCAGTAAGGTGCAGCATTAGAAGATTTAATTAGGATGGCAGCAGTGTCACAAATTAGAATTGATTTTTAGATTAAATATATTGTTTTCTTTGGCCAAAATCATTTAAATGGATTAACTTAATTTCACCCAATTCCTCGAAATATATTTCAAACATGCTCCAAAGACATAATTTTCTATTTTTAGGCTGGGGGGGGGGGGGGGAGTAGGGCATTGATAAGATCAATAAATGGTTCTTATCATTTCTTTTAACCAGTTGTTTTCTTGGAGAGGTGCAAAGAAAAACTATTATTTGCTTGTTTTCCTTTTTAAAAATACTGATGGATGTAAAAGTAAGCAGATGCACAAAGGCATAGATGAAATGGTTTCAGTGAGTGTGACAGCTAATGTATGCTCACAGGCAAACATTAACAGAGGAAAAACACTTCACACTATTCATCTATTCAGGCAATTTAACCTTTTTCTTGTTAAATCATTTAGAACCTTTACTTCTGGATTTCTAAAGCTCCATTTAAAATGGCTGATGTGGAAGTGCACACGTTCAGTTAATAAAAAACGAGTTACTAGGTTACTATTATAAATTCCTGGTTACAATAAGGTTACTTTGAAAATAATTAAACTCTGTAACACCGGTGTTATCGCAAGTGTATTACACGCTGGGAAAATGTCCACACCGCCCACGTGGCACTAAAGAACTCTTCCCATGTGGCTGTGTTTAGCAGTCTGGACAACAACAGAAATAAGAATAGGAACAAAAAACAATAATGGTCATCACTCATGAGGCAACTTTGCCACGGATAAATTGTGAAATCTTGTTCTACCTTTTATTGCATTTGAAGTACTGTTTTGTCTCCTGAGGTCCATCTATATTTGTCACTGCTGATCAGTTTCTTGTAACACCAGTTGTTACACAGATAAACATGCAGTTTGCACTGAGATGCAACATGTCTGGTAAGGCATTGCATATTTTCTTAGTTGCAAAACGTAAAGAAGGTTTGGCACTTCCATGCTCCCCCTTAAGTATTCCAGTACTTTAAGTATGAACTTAGGGTAATGTGATGTAATGTGAAAAGAAGAGAGGATCTTGTAACACTGGACATAGTTTGTGGCTGTAACACTTAGGATGTCCTTTAACATCTGATGGATTCTTGTTCAAGATGTCAAAAAGTCAGATATCAACCAAGACGTATGGCAACCAACAGTTGTTTCAGCAAATGCCCAAAAAAAAAATTTTACGCTCAAGTGACTAAAAGCCTTCAAGTGGCAGAAGTAAAAATAATGGGAGGAAGTCAGGTGGTAGTGTTATTGAGCAAAAGATAAATAAATAGCAAGGTCGCGTAGGGGAGATGCTGGGTTGGATTAGTGAACAAAATGGCAATCTTCAACACAGGACACAGCTTTTCATTTCCCATTTCCAACTGTGAATCACTGGATTTGGTTAGCAACTAACCTCCAATATGAATTTGTCTCTAAAAGTTGTCGTCACATGTCCTACGGTATTTCAGATTTTAAGATATATACAAATATGAAACCATATCTAATCTAATTCAACCACATCACGGGTTGATTATGTTAGTAGAAAACAACCAGTTTAGAGTTAATATGTTTTACCCTCCCAACCTCTGCAGACTTTGTTGCCTTATAACACATCATACTTTTTCCTCCTTTCTTTCCAACAGATGAGCAAGAGGGCTATGTCACCTACTAAATCTAAATATATGTAGTTTTGGGGCAAATGCTCCAAATAGTTTTCTCAAGAGGACAGTCTCAGTTATAGTAACAACAAATTGTGGAGCAATGCTCGACAGAAACCCATTTACAGAGGTAAAGAAGATGTAGGGTTTATCTCTCATCGTCTGTCTTCATTTAACTTTTGCAGGTAATACAAATTTGACTACAGGAGCTCCTGGGTCATTGTCAAGGATGCAGAAGTTGCCATCTCAAGTTTTACTTGTATTGCTTTTTATGATGTGATACCATCTCAGGGTTGAAATCTCTACCCTGTTGGCCTCATCAATTAAATTATATACATCTTGACATGATCCATTGCCCCATCATTGCCCTGTTATAAGGCATGCAAAAGTGCTGATACACAGATAATAAAATGTCAACAGAGCGGCAGCTAAATCCCATTAACAATGTCCTATTCCTTATTTTGCCATGCATGCATTTCTAAATCATGACTTACTACTATTTATATGTAAACATCCTGTCTGTTGTTGGACCCCAGATTAACCATTTTATGTGTCTCAATGACACCACAAAGTCAACCCTATTGATGGTAAACTCACTCAGATCCCATTGACCCCTGCTTGGGCATGAGCATTACTTAGAACCTGAGCAGTATCGACATGGGAATGAATACAGTGAATGGATGGACTTGTTCCAAAGTCACTCAAAGGTTTTGCCATTATATTTGAATGATTGTGCAGCTTGTGTGTAAGAAGTCAATACCTGTTAATGCCCATACCGCATGTTCTATAAATTCTGTCATTGATATTTTCAGAAAACAAATATTGATACAGATTGTTGAGTTTCCATTTAACAAGTACCTCAGGATAAACAGGAAATCCATTTCCTTTTTTTTTAAATGGGAATAAAAAGCACAAAAAAAATCTATATTATTAACCACAAGAGAAAATTGTATCTTGTCCATAATTTTATTTAAGCAGTTCTCTTTTAATTATTTATTCTTACAATATCAGATACAGTGTATTCTGGGCACAGCATAAACTTTTTTTTAAAGGCATGTCCTGTAAATGAGAGTAATATCTCTCTAAGTATAACAGAACACATTCCTCTCTATGAATGATAAAGCAGCGGAAGGGGGGAAAACGGTGGATATTCAATTAAAGAAAGCAGGTAATTGCCAATGTGAGCGTGAACTGACTTTTATGCCAAACTAAATTTGTTTCAATGGTTCTTAGGGTGTTCTAAATAAACCCTGAGGGACCTTGGATCAGTGTGTTTCCTTGCAGTTGGATCAGCTGCACATGATAAAATTCAAAGCTGGATGAGAAGGATAACACGGTTTACATCAATTATCTGATTTTCTTTGAAGCCATGAAGTGATTTATGAAATAAGCCCCAATTTGAAACATACAGGAAAAATACATTAATTTTTTTTTTTTAAAAATCTGTCTTTAAAACAGCAAATGCATCCAGGCAAATGCACTTTCCTCCTCTAGACCTGATAACCTGTGCAGACAGTGACACTTTTGTGTAAAAGCCATTACCATCGACTCAGTGAGTACACAATCCGCCTTTGTACTGTTCTCACAGTTAATCAACTAGTCAGTCTTAATGGAGGCATCCGATCCTGACATAGACACCGTCCCTGATTCTGCAGATGCAGCAGAGTGCTTTTTTTCCCTTCCACTTTACCTCCTCTTTGTTTAACATTTTGAAAGCACAAAAAATAACTATAGTCAACTAAAACAGTGGTAATGTGTTGATAGTAAATATTATGGGAAAACATTCCTCGAACAGCCTCAAATGTGTAAGGTAGACCTCAGTGTGGTTAACAGCATAGTTTTTAATTGGTAAGAACAAGGCATGGCAGATGTGCTTCATGCTTGGCTACATTTTCTTCAAATTTAGTTGGATAAAACAATTTCGATTGCATGTGAAACGGTGGCACATTAGTAAATTATTTTGTTCTTACTGCATGTGGAAAATAACCAGAGACAATCTTCTTGTTTGTCAGGGGGATTGAAAAACGTCACTTTGTTAATTAAAACTATTTAAGAAAGAAAATGCTAAAACAGCAAGCTCTCAGGATTACCATGAATAATCTGGTCAGAAGGACATGCTGCTCTTTTGTTTTTCACAGGTTATTTGTCTTTTGGTATATTAGTTTTTAATATTGTAACATGACGTACTGTATGTCACTGTTGCTAAAGGGAATGTATTGTTGTGTACGACTCAGTATGGGCCTGCTGTGCACAAATTATACACAGTTTATTGTTTTGGCCTTAAAGGCAGAACCAGATGTAAGTGCATGTGTCCATCATCTGCAGCTTGAACGGATATCAGAGTAGCATGAAGCCCTCACCATCCATACATTTTTAGGTGCTGTGCTGTCATTAGTATACAATCTAAGTGTATTTGGAAGATTTCATAAATCAGCTAAAGGCATTAGTACCAGGTGTGAACCATGAACTGCAAAACAGTTGTAACTTTAAAGCAGTGCGACAACAGTCAGTAGAGTTTTAGAATTTTCAGCAAATTTACGCATTGTTCTAAATATTTTATGCTGCCGTCAGTCTTTGTAAAAGCCACACCAAGAGCATTACACCTATGTTTCTTTTTTATTTTTACCCATTCGCAGGCCTTAAACTTCAAAGATCTGCCTAAGGTGAAAAGCCTGGTATGCTTACACATGGAGAAGTTGGCTGTCTGTTGGCATCAATGTCAAAGCACACACAGGAATGACTAGATTGAAACACTCAGGCAATCAGCCTGCACTGCTACATACTTTAGCCAGGCACAGCTTGATTTTGAGCAGGAGAGACTGCAGGCGCACTTACTCAACCCACTATGTTGTCTTATAACTGCTGCACACTGCATGTGCTATCAATGCTTTTCGCTGCCCCACTTCTCTTTTCTGCAAGTTAAGCTGAAAAAAGGAGTAATGAAATATTTAAAATCTAACTATTGGGGTTTATAGAGGAGGGACTTTCTTCCTCTCCTAGTCCCAAATAAATTGTATTTATACAGTGGGTGTAGGTTGACTTTGATGTAATCCAGGAAACAGAAAAACAACTTAAAGAGACATGAGGAGAAATATAAAAATTACCAAGTTAAGATTAAGATGGTGTCTATTAGGTCAGTTGATATTAGTTGGGCCAATGAGAGATAGCTGTCTCCCACTTGTTTACATCACGTTTCAACTGTTCAGCCATCACTGCCAAAGATTGTATTGAGTTGGTCTCTGTGGGCTGGGTTCTAATTTGATTAGGTAATCTATGCAAATCAAATGTAATTTGCATTAGCTCTTGTGCAGTTCAACACATTTAGTTGTCTGCAATTAAAATGTGTTTGAACAAGGGAGATAAGGCCACCGCAGACACAAGGCATTCATAATACAATGTCAAACCTCAAAGCATCTTAACCTAATACATTTCATTCCTTTAGTTGTGAATTAATAGTGCATACATTTTGTTGTATGATTATGGTGTGACGACCTACTAAAATGTCCTTAGAGCTGGTCCAGAAAATAGTTTAACTTTGAAGAATAATTTGCTTTGATGTAACAGTTCCTTTTCTATGGTCTGTCATAGAAAAGAAAGAAATAACCCCATTAAATCCTTTTTATTTAGCAATGTGGTCTTAATAGCTTTGTAATAGATAATTAAGTGGTACTAATCAGTTGCCTTCAAGTACTTAAGGGATATTCAGAGGGGACTCAAATCCCATAATATCAAAAAGGACAGATACAACCTACCCTAGATTCATTTCAGGGTTACAGAATGACAACACACTGTCTCCATATGTTTGAGTTGAGAAAGTTGCCATTAGGATAAGCTTTTAATAACATGTTTTGGATATTTGTTCTACTGTATCAGTTTGAAAGCCAGAAACATTTTTGTCTTCCCTTCAACAATCTTGTTCATTTGATTTTGGTCATTCAATACACATCCGATGAGGTACAGCCAAAGCACACAGATCAATAGTGCAGTCAGAGGCTTGAACAGCTGGCAGGATGAATGGATTGGAGAGTGCTTTGAATTATTCAATGGTGTTGTGGAATTTGGCAGTGTCTTTTGCGCTTACGGAATTGTTTACAAGGTTTAATGCAAAAGAGCAGCATCCAAAATGTAAAATATAAGAACAGAAATCCTTCATTATCATTTTTCATAGGACAGCTGGGAGACAAAACAACATATAACCCAAATTCAATCACTGCCATTATTAATATTGTGTTAAAAAAAAGTATAAAAAGAAAATAAATAATAGTAATACAAAGAAAACAATCAAGCAAGACAGCTAATTTCATCCATTAAAACATGTATTTGCTATTCTTACTGATAATAGCTGTCCAGTAAGAGACAATCAGACTCCTGCCTGTCTGAAAAAACATACCTGTGGCTAGATTGTGTTCAGGTCTATTACAACGACGAGTAGACACATTTGGCGCCCTAATGACAGCAATAAGAACAACAACACAAATAATAAAATGGACCAGAACTCATCAGTGGATGTTGTTTTAAATAATAATTTACTTTAACAGGGCTTGGCAGGGCCAGAGGGCCACAGAACTGAAGGCACATTTCACGTAGTCGATATACTGATGACTTTCCAGTCATAGAATGGATTGGATCTATATAGCGCTTTTCAAGGCACTCAAAGCGCTTTACATGGTGCCAGGTTCCATTCATTCACACACAGTCATACTGGTGGTGGTAAACTACAATAGTAGCCACAGCTGCCCTGGGGCAGACTGACGGAAGCGTGGCTACGGCCCCTCCGACCACCACCTCAAACATACAGCAGTTATACACATTCACACCAGGCAAGGTGGGTGAAGTGTCTTGCCCAAAGACACAACAACCATGACACAGGTGACAGGGCGGGAATCGAACCACCAACCCTTGGATCATTGGCCAACTCGCTCTACCACCTGAGCCACGCTCTGTGGCAAGTCTCTGTGGTACAGTATATCAATTCACAGGAGCACATACTGGTGTTACTTTAAAGTGGGCCTTCAAGTGAGGAAGCCATGCATTATCATTATTAGAGCATCACCTTCCTACACTTCCCTCAGTTACTCATCACTAAATATGCTTTAACCAACATTTAAATAAGTAAGTCAGTAATGGAAAATAACAGCTTAAAGCACAGAATGCATTCTGGGAAATATATGTTACATGTATCTGCATAGTCAGGCCTCCACATGCCTGCCTCAAAATGAGATTTTGAATGTTTTCAGGTGCATGACAGGAATGCAGAAAGCATGATGTCTTTTCGACATGACTAAACAACATGAGGAGCATACAGGAGCAGATTAATGTTGCTGCAGTGCTGCATGTGTTTACGAATACGACTTGCATTAGCTATTTGCCAGGCCCAGACTGGCCAAAGTGAGCTACGGGAGAATTCCCAGTGGCCAGCCTTGCTGATTGGCCTAGAGAATCAGACAAGTGTTAAAAATGAAATCAAAGCAAAAACAACACACGCTAACTATTGGTACTGGCAAGGGAGAAAAGCCTAATGGGAAAACTACAGATACATTCAGGACAAAAGGGATATATACTTAGTGCAGCTCATGATTGGAGACTATCCCAAGTGGAAGATGTTGTACTTGAAAGGACAGTGATAAGGAAACATCTTCACCATCATCCTTCTGCCAATGTGTGATATGGTAGTAATGGTAGAAATGTTCTGAGGTTCCGTTGCCACCATACACTTACTGTTATATTGAATTGAATTTGTTCAGAGAAAATGCTTTTAGAGATGATGGCAGAACAGTGGACCTCACAAAGATTGCGCGCTCTTCTCTACACTTGTTCCCATTTATTCCAAAATACTGTGGCACTCACACTCGTCAGCCGGAGCTTGGGGAGACTGCATCTAATTAGCTTTGGCTTCCTACCCAGGAACCCCAACCTCCTTCCATCATCTTCAAACAGCAACTATACCTAATTTCCCGACACTTCACAGCAGAACAGTAATTATCAACTTTTATTACCTATCTGTAATGGCACTTGACCAATTATAAAGTGGTTGGATAATTAGTTGCCTTGGAAAATGGGGAGACGCTCAATTGTTTGTCGCTTGAAGCTATATTTGAGGAATTATTTGTCACAAAACAGACATCTGAAATTAATGGGCACTAAAGAATGGTGAATCAGGTTGAAGAGAAGGGCCAAAAGCCACCTGCGAACTCTCCTGAAGCGCTGAAGCAACGGGTCATGTAATCGCAAATTTATTTTGAGAAAAACAGGTTGTATAGAGGCTTGTATTCTTCCAACTCCTAAGCCACGGCGCAATAACGGCAAGGAAAACATACAGCAAATGTGGGCAGAGTCTTCAGGCTTTGTTTCTGTTTGAATTTATCAGGCATCCACAGATTCCTTCCAGTGTAGGCGTCTAGGGTAATGGATTAGAGTACTGGTGCCAGAGATATCATGGTTGAGAAATAAATGCATATTTTAGAGTTTCTTTGTCCCTCTGTGAGGCCTGTGAATTTCACTGGTGAGTAAGACTGTTACTGATATGCCCCCTGGCATCGTGGTCTACTGTGAGCATAATTCAGTGCAACACTTGCAAACCTGAGGTTGTGGATGAATGGTGGAGTAACAGGCTGGCCAAGGAGGATTTCACATAAACCTCAGTTTGCATTTAAAATGCAGCCAGGTGCTGCAGAAATATATAAAATATGCTACCAGAAAAGGGTTATACTGTAGGCCCATATCCAACTTGCAAACATTTGAGTGATAACTTTAGTGCAAACTATGTAAAAGAAGATACATTGGTGTTTTTGTTTGTAGTGGTGGTTGTGACAAAGACCAAGGGCCTACCTAAGAATATCCCTGAAACAAACCACTATTAATGCAATATCCCATCTCTGAGTCATTCCCGTTTCCTTACTTAACTTGCACATATTTATTAGCGCTACCTACGTCACTTTCAGAAATACACTTTCAACAAAAACATAGAAATGTCCAAAATATCACCCAAATTACACCCCCTCCTTGATTCCCACTGCTTCCCTGAGTGCGCTTTCTTTCACAAGCGTTCACTACTGACTGCCATCATCTTTCAGCCGTCAATTTTAAAATGGGGTCTCATGGAAGGAACAGATGCAAAGATGAAACAATAATGAGTTGTTCACCGACACCATATTCTAACTGATGCTTCCTGAAATCCTGAGATGAATACATTGTTCCAGCGTCTCCATTTGAAAGTAACAGCTTCATCTAATATGTGATGTTGTCATCTTATATTCCACGGCTTCTTTTAAGAAATTCTTATCCCTCATTAATATATTGCTTATGTCTGTATTGCTTGAACTACTGAGAATTCACATTTGTGCATATGTTTAAGTGAGTTGAAAACGATTCGATGCCAATAAAAAAAAATCTAATAATAATAATTTAAAACATGAGAGTATTTGGAAAAGGGCTGTAGGGTAGCATTTACCACTATTTTGAATAACCAATTGGAAAGTAGGAGGATAAAAGCTACAGTGACCTTGTGATATGATATTGATACTCGATTTGGCAAACTTGATAACAGTTCAGCAGATATGGAGCAACATTAGCATTTATTTGGGGTCCTGCTTCTGGACCCCAAGTAAATAAGTAAGTCCAATATTCACTTTCCTTTCAGTTCTGTTTTGCTCTCAACCAACTCCTGATAGATATATCGGGCACTTCTGCTAATAAATACTTTGACGTGTGCACTAGCTAGTAACTGCCTGTGCTGCTTAAGTAGCGTACAGAGAGGTTTTAAGGTTTTTCTTGGGTGAAAACAGCTGCATGCTGCCTCTTAAAATGGAAAAGATGTTGGCTCTCAAACGAAATCTAACTTCTACAAATTTGCTATAAATCATTGATCAAGCTTTGCTGTGTCTTTTAAACCAAGATTCAGCGCTGGGCCTTGGATTCAAATTGGGCAGGTGCTGCTACTTCTATTACAGTGGATAAGTATCGTATATCCTACATGTATTTTCTTTGCCTCTCTTGACGTCCTCATAGATAAGTGAGGTTGAAGGTTGTCTTAACCTCAGACAAAGCAATATTAAATAATAAAACATTTGGATTGAGATGTTAACATATTCTAGAGGTGCAAAAAATGTACTTATTTAGTTTTGATATATTAATAGATGGGACTATGGATGGGTGTTCAAAGTAGGAAAGTCCGTAGTGTAATACAAAAACTAGAGGCAGAATGAAAATGCAACCATCCCTAGACCTTGTAAATGAGCGTGTGCCAATATAGAGCTTGCTGAACTAATTACCCTGACAGGACAGCAGCCATTTCTCATTATTAAATGAAGTGAGGTTGGAAATCATTCACATTACCGCTGACCTAAAATATCTGCTGTGCTACTTAATGCTCAAAACGCTGAAATCACGTATCGACATATAGCTGTCAGATGACTCGAACAGTCACCCATCACCCTATTCAAACAAAAGCAATGAGGTTTTACAGCATAAACTGTATCTCTGTGGATGCTTCATGCCACCCCTGTTGTTTCTGCTTTTGCTATTTCATTGCCACATGTCACTGTAACTAATTAAGCGGTGCCCCTGTCTGTCGAGACACCCGCTAAGAAGAGTCCAAAAGAGGATTATTTTAAGCCAATGGCATTTCAGTACATCAAGGCCTCACTCATTCAGAAATTTCTACTTCAGGCCTTGGAAACCGCTCATTATCCTGCTCCTTCCACCACCAGCCACGCATGCAGTGGTACATAAAGATAGAACACTTTTCCTTGAGCTCATTAGACACCAGGGCCTTAACTTCCAAAGGAATTTTGGACGCAAAAATGTTTTTACTAGATGATACTGCTGGAAAATGCACCAACCGAGACCCTACTGAACCTATGCCTACTATTGGAAGGTATTAAACCTACTCACTCACATTTAACAACAATCTTCATGGACTCAAAATGTATAATAAGAAAAAAACATATATGCAAAACACAGACAGCAGACTCACATCAACGATGCTTTTTCTAGAATGAAAGGAATCGTTTTGACATTTTCAGAATACTCAGAGGGTTAGACAAGAAAATCAACATTGTTGTCATATCTGTAATAAGACTATAGCAACAAGCTTGTTAGCTTAGCTTAGTTTAGCATAAAGGAACTATAAGAAACAACTATGTTGTCTCTTTCAAATGCTCTAAAAGATCAATAGAGCTCATAATTAAATGCAATATATATAATATATATCTTATTGTATTCACCAAATAATCTCACACAACTGCTTGTGGGTGTCTATCTTGGAGGGCAGAGCCCTTTCTGTCAAATTCAACTGTTTCTGAGTGAAATGGGGCATTGCATTTGTTCAGCCAGAACACTGTAATCATGTGCTCCATCAGGTGATCAGTATCAGCTCCTACAGTCACCAATCACATTCACAAAAGTCAATGAGGTGGTCTTTATAATCTGACAACACAGACTCCTACTTTGCGGATCATTCATGCCAATACAAAGCCACCACTTACTACAATTGTAAAGAGTCAAAAGCCAGTCTCAATGCAGTGTTTAATCTGAAAGCTGGTTGTACACCAGGATTTAAATTTTCCAACCCAAATCTAAAAGACCACAGTTACGTATATGTCCTGATAAATTAGTAGATATCACTGATCTATAGCTATTTGCAAAGATGGAATCATGAAGTACTTCTGATTCTTTGTGTACAGCTTTAGTTAATCCAATTATCTTTAATCTCAGTCAATCCTCTTCACTTCACTGCCCGAGAAATGTAGATAATTGACTTTGTGAGGAATTGCCTTGTTTTGGATTTATACAGCACAAAGGTTAACATTGGGGCATAATTAGCCATTTCCTCCAATTTAGCATTGGCACCCTTGTCACCAACAATACGCATCTAGTGGTTTCAACCGCAGACACTCTGTGTGTGTCATTGTGAATGGGCCGCATAGTTTTACGCTTGTACAAGACAAATTACATCGTTCAGGCACAGTATTTAATTCTTAATAGGATGTTATGTCTTGGCATAGTCTTAAGCGGTGTTGTAATTATGAGTTTAATAAACTTGCAGTCTGTTTTGGAGCAAAAACTGAATTACTGTCATCTCATGAATAATAGATCCTGTTTTAAATACCGTATGCTTCTCAGTTCGTCATCGGGCATACACTTGAGGACATTCAGCTTCCACTAATGTGTTTCCTGGGTTTTGAGACAATGGATGGGTTGTTTTGTTCCATTTGTAAAATTCAGAAAAATTGCACAGAAATTTAGTGGAGTGATTGCAGGAGTTGGGATTATAATACAGCCAGGCTGAGTGTGCATCTATATTTCATACAATCAAAAGGAAAACCTTTGCAATGAGTCACATGTGCCTATCCATGGACCAAGTATAATAAATTCAAATCTCTTCCATGCTTACCAAACATAATATATGTTTTTTAAATCCGAGGAGACATTTTGGAGTATGTTTGTTTTCTATTCAAATACTAATCTGGATTCAAAATTATTCGGTAGAGAGGCTTCTTCATGAATTTAAGAAAAACACATGAACTAGATTGTGGATTCCAGAATGCAAGCCAGTAAGTGTGGAAAAAATGGAAAACACGCACATATTATACCATGATAAGTTCCATTTCAAAGCCAATGTCCAAAAAGGATTGTTCAAGCACAGACCAACAAATGCATCACGTGCAAACAATCGATTGTTGCTGGTAAGTGAGATGCTGCTTCTATTCAGCATGGTGTCACACTGCAATAATATGTATTGTTGTTATATACAGGAATGTCAATTTAAAATAAAATTAAATAATGTTGACCACAAATTGAAAATGGGGCTCTTCGGATCAGCTTATTTTTACAGTATCATTTTCACTTCATGCAGCACCCTAAATTACCTCGGCTATAGTTAGCTGACATGTGTCACACAGGGCTGTAAAACAGAGACTCTCATCAGCATATAGCTCATTCAGATCTTGATGTGAGAGATTAATGACCACTTCTCAGAATGCTAATGTGCATAATGTGGTTAACACAGCTAATACCAGAATCTCCCCTGTGGCTTAAAACTCTTATTTATTTATTTATCTTTATCTAGGGGTGCTAGGATAAAGTTTATATCGCTGTTTCTTTTTTCAATCCAACCTTTCATTTCATTAGCTTTAGGCTTGATATAAGAGCAGTGTGTGAGTAAAAAGAGAGAAACAGCGGCTGTGCCCTGACTCTGGAACAGTGCATCCAGCATGAGAAATGTATGATACTCCTTATTGAATATACATTGATAAGGTGTCATTTAACATGTTTTTGATGCTGCGTCATCCTCCTCATTCCTTACTAGCATCATTTTAAAATATACCTGCCCTTGGCTTTGGGCATCTGTTGGCATGGCAGCACATACACATGCACGCACACATGTACATGGACATTCACACACACACACCATCTCTGCCGCATTGCCTTGGCATCTGTAGTGGAGCCAATGTTTGCTTCAATAGGACTCATTAAGCTAATACGCAGAGGGAATATTGTCATAAGCAAACACTAGCAGCAGTTTTTTCTTTGAAGAAAGTTGAATGCTTTCTTTTTTGTTTGTCTGTGCCACTAAATTGGCTTTAATCTATTAGCTTTTTAGTCATGTGACAGTATCATACTTAAGTCAGGTGGACTAGCTCAGTAAAACCTATATCTGTGTTCGTGTGTACACTGAACAAGTGGGTAATACAACATAATGATTTTTGGGAACAAAAATAAATGACAATTTAAGTACGTTTTCTAAGTAAAATATATATTTATCATATTGTTGCTGTTTAACTAAGCTCAAGCCTTCCTCAACAATATAATTATTTGTCAACAACAACAATTCTAGCCTGTAGAAATGCTAATTTCAGCATGCTAAAAGACTCTGAAAGGTGAACACTTGCTGATGGTTAGCATAATGTAGCATGTCAAGATGCTTGAATTTGCAAATGAGAACTAAACCAATGGGAATGTTAGTTTGCAATTATTGTGTCATAAAACATTGGGCAAATTATAATTTTGACCTGATAATGACAAAATAAATCAAATTTTAATAGCAATCCATCAAGTAGTTGTTAAGATACTGTATTTCGAGGGGGCGCCCTTAGCTCAGTTGGTAGGGCGTCCCCCCCATGGGCCTCGGCCAGCAGCGGACCCGGGTTCGATTCCAGCCTGCGGTCGTTCTCTGCATGTCACTCCCCTCTCTGCCCCATTTCAACTCTGTCTCTACACCATCTATAAAGCATAAAAATGCCAAAAAAAAAAAAATATATATATATATATATAGCTGGAGAACGGGGTAATCTGAGCCACTTTTTACATTTGCTCCCCATGATTGTTTTAAAAAAAAAGTTGTCATGTGGCTCACTTTACCCCAGCTGTGGGGTAAACTGAGACAGACCAGAAAAGTCAAGGGGGTAAACTGATCCACTTACTTTTTCCACTCTGAAACTACCATAACAACACATATTGTAACAGTTACAATCCTGAAAGCTAGCCACACATTCCAAAACTAATGTTGGACAAGTAAAAGAATGATGGGGTTTGGTCAATTAAGCAAAACACTAAACACTTTAAAGTAACTCTGAACAAAATCAAATACAACATATTATAATTCAAAAGGTTTTAATAAGATTCAAATGAAAGATAGAACCAGTTAGATTAGAACACAGTCTGGGGGTCAGAACACAGGACCCTTAGAGCCAGCTTGTGTCTGGGGGTCAAAGCATAGGGAAATCAGAACCAGCGAGAACAGCCTGGGACTCAGAACACAGGAGAAGACCCAACTGGATTATAACATATGCCTGTCATACTCTACAACTAGGCCTACTCTACATTCCAGCCCTGAAGGTTACAGGGAAAGATGAGAAGGTGCTCTTTCCGTGTGGTTTCCCCAGGTCGTCTTCCTGGTGTATTTCCTTGGCATGATGGCTTTTCTACAATGTGTATGACATTAAAATAAAACAAATGTTATGTAATATTACATTAAAATATGTTTAAGACTAAACTTAATTTGTGCCTCATGGTGGGGGAAAGTGAGACAGTGTCTCACTTTCCCCCACCACCACAATTTGAGAAAAAACTACCTCTCTTGGCATTTCAGGCTAATCTTTAGCTAATATCAGCACATGGTTTTTATATGTTGGTAGTTCATCAACACTTATGATATACGTTTTTCTACGTGAATACATTTGCTTTGGCACAACAGTTGATTAAGTTGACAGCAAGAAAATTTACTTTTACATGCAAAAGACCTATTTTTGTGAAAAAAACATGCTTACCACAGCACCATGAGGTCCTCTCTTTCAGGGCCATGGGGAAATGAGAGGGGCTTGAAAACATATATCTCACATGACCAAAAATGTTTTCCGTTGCCTAGATACAGGGGGTGGCTCACATTACCCGATGCCTCAGATTCCCCCGTTTTCCAAAAGCATTTGTCTCTGACCCATTTTGTAATTTCAGCATTTCCAACTAAATTTCAATCTAATGTCCCAACTTTTCATCTGCCCTGTTCTCGAAAAAGACACAAATGTTACACAATTTCTCTTTTATTTTGGGCAAGTACCCAGAAAATAAAGTCACTGAGTAGACGTCCTACTCATGCAGGGTATAATCTGAGACACAGGATTACATTTGTTTTCCTAGTTTTTGAGTAGCTGTTTCTCACAGCTGAACTGAATACTCAGAACATTGTGACAACATTGTACACTGCTGTTTGAGTAATAGGCCATACAGAGAGGAAGCGTGGGAGCTTTGTACAAAAGAAAAATCCAATTACTTGTGTCACCTGCAACCTACCACAGGCACCAAATGCTTAACGAAATAATTGTCAGGAGATCAACGAGAAAAAAAAAATCTGCATGGTTAGAAGAAGGTTCAGTTTCGAAGAAAAAACAAACAAACAATAATGACGTGTTCTACACAGATAGCTCATTCCCACAAATTCATGTTTCCCTGAGTGCTATTGATGAACATATAGCAATGTTCAACAAATGTAAGCAGTGCTGAGTTATGATTTGACATAACTGTGCAGTAATGCATACCGAAGAAGGGATTTATATTCTCTACCTTTCAGTGGAAATATCAGCAGAGCTATAATTTGTTTTGCTTCCCTTCTCAGTGCACTATTTACTAGCTGGGAGGAAGTAAATCTCTCCATCTAAATCAATTAATCAAACAGCAGACCACAGCTTACTGAAGAATGACGAAGCCCTCATAATCACTGTAGTGTACTCAAACATGAATGCAATGGGACAAAAAACAATATGCCTTGGTTAAATATCGTAACCTAAAACATCAGATTGATAGCCTTTTTTAAATTGAATTTAGTTCATCTCATCTCATCTAAAATTATCAAGGGCTTGTTTTACACAGAACCGACACCTGGTAGAGGAATATCGGTAAGTGGTATGCCGTTTTTGTGTGCTTACAGCAGCAACATACAACAATCAGCAACGACATATGCCAGTAAGTCTTGTCGTATGGCAGAGTAACAACAGTGACATGCCATTTATTTTTGTGCCATATTAAAGTTGAACAGCAGCATCTACTGCCACCACTCAAAAGTGGCATTAGACTAAGAATTTATAGTAACAATTGAGAGTAAGAAATGTCGGCACATATGAAGAATTGGTATTGGTGGAAAGTGGTACAGTGAAATAAGGTTTTAAGTGCAGAGACGTACCAAAAAAAGGGAAATTGCTCTCAGAATTGACACATGCCACTACATCAATAAAAGCATACCATGTAACACTTTTCAATCTCCAGATATTTCACTTAAGATGCCTTTCTTTGCACTTATAATATACTGATTTCTGATTTGGATATCTGATGGCCTTTTCTGATAGCAAAGGTCTTGATCGTCCTCTGACTTATCTGGATAATGAGGCATGTTGGCCACTGAATGGCAGATAACTATGTTTTTGACTAACCTATTCAATACTCAACATATGTGCCAAAAGAAATGTAAAACTTCCAAGTGGATAGCTGTTTCAGAGATCCAAATTTAAAGCTGTTATTTTCAACAGTAAAACATACAGTATGTCTCCTGTTTCTTTTGAACTGGTAGTGTACACAGAGAGGGGCTAGGCCATGTGAGAGGTTTCATGCCGTACAAATCTTTGCTGCAGTGGATAATGTTGTATATTGTGTGTATCATTTTCTCTACCCGCAGTACTCACCCTCTTACAACAGGATCTGTCACTCAGATAGTTGCAACGATAATATATCAGAAGGAAATTAATGCATGCTCTTCATTTTGTCTGCCCCAGGGATTTTCTGCCTATCGAAAAGTATGATGAGATAATGCTGAAATCAAATTAGAAGATACATTTTAAGTCACAGTCATAAGCATATTAACAAAGTTCAAATAATAGCAACTGCTACTCAGGAAATTATTTGCTGCTGTTGCTGGAATTTAAATCTCTGTTGGAGCCGAGACCAACACTTTTCGGACGACAGAGTGTGCCGGCCTTGCTGCTCCCATCATTTAGGTTTTTAAACTCACATGATTCTATCTGGGAAGTCCCATTAGCTCGGCTTGCTTGGGATATGTGGCTGAGGGGAAGGATTCCCTGGAGCCCAGTTTGACACAGTATCTGCTTTGATCCAAGAGCCGGTCTGTCTAGCCCTGGTTGCGTCTGTGTGAAGTATCAGTCCCACATAAAGTAGATATAAGGCCTTGGCTGCAGGGACGTGTCCTTCTGTGCCCTGTGGCTCAACACTGCTCCGCGTGAAGGCAGAAAAATGAGAGGACATTGAACATTGCCCTGCAGAGCAACAAACTAAACCGTACCCTTACTTCATTGCAGCAATGTGTCCAACTTTGAGAGCACAAACACACAACTAGGTGCAGGCCACTGTGAGTTTCAGTGTCCATAAAACCTGAATATATCGCAAATCTTTTCTTCAAGACACTGTTTTATATTAAACCAACAATGCGGTACATCTTACCACCCTTCAGGGGGTATCTGCAGTCATTTCCTGCTCCTAAGAGAGCCAAGTCCTGATCTCAACTCCAGGGGAGTGCTGTTTCACTAGCTTATGTTACTTCTAAACTGCAAGATGGTGTTTCTTTCAGTTGAGTTCCTGGAAAGACGTAATATGTTCCTGGGGTTTACTTTCCCTATTCTCAGACAAATTGGCATCTTCTACAGCACTTACTATTAGAAGTTACATGTTAATCCAAGATTACCTTCTGAATAAGCCAAATACTGTGTGAAAGTGTTGCAGTACAAGTTCTTACATAATGAAAACTTGGTATTGTCCATATCCATAAAAATCACAAACACTCTTGTTAGGGGGCCAAGCCTGAGAAGGGCCTGGGACCGCGTTTTGCAGAGCAACGCGGTTCCATAGCCTGCTGGGCAGGGAACCCTATTGTTTTTGCTGGATGTTTTATTATTCCTACCCCTCCCAGCCTAAAACTGGTGCTGCAGCCCAAACTGTAAAGGGTTGGGACATGCCACTTGCATGACTAGTCCAGACCACCGGCCTCTCAGCATACAAAAAAAAATCAGACATGCAGACCACTAGGTGGCACTACAACAAAGGAAAAGGCGTTTTGGGCTATAACTCCCACACCGAAAGTCCGACAGTCAAAAATATATTTATATCCACAGATGCCCACAAGTCAGCAGCATCTTTTGAGATAGGCCACGCCCATTTGCGTATATATATATAGATTTTTTGCTACATCGCAAAAACTGTGTCAGTCACCAAAACACACTCCTACAGTTTTTGCCTGATTTGGACGAAACCAAAAGCATTTTTCTCTACCGACTCCCACGAGCAAAAGTTGTATACAGAATTTTTCTACGACCATCGGAAGACCAAACGGTAGCGCTTCAAAGATTCGCGCATTAGCTACCTTGTACCAAATTGCTCTTAAATCCAAAACGATTCATCCTATCAACACCAAACTTCACAGATGTGTTTGTCCTATGGTCCTCAAGTTGGTTCTACATTTTCGTTAAATTGCTCCAAAAGGGGGCGCCAAAAACACAAAAAGTATACATCTCCTTATCCGCTTGAGCATCTTTCGCTGCAATTTTTTTGCCTTTTGGTCTATAACTCCCAAACCAGACATCCCACGTTCAAAAACGTTACATCCCCGGATTCCCTGAAGCGAGTGGCCGGCGCCGCGGACGACTACGACCGATCCCGAGTCGCTTGGGAGGCTTGGCCCCCGTTCACAACTGCTTGCAGTTCTAGTTTATTTTGTATTTTCTTTAGCTCTATTCTATGCCATCTAAAACTCTCCACACCGTTCTGCCTGTGCTGTTATTATTCTGGAAAAGTCTTATCTAGCCTCTTCTGACAAGCAGTGACGTCTAACCCACAATAGTCCCCGTCATTCTCAAGATCTCTTCATCTCCTTTATACAGTATGTTTGATTATCCTGACTAAATCTAAAGCTACAGAGGTCCTGAACACACTGCCCTTTAAACTGAAATTCATTCAAATCCAATGAGTCTACAGGCAGACCCTGTGAGAGTCAACAGGATGTTGGCAAGTGCCAACCATTTTTGTTCAGATGTTAGCTCCACTTGTTCCCCTCTTCCACTAAAGGCTTCAAAGCAGATATCTGAAAGTGCTGCATTTAAATATGCTGAGCTGGAGAGGACCCTCTTAATCACTGAGGAAAAAAGTACTTTTCTATTGCTGAATGATAACAAAGACTCTTGTAGTCTCTTATTTTTCTGGGAGTGTCTAATGAGAGAGGTGCCCTACTTTAACAGAGAACTTATCTTTTGCAGTGTGCTCAAAAAATTCAGACAAGACACATATATATAACACAATTAAATCAAACAAATTGGAAGGAAAATAGGAGCCCCAGAAGGAACTCAAGATGCTGAACTATACTGAACAGCAAAACCCTGGAGAGGTTTGAGACGTACAGTCAGGATGATTTCTGGGTGCTGGTAGATTGTTATTTTTTTGTGGTTGGTGCGGCCTGTGATGCTCTGAGGGATTCAAATGTGTGTTTGACATACAGAGTTTTAATTAACGCTCCATCAACATAAGAAAAAAAAACTATTTTCTTTCTTTTATCTTCTAAAATGTTCATGTACACTCTTCTAATTTAATTAGTCAAATATTTTCCTCAATTTGAATCCCTAGTCAGAGGATTTCAGACCTCCCAGTGTGACAGATACTGGCAGCATTTAGCACACAATCAGTGGTAAAGCAGCAGGCTCCTTTTTCCACTTTTCAAAAAACAAACAAAAAACTAAAAAACAAACAGAAAAAAGAATGAACCAGCATAGCGACACTTTGTACATTGTTTATGACACACTATAATATAGTGTTTTATAATGTATTATAGTCATTAAGTATATATTTTGTTCATACTTCAAATGGCCATTACATGTGGCTGAAAGCACTGAAACATAATTGGTAAGTAAACATTGAGTTAAATTGTTTTGGTTAGACTAACTTTTTTCAAGACCAATGAATGAACCTTCTTCCTGTAAATGGTTTGTTCATGTGTATAAAGAATAACTCAATGTTTTGATAAGCACTGCAATCACTTGTTTAAGTGTGTATTTGTAAGTAGTATGATTAAACCTTACAAATATGTTATGCTGAATAATGAATAATTCATGGAATGATGGATGCTTCATAATAACTAAACATTGTAAAGACAATGTTTTGTTTACAAATGCCTTAACATCAGCTTGAAGCTATTTATAGTGAGTCTTTAAGGTTTATTTATTTACCTTTATTAAGGGTTGACATACTTCTTATTCATGGTGAATAGAGGGAGTTCAAATTAAGATTTACTTATGTGACCCATATGTTGGTGGAAGGTGTAAATATGGGGACGATGTCTCACAGCTATATGATATACTGTATGTATACTGTATTGACACTGGGTATAGGAGACACTCACAAACACAAAGCAAAATGTTTTTCATTATGGACTTATTTGAGTACACCTAATCTTGTCACCTTTCCAGAAACAAAATGAGAATCATGATTTGGCATGGCATTGAGAGACGGACTGAATAAGAGATACCAGGGAACACCTGCGTGTGATTCCAGGTGTCTTCATAGCCGTTATTAATAGAAAAGCTGCTGATTGCACTTCAGCAGGTCGTCTGTGTCGGAGGTATTCGGAGGCTCTGATCGCTGCAAACTAATGACTTTCATTTGGATTTGACAGCTTGGTATTTGCAGGTCCCTCTTGAGTTGATATATTGCATAATTTGGAGTCATTTGTTTACCAAGCCTGTCTTGTGTGAGCAGTGTTGCCTCCGTAGAACTGTAAAAATAAATAAATTAGGGGGCCGGGGGGGTGGAATTGGATGTGATTAATAGACGGAGTTATTATGTTAAAGCCTATTTATGTAAAATAATACTTGTGTGGGCATTGTTTTCTCCCTGAACTCCGACAAGTTTCTTGGAATAAATGTCAGTGTTGTTTCTGCATAAAGGCAGGTTAATTAAAAGCCATGAAAGTAATTAACATCTGAAGTCAGCGGTGGCGGGAACATTACATTGTAGCATGTAAGCTGCAACTGATTGTTCCTCATTGATGGCAGGTGATGCTGACGTCTAGATTCAGGGCTGTTGCTGCTCTCTGGCATAATCACACCAACTTGCATGACAGTCTCCACACAGATGATAAGCTAATCAAATTCCCTACCCAAATAGTCCAGAGGGAGTTTGAATATGGAGGCTATCTGTGAAGCATCTCTAGCAGCGAGCCAAGGAGACTCAGCCTGGACGTGATCAAAGGGTCCAAGCTGTACTGCTGTAGGGCAGTAAAGGAGCTGCACCAAACACTACAAAAAACCCAGCAGTCAACAGTGCTGAGAAGATGTATCCATAAGAGATAACCTTACGCATTCATGTAATATCTTACCTCCGTCAGGAAAATGTACACTTAGAAATAAGCTAAGTTATTATTTCATATTGAGCAGGACCACAGTATTTCTCTTTAGGCTCTTTTTTTTCACCAATGTGGAGAAAAATCTTTGGAGGCTAAATGTCAAAATGACGCCCGCACTGCCTCCAGTATACAGCTGAAAACCATTTTCCGGTCTAATGTGCTTTTCATGTGCGTCCTTCATGTCAAGGTAACCAACAGCACCCGCCTTTATGGGTGGACAGAGACACATCAAACTAGAGAGAACAGAGTGGAGTAAGGGCTAAAAACACGTCTGAGAGTACACAGCTAGTCCACAGATCCGAGTCAAATCAACTATGAGCCTTTTCCTCTGGAGCTGTTTTTTATTTCCCCTTTGGTTTGATGTGGTCACGTCAGCTTCATAAAGTTGTTAGGCCGTATATGCAAACACTAATGTGCTCAAACACACACAGCATGCAGATTTCAAAAACTAATTAGAATTAGACTTCGCCATTACAAACCGCATATCTCCACATCTGATTTTAACATCACACAGATATTGTGAGTCAAAACAATTTTGTCAGGACAAAATTGGGTTTGAAGGATTTACTCAGAACTTTACTCTTAAAATCTCTCCATGTCTAATTAGTCGCCCATTTGGTTTCAAAAGAACTAAACAATAGCAACCATGAAAGCTGATATAATTAACAACGTTTGGTTGACAAAAGAGAATAAATAACAGATTGCTCCCAAAACGTGCAGCATGGTAGCATAATGATTATGCCCATATGGGACTATAATTTATACCCAGACATAAACTATCAATCAGATTGTCATTATGGTGCCAAATAAATAACTGCATGTAATGGTAGAGAGCAACAACACAGTAGATACTCTTGCGTTGTGAGGGGACAAAATTGCAAATGTGAGATAAAGCCAGAAATGACAGTGTTGATTGTCTAGCCACTGATTATTCCTGGCATTTCTGTACAAACGGGACAAAGGTGCATGAGTGTGTTTGTCGATATCCACTTATGTGTGTGCTTGCTGGAGTAAACATCACACATGTACAAATTTTCACACAATAATGAAACACAATGAGATGAACAAATTTAAGCAAATGGAATAAAAAGATGACCCCTCCCCCTCCCTCTCCCCCAACTCTGCAGCTTTATAAAAGTGTCCTATAATCGGCAGCCTAGTGATGAGAGACAGATGGATGAATACAATGAGGTTGACGGTTGAGAGCACATGACTGCCTGATGTAATCAAAGGCAATGTTTGTTTGTAGCTCCTTTTCTTTGCTTTGCCCGACTCTCGTCCCAGTTTAAAAGGTAAAAATTCAAAAAAGTACCAGAAAAGCAAAACATATATAAACCACATTTACTAAAATATCTTTCCTTGTCTCATATTTCTTTTGGCAGTCTCTACCTAATTGAAATGAGAGATAACAGCCAGTATGAGTGGCATGCTGTATTTATTGACATTTGCTTGGAGTATGGTACCATGTTCAAGCTGTGACACATTGCTGCTACGCAGTGCATAATGTGATGTATTACGGCAGCCAAGCAGCATGCATTTCTGCTGAGCTGTAAGTGCAAACAGCCTCTCGTTACAACATAAATTTATGTTGCTGTTTAAATAAGTGAGGAGCTGTATTTGTTCTGCAGTGTTCAAGAACATGCAGAGAGCATCGCGGCATGGGCTCATGTCAAGGTTTTCATCGACTTTCAAGGAATGTAATCATTGTTACGTCTTGCTGGCTTACTTTGGTCCGATCCATGCAATGTGTGGGAGAGAAGGTAAGGCAGAGGGAGCCTGATGGGATCTGTAAAATTGGCAAAGCGGTAAACTGTATAGGACCTTGATAGATGGCTGGGAAGAGGGATGCAGGGTAATATTTTGGGAGGGGAAATCTCATTTTCTCCAAGCTAGCTTAAGGGAGCACTGAACTCAATCAAACATAAATGTAATCAAACATGTCATTGCTCTTTGTAGCTGTACAGGGATCTGCCTGACCACATTTTTTCTCTCTCTCTTTCCTTCCCACTCTCCCCTTCATCACTCCGTAAACAAAGGTGCAACAGCGTTAACAGTAGTTAAGGTCACTGTAAGGATATTTTAAAACAAATACACAAGGGAGACACTTTATTGCTTATGGTTGATAGAATAATTAGTTGTATCTTACTGACTGCAGCTCACATTAAATACAATGTATGTAGATTCAGATGTAGATGTTCCAGTAAAAAAGGGTACTTTTTCTTAAAGACTAACATAAAACAGTAAATTCAATCTTGTCTGTTCTTGCTATATTTAATGCAGAGTATGTATGGAACATAGTGTTTTTCAGTGACTGAGATAACAACATTATACCAAAGACTACATCATCTGCTGGCTGACAAGGCCCAGACAGGCTTCTGCCGTCGATATCTACAATACGGCCAATGCTTAGAGCCTGTCAGCACCAAGCATACATTGCGTCTCTAGGGAAGAGAGAACTATAGGAGGATATTGATTGCCGGGTCATCCATTTGTAAGACACAACAAGCACTGAAGCTGTTTTCAATTGTCTGTGTGTAGCTATTAATGGAATATGATGACAACTAGGCGCTGTGTGGCGATTACGATTCAAGAAAAATGTTGTTTCCTTTGGTGTCACATGGTCTGAGAGCAACTGAACCTTATATTGCAGTCATTGTGTTTCCGCTGTCACAGTCAAAGCAGGAGACATGTGACTGGCTTTGAGTGTGCATGTCTGAAAGAGAGTGTAAAAGAATTTCTTAGGATGGGGAGGTGTATAATATTAGCCCATTGGCTGGACAAAGGGTAACTGCTGGTCAATGGGTGTCAGTCAATCAAAAAGTGTCATGGGGGATGCATGTGAACTGGTCTGAAGGAAAGACAGCACATCCGGTGTAAATTAATCCGTGAGGAGTCACTTCTTTGACTTGGCTCACTATCAGAAAAGCATGAATGAGACATTAGCTTATGGCAACGTGACGTGAATATGAGCTGGGAAATTATAAAGACAGATTTCTGGAACAAAAAATAAATAAAGACATTTTCATTTCAATGTCTAAATGTTTGAAATTTCCATAAATATTATTTTTTTAGACTCTTGAATTAAATTACTCACCATTGCAAAATTGTAATTTACTGATGCTTATGAAGCTTCCACCTAAATCCTGTTTACCAGTCATTTAGCTTAATTTGTACCCTTCCATCACAGAGACAAGCTTTAAGCAACCATGATATCAGTCACTGTTTTCGGTCTTTCTTGCCATTCCTATGTTGGAATGATCTCGTGTGGCACAATTCTCCCTTACAGACATTCTCTATAAGGGAGAATTCTGATTAAAGAATTTAATTCCAACAAGAAAAGCGAGAAAATCGTATTCAGACTTTTTAGATGCAGTGGCCCCTTTTAACTGTGGTTTGAACTCAGTCTTATGTTTCTCCACAAACAAAGCCGTATAATGACAACAGATTTCTAGGAGAAGGATTTGCTCAAATTGCAATTTCCCAATGCAGCTGCATGATACATTATATTTACCAATGGCCAATTACCATATCAAGGGATACGACTAGCTGAAGTGTAGATGTGTGAAATGAATAGGAGAGGGAAATGTTCTGAGGTTCACACAAAGGTCTCTTTCATTAAGGGTCGATGGTTATAAAAGACTGGCAGGATTATAGCTTCTAATTTCTGCTGCATATTTTCTTCTTACTGATGACAATGTGTCAAAAGCAAAAATAATCCAAATACAATGAACGCCTGAGCTTTCATGAAAACATTCATGGCTAATGACCTTGCTTTTTAAAATGTATATAACAGAGTCCAACGCCATTTCCTCATAATTCATGGTGGCAATTATGAAAAGCCAAAATCATTATAGTAAAACAACATCTGCAGCTTTCTGCTTTTTTGTAATCCTTTGTGCGTGATCTGCTTTAGGGGGCCCACATATTCTACCTTAAAAATGCTTTGAGGTATTGACTATCATGAATAGAGATCACAAGACTATAAGAGGACTGCCCATTCATATTCCCGTAACTCTTAGTGCTTCCACATGGACCTTTGTTCCATTGTTTGTATAACATTCATTAACTACAGTAGAACAATGAGAGACATTACTTAAATAACTCTTTGGTGAAGAACTGGGGTCCTTAGAAAACTGCAAAGGTTCCCTGCATGGCACGTTTCATTTGGTTGAAGTATTGATAAGACAGGGGCGTGACTTTGAGGTGATTTCCTTTTAGTTTGAGGAAAAGGTTGTGTTTAATGAGTGCTTCACACCAGCCATCCAATATTTGACAAGTAAATATTTCTCAGAACACTATTTAAATAAAAAAAACAAAGGATTGAACAGTTTTTTCTCTCTCTGCAAGTATTCTATTGCAGGTACAGACACTCCATTGTCCTCACAGTGTAAATAATTAGCGAGCTGTAGATAGAAATACATTTTAGACAAATCACTTTGATTATATTTGGACAATTCTGTCAACCCCACGTATGCTACAAATGGTGGAAGTATGCAGGGTAACAAGCCTAACTGACTCCTGACAAATCCTTTTTACATGCTCTCAAGCTCAATGGTCTCAGGCTTTTTTCTGTATGTTGGACTCAAAAAGTATTTATTTGATGGAAAATAATCAGATTTGCTTGTCACAACTAAAAGAGAAAAATAGCTACACAGTAATAAAGACAATACACGTGACAATCCAAAATCTGTCTATTCAGTTATGAAGTAAACAACACATATTTCATATCAATCACGGACTCTTACCCTACCTGAACTTGATGTGGTTTTAATTTTTCCATTTTTCAAGTTCAAATAAAGACAGACTAGCAACTCAAATAGAAGAGTTCTTCAATTTTAATTTTCTACCAATTAAGACATCACTCAAAAACACTTTACACTATACATCATGTATTTAATTGTGTACTTAATTCACGATTACACATCGATCATGTATTGTATCATGTATTTCATTCAAGAAGCCTAGTGATTTGAAATGTATGTTCTAGTGATTCAAAAATGTATTTAAGAGAGGGGTAATGTTGACACGTAACCTACTGTACACACTGTGACTTAAATACAATGACAAGAAGCAACAGTTCTTAATTGATCATCTTTAAAAAAGATAAATCAAAAACTTGTTTCTACATAATGATTGCAGGGCCTTGAGTTACTGAACAATATGTTAACATATTAATGATGGCTGGAGGATATCACTAAAACTCTTGAGCTGTTCCAACCAACGAAGGCACAGAAAGGTTGATGTGATAACCTTTCTTAAGGGACCACTTAAGTCCTGTCGTGCACACAGGGTACAAAGGTACTTAAGGAGACTCTCATTTCACTTTCCTATTAACTGCCAGTCTCCTTGTCTCCGTCCTACACCCTCAAGTATATTGATTTGTCACAAGAGCAGGGCTTCAGGCCAGGCTAACATTGCTTAGGTTTGGATTCTATTTGTCTTTTTGAAATGGAGTCTTATATTGCGAGCTGGGGATTGATTGGGGAGTGTTAAGTGTTCTAGTGTGTGATGTGCGCCATGTCATAAAACTGTGCTTGATGTTGTATATCTACCGTGATATCTTAATTGTTGTTTTAACGATGTGTTAAATGACAAAATAGAGTATGTCAGTCATGTTGATCAAAACGAAGCTATCGGCGAATTGAGATACGATTGGCCGATGCTATCGGATAGTGTTTGCAGAGAAGAGAGAGAGAGAAAGACAGCTTTATATGAGAGTTTTGCTTTTTACTTGTGCGTCTCACCAAATGCTGTCATTTTAATCTATTTGGCTCGTATGGCAATGCATCAGCTGTGTCTCACGGACGTAAACCGACCTGAACGAAAATGAATGAACCCTTGCATTGTGCCCATAAAAAGGCAAACAGTAACAAACACATGGTTGCTGTTTAAAAAATAAGATTGCAGCAGGTGAACCTTGGCCATAGGCTACTTGCAATCTTCATACCGGATTCTCAAATACACCCTTGTATTTGAGAATCCGGTCTGGAGGATCAGAAAATATTTGAGCTTCAAAGACAAAATTACAAAAAAATAAGTATACTGCAACTGCATTTATTTCAAATAGGCTACTCTTATCGTCTATATCAGTGGTTCTCAATTATTTTCTGTCATGCCCCCCCTAGGGGACAGAAATTTTTTCGCGCCCCCCCTAAATTGAAATACTATTGAGAACCTGCTTATATTTATTTATTTATATTTTTTACAAAACCACTGCACGAGTCGATGGCACGAGTATGAAGGTATATATGTAGCATAAGTCTTTAGCACGTGTAACTGCAGATTTTGAATGCGTAAACTGAAGTCACAAATGTGTAACAGTAGATTTGAAGTCGTAAATATTTGTTTTGCATGTGTACTCCAAAGTCACAAATGTGTAACAGTAAATTTGAAGTCGTAAATATTTTTTCTACCATTGTGGACACAAAATAGGGGCTACGAGTTCACAAATCGTTGTTACGGGTGCACAAATCCTATCCTGTGCATCGCAACTTCAAAGAGTCATGCACTTGACACTTTTGCTACAAACATTGCAGCACAGTTGGTGCAAAACACATTTGCACACCCGTGTTTCATAATGTGAGAACATGCCCCCAATTTGTGCATTCGTAAACCCAAATGTGAACTAACGCATCAGAAGTTGCACATCTGTGAAAAATGTCCTCTCAAATAAAATGATATCGAGCACAGCATTTTAATGAGCGAGCACAATTCCATCGATACAACTGCTCAAATCTGTTCCTACAAGTCTCAGCTGAGGGTTTTCTCTGCTCGAATCTGCACCTGCAAGTCTCGGCTGTGGGTTTTTTTGCAGGTAGATTTGCACCACGCCCAGGTGGTAAATGTGGTGCAAAAGTGTTTCGTATGCGTAGAACAGATTTGTATCCGTAGAAGGTGGGCGGGACAACATTGTCGCATCATCCAATGAAAGCGCCGGTTTGGACCCGTGACGTCAGCATGTGAACAAACGGAGGAGAAGCCTTTCTCCTTCGTCCCTTTTCACCAGAAATTGTAGGAAATGTAATAATAAGGGAATTGAATAAGAGGGAACTACAGCGGAGCCTTATGCCAGTAGTGAAAGTCATAAACAAGTTTACTTTAGCAGATATAAGGGCCAGCGTAACGTCTGCTGTGTGATTGGCACTGGTGTAACTGTTTAAACCTGCTGTTTTTCTCTTTAAAACCTTTACATTTTAATAAAAGTAGTCTTATTAAATAGAGAATGAATTTCCATTATATATTTTTTTAACCTTTATTTATACAGGTATATCCCATTGAGTCCGAAGACTCTTTTGCAAGGGAGACCTGTTCCCATTTACACGTTACCATTCACACACATTCATACACCGATAGCAGCAGCTAACTATCAACAATAGTTTATTGTCCCGCAGCCGCTGTCAAGGCTCCTGGCTGTTAAAACTATCTATGGTTACAACACACCACACGCAGGGGGTGAGGAGGATGTTGCAGGCATTGAGGACCAAAGTAAATAAAGTAGGCCTACATATCTTGCTGCAGAGTATTCAGCATCCAGAAATATGCTTATAAATCATACACTTAGTCTTCTAAATGTAGTAAGCTTAATTAATTTAAACGTGTGAATAGTGAAGTGAATAAGTAACCTACTCTACAAGGCAATAGAAAAGTATAGAGGACACATTAAAACTGAATTGGAATAATTGTTTCTCTATCTCACATTTTCCATGTGAAATTATCACTACTTGTATCACAAACTGATAATTAGATGATCAGGTTTAACTGTGTGCTTATCCCCAGACAGTTCTGCTATACACCTTACCTCATGTGACGTGTCCAGAAGAACAGGGTACAAAGCTTCATATAACCTCATTTCAGTGATTACTTTAATTAATCACAATCACAAAGTGTCACACCATAACATTTTATGCAGTTTAGAACATGTTAATTCAGATCACGTGCTGCATTAATAAGTAGGTCTGCATGCTGCTAAAGCAAGACTAATAAATGCCCTATATCAATTATATTTATGATTTGCAGTTATCACATCAAAGCACAATCAGTACAAATGTATAGTAAAAGCTTACCCCACAAACAAATCACAAGATTTGGACTTTTTAAAATATTTGTGGATTTACTAAACATATACATACGGTCAAAATGAAAAATACAAATCAACCAGTTTAAAACTATAATGCACTCACAATTGCATACCTCCAAGTAAAGTTTTGTATGGCGTTATTTTATTAAGAGAAAATGAACAAAATACCCAAAATGCTCTGGCATGTGCCGGAACAAGACTTTATAAAACAAAACATAAAACTAGTAACTTAGTCCTTGGTCTGTAGCCCAACTTTTTACCATATTTAATCAAAATCTCCCCTACCTTTTTAATATGTCAAACAAATAAACATGACTGAGTATGTCACCTCATTTACTGCAATCAATATGATTATGAATTGAGTATGATCTGACTTTGTCTAGATTTATAATAATCACAATCTAAAAATTGAAAACAAATTGTGTGTAGAGTGTAGAGTCAGACTGATGTGCTGTGACTGCCAGGTGAGTTCCACGCTGCTCCAACGGAAGGAGATCTTCTCAAGGCAGCAGGAGCAGTGAAGTCTTCAGTTATCTGGAGTGTCCTTCCCTCAGCAATGCATACACTGGGGACGGAAACAATTGTCAGATCCCTTTAGTGATGTTATAGTAAACATATGACGGATAATAGTTAGGACTGACTGTAGCTGCTCACTGTACAATGGCTTCTCCCTGACAGGGTGGAAATCCCAGACACTTGTGCAGGCCTTGTGCAGGACAGCCTAGATGAGTCTGTGGAAAAGCAGATTGTGCCATTCAGATGTTAAGATAATGTTAAGATTTATAAAATAAATAAAATACATGTAGGTTCGAGTTGATGAAGAACACAAAGCTAAAAACTAATCAATATAGTTTATTATAACAGCCCTGCAATTCATTCTCTTTGTGGGGGGTATCTTGTCATTAGTGACTTTTAAAATTAGTTGTAAATGTTTTTTTTCAGGCTGGAAAAACAGATATAAAATATGATTTAAACACGATGGAGCTGCACAATTAAAAAAAAAATCCTTTGCATAATGGGACGCTTGTCTACCTGTTTTTATTCAGAAACAGCAACATGATGTTGAGACGGGCTGAGCAGAATATACTGCTCACATGTGTTTATTTGGATCTTCATAGCCACTATTAAGACAGAAAACGCTCTATATGAGGTCGACACATGCTAACATTACATCCTGATGTAAAACTAGTAGGCTATGTATGAAGGTGCCGATGTCCCAGAAAAGCAGACATACAGACACGCTGATTATTATTATAGCAGCAAGACTCCAGTATTCAGCTGACTCATATTTCCCTGGCTAGCGCCGGGATTATTTTCACTGATTAACGGAAGGATTCATTGGTCAGCCTTCTTATTTTACGTTAACAGTTAATTATTAACATCCTTAGAAGTGACCAAATGCCTTAAAAAACGGTACTTCCTTTAAAAGAATATGCTAACGAACATTAGCTGTTATACCCATTATGACTTGTTAGCTAGTGGTTAGCTATGCTGCCTGCAATACATTATAACCACACGTTGCTTCTCATCATTGAACGTATTATACCGACCAACTTTGAAGTTTAAAAACATAAGAAAACCAGACTTACAGTTCATAGTTTCCGTGGGATGGCTCCGTGTCCTGTAGGCTCTAGCTAAACCCTAGGTCTGTGTCCGACCGTGTGTCCGTGACCGTCAGTCCAGACACTGCTGTGGCTCCGGACAGAGATTGTGAAGCAGCTCAACTGTTTATTAAACCACCACAGGTCCTGGTGTTTAATGGGTATCCCCTCCTCAACTTCACCGTGTCACATAATAAGCCTCCTGTCCTGTCTAAAATGATAGGGAAACCACCTCAAAGCTAGCTAACGCGGCTTATTTACTGTTACAGACACCTTGGACTACTTTTCCTCAAAGGCTGGAGTACATATAATATAATTCTCCATTACTTAAAAAATGCAATGTAAAACTACAGAAAAAGAGTTCAATTCACTACTACCTACTACTTCGCATTAGTTTGATAGTTGTTGTTGCTCATTTAGTAATTTCCTACAATTTCTGGTGAAAAGGGACGAAGGAAAAAGGCTTTTCCTCCGTTTGTTCACATGCTGACGTCACGGGTCCCAACCGGCGCTTTCATTGGATGATGCGACAATGTTGTCCCGCCCACCTTCTACGGATACAAATCTGTTCTACGCATATGAAACACTTTTGCACCACATTTACCACCTGGGCGTGGTGCAAATCTCCCTGCAAAAAAACCCACAGCCGAGACTTGCAGGAGCAGATTCGAGCAGAGAAAACCCTCAGCTGAGACTTGTAGGAACAGATTCGAGCAGTTGTATCATCGATTTGTGCTCGCTCATTAAAATGCTGTGCTCGATATCATTTTATTTGAGAGGACATTTTTCACAGATGTGCAACTTCTGATGCGTTAGTTCACATTTGGGTTTACGAATGCACAAATTGGGGGCATGTTCTCACATTATGAAACACGGGTGTGCAAATGTGTTTTGCACCAACTGTGCTGCAATGTTTGTAGCAAAAGTGTCAAGCGCATGACTCTTTGAAGTTGCGATGCACAGGATAGGATTTGTGCACCCGTAACAACGATTTGTGAACTCGTAGCCCCTATTTTGTGTCCACAATGGTAGAAAAAATATTTACGACTTCAAATTTACTGTTACACATTTGTGACTTTGGAGTACACATGCAAAACAAATATTTACGACTTCAAATCTACTGTTACACATTTGTGACTTCAGTTTACGCATTCAAAATCTGCAGTTACACGTGCTAAAGACTTATGCTACATATATACCTTCATACACGAGCATTCTGCATACAATCACCTTACTATCAAATTAGATTAAAAAAATTAGCTGAGATAACTTCTGCAGCAACTTAAAACTATTTTTTTTGTAACATTTAAACAAGACTCCTCAGTCTGTGAAATTCAAAACAGAGAAACAAGATAAAATGATTCACTGAGGTTTGCATTTCATTCAAAACATTTTCAAACTGTAAACATAGTTAAGGTGGTGTTTTTTATTATTATAGGCCAATAGGCCTTCTGTGATGCGATAACCAATAATTCATTAATGTTATTATTAGTCTACTTGCTTGATTTCTTTTTAAATAGCCTATACACTTGGAGACACGTGCACATTTATTAACCGCTTTTCGCGCGGGTATGACCATACACAAGCACACATTGGCTTGCTAGCAAAAAAAAAATTTTTTTTTTGGTCAGTTGGAAATCAAGGCCACCTGCGCCCCCCCACCCCCCCACCCCGACAACTCACGCCGCCACATAATAACGGTTATTACTTTTACTGTCCTCCAACTCCTCCGTTCTGGACGGAAACATCCACCCGGCAGATCTTGCAGAAGGCAAAGCCATTATGCTACCTTTAACACTTGCCGTAACTATCGGGAACTCCTCCCTCCGTGAACTCTGGAATTGGCCTATGTATTTTTTCCCCGTGTATGTAACTCCTGTACAGACAGCAAGTAACCCCGATGCATTTTAATCTAGCGCTTTTACCAGGAGAAACGCTCTCCTTGTGTTAATACATAGCCCAGGCTTACTAACAATATCATATCTAGCTGCTTCAGTCCAAGAATATTTTTTTTGCTTTTCAGTCTTAGTGGGTTGTCTAGAATCAGTGGGAGTCACACACCGATATCACAGACTTTCCATCATACCATTGCTCTATTTATAAGCCTCCCCATACACCCGTCCCACTCTCCAGGGAGGTCATTAATTTGCCTCACTGTCAGTGGTATGCTCCACAAAAGTCCATCAAAACTTGCAGGCTGCTGATCTATATGGCAACGTTTGCTACACTCTAAATTATAGCTGTGTGGGTTCTCATTAGAAAGAAGTTGTTGAATTACAGTGTCATGGCAAATGCCATCAGAAGCATGACGGATGGCTCTCTATTTGTGTGGTTAAATTTTAAACAGCTTTATCCCACAACAGGTTTCAGAATGGTTTAACATTTAAATTTTAGAACAAAGCCAACATATGTTAGTTGCATAGACCAGTACCATGCATTAGCTCTAAAGGACAATCTACTCAATAATGCCCAAACACAGTTGATACTCATTGAAAATTATTTTTCATTATTTTACTTCAATTCAAGTGTACAGCAAAAAAATATGAGGGGAATAACAATGTGGAGGACCAGATGTTTTCCAGTGGAGCTAAAGAAGTACCTGATAAATGTAATACAGTCAGTGTCTCTGATAACCTAGGCTTGCTTTGTGGGTTGGATGCTAACTCCCTGCCTCAGCATTTATCAACAGACTTCAATAGTGGGTCGACCCCTTGACCTGCATGAGCTTATATCGTGTTTTTCATTCCAGGCATAGTGCCACGGCGGCTGTAAAAGGTGTTTAATGAACTGTCTTGTAAGGAGAAGGTTGTGCTTGCCTATCAGCAGCACTCATCCCTCCTCCCTGTTTCTGCATAATTTTCTTATTTACAGCCATATATTGACTGCTTTTTTGCAGAGCTATGGTGTTTTCCTCAAATTGGAAAGCCCTGGAGGTGTTAATAGTTCAGCTGTAGGGAGATACATCATTTGTCGGGATTTGCATGTTACAGAAAAGAGTGTGAAGAGCACAAGAAGTATTTAAGTATGACGGACATGGCACCTAATACTATTTTTTATTTCGTATGACTTTATACATTGCATTTTTCAAGGCTCAAAAGGAATTATTTCTAAGATAATGGAAATGCTTTGTTGATGTTGAGAGCTAAATTGAATGGATACAACATAATGCCTGCAAAATAGTTTGGGCTTGTCAGTATGGTTCTTTCTTGGAAGCTTCTGGTAAGCTCTTAGATCAGTTCAATGTTGATTTGTTCAATTTTGATCTGTCTGTACATGAGTAAGTAAACATTGTTGAATAGTTGTACATTCCTAATTTTATTTGTCAAAAATGTATGTTTTCTTTTTGTTCCCCACAGCGACCAATTCTTTGCAGTCAGCCGTCTTGATTTTCATAGAGGAAATAGATGCACTACATCATTTGTAGTACACAAATGCAAACATAAGTTGATACTGTTTTTGTCTTGAGGTACAGCATTTCAGCTTCACTGCAATCCACAGTAAAGGACTACACTTTAACCAGTTATAATTTTACCAAGCATGTCAAGTACTTTAATTTGCATGTACATATTGTGTACTTAAATACAGTGTGAGTAAAGAAGACGGTTTAAATAGTGTTATTTTTACTCTCACATTCTCTTTTACAATAAGAGATAGCTTTTGATCAAACAATTGATCACATGCCTCACGACGGACACAAGAATACTTAACATACCTCCTACAATATAGGACTCAGTTCAAAATGGTCTACAAGGAGCCCTGGCATAGAGCTCTGACTACCATGTTTAGATACATCATTTTTCTATATCCTCAACAAAAATCTGTACAATTCTTTCATCTATACTTACAAAGGATGCAAAGTTTCACATAAAGATAATGAATGTATGTAGAAAGCTCAGGGATGTTTAATAAGGCATTTTGTGTGTGCCCAAAGGATAAATAATTAAATATCAGATTATTGTATCAGTAAGTCTAATGATTTTAACACTAGTAAACAGCAGGTCATCAAAATCAACTGTCATTCTTTACTCAATAATAACATAATTTTTTGTATGATTTATTTTTTCATTTCTTAACTGAAATGAGGATATAAAAGTAGAAGTTGTGGACGTGGTTCAGCTTGTACTGGAATAAGTATTAATTCATATCTTGCAACCAATATCCTTCCATAACATGCCAATTTCCAGACATTGGTGCATATTCCGCTAATGTTTTCCAAAATACAATATGTCATAATTCTTGTGGGGATACATAGAAAGTAATTAAGTGCATTCCTATTGTCTAGAAACATGTACACTTAACCGAGGCACCAGGCAGAGATACAGCCTCTCTTAAACAAACTCCCAAATTGCAAAAGGTTTTCAGTTACTGCATTGCAAAACAAACCCAATTAATGTAATGCTTAAAGGAGCAGGAAGTTGCCTGGAGTAAGTGTTCCCATATTTACACACCTAAATTAGATCAAAACAGTGTTTTGTTCCTCTATAGATTTAAAAGTTGCAGCATACAGCATGTAGTAAATATTAAACTTTGATGAGATTCACTCAGAAAATATAGTACGCTGCCTCAATTTGTCAGTTGTACAGTATACGATACGATATACTGTATTGTGCCATTAGGGACATTTGTCTTGGACTCAAAAGCTCCATACACAATTAAATGCCTTATCATTTATAATAATTAAAATATACCAATCACAACATAAATAGCACATGAAGTATCCTATAGAGTATATACAATATATTGAAGCGCTTTCCACTCAATAAATACACTATACTGCCAAAAGTATTGGCTACATTTTTTGGATGGGTAAGTGAATACTTTTGGCAATATAGTGTATGATCTCAGTGCTGCGTTATCATGCAGGTATAATTCTGTTGTGAATTAGTTTATTTTATTTTAGGAAATGATTTACTACAGAAATACCTTGTGCACTGTTTTAAAGGCTGGTTTTCATCTGACAGGGATAAGTCAAAGCCCATCCTTCTCTTTTAAGTTTTCTGTTGGGGTTTGCATTTCCCTGCTGACACGGTTTATTAAGAGGTGCTTGAGCCTAAAAGTGAGCACCGATTTCTGCTTTTCACATCAACAACACTTGTTTACCTTGTGCACTTGGGACAAGTCTTCACATTAATCCCTGGATTCAATTTTGCTTGGCTTTTTATTTTGTCTGTGTAAACAAAACAACCGGGCACTGGTGGTCTTTCTGACCTCTATTTCTATTTAGTCCTCCATCTGAAATAAGCCACTCAATCCCCCCAATGATTCCCTTTTCCTCTATGGACGGGCTCACTGACACACATCTTATGTTCACCCAGTTATGAAGGGGAAAGAATTGGCCGACCGAAGCATGCTGGGAAGCTTAATGAGTAATATCCTGCTTAGAAAAAGACAAACATTTGAGCCGAGACACATACTTAGCAGTATGTTAGTTTGTGCATACCTGATCAGTTGTAAAAATGTAAGATAGAGAAATGAGCTAAATCAAACTTCAAATACACAGTATTTGTACTGTTCCACATTTAAATAAAATGTTATTTAAGGTTTTAGATCTATTGAAAATTATAACTGTCACAATACTCAATTTCATAATCGATTGCATGTGCACCCTCCCAATGGTGTGTCTACTCTATCTAACCCACATAGCCTAGCCTGGCACAGTTTTCCACAGTGTGCATGTAAAGAGAAAATACAGGATTATTTACTCACATGTTTGTGGATTAACACCCACTGAGAGAGCCAGTTATTTTGAGTAACTGTTATAATAATGAATGGTGAAGGCATGAAAAAAACTGACTTTCTTGGTTAAATTCAGTATTCTAGCATTTTTAATCAGCAATTTCCAAGAGTAAATGTGTTCATTGGAGTGCTTGCATTTACAGTAATGGAATTGCATACTTTGCATTCAAATACCAGATGAATAAAATATTCTATTATGTGGTCTTAGCTCGCAATAAAGATGCACTTGTCTAGTTTTTTGGGGAAATGCAGGGCAGTGTGTCCATCAACAGCCACGTGTTGTATATACCCTGTGTTCCAATACCCATACTATCTATTATTTAGTATGGTAGAAAAAAGATTTAGGTTGTCCCGATTGTTGTGGCCAGATTTAGTATGGTCAGAAATAACCGGATGTCTACTACATCCAGCCGGGATTTTTAGTGTTGAAAACAGCATCCTATTTGGGCGATTCTGACCCACAATCCAGTGCACACCGGAAGTGACGTCACATCGACGGAGCGTCCATATGAAAACAAACAGGGATGCGATGGATATAAAAGCAAGAGGCAAGATCAAGGCGCATAAAAGTATGAAATCTTAACTGGATAAAGTGTTTCTGTAACAGGCTCCTTTGAAGAGCAGTCATTATTAATTGACATCTCCTCTTTCATGCTATCGTGAATACGTTAACTTAGTCTCTGTATCGCTCTCCCACCTGGCTACACTTTTTCTTGCCCAGACTTGATTCCTGAAGCAGAAAAAGTCGTGTTGAGAGAAAAGAGGACAGCTCAATAGAGACAATAACCTCCTGTGTAAATGGAGCTGATAATGAGTCATTTTGGAAGTGGCTCCCTTGTGGTCCACCAGCAGGGAATACTTATCTGAATTCCCAATCACTTAAGTTTGTAATATGTTTACCCATTCACGATAAGAGAAATGGTCTACAAAGCGAAATTCTGAATCATTAATCTTTTCATATTAACAGATGGTATCAGTGGGAAAATAAACAAGACGTTTTTCCTGTGATGATCAGTATCGATTGTTCCAGTGTTATCCAATCAATGTAGGTACTCACCCAACATACTTATAACATAGCACACAATACAACTGCTTCTACTGTTAATCACTTCCCTCCAAGCTCCAAATGTGTTGCTTTGTTATAAACACAGTACTTGCTATTTGCTACCAGCAAATTTACTCTAAACCCGAAACAAAAACCAACAAATAGCCTTTTTGTTTTTCATCTTACAACAATAACAACCTTTTTCTTTACTGAATGGACCCACATATATTAGATATCATTAGCTATTAAACTTATGGGTCACTGATGTCAAAGGAGAAGTAAGTGATATGGTCCCTTTAGCTAACTTCCTGCCAGTGACAGCAGTATGTATTCCGCTCCCTCGTCCCTACGTCACCACCACATGAACACGCAGCCATCTTCGTCAGATAGTACCGTGATGGAGAGCAGCGAGTCATCGTTCACGGGCACAGAGACCTGCCTCTTTATAGCGCTCTGTCTCCTTATTGCAAAAAAACAAGCGGGATACTCAACATTTTAACTGGCAATTACTGCAAAGCTGAATGACTGGCAGACCTGTGTTATGAACTCCGCACACTGTTTAAGTGATTGCTGTATGATTATAGAGTGATTTAACACGTATAGTATATTAACAAAAAATATCACTTCTCCTTTAAGAAAAGTATAATTTTACATCCACTGTATTGCAAAAATATCACCTGCTACATTTTCATCACAGAAGCATAATTCATCTTGAATCATTTTCATGTTTATTATATGACATAAAGCTGCATTTGAAATAAAATACTGTAAATGACACAATAAAATGTGTAGGAGATGCATTTCTTCATTTCTAACATGATACTTTCCATCAGGTCAGGGGGTATGCACAGGAAAATGTGATTTGTTGTGATCTCATTATTTTTAATTAGCTCCATCTTCTCAGTGCGTTATCACCGATTTTACCAATAACACTGCTGTCCGTCAAAAAATGTTTGCTCTGGAAAATCATGTTTAAGGCCACTGCCAACAAACAAGAGGCCCAAAATACAAAGGCTTTAATGAACTGGCTCGGGCTGGATCTCTTCTAGGTCATAAATCAGCAATACAGACAAATGAGTCAGGCACATAATTATACAAATAAGTTTTGAATTGGCCTACAGGGATAACAACAGTCGGTGCTGCAGCATCATTGTCGGCTTATGGTGTGGCCCCATCAACAATAGTAGCAGGGTTCATTGTTGTGAAGCGTTGCAATAAATTCAATTTAAGTTTCCTCAAGAATTTATGGTTTTCATGCAAGTACAACAGACATCGCAATATACTGTAGATGGTTTGTGGGTGACTGACCTCATGATGTTTAAGACATGTTTAGGATCAGCCTAGATTGATGAATAAAGTATGAATCTGACATAGCGTGCAAGACTTGTTCTGAATCTTCCCCAGTAATATTAAATACACGCATATCCCAAGGCGCTGTTGAGAATGTCCGTTTCAGTCATTGATGTCTTTTTAAGCATAGCAGGAGAAAATGGCTGTTGCCAAGGGAAAGAGAGGAGACAGAGGAGGGTACCAGTTCAGTGATGTTGAATACAAAAGAGATATCCATTGTGTTAACTGCAAATACAAGCAGACATTTCATTTATTTTTCAATGTATTAGTCATATTTTATGAATCTCCCAGAGCTCTCATACAAGTGTCTGGCTTTTCATATCTTAGCGATACATGATAAAACATAAGTCACTTGAGATGTGGTTTCAATGGTTTTTGATCACAAATTCAACTTCAAGTGTGGTTTTAATCAGTGGTTGACACTAACACTGCCCGGGCAAGTGAAAATAATGTTCGGACAAGTTGATATTGCTTTTTGGTTTCCCGACCGGGCAAGTGGATTTTAGATGAGTTGTCAGTAGTCTAAGCTATTTATTCATGTATTTCAGAGTCCGCAAAACATTTTTTTCCTCGGCTATATTTACTATTGAGCAGCTGCGCGCGGCAGCCAGCAGCATCACGCTCGCTCTCTCTCTCTCTCTCTCTCTCTCTCTCTCTCTCACTCACGCACTCACACACACACACACACACAACAGCCTGTGTGCGCGCAGTTTCGCTGTCTACGTTCCAAAAGCCGGCTTTATTAGGCTACGTACCTGGTTCCGCTATATTCAAACCCCAGAAATCAATAACGTTTGAGTTTATCGATACCGCTATGGGGTCCAGTAGGTCACATGATGTAATTTTAAATATCGAGTAGAGTCGGGTCATCTTCATCTAATTAGGCCGACTTTGGCGAATTATTCCATCACTGGTCTGCATCATAGACTGTAAAAGTGTTGTACCTTCGACTGTCTTGAAGAAACTCCTTCAAACCGCTTCAACTATGTCTCCAAAAAAAAAAAAAAAAAAAAATCTGTCCGCTGAGTCGCTGCCGCTGCAGACCGTGCTGCAGACGGGCTCGGCACCGTCTCATCATTCATTCAAAGCAGCGGTGATCAACAAACGCAAACGAGAGACTGTGTAGCAAGTCCCGCAGTTAAAAAACGTGATAGTTTTTAAATCCATATTAAAATTTGCAGGATAAGAACTAGTTGGCTTTAAAAGAAAATCGCAAACGGTTCAAATGTGATGTGTTCAGGTCGGCTCAGTAAAATGATTATTAGGCACAGGTCAATAAAATGACATCATGATGTGTTCAAATGTAACATCAAGAAAAAAAGAAATTTAAGTTTTTCGTGAGAAGCTTGAATAATACAGTTTGGGTGAAAAACTTGTTTCCCCAGCAATATAAAATTATTAGTAGGCCTAAATATGGAATTATGACCCGTTTAAAGTCCAATCCTTAGCTCTTCTAATCTTATAAGCAATTAAAGCAATAATACCAGTTCTCTTTTAACAAAATAATAGAAAAGTATCGATAAAGATTTGGATTGTGGAGTCTTTATAATGGTATCAATATGAATAGAAATTAATGATCCCCCTCCCTACTTACAGTATAACTGGGCAATAGCTTTAACATGGTGGACTTTAATCATTTTATGGCAGACTATCACTTTTTCGCACAATGTGACCGTTTTAAATAAGTAAAATAATTTACATTTTTCTGAACACTTTTGTGTGGAAGCTTACCTTCAGCTTGACTCTGAGCTAGACTGAGTTTTCTGAGACCCCCAAAACCAGGCCAGGTGCCTGGCAAAAAGAGGCCCTTTTACGATGCTGCAGCAGGACCAAGGGCTTGGTGTAGTGTGATGTCATGATATCTAGGCTTATATGAATTGTTGTTGGTTGTATGTGGTCAGGATGAGACTAGTAAGCTGTGTTTGCATTTAAGAGATACGGTTCACTAAAATGTATAATTTAATTAGCCTATATATCATTACATATCATTATATATCATTATTTTACAGTTTGTTTGGGCAAGTGAACACGACATTCGGGCAAGTAAAACATTACCTGTACTTGCCCTATGGGCAAGTGCTTTTGAAACCTTAGTGTCAACCCCTGCATACTAATACAGTACAACGACTGGGACAATCAGTCAAACCTGAGCATTAATTGCACTTTCTACAGCTTCCTTTAAAAGTTGTGTGGCAAACGTGTGCATTTTGGTTCATTAATCACACATGTCATTTAGTTCAAATCTCACACCATTCGCAACCTTTCGCCGAGATCATTTGCATGTTAAACGCAAGTAATAATTCAATTTGTAATGAGATAATTAATCACAGTTGCCACTACCCAAATTAATGATTGTCACAGCTTAACAAATAGAATAACAACCCTGTGTAGAAACTGCATAGCGTGGCTCTAGAATAGGGGATGGACAATAAGTGCCATGGTCCATCACATATTTAATTCAGCTGCAACATTATTTTGTTTTGTTTAGTTTTTGCTGAGGCAAAGTATGAAAAATGAGATACCTATTTTTGACAAAGGTTGAAATTGAAATGAAACAGCCCACCCCTGCAAGAATGGGGAAATTAATTCTTATCTAGTATTGCCTGTCTGTTCTCTTTTTCCAGAGATACAGAGATTTATGCAAACCCTAACAATGCCGAAGTGGCTGCCGGCTACTGTTTCACACTGCGTTTGGTGAATGTTTGTGTATGTATTTGCAGGAGCATACAATTGAATAAAACGAACAATGACAAAAACAGTTGTGAAGGCTGGTTTCTACATCACCATACATCCAGGGCTTTCATAACTGCAAAACCTGTAGAGTGCCATATCAGTGAAACTGCTGTTATGTACTGTGTAGAATAAAATTAAGCTTAATTATTTTTCAAGGAAATGTACTAATCCCTAAACATTTAAATGTTGTACTTTTCCCAGTAGGATAGGGTAGGATAGGATAGAAAATACAACAATAGTAGCACTAGCAATACAACAAAAAATGGTAATAAACAACTACGGGCACCAATTGTATCTTAAAATGAAGATTGAGAGAATTTTCTAATATAAATAAAAACCTCAAGCTCTCACACTGAGGCACAGGGGGACACGAAAAGTTTTGTGCGCAAAAATGTAATGTAAATTACTTTAATTTTCTCTGCAGTTATCAATTAAAACCACATGAACCACAGCACTTATTTTCCTTATAATCCATTCTAATGTAAAACAAAGCTTATAATTCCAATCAAAGCACAGGGAAGTTAATGTCAACCAGAAAGGGAATACAGGAAATAAAAATTCTACTGTAGTTTAACTATTTTCCAACTAAAAATGTAACTGTCTCTAAAATATCTCCACTGAATACCACAGAGAAAAGTTCAAATGACGATTAATCAACATCTTTAAAAATAAGACCATTATTTAGAATACAGCATGTAGGGACATCTGCCTTTACCAGTATCCTGTAAGTATGACGGTAGCACTTATGGATCCAAACAGCAAAGTGCCAAGAGCTGCAGGAGCATAGGAAAACAGTGAGTCATTGAGATGTAGCACGTTATTTTTAGTCTATATCCGTATATTCCTGACACACAAAATAATAGCAATGAAATTGTTGGATGAAATGCTGCTTTTTCTTATGTTGCCTGGATATCCTTAGCTGCATTATTGAAAGGGGTTTTACAGAAAATGGGTGAGTCCAGCCTTTCATTTATTTTTGGGGCTGGGACTTCAGAGCATCCATGACATAAAACTGTTAAGTGCAAGCAACAACGTTCAGGGCTGGCTTTTTAGACAAAGATTCCGCCCAGTTTTCATTTTCAGGAAAATGCTTAAAGTGCAGCATTATCTTAGTGCATCCAATGAAATAATATTAGAGATAACAACCCAACTTTAACTATTTTTCAAATTCTTGACCTCAAATTAAATAGTTGAGGGTTATTAAAGCGGACAAGGTCGAACATAGGGAGTGATTTCTGACACAGCTTTAGTTTATACTCATACTTTCATTCACACAAAAATATCCAACACTTTTTAAGTGTATTGCTGTCAATGTTTGGGAGAGTTGTCAGTGGACTTTCACTGTGAACTGAAGCCGGGAGCACTGCCAAAGTGGTTTAATACAGCTCCTAATGTCTTTGATTTGCTTCCATCCACCGAGAACAAAAAAATACATTTGTGCTGACAGTAATGTCTGACACTTTCCGCGTAAGAGTCTCCTGAATCTATAAAGACTTTTGGCGTGGGATACACATTTGAAAGCTCTGTCGAACAGAGAGCTACTCCAAAATACAAAATATAGAGTAGCCGCATAGTTTAACATGTCTGAGCTGGAATGTGCTAAAAAAACCTGATGCTCAAAGGAAAAAAAGATACATTTTTGTGTGACAAATTGCTTTCTGGTATGTTGACTTTAACCTCTTTCACTAAGTTCAACAATTCCACAGTCTGTAATGCCTTACATTAGTAGATCGTACCCATTGTGTTCATGTCATTGAATAATATGTAACTTTATTTATATGACGTATACATGTACGTAACCATCGCACATCAGCAGTGATGATACAAGTGTCTCAAAGTTAATTATTTCCATGTGCAGCGGCAAAGTGGAGGTCACTCGGTCAGGATTTAAGGGTAAATGACATACTTTACTAATCTCCACATCTGAGAGATTAGCAGTACACAGACATTTCAAGCTTATCCAGTCAAATCTTTATGAATAAAACAATTGTCCTCAGGATGAGCCTTAAGCTCTGCTTTCAATTTGCACCTGCTGTCGAATGCTGTGCAACCATGCTTAAAAATGTCCATTCTTAATGTGAAGATGCTTGTATCATTACTGTGTGACAGGTATATACATATCAATGAACAGTATTCTATGGCAGGAGAAGATAGTAGTGAAAGAGGCTAAACACAACATACAATATTAGGTATTAGTGATTTTGAAGAGGTCTGTAGCTTTTTTCTCTGGGCTGCTATGTGGAAAAGATGTTCCGACGTTGTCCTCTCTGCTGCCGTAAAGTACATCTTTCATTAGGACACGGCTGAGTGGCTCTGGGAGAATATGAGACACAGCCTTAAAGTAAGCGTCTCACGCCATAAACAATATCAAATCGATATCCCAAATTAAATAGTCCATGCTCAACACATATTAAATTGGGAGCACAAAATAGTTTCTCCATGACGCTGTATACTTTACTGTTAATTGGACTTATTGGATATTCTTAGCACAATGGCAGCCCTGATTTCAAATAAAGGGTGTATTTTAAGCAGAAAATGTTAAGCATAACAAACAAATTATTACTTGATACACAAGAAACTAAAGTCGATAACATTAACAAATATTTGACAATCTAAAAGTTTTAAACTACTCATACTTGATCCAAGCATTCACTCAGTGCTTTATATGGCTGTGATTGTCTGTCACTGCTTGATGTAGTCAATGGATGATGGCCATTTCATACCATGCACTAAGGTAGGCATGTTAATAATCAATAAATATATTCCAGTAATCAGACTGCTGTCAGTATATAGCAATACATTTTGATCCGCCAATCAGCAAAACAGGGGTGGAGGTTTGTGTGCTGTTTGTGGATCTTACAGTATTTTGTAAAGTTTCAGCTTCAAAGAAATAGGGTGATTTGTTCGGCATCCTGATCCCTCTTTCAGAGTAATACATTAGTTTTATACTAAATGAAAGACGTGGCGGATTAGGCTATAATCTATTGTAGAAGAAATGTGAGAGAATCTTGTAAAGAGTTGTAATCGGTGAAAGTTGAATAAACATGAATTAGACTTTGGTGATACCTTGCAAGGAGGTGGATCAGAGTTTGAGTGTTGGCCCGAGCATCTGTGTGGAGCTTGCATTGTTCACTGTAGTCTACCATATTGATCTCAGTAACAATGGGTTGAAAGATCTCTTCATGACTCAGCAGATTGGTCTTGCAGTTAGCCACAGTGTCAAGCCAAACTGTGGAGAAAGCAACCTTTTTTTTCTTGGCAGGAGTAAGGTGTCGTAATGACAAGAACAGTGAAAATGTTGAGTAGCTGAAAATAAGTGAGCACATAAAAATTCTCTACAACACAATAGTTTGATCAATCAGTATGCTAGGGAGACCATTGTGTAACTATACTGTGGGGACTCACTAACTGGAGGCTTCACCTTGGATAACATCCAGCGTTTTATTCAGATTCTTAATTGGATGGTGAGGAATACACTGTTTGCCTGAAGGCGCTGGTAAGTGCCTGCCATTTAGCTCTCTGGGGTTCCTGTGAGAACCACACAGTAACTATTAAGATTAGCCTCTAACTATACATGAAATCCAGGTATAATTCAGTTAATTAGAAGCTATAACATCAGTATTGGGATCACTTCCCCTTAAGGAAACTGACAGACAAAGAGATCAGTTGAAATTGACCCTTGGCTAAGTCCCACCCCTCTTAGTTACCCGTGCCTTTCACACTTTCATATTCAATGTTTCTAGCAAAACTAGTAGAAGACTTAAAAGGTTTGTTAACATGTCTGCGATGGCTACGCATACAGTATGCAACACACTGCAATGTAAAGAAATCTGTTGAGTTGAAAACTTCACATATCACAACCACCGCACTTGGGTTTTATGACTCTTTAACTCCATGTTCATATTGTTGTTTGACCTCATTATGATTTCAGATGATATATCACCATCTCCCGCATAGTAACAGCAGTCCAGTGATAGAAACTGTCAGCAAGACTAACATAATTTCCACAGGTTAAAAATATACTGCTTGCTTATCAGCAGGAAGTAGTCGCTTAAACATGTGCAGAGCCTGTTAAAAGCTTTTGATTTTTCTTTCCCATCAAACACTACAGATGTATGATATTTCTGTGCTGTTCTAATGAGCATCATTACTCCTTCATTGATGCAGTGCCAAATGAGCTCATTGAATTTTTAAAAAGGCAGTTATTTAAAGTAAGTGATTTGAACATTAAATCTGCATCAAAAATCAGCTTGAGACTCACATTGCAGCAATTAAGCATATTTCCCAAGTCTATTAGCAATACAATGTATATTGCTGGGGTGAGATGGTGCTGATTCAAGCGGTCCTATACTTGAGGGGCGAAACACAATGTATTGGTATGAAGGGTCACAAAGGAGCCCACATCAAAAGACAGGAAGCTCAGATTCTTTATTCTCAGCTTGAACAGATGGTGAGTGCACACAGCAACACTTAAATGGAGACACAACATTTTTGAAAAACCTGCTAAAGATCTATACCAATGAATTTGCTGGCTAGTATAGAAATCCCGAATTCAGTTGCCAGATATTCTCCCGTTGCTTGCATATTGCACATTCTCTTTTCAAAACACATTGCACCATTATTTCTCCTTCCAATCCCCCATTTATTTTTGATCCTCTGGTAATGGTAATGGTAAATGGACTTGTATAGCGCTATATCTCCGTTTATCACAGACTCAAAGCGCTTTACATTGTTTTTTTTGTACACATTCACCCAGTCACACACACATTCATACACCGATAGCAGCAGCTACCACGCAGGGTAGGCTTAGCACTAGGGTGCTAAGCTAACTAAGCTAACTATCGGGAGCAATTCGGGGTTCAGTATCTTGCCCAGGGACACTTCGACATGTGGCGGGGAGACGGGGGATCGAACCTCCGACCCTGCACACCAGAGGCGAACACCCTACCCACTTCGCCACTGCCGCCCCAAGAGGGTCCCCACTGATATCTGGAGGGATATCAGTGGGGCCTTTTGCTGAGGAATTTAATTTCTTGAGTAAATGCTAAGAAGTGACTGTGTTCTATTAGAGGAAGCGCAGTGTTCAGGACTATCACTGTAGTCCAGTGAGCAAGAAATCTCGCCAACACAAACATGATAAGCTCTGCCTGTCCCGGTTCTTGACATAATGTTGAAATTGTGTGATAGTTACAACAGTGAAAATCCTTCAGGTGAAAATTCCCCACAGGGTAGCTTGACTGCAGCTCCCACTCCCATAGGAACTCGACACATCACGACAGCACTACAATACACGACAGCAACAAAATAAAAAAAACAAAAAGGGTAATATATTTAAAAGGAGGGGGAAAACATTGCTTATATGAAACATTGCTGACATGATTTTGCAAACAACTAAACTGCAAACTGAATTTTACAACAAACATTTAACCTCTAACAGAGTATTCTGTCTTCACATTTTGGAAAGTATTTGAACAGTTTTTTTGTAATGGTGCAGAACTAGCAGGTTCCGTAATTATTATTATTAGTTTTTCATGGGCATTTTCAATGCTTTATTGATAGTCCGGAGAGACAGAGATGCAATGGGGCAGAAAGGGGAATGACATGCCGAGAATGATCCTGGGCCCGATTGGAACGTGGGTGTGGCGAAGAGGACTGAGCCTCATTTGATGGTGTTTTAAACGGCCCCTTTGAGAGAAGTTTCAATATGGCTCATTGGTGCAACAGGGAATGTGCTATCACTTCATATTTTATTCTGAAGAACATATGGTTACTTAGAGACAAATATAAGCCCATCTATCACCCTGACACAGAAGGTGAGGAGTGAAATGTATAGGTGCCAATGGCTAAAAGGCAATTGTTCAGTGCTGCTGTCTACTAGGACAAAGAAATCATTATTAACACCTTCCAAACAACTTTGCACAACGGTTTAATTTTACTCTACAAGATGACAACAGAGCAGTGTGAATAACATGTTCACACTTTCATTGCTTCCAAGTGGGAAAGAAACACAGATGGGAAGGGTGAACAGTTAGCCTGGTGCTACCAGACCATCGTACTTCATTTCATTTGTACAGAAGGTCTGGCAGTGCTGTAATTGGCAAACGTTCACTCATGGAGGCGGGTGTCTGTTAAAGTTTAAAACTATTGGATCTGCCCAGTGCCACTCTGGATTAGCCAACCAATCGCATAACGTTTGGTCGTCACGTGTGTCATGAGCCGGCTTCTGGCAACTGAAACTGGAGCGCGACTTCGACGTCATCGTTCTCAGCCACTCGCTCTGTTTGCTGATTGGACCGGCTGTCGAATCTCCGGCAAAACTGGGAAATGGGCTGTACACCCAGACTGACTACTGAAGGGAAAATAAAATTTGGCCGGAAGTAGGCGGCCGGGCGGAGCCAGGCTAGTGAACAGTTATATAGACCACAAAGGCAGACATAAAATGAGCATAGTTAGGGGTCAGGTGTGCTAAAGTCTGCTGTTTCAACCATGTGTTAATCAACAAGTCAGCTGACTGCTGCCAGTCTGCAGAGTGCAGAATGAACACATGCCACAGACCCTGTCAAGGTCTGTGTCTCTAAGTGCATGCCAGGGGAATACGTGCACAAAGCATGTCAGCCTCTAACATCGATGTCATTCAGTGTTTACAGTACATCAAGCAGTGCAATTTGCCCAACCAATTCTGGCTTAAAACAAGATAACTGAGGCAGAGAGGCTGTGCAGACAAGGCACAGTGTAATGGCCTGGGACAACTGAAAGCCATCAGTCTACAAGGCTGACACGCAACACCCACAGATCTTCCTTTTTCTGCCTATTCTCTTCTTTGAAAGGGAATCGAGTTAACAAAGCTGCTTTTGACAGGCATGCCTGCCACATCACAAGTCATTACATATAAAGCTACATTTGCACTGAGGCACAGCTCATAGATACAACTATAAAGTAATACAATAAGACATATTTTAAATCGATTAATCGATTAATTAAAATTGTTGCACTAGCTCTACTCAGTTGATCCTTGTGGCAGAACCAAAGTCAGTGTTGAGTTACATTATCTTCTCTCTCAGGCTACAGCAACAAACAGGCAGCACAATATAAACAGGGTCCATGCAGTGCTTCAGCTAGCCATGTCACAGGACTCCACTCTGTGAGGTTAGGGAGGTGAAAGGATGATATCAGTTCCAGAGCAGTCTATCTGCAGTAAGGGGAGCATTGGCAGACTAGGACTGTTGGTGGGCAAAGTTTACTTTGAGGTAGCATTGCTGGATGTAAGGCCTGGTCTGGCCTGGGTCTACTACGCGTCTGCGACTGTTTTTTTTTGTTTCCCGCTACAACGGCCACACATTCAACCTCCAACTGACGTTCCACTTCACCTTAGGAGGCTCACTATTTTTTTCAGAGACGCGCATCACTCTTGGGTCTTTCTGCTTTAACTGATAGAGAAATACATCGTTGACAGTCATATTGACCTCATAATAGCAGCTTTCGCTGTAGTTTAACCATTTCCTGGTGTGTCCCTTGCAAAATAAATCTTCCCACAAGTGAAAATGTGGAGAGAAAAGCAAAGAAGCAGAAGGGTTACTGTCGAAACTCAATATTAATCATATGCCTCATAAAATGACATGAAACAACTTCATATTAATGGGAATTATCCATGAAAACTCTGTGTAGAAAGACAGGGATTTTAGAAGCAGCAATGCAGCAGCTGAGACGTTGCATGTGTGGCCGATAGGAAGGGATGCTCAAAGGTGACAGCTTTTGTCTGAATCCCCATGCCCATACTAAGGTGCCATGACAAACAATATTTGGAAAGGATGACCAACATTTTATTTACGTGTCCATCATCATATGAAAAGGCACAGTGAAAGCCAGCTATTTTGACCTTCAAAATAGGAAAGAAAATCTAAAAGTTTAAAATTTTCTCTCATTCGTCAACATTATGTCAACCATTGTTTTGTACTGTATATCATTGTATGTGCGTTTACCGTTTCTTGGATTAAAACCTATTCAATAAGGCCGGATTGGCTCAAGGACAACTATTCTACTTTAATACTGGCCTGGTTCATGCACATTAAAAGATGTTCATCCACTGATTCATACGCACTCAAACTCTTTTCTGGTTTAAAGCAGTATCTTCTACATCTGCCATTATCAACCGTGGGGAATAAGAAAAAAAAAGCATCAGCATAAAAAAGTGTGTACATATTTGAAGTTAAACCATGAAACAAATTATTGAGTGTCACAAAATCTGGTCAGTTAACTTCCTAACTGTGCAGCACAGAAGCCGTAGGAAGATCACAAGAGCTGACTGACATAAATCTGAAACAACTTGAGCAAGCAAAGTTGAGATTACATTACCAACAAATAGTTTTCTGCTAGAGGCGACTTCTGAAGGACTTCTGTAGTGAAACTAAGACTAGAGGGAGTTAAACCATTTATTACTGTAGCATGGGCAGACAAGACTCTGCACTTGCCATCTAAACGCTAAATGGCTACATTTATAAAGCGCTTTTATCCAAATCACTCTACAAGGTTTATGTCTCTCGGGGCACCCCAGTGGCTCTCCAGTAGAGCGCATATTATTAAAGAGGAACTATTATACTACTTTTCTGGTCTTAATTTCTTGTTTTACACTGCTATAGAGCAACCTGACACGAATCACATCACAAAAAACTATGTAGATTTTCGGGAAGCTCTTTCTCTTATTTTGGCGATCCAGCACGTCCTGTCAACACTTGAGTGTGTGTGCTTCGGCAATCTCCGCTCCCTCCGCCTGTGCATCGGCCATCTCCGCTACCCTCCCCCCCCCTCCTGCAAACCCCACTCCGTTGTGATTGGTTACCTTCCTTCCGGAACACTTTCAGTGGCGGGAAGCGCGAGCATGGACCTATAAGGGCGCGAGGCAGACGCGAGGCAGACGCGAACAGGGAAGTGACAGCATCACCATACATGGAAACATCCGCGTGGTGAAGTCACGAAGTTTTATGCGAAGTCACGAATTATGAAAGGGTAGACCGCTTTGAACACGTGACTTCTCGACTGGCTAGAATAGTGTTTAGTGCTCGACACCCCAGACGGTCAGCAGGGAATATGTCGAAATGCATGTAAGTCATTATTTGATAATTTAGTATGGTTAAGCATGACTATGAATCATCATAACAACGTTTATAGGTCATAAAAGTCAAAAAGCATCATAGGTCCTCTTTAAGGAAAAAGTCCTTCTCGCAGCGGACCCAGGTTCGATTCCGGCCCAGGCCATTTACTGCATGTCTTCCACCACTTTCTCTCCCCATTTCAGCTCTGTGCTTAATACTGTCCAATAAAAGTGAAAAAAGGTTTTTATCTCAATCATTCGGGTAACCATCAAGATGAATTTGGAGTTTAGTGTCTCACTGAAGTACACTTTGACATGTGGACAGGAGGAAATTGAGATAGAACCTATAACCCTGTTCAGTGGACAACCCTCTCTATCACCTAAGCCACAGCTGCCAGTCTATCTATAACTGTCTTCTCACTATTGTATTTTCATAAAGAATTATCAAAAGAATTTCATCACCTCGTTCAGTCAAAGCCTCAAGATTACCTAAAGCATGTTTCCATGAGTTCAAAAAGTTTGACGTGCTTCTCTTCCATCCTATCAAGTTATTCCTCAACGTTTGACCTTATCAGTTTAAACGTGTTTTAAGTCACACCATAAAGTTACATCATATAAATTGCTTTTGATTACTGCCATGAACACTGGGCATTATCTGCAGCTCTCGAAGGTGGATCCTCTTCTGGTTTTGCCAAATAAATCTTATATTATGATCGAGGCAAGTGTGAATTCATGATCAGATTAGTGTTGCTTGACTGGTGTGGAAGGTGCTTCACAGAAAGGAGTGCAGCTAAGCCTGTGATCATCAGGACTATTTAAAGTAACAGCATGCCAACTGTTGAGGGGAGAATAACAACCGAGGAGCAGTCGAGATTTCAGCAAATGTTAGGTGTCATATTACAATTTAAGTTTTTGCTTGAAAGGAACCTTTATGGTGAATATGTAATTCATTTACACAAAGTATGTTATTCCCACTGTATAACAATATCCCTTGCTCTCTCTCTCTCTCTCTCTTCCTTCCTGTGACACAGATCCCTCAGGTGAGCTATGCCTCCACGGCTCCGGAGCTGAGTGACAACACCCGCTACGACTTCTTCTCCCGGGTGGTGCCCCCAGACACCTACCAGGCCCAGGCCATGGTGGACATTGTCAAAGCTATGCGTTGGAACTACGTCTCCACTGTAGCTTCTGAGGGAAACTATGGAGAAAGTGGAGTTGATGCATTCATTCAAAAGTCTCGAGAGGACGGTGAGTCTTTCTTTAAACTTTTCTACTCTACAAGAATCCCAGAGTTTATTTTAACTGATGTGAAAGTGGTTCCTGCTGAGTAAATGTAATTGTGCAAACCATTGAAAGTGTGTGATCTGACAAGCAATTTTAACTCTCAAATGTGTAACTTCTAGACAACTCGCAGTGTTATTTCAAATACAGTAAATATAGTATTTACTTTATTATGCTTATTGTTACATTTGAATTAACCAGAGAGATGCTATTTAGAAAGAAGCCTGGATGTTGCTAGGATCATATGCTTAAAACATACACTTCTTGGTGTTAGTAGGAGTTAAAATAACTATAATTATTAATATTATAGTTTGTTCATTTCATCTTCATCTTTTTTTATATAAAATGAAGACTGTTGGGTATTATTAAAGCAGAAATCTGAATTACTGTATTTGCCTGACATTGCATTTAGCTCCCAAGTCTTATCCCCAGGGAATACTTGTATCTTCTACACAAGTGCCTAGAGAAGTTGTAATAGAGGGGAATTGAATTAGATTTTCAGATATTGAGAAACTGTGACCGTGTGAAAGTGAGGATGCTGAGCCGGCCCAGAGCAACATAAGGAAATAGCATTGTACGGCGTAGGACTCATTTTGCTCAGGAAGCTGCCGGCACATGCTCAGCCTGACCCCTGATCCTTTCTGCAGGAGAATGTAATCACTACCGACATGTCCAGTACTCTCTGTGCCACTGTGTCCCCTTCCCTTCTGCCAGCTCTAGGCTGCTGCCCATCATCAGTTGTCCTGGAGAAACACCAGCAGCAGATTACTCCTGCAGAGCCCTCCAGCCTGTCCTGCTCAGCTGCCTGTTTGCCTAACAGCATGCAAATGAGAATCTCCACCCGCCCCCCCCCCAAAAAAAAAAACATTATTTCATATTTTCTCTACTTTTAAATATACTGGTGTTAAATGCTAATTAAGGCATAAACTTGCATCCTCAATTTTGCATTTTGGTATGTGCCTCAGACTTTTTTTTCTTTTTCTTTTTTGAAATCCCAAATCCCCATAAAAAGGACAAACATGAAGAGGAGAAATCCTCCGGGTAGTTAGTCAGTGGTTTCAATGGCCCCTAAAATCCATTGGAGGTTGGAATCATCCTTCTAATGGGTGGGTGGAGTGGTGTTCAAATGAATACCGTACAAACTGCTGTGTAACTATTTTTTAAAGAGCCGAAATCCAAAGACAGTTTAAAAAAATAATGTTTTATTTGGGAGTGATTCCCTCGTGAACACTTTTCAGTCATCTCAATACTTCTACACACAGTTGTCTCAGGATCTGCTTTTATCTTGTGCCCAAACTGTCTTCCTCTGAGCTACGGGAAGAATCCCTAAAGGTTCATCCCATCTACTCCTACACTCTGCACAGCATTTCATTAAATCAAGCCCTAACTGAGTCATGAATGCTTAAAGCCCTGCAAACTATCCTTATTCCACCTGCTCTTTCTGCAACTCCAGATATACCAACTAAAGCCCAGTACAGACCAAAGATTCGCCTTGCAAATGCTTGCAACTCGCAACTCCTTGCGACGAAACGGTTGAGACGTTCTAAAACTGGACCTTGCGATTTGACATGTTGAATCTTCTGCGACGGCTTGCAACGCGCTGCAACGAGCAGTTCACACCGCTGCGATTTCTCCCCCGCGACGTTCTAAAACCGTCTCATCGCCAGCAGTTGCAAGGCAAATCTTTGGTCTGAACTGGGCTTAAGGGGTTTTATTGCATTTAGTGATGTCATTTCACAGTCCAGTGTGCCTCCCCAGGTCACACATTAATTAGAAAAAGGTTTTGTAAGCTTCCATTGCAATTGCTTGCTGCATCATGTCAGTATAGTCGTTTTGGTAACACTTTACAATAAGGGTGCATTAACTAACCTTAAGTTAATGCTTACTTAATGCTTATTAAACATTAACAAAGCATTAATTAACTAGTTAATTAAACATAGTTAATTCCTAACCAATCATTAATGAACCATAAATAACTAAGCATTAACAGTTAGTAAATGCTTAATAAGCAGTAATAGCATTAACTTAACATTAATTAGCAGTTAATTAATGTAACCTTGTTGTAAAGTGATACCAAAATTATTGCGCAGCGACAGCAGCTGCTTGTAATCAAAATTATTAATATATATACTGTATTGCAAAAAGATTTCACATATGACAGTTAACGTACATCCTCATGCATTTAACATAATTAAATTTGTATGACACCAACTTTTTATCAAATTTCCAAAGTTGAATGTTATACTTTCAACTTGTAATTCAACACGGTTAATACAATTTCTTTTTTATCTTATAAGCTGCTGATATGAACTTTAAAGATAATAATAATTTTGCAATGATGGCAATTGACAGTAATCTGATATTGGTCATATGTGGTGGTGCGGTCGTATGGCTCGAGGCAATGTCTGACTGATAACTCATTTTTAGTGTGGAAATTACATCTCATCCCTGCCTGGTTTGATGAACATTTCCCAAATTTGATTCAAACAAAAAAGCTGTCAAGACAAAGATAAACTACAAGAAGAAGAGGCTTCTAGTTTCCAATATGTCAGCACAGACGGTAAAATATTGTCTTATATAGACATTTGATCTGGCATCTAAAAGCCATGTACAGGGGTTTCTGTTCAGGAAACTCGAGGGGGGCAGACATGCACTTTTAACACCTTTTCAATTTTCACTGTCACTTTATTTAACCACTTGACAGTATAAGACAGGACATCAGGGAAAAACTGTCAACCATGCCGACAAAATCATGATTTCGAGACAAACACTGCAGTCTTTTCACTGCCTTTCCATTGCTAACAAGAATTTAGACAAATATCTGTCAAATGGCCTGTCTACAGCTCCTTTAAATCCGACAACTGGAGTGAAACATTCACATACATTGCATGTGGAAGTATAGCTTGATTTCTGTGTCCCTTCTTCCAAATTCAGGCTTTGATTAATTATATAAGAGAGACCCAGAAGAGACGCAGGCAGCATTGTCAAAATCAAAGCCACATGTATTTGGCTGCTAAATGGGTTCTACAGTTGTCTGCTCACATAACAAAACAACCAGATCAAAACTGGCTAAATGTTCTGTCTCATTAACCAGCTAAAGGCCACACTGAGCAGCAGTCTCAGTCACCTAATGTCACAGTTGCCTTGTTTTCACTGTGAGGCTTCGTGTGAAGGACAACTAATTTCATCTTTGAATGGCAGATTCATAATCATTTTATTTATTTATTTTTATTGCATATTTATTTTGTGGGAATTTTCTCAGTTGTGACAATGACTATCAACATCTTTTGAATGAGTCAGAATGTAACTGCTCTATTTAAAGCTGGGGTGGGTAACTTGTTCACTGTAATATTTGGCAAAAATGTCACATTAGCCATTCAGCTATATGTAGGTGAAGTGGCCTGAGAATATCTACTCATCACTTTGCTCTCCTGTGCATCTGTGTGCTGCCCCCAAAAATTGACACCGCTCATGTATACTTTGACCAATCAGAGCGAGGCTCCGATTCTCAGTTCTTATTGGCTGTTGGGACTGTCCATTCACTTTGGCACAGACGTTGTTGCGTCAGATGCGTGAGCGTTCACGACCCTAGCAGTGTGACAGTTTGCCACTACGCCAGCCAACGAACAGCAATGTCTACAATCAACGGCCCTAAATGTCCTATTTCCCGTTTCACAACAACTGCATACACCACTAAGACAGCACGAGGAAAGACCGGAAAAGACACTAGTTGAAAAGATATTTAACGCGCATAACTGTTGATCGGAGGGAGGAGCTACATCAGGTAGAGCGTGTCAGGGAGGGACCAGAGAGAATTGGAGCGGTTGAGGTATTTGGATTTGAATCTCTATCCCAGCTGCTATTTTCTCCCAAATCATATACCCCAGCTTTAAGTCATTAAAACCATCCATCAGTTTCAATCATAACAGTCAGATATATACAGTATATTTTTGCTGAGATAATAAGCACATATATCCTTGGTGAAAGTCGCAGAGGTAGGTAGCCAACTCGGGGAGCTGACATGTCTTAATCACATCTGTGATTTGAACCACGACTGTATGAGCTTGTAAAACAATGTAGAACATTTGCGGGCTCTACAGCATGACGATCTTCAGGCACCAGCTTACCATGATCAATTGTCAAACTTCAGTTCCCAGTTGACATTGGATTTGTATTGGAAAAAGCCCAACCAGATGGTTCATTCTTAGGAAGTGCTTCCAGAAAAGTAATATAAGCATATTTATACTCTTCGGAGCAACAGAAAAAATATATTATGATTTAAAGGTCACATATTATGCTAAATGCACTTTTTAAATGTGTTCTAACATATCCATGGGTCCACGGTGTGCCTAGAGACTGCAAAAATATTAAAAAAAATAACAATCTCTCCTTTTCTCACTCTCCCCCTTTCTGAAACCCCCACCCCTCCCCCCAATATACTCCAGTCAGAATTCTCCTCGTTTCTGACCTCAAAAACTGGAAAGCCAGAAGCTTCCACTGTGCAGCCCACACCCCTATTTCTTATTGGTCCACGGCCCTGACAGACAGAGGGCGAGGCGTATCTGGCTTCGCTTCCGGACAGGGGGCGGGGGGAGCTCAAAGATTGTATATTTACGAGGGGAGCTTCAGTTCTTTTTAAAAAATAGGCCATTGTGAGATTAGCTGAACATCAGCATAGTACAATAAATTATCTGAAAGTTTTTTTCAGCAAACAATTAAAGAAAAACGTATTAGGGACCACTAAGACCATATAATATGGTGTATAATAGAACAGAAAAGTGTATAATATGGGAGCTTTAAAATACCTTAGACAATAAAGTAGGAATAATTTCATTTCTACTTTAGGACTTGATGACATTTAATCCAAGATGCTAGCGCTAAGGAGAAGCATATTGCTGTGTTGACCCACAGACCATACGTGTGAGAGGTCTTTACATCAACACACACCAGCTGTTTTTTTGTGGAAAAATTCAATTATAATTACTTCACAGATCAGTCTCAGCAAATTGAAATTATTGCTTTTTAGATTTCAGAAATGTTCTTAAAAGTGACCTCTTCAGTTTAATGTGTCTTTTTATGACAGGAGGTCAAATGTAAAAAAAAAAGTAACCCATAATGTGAAAAATTACATTATCAAATGTTATCATATCAAAAGTAGTCTGGCCATTTAAATGTCCATTTAGTTTTACCATATGCCCATAGCCCATTCACTTCCTTGCGAAAGTAAATATACACTCAACAAAAATATAAACGCAACACTTTTGTTTTTGCTCCCATTTTTCATGAGATGGACTTAAAGATCTAAAATTCATTCCAGATACACAATTGTACCATTTCTCTCAAACATTGTTCACAAATCTGTCTAAATGTGTGATAGTGAGCACTTCTGCTTTGCTGAGATAATCCATCCCACCTCACAGGTGTGCCACATCAAGATGCTGATCTGACATCATGATTAGTGCACAGGTGTGCCTTAGACTGTCCACAATAAAAGGCCACTCTGAAATGTGCATTTTTTTGCTTTATTGGGGGTCTGGGGACTCAGAACCAGTCAGTATCTGGTGTGACCACCATTTGCCTCATGCAGTGCAACACATCTTCTTCGCATAGAGTTTATCAGATTGTCAATTGTGGCCTGTGGAATGTTGGTCCACTCCTCTTCAATGGCTGTGCGAAGTTGCTGGAGACGGCTTATGGTGGAGAAATGAACATTCAATGCATGGGCAACAGATCTGGTTGACATTCCTGCTGTCAGCATGCCAATTGCACGCTCCCTCAATGCTTGTGGCATCTGTGGCATTTTGCTGTGAGACAAACTGCACATTTCAGGGTGGCCTTTTATTGTGGACAGTCTAAGGCACACCTGTGCACTAATCATGATGTCAGATCAGCATCTTGATGTGGCACACCTGTGAGGTGGGATGGATTATCTCAGCAAAGCAGAAGTGCTCATTATCACACATTTAGACAGATTTGTGAGCAATGTTTTAGAGAAATGGTAATATTGTGTATCTGGAATGAATTTTAGATCTTTAAGTCCATCTCATGAAAAATGGGAGGAAAAACAAAAGTGTTGCGTTTATATTTTTGTTGAGTGTAATTGATGTAGGTGTTAACTTGTTGTGTTAGATGTATTTGATCCTGGCTCACTGGGCTTTCAAGTGGAAACCAAATTAAACAGGAAACCCGCGCAGCATTTGACCAGACTGGCTGGAATTGTACTGTAGAGCGGAAACAGTTTGACACAGGGGCAGTCGATGTAACAGAGAAGGTTGCAAATAACCTTTAGTGTTTCAGTGAGAGCAAGGATGAAGTCAAGCTGGAAAGGGTGAGAATAATAATTAAGACAATCAAGGGGGAACAGTATGCTTTTGCATGGATTACATTGTCCTTTGTGAATTAAATCTAGAACAGGTTAAAGATGAGTTAAAAAATCTCTTTAAATACGAAAGTGTGAAAATCTTAAATCTCTTATTTGTTCCCTCTAACGCAGGGGTGTCAAACTCATTTTGGTTCGAGGGCCACATACAGCCTCTCTGATCTCAAGTGGGCCGGACCAGTAAAATAATGGCAAAAAACGTACATATGTCAAATCCAAATATTTAGCTTTGTTTTTCAGTTATATGCTTTATAACTCAGCCTACATATGTAACCTACATTATCACGGATCACAAGGGATCTCTGTAGCCCCCAGGAAATGTCTTGGTAAAGGTTGCTGCTGGCCATGGGAATAGGAGGTGCGGCGCGGAGCACAACAATTTTGGGGGTATTTTGCTCAAAGATGCCAATACGCACTAATGAAATAAACAACTGTTTATTTGAATACACAAATACAACAGGCACTGACCTTACAGTTGTCCAATTTTGTTTACTATATGTACAGGGACACATTTTGTGCAAACATGCAGACAGTACAAAATACAATTGAATAAAAGTGCAACTTCTACTGTTTTGATTTATTTTTAAATACAGAGGTTATTTGTTGTTTTGGAATACGTTTTTCCCAATTTAATTTAATTTTAATTTAACTTACTTTTTTTTTAAATGCTCAGAAATGTGTGCTCTACAAGTCGTGGGCCGGATGTTTGACACCACTGCCTTAGACACTTGACACAATCAATCATCAATATTAGCATGCTATTTGGCCACATATATTGGCCTATTTACAGCCCTCAGAAAACTGACAGCTCTTCTTAAATGCAAGTTCATCAATTCATGGCTTAAAATCCTGAGCTGTAGAACTTTCAGCAGACATTCCTAGCTGTAAGCCACGTAAGTTTCCTAACAGTTGGGAGCGTATGCGACGTGCGGATATGGCACAGGCTCCATGAAGAAGAAAAAATAAAAAAAGTTTGACACGTGCTCTAACGAGAGAATACTGGTTGCATCCACTGGTATAAGTAAAAATGTGTAACCACACATTTTCAAAATCAAAATGAAGACAATGTCTAAGTGCAGATAGAGTTCCTGATAAAATGTCTACTACCAAGTTTACACCCATCAAAGCCAGTCTTGGTTAACCTTGTATGAAGCTCCAGGATTTTGTATTTATTTTTTATGAAAAAAAAAAGAAATCTGTTCTTCAGCGGGTGGCAGAGGATAATATTGCAGTGTTGTATTAGAATCAAAATAGGTCTTTTAGAATATTAATCATGATCATTATCATTATCTACATTTCCTTTCAGCTTATCTATCTGAATGCTGCCCTCACTGACCTTAACATTTGTCTTTGATAAGAAATAATCAAATTCTTATCTGGATAAATCCAGTATATTTTATCCACAGGAAGTGTAGTATTTAGAACCATTATTAAACACATGAAAGATCTGCTGATAAGAAAAGATAGGAATATACAGTATATCAGATTTTATAGGAACTTCTGGATTAGTTTTGTTTGTGAGGCAACAAATTAGTTGACCTAAAGCTGTCAATAAACGATCGTCAAGACAAATCAATCAAATCCAAAACTATCAGTCTCAACGTGACGCAAGAGAAGAGGAACATGACTACCAAAGTCAGTGCTTCATCCTCTTTCACCCACAAATTCACGACAATCCAACCAACCGACATTAGTATTCCTAGCCATGCATATGCTTACTGTAATAGTCGTACCAGTTTCAAACTAAGCTACTTGCCTTGTAACTATTTCAATTGTGCAATACATTAATATGCTTTGTTTTATAATTAAACATTGTAACAAATGTCAATCCCCTGTCAGGTTGAAATATCGAAACCCTTACATTTTGAACAAAGAATTAAAAAAATTGACACTGTTTGCAAAGTGACGACATTCAGGAAATAGGGTAGTCATACCAAAACACATTATTCAAACTACAAATTATATAGTCATTGGCAGAATGCTTTTGCTTATTCACTAGTTTATTTTCACTGGAAGATGCAGAAGAGGGAACAGAAGTATAAATAGTTAATGTTGGACCATGCAAGCTTCCCATACAGAGCCTGTTTGCAGTGGTCTACAAAGTGTGTCAGTGCTGATTTTCTTAAATTTTTTAAGGCAATTTGACAGGCATCATTTCATCTGCGGTTGCTGGACTGTCACTGAAACGTTCCACCTTTGAGATGCAAAACTGTTTTCAAAAGGCAATATTTTCATTTGGGGCTCTCCCCATTTTATAACATCTATCAACCGCCCCTTGGGATTAAAGAGTGTCATTATCGAGGATGATTACAAGAAAAGAACGATAGAATGTTTTTTTGTATGATGTCTTGCTGTTGTCAGCCTTGAAATGCAAGACGGTCCTTAATGCACGATCCTTTGCTCCCTCAGTAGATTTCTTTCTGTTTATTCTTCTCTCTGAAAAAGCTGCTGCTGTGCCTCCAGTGTCCTTATTAGAGAGTGTATGGTTACCTCTGCAGAAATGAAGGCAGACGCTCTGCGTCCTTTTATTCTCCCTTTATGAAAAGCACCGTCATTTTTTTTCAGTGGTTTTTGCTCATCGTCCAATTGTATGACTGTATGTAATAAGATTCAGTGGATTTTACGGAGTAAGATGTCAACACTTTTCATATTTAAATGTTTTAGCTCAGATAAGCCTATGAAATGAAACCTCAGATAGCAATGTTTTGGTCCTTGGTGTGCTTTCACTCCCCCAAATGGACATACTGACACTTAGACATCTAAGATTTTTTTGGACAGATCATTTCAACTTAATCAGAATATTTATTTTTCTTAAATGACAGTTGAAGCATTTGTGCAGGAAGCAGAGGGCAAAGATAGCACACAAAAACGCAGGGATGACAGGGGGATTATGCAAATGTTAGAAATGAGGGTTGCGTACTGCGCCCTTTGTCATGAGGGGAATGTCAAGAGGAATGATTTGAATACTCATTAACCTGAGACTGAGAGAAAAATATTGTTTTCAGTAATATCTTTTGAATGGTTTGTATGGGCAAACAAACAGGATGTTTCTTATTATGGAAATGCACTTTAGGAGTTTATGATACCGTAGCTATTAATAAGACATTATAATATCAAGGCAAAGCAATGTAGTCTGTGTAATGAATTTATCACTTGTTTAAAGCCTTATTCTGCCACAGTGAAAGTTACCAGTACAGCCCAACAATACAGTCCATAAGGTGTTATCATTATGCAAATGTTTAGCTACAATATATATGTCCTGACTAATGGCTTATTGTAAGTAAACCTGTGTGAAGGAATACAAAAAAGTAAGGAGGGAATGAAGTAAGAAAGGAGTTCATGCCCCATTGGCTCAACATGTCAGACACTGGTAGGGCTCAGAATCTCCTCTTCCTGCTTCAGGCCTTATTTAGGCCTAATAAATACTGTGTTGTGCTTCCGAGGGTTAAAAGAAATGTTAAGTGGATTTCCAGAACGACCTGGATCTTTGGCATTTCAACCATTACTCCAATACTGTTCACCTTCTGACATTATTCAAACTACTGCACGGCCAACCGGCAGCAAAAAACACCATTCGAAGAGACACTTACACAATACATATTTAGCTTTTGTTGTGACAAATATAGGAAAGATTCACTAAACCCCAACAGTAGCATTCATATTAAGTTTCCCCTGTCAGTAACTCCACTTCAGTAACATCATTATACTTAACTTATCTGCCCATTAACTTCTTGTTCGTTAGCTTGTTTGATTAGCAGTTGGCAGCATTTTGCAAAAGGTTTTACATCTTTAAAACTGCTCTCTTTAAACACAGCTACCCCTCAAATGGTTGCTTTATGTTCCCTTCAACCACCTGGAACTTGGTTTCTTAGACATTAGGAAAATCAATGAATGATTTTAATTGCAGGTGTGAAGAGAAATAACTATTGTCAGGACTCTGCTACAGCTTTTCTATCTGCATAACGTGATTTATCTCCATTACATCACAGAGACTTGCCAACTCTAAATGAAATATGAATATCGAAACACTCCAATCAGGATGCAACATTCAAATCTGCCAGTTGGATTAATCTAGCTCAAAGTTATTCTATCTTATCCTTTGTATTAAATATTGGGCTGCCATTTTAGTAGTTTACATTGTTTTATTAGCAACATGTGGCTAGGAAAATGGGTAACACTTTACAATAAGGTACACAAAAGAGGCAATATTAGAAGACAGGTGAGGACACTTCATCAAAAAGTGGATGAACCTTCCGGTAGTTGGACTGTGCTGGATCTAAGGGCGCACTCACACTAGGCAAGTTTGCCTATTTCGTGCTCCAGTACGATTGCCCCCCTCCCGACTCCCCCGCTGGCCCGTGGTCACACTGCTCCCAAAGGGCACGATTGCTCTATCATACATGTCATCACGTCAAAATACGATACATACGTCATCACCAAGCGTACTTGCTGCCGGAATTTGTAGAACAACAATGGAGAACAACAGTAGTCGCGGATTGCCTCAAACACCTCAGGATTTTTGTGGGTCTTATCCAGCTGCGACCATGGCTGCGACTGAATACTGTCGCCGGCCCAATTTTCTAGCAAACTCTCCACTTTGCGATCGCACCGGAACACACATATGCAAATGAGCTCGGGCACGGAACAGCGGCCCTAGTGTGAGTGCGCCCTAAGGGGGCAGCTGTGAACCTTGGTGTTGTCAGATGGTGCAGCACATTGTATCTGTTATATTCACTTGAAATAACTACTTATTTAATAAGAGAAGTTCCCAAATTGGCCTTAACGTTATTTATTCAAAGTCATCTCAACACAGTGTATATACATTGTTGAGTAACATCATCTTTAATGTGTGACACCAACTGGTAAGCAAGTAGCCCAGGTCGAAAAGAAGCATACTTAAGTAGATCTTTTCCCAAACATACTTATTGCATTTTGCGTGCTCTAATACTAAGTGCATACTAAGTGTGTTATTTTGGAACAACTTTAAGTATGATAAGTGCTCTTTTAGATATGCTAAAGTTCAACTTTAAATGAACAGAAATACAATTAAGTGTACTTAGTTGTGTTAAATTGGAACAACTTTAAGTGATCTTTAATGCAATTTAGTGTATTACTTTAAATTATATTTAAAATACCCTTTCAGTCACATTTGAAGTGCTCTCTGTGTAGATCTTTAATTTCATTTAAATTGCCCTTTTTTCATGATATTATTATAATAAGTATACTTGAAGAGCCACTAAAAGTATTATAAAACATACAGTAAAACATACTTTAACACAACTTAATATAGACTATAGCTCATTAATAATGCATTTAAAATAATGCATTTTAAATATATTACGCTGTAAAAAATGTATTTAAATGCCAACACACACAGAGAACATCATTTTACTGACTTTAATGTAGAGATCGTTAACATACAGTAACAGACAAAATATTTCCAGAGTAATAATAATACATTTTATCTAAAGGCACCTTTCACTGCACTCAAAGACACCATACAGACATTTAAAACTTTTAAAAAGCAGTAGTGAGCAATATAAAATAAAAGCAACAATAAAAACAACAGAGAAGCAGAGCAATTTACATCAAATGAAATAGGCAGTTTTAAACAGATGTGTTTTGAGTTATGACTTGAAATGGGGGAATGAACCAATGTTTCTGAGTTGGGGTGGTAGTAAATTCCAGAGACGGGGAGCAGAGCGGCTGAATGCTCTGCTCCCCGTGGAGGTGAGACGGGCAGAGTGGACAGACAGGTGTATGGAGGAAGATGAACTGAGGGAACAGGAGCCAGTGGGAATCTGGAGGAGATCAGACAAATATGGGGATGGCCTTGTATGTATTCAGTAGGATTTCAAATTGGATAGGGATCTGGACCGAGAGCCAGTGGAGCTGTTGGAGGACACGAGTGATGTGATGGATGGAGGGGGTTCGAGTTATGATGCGGGCAGCTGAATTCTGAACTATTTGAAGTTTATGGAGGGATTTGAGAGGTAGGCCAAGGAGAGAGTTGCAATAATCCGGACGGGAAGTGACGAGACTGTGGACAAGGATGGTGGCAGTGTAGGGGGTAAGGGAGGGGTGGAGGCAAGAGTACAGCAAGTACAGTATTATATCTTGACCAAAATTAAATGCAAATATTCTGGTATGGCAGAGCATATTTATTAGGCAAAATGTGCAGAAATTAATATCCCATTATATAAAGCACAACACGAATGATTCTCTTAGAGGCATGCTCCGCATTGAAATGTCCTGCACAATAATAAAATGCTTTTTTCACAAACTAAAACACAAACTGAAATTAAACATTACATTCTCCCATCTTCATCTTTCCAGTGGAGTGGTTTCCTTTGAGTAGGCCTGGTCTGCAAATTCTTCTGCAAATGAGTGTTGTTTGGAAACTTCTTCATCTCGGTGTCTTTGAAAGGGACAAAAAGTTAATATAGTTAGCAAAAAAGGCTTTAATTGTCATATTTTCGGTTTCCATTTTGATCCTCTTGTTCATCCATGCTATATAGCTAAACCTGTAAAAACCTATGGTTAGCTGTAATGTGCATGATTAAATATGCACTCACTATTTAAAAACCTTATTTTTTTCTTACTAGAATATAATTGAATGTTGTGGATGAATTGAGAATTAGGTATTTCAGTGATGAATGCATTCTAACATGTTGTTACTGGGTTATTTCACAATGTGGACGTGTCCCTGCCTAGCTAGCTGATCTTAGCCATGCTATAACTTTGTTGCTAACGGTTAGAATTCCACACCAACATTATCCAGCTCGCAAAATATTTTATAAACTCGGGGGATGCCCATATAATAGTAAATTAACCAACTGTGTTGTCTGCTGAAAAATTTTACTTACCGTCAAGAAGAAGTAGTTTGGCTGGCAGTATTTTCGTTTTTCCATGTCGGATTCGGCTTGGCAGACACACACTGGCCCTCTTCACGGTGAAGTTCATCACGGTTGCTGACCGGAGCTGACTGATAATCCGTTCTTCTTTGTTCCCCTTTTATTATTTCTGAGCAGTCCACCTGCCGATGTCCGAACCATGAAGCAAAGCAAACCTTGGAAACGATTATTCAAACGCCGTTTCTTTCTTGGCCCTATCCGTATGTCTCTATCAGCAACGTTCATGTGTCACGTGACTCTGTGACTGGCCCCCGATTGGCCAGTACGCACATTTGATTCGGAAACGTGGACTGTGATTGGTCGAATTAAATGCACTGTGATGACTGTCTGTTTTTTGTTTTTTTGGTTCGGTGAAGATCTCACCATGTCACCTGTGGAAGTGCACTGCTGCTATTCGGAACAGAACCTACCTGCAAAATGCTGAAGCCATTTAAAACAATGTTTACACGTTAGATTAAAGGGGGTACGTTTAAACAATATGCCTATTTGGTATAGTGTTGTAATGAACTATTGAGATGTTTTTTCCTTTTTTTTTAATAAGTAGGCCTAAACTATAATGTACAGTGCTACATAAAATACATTTTATAAGTACAAAAAAATCAGAATTTTTTGATTAAAAGTTACATTAGTATACTCTGAGATGTAATTATATTTATAATACATTAGGAGTGCACTTTGTTAAACTACACCTGCACGGATTATACCTACCTACAGTATAGTATAATGAAGTTTAAATGAATTAATATGCTTTAATAAAAATATACTTAAAATGTATAAGAAAAACATGCTTCAAAAATCCTACTTCTGATAAGCAGACTGAAGCACTTGTGCATTACATAATAATATAATTTGGTACCAATTAAAGCAAACATGCTATAAGTAGCCTATACATTTATAACACTTGAAGTGGAATTATTTTTAAATGCACTTAAACAAAGCACTATAAAATAGCACTATAAATAAGCATAAAATAAATATGTTTTGGGTAAGTACACTAAAATGTTCAAAATAATATGCTTACATTTTAGTATATTTTTTAGAAGCATAATTTAGCATATATTTAATACACTATAATCAAAGTATACTTTTGACTAGTATGTTAAAGTGCAAGAAAGGGTATCTTTAATGCACTTCAAGTAAGTACTTTAGAAATACCAATGTACTTCAAACATACTATTTGAACTTCCAGTATATTTTTTATGCAATTAAGTATACTTCTTTTCGACCTGGGAGCTGTTGAGCAATTTAAATTATAGACCAGTCTGTTGATTATCTTCTTGATTAATCAATACATTTTTTTGTCTAAAGTATGTAAGGAAATAGAAAAGTGCTTGCTGTAATTTCCCAAAGACCAATGTGATGTATGGCATGGAAATGGTTTGTTTTATGCAACCATTAAACCCGTAGATTTTGAGTTATTAATTATATTTGACAAAGAAAAGCATCACATGCTCACATTTAAGAAAGTTAAACTCTATTGCATTTTTGCTTGAAACACACCTTAAGTGATTAATCAGTCACCAAACTTTTCCCCAATCTATCTTATGTTCATGTTCTTATTAGCTCTACTCTGCAGAACCTTTTAATTCTGTAAATAAACGGACAGAGAAGAAGTGCTATAGTGGCATACGATCAGCAAAAAATAGAAACTTGGATTTGGGCTTAGTACAAATCATCTTATGTTATCATCATCCGTTATTCACACCAAAATGAGAAAGTCACAAAGTACCAGGTGAACATTAGTATCTGTAGCAGTAAGCATATTCACGAAAACTAAAAAAAACTGCACAACCATTTATACTGCTGCAGCTCTTTGTATGTGACCACCCCACATAAGTTTCTGCTGGCAGTATCAGCAGGTTATGATGAAGAATGCAGGCAATGCCAAGAAGCTATTTATCACATTGGAAGAACTGATAAAGAAACTATCTTGATGTGCCAGTGGATTGAAAAAGAGAGATTTAAAATTCAGGATGTCAACTATTATTTCCCTCATCTGTTGTCAGAAATGTTTGCAGTCTACTGAAGGTAACATATCAGGACTGACAGTCTAACTTCAAATGTGGTTTTCAGCAGCTATTTGACAGTGTGAGAAAGTGCACCTAAAGGCCTCCATGCAGCTCGCTCTTCACCTCTGCCTATGCCTGATTAGACAGCAACATAAATGTTTGCTTTGCCTCATGACAGGAGGCAGAATGTACTTATATACTATTTTTTAATCTGAAGGGCTTTGATATGTGGATGCTCCTTGGTGAAAAAGATAGTCCCATGGCTGTCAGGTGAGTATTTTACCACAGTGCAGAAAAGCTCATTTCACAGCGCTTAGAGGTCCTTCTTTGATTCATAAATTATTTGCACTGAGAAGGAAAATGTCATTCAGTCATTTTGAAGTATAATTTAGAGTTGCCCCAGAACCTGTTGTCATGTACCTTTCTCTTTTTCTTTTATATTCAGGATCATGGAACTGAATAGGCAAGGTGCTCTCTAGCAAAACAGCGTAATGGTCGTCAATGACATGCTGTTTCTATATCCTCCTTAAGAACATAAAATGCGTTATAAAAAATGTCTTATAAAAACTGTGACTCCTCAGGTCAAATTCCCACATTTGTACAAACCACTTTTTAGCTCAGAACTTTACAGCTGGTGAAAAATAGGACAGGGTTGGATTTCTCAAGCTCCTGCCGACGCAGACAAATCATTTGTGCTTACACCACCCAGTTGAAAGAACAGTTTATAATGTAATGTCACGGTAGTCAATGCAATGTGCTGCTACTGTCGGCAGCAACCTTTCATTTTAAGTTTATTTTGCAAAAAAAAATATTGTAGTGATCTGTTTTATTGTAGATGTTACGAAACACAGGGCAACATTATACAATAAGAAAAGTATGTGTTATCCAGTCAGAGTGTAGCAAGGGAATTCATACTGGTTAAAGACTCCAGTCAAAATATTGTCCATCCTTTATTCAAAACATTTATTAATTTTTTAAACCTTGATCAAAATGATAATATTCTCTCAGTAAAAATACACTACAGCAGAGCTACTGCATATTCACAGCATGCTCCAAATTAAAGGAAGAGTGTGGGATGAGTATGTACAAAATAACATGTTCTGTCACTGCTGCCTTCCTCTGCACAATGGGGATAAATAGAGAGTGGGTCCATTTCCCTCCGCGGCTTACAGCGTGCTGATATCAGAGCAGAGTTGCTGACAGATGTAATACCAGGACTGGTTGCCATTTGGCTTAAGAAAATAGCCTTGCCAACAAATACTTTGAGTTGATCCATCAACTTTGAGGCCAGAATGTAGCTACACTTCCACCCTGTTGTGTTCTCATATATATACTTTCGCAGATTGTTAGCGGAGTCATCAATACAAGCTTGAGTGGATAATCATTTTGTTATAGAGACCAAAGATTAGATCCATGCAGTTCATAACACTCAATTTTGGCAGCTTGTGCAGAGTACAGCAACTGTTGGAGAAGCATTGCAGGTGCTTAATTGCTCCATTTCTTTACATTTAATATAATAAAGTCTGATATAAATGGCTTCAGCTCTAAGTGCAAGCATTTTTTAAAACAATATCAGTTCTAGTACTTGTCTTGCACCTTGGTCGGCTAAATTAGTTAACAAAGTTCACATGGAAAGTCATAAACTACCGTATTTTCCGCACTATAAGCCGCACTGGACTATAAGCCGCAGGTGTTATAATTTTAATTACCATATGTAAGAGTTTGTGCACAGAGGGGATTGTCGGGAAAGAGATGGCTGCTTGAGGAAGCTCTCATTTATTAACATTTCAACAAACAAGTTGCATATTTGCATAACGTACGTAAGTGTTACCTTTTAGTGCAATAGTAGCTACTAGGGATGGGCACGAGTGTTTTCGCTACTCGTGTGATCGTTTGCATTCCTCGAGGATCAGTCGATTCCTCGTTAAACTTTTTTCTATTTTTAGAACGCAACGCATCTGTCTGCAGAACAACGGTTCACCGCAATAAAGCGCTCAATGCGTATTGTCAAAAAGTCACAGTTGCAGTGGCGTTTTCTCCAGGAGGCCAAGGGAAGCCAGGCTTCCCTGTTTTTTAGGCTGTAGTTGTCATCCAATAAAAACATTTATATTAACAGTTTCGGTAATTATTTGGTGCTGTGCTCCTGTCATTTCTTCCCCATTTTTCTCCTCTCATTGAGCATTTCACAATGCGCGAAACAGCGCCCCTTTAAAGTTACATACTGAAGACGTGGCGAAACACGACACTGCACACTGTATGTCCGCGAGGAAGCCAGCCCGAGTTGGCATCCCTTAGTGAAAAAAAGAAAGAAGGATTGACCAATCAGGTGAGGCTGTTGTCTTGACACTGCCCTCCTGTGATTGGTCAGGAGGGTGTCATGAGGGTGCCAAGGGAAGCCACTCGGCCTTTGGCTTCACACCAATCAAATCAAAGCATCATTATCAACGTCACTGAAATTCAACAACAATAACAATAGCGGGAGATTAGCATGTTTGCACTGTTATCATATTAGCAAGAACAGTTATGGAGGGTGGAGATTTTGAGTATTTAGTAACAAATTATTTTACCAAACTGCCAATTGAGAAGCCATTAAAAATCAAATCTGAAGGCAGGCCAATGCGTGTGGAGAGAAAGAAAGTTTATCGCACTTTCCGTGAGGAGAACTATGTCCGCACCGAGTGGCTAGCTGGTAGCGGCAAACTTCAGCTAATGGCCTTCCTCTACAAATAGTGAGTAAAATACACACCTTCTCCCGGCGCGGGTTAACTGTTCCCTTAACTGTCTGTGTAGCTATGTGTGTTATGTTTTGTGTTATTTTATTGATAATTGCCCAGATAGCAAAAGTCATCTGGCCCAAATCCGGCCCGGAGCTAGCAGAAGTTCCGGGCCAGATCCGTAGAACGGACCCGGGCCGGTGTCCTTTAGCACAACTGGCCAATACCGTCGCGGATCCGTTTTCCACAACTAGGCCGGTACTGGGCCAGCTCCGGAACGGCTCTGGAACGGATGTGGTGAATTTGTGGTCAATCAGTCCAAAAGTGGGCCAGACCTGGAGCGGGTCCGTAATGGAACTGGCCCAGAGTTTATTTGACTCTGGACCGGATCGGTAAAATGGATCCAAACCGGCACTCAGCCAGCTCCAGTTAGGATAAAATTCCTTTTGTAGATTATAATGGGCTGAATTTTAATTAATAATCGGTTTGATCCACACAACCAGCAGGCATTGTCATAATTCATACCCAAAATGTATACAAAAATAGGGATTTTGGAACATAGAGTTACATTAAAATGAAATTCTTCTTTGGCTATACATTTCTCAAATTATGTTTCTATACACTTCACACATTCACAGTATATTACAAAGGATAAAATGTAATGCCCTTTTTCTGTCATGAAATTACTTTAAAAAAATTAAATAAACAATGTTCCTAGTTCTTATTATTTTATCTGTGTAAAATGCTCCCTATAGTAGCCTACTATAGTAGCCTACTTCAAAGACTGCATTGTTTTTTATACACATACATTGAATTTTAAAAAATGGATACAACTCTAGATACAACTATTTTTGAAAGGAGGTGTGTGAGGGAGAGAGTGAGTGAGTGAGTGAGAGAGAGAGAGAGAGAGAGAGAGAGAGAGAGAGAGAGAGAGAGAGAGAGAGAGATAGAGAGAGAGAGAGAGAGAGAGAGAGCGAACGAGCAGTGTCGGACAGATTACAGGTGTGTGTAAATCCTGGTAAAGTGACCAGGCGCTATAATAGCTCTTGTAGTTACATTAAATACAAGCTGCGACGTAGCCTACTCTTTTCTTTCCCCCACCTTCCACCAAACATGTAGATTAAAGGTGTTGTCACACTTGGCTTCCTCAAAAAAAATCCCCACGCCACGCCACTGCACAGTTGCCATATGATTTTTTTCCACAAGTTTAAAACACCTTTTCCTCACTGAAAGTAATTAAATAGACGGGCCACAATTTAAACCAATCGAGTAGGTTTGCGGTGGGGAGAAAAAAAGCATGGGCTGTAGTTGTAATAAAAACAAATAGCCTAAGTCACCATTTAAAATAAGAAGGGAAGCAAATAATATAAAATGATTGTCCTACAATTTAAATACATATAAATAACTCACCAAAGCAGATAGTTGTAGACTATATCCAACCGCGTAATGCTAACTCCGTGTCCGTGAATAATTACCGCGACTAATTCCTCATCAACAGAACGTTACACCGGCCGGTTTTTGAATCTTATCCCCATATTCCATAGTTAAGGCTTCGTAACTGTTGTTGGCTCGGAGCGAATGTGCCTGAAGTAAGCCTTGCTTCTTCTATACTTTTCTTTCCAAGCGGAGAGCAGTGCACCTTGCATGCTCACCTGGAGTCTACTGCTCATTACTAACTGAGAGTAACAGGTGTCATCTCCCCTTTTTATAAACGTAACTTTATCATCTGCTTTGAAATAATTTGACAGTTATATTCCTGAAAATGTTCTGGAAAAAGGAGAGACCGTGTTCAGCTCCGCGGTGCCGTGGAGAACACAGGCTGCGCTGCGGTGGCACGGAGGTGGCAGTTATTTGCAGTTGCTGTTTGACACAACGCTCAGTCTATTGCACTTGCATCAAATTTAAACTTTCTTTTATCCGTTTTGTACACGTGTATAACATTTTAAAATAGGGGCGGCCCGCCAGCCTACAGACACAAAAAAAAAAACGATTTTCCTCATCCACCAATCGAGTTCATTTGAAACGAGGAGTACTCGAGTACTCGATTACTAACTCCCATCCCTAGTAGCTACAGAACATATACTGTGCTGTGTAATAACAGGGTCGAAAAATGGGGAAAAAGTCGCGGTTTATAGTACGAAAAGTAGGGTACCTAATCCTGTTGCTGGGCTAAACAAGTAAACGTTTGAATCAGAAATGAAAACAACATAAACAATCACATTTCCCTTTTAAACGGTTCAGTAATGCTAAATAAGATACATTATTGTCAATTCTTCATTGTCACTGCTAATCTCCCTTGTAATTCACATTCACATTCTGTCTCATGCTGCATCCAGACTGCTAGTAGGCCTACTCTTGTGTGAAAATACTTAGCATATCATTAATTTAAACAGGGGGCTTACAGAAGGCTACAGTAAATTCAGGGTCACCAGGCACAAACCTGTCTAAACTAGCTTCTGTACGTCACAAGGCAGTACACTGTGCTGATGAATTAATTACATGGCACACATTTCTGGTTGATTACCTTGTTACTTGAACAACAAATTTCAAAAGAAATCGCAATATAAAAAGATAAAATTATTGTTGCCATGAACAATAATCCTTCCTCTTGGTAACGTAAACTGCAGTTCAGTGTTTTGACGTCTGACACGCTTTCTAACGTATGGATCCATTACTCACAGTGAACATCCGGGATAATTTTTCATTGTCTAACTGGTACATTAATCAACCTACACCAACCAACCAAGGCACTTGCATTTGATTGATGCCAGGCTGTTCAGTCTGAACACCCATTCCATTATTTTTTTTAAATATATTTTTTTGCCATTTTTATGCTTTATTGATAGTGCAGAGACAGAGGTGAAATGGGGCAGAGAGGGGAGTGACATGCAGAGAACGACCGCGGGCGGGAATCGAAGCCGGGTCTGCTGCTGGGCCCGGCCCGGGGGGGATGCCCTACCAACTGAGCTAAGGGCGCCCCTCACCCCTCCCCCCCATTCCATTATTAACACAATTCCAAAACAACAACTTCAATTTGAAAAAACACCAATATCAATAACAAGCATGATCTTTTCCTAACTAATGTTGACAAAACTAGAGAAGATCCAGTTTGTAGTAGAGAAATCAGATTCATTATTAATCAGTTATCAATAACATGTTTTGAAATATTTGAAGGATTTGAAGGAAATTACTTTGTGTAGCAGTATAAAAACAGCAGTCAGAGTAAGACGTAAACAAACATTTGTTATAGTCAAATGATTATTGATGAACTTAATGTCAGTGACTGTAGTTTTTTTATGTTTACATATTTCTTAATTGAAATGGTGCCATACTTATTTTGCAGAAAATATACAAAGTATGAAGAAGCCTCACAGTGATCACAGCCATCTCTAAGCCGATTTAATTTCACACATCACCATGCAGATGTCATTCTTATGAACATTAGAGCATCTTCCCATGAGTACTTGAAAACCCATTATAAATGACTGCACAGTATGTTAGAAAATTGCTTCCTTTCATTTTGTTCAATATTATGCTTCTTTGATAGCAATACCCCTTTTTTCAATAAAATAGCCAAGCAAATGTGTTTTGCTGTCTGAAACAAAGGTTTGAGACGCAGCTGAGGCACTAGAATAGACTGTATATAAGGGCACGAGCCTCCCCGAGCCGATGACTGACATTATTATGACAGCGTTCCTGTTAAGACGTGTTTGTAAAAAAGCAAGACACGCGGTCTAGAGAGGGGGCTTAATTGTTTCCAAGGCGACCTACCTTTGCTACAGCATAACTATGCCTAGCAGAGGAGAATCAATATATTGCACACACATAGTCAGCCTTGGTCTTTGCTGACGATTTTATTTGCAGACCTTTGACATCTGTCTGTACTTGAAACAGAATAAATGAAAATATGCATCATGCTAGATATTTACAGTATGAATTTTCTTGTTTTGCCTGAACCATTTTGAACTGGCACAAGTTGTGTTTCAGTATGGGTGTAATACTTATTTGGAGTAAACTTAAATCAAATGATTTTAGCCAGGCTGGTAGTTTTGCTCTATATTGATGCAGTATATTGAGATATATTCTAAGTAGTAGTGAGTGAATAATCCCAAATACACCACAATGCGCAGCCTCAAAATGCACTGCAGAATTGAATCAGAGCACAAACTCTCAATAAAGGTTATTTATATTATCTATTTGCTGGTCTTGGTGTCTATATCTTATCTGCTATAGACATCTATTTACATTAGCAGAGAAAAGGCAAACAGAGAGAATGTGTATGTGTGCTGCTCAGGGATATCAGAGATGGGAAACTTGATTCTCACCAGCCTCGTATTAAACCACAGTTCAACCTTATTTTCCCAGAAGTAAATAATGGTGAACCCAAGGTGAATTCTTTGATCTAGCTCAAACTATTGTCTCTGATATTAACCTGGAGCCTCAGTCACTGATAAGTTGTCAAGTTTGTGCACAACATGCACACAGACACGTGTTTGTAATCAATCTTAAATAGAGGCGTCACGGTTCTCCAAATCCTCAATTCAATTTGATTATAAAGGTGCTCCGAGGAACATTCAGTTTGGGTTAATCCTTGCAACCCCTTTGGACAAAAGCGGTAGTGTTTTTACAATAGCAGCTGTTGTTCCTGGGTGAGCGCACCCATGATAAAGGCATTAAGAAAAACTATACAAAAATAGCATTTGTTGCACTGATGGTCTCGTTTGCTGTTACATGTAATTCATGATCATCAGAGTATAAAATTAGACTATTTCACAAATATTTAAAAGTTCCTAGTAGCACCCTTAAGGTCACAATTCGATTCGATTCGATTCTCGGTTTATAAATACATGTTTTTTATCACAGAATGCTGTGCCATTTTAGTCTGGTATAGTCTAAGGGCGCACTCACACTAGGCAAATTTGCCTGTTCCGTGCTCCAGTACGATTGCCCCCCACCCCCACTGACCTGTGCTCACACTGCTCGTGGCCTGGGCATGATTGCTCCTTCCCTACTACACCGTGCTAGATGGCAAGTGTTTTTTCTTTTCTTTTTTGACTCTGGGGGCAGGGCAAATGGACGATTCCACCTTCCAGTTCGAATGTCGAAATCGTGACGTAATTCTGATCGATTTTCAAGATTGTGACACCCCTAATCTTAAATAAAGATAAAATGCATGTTCTGCACAAAGCAGTATTTGCAACCACTTTCATGTGGAGACTACTTCGATCTAATGTGTTTGCCAAATTGCTACACATGTGGAAAACGATGGCTGGGTTAATAAAGACACATTACAATGATACATGGGCGTTATTGAGATCATTCATTTTGTTTGAGCTATTTACAGTATGTGCCTAAAAGAAAGGATGCAAGTACTCTGTGCTTCCTAGAAAAAGTATGTTTTTATTTATTTTTGTGGTTATCCCAATGTTGCAGGCAGTCCTTATTAATCTGACTCGTCCTCATAATGTTGCAGAAAAGGATGAAATTTGGTAGTTTGTGGCTCAGCAGTCCATAATAATTATAATGGGATATTATGCTGTAATTGATCCCCTGGGGTGAAATTAATTTCTTTTTATCCCCTCAGCCCTGCACAGTGAGGTGAGAGCACAGCGTCAGCGACAGAACAGCACCTCAGGGACTGCGGGGGGATTTAGGGTCTATTCACACATGCCGTGTTTAGTTCGGTTGAAACGAACTCAGATGCACTTCTGCCTTCGGTGCGCATCTTTCAGGCAGGTGTGAATACAGCAATCGCACTCGGGGGCGGACCAAACAAACGCTCCGAGACCCAGCTGAAGAGGTAGTCTCGGTGCGTTTCCAAACGCACTCTGCTGCAGTTCGTTTGTGGTGTGAATTTGTCCGGACTCGATCCGACCCAAATGCAGGAGGCACTGTGCCTTTTCTTTCTTTTATTTTTTAATAAATAGCCGTCAGTTTCACATTATGGGAAAGTGTTGTTGTCGCCATTATTAGGACGATAAGTTGTGGTTTGACCGGGAGCCCAGAACAATATATTACATTTGATCGAGAGGACGCATAAACATGCTGAATGTGTTCAGCGATCAGATGAAGGAGAGGGGAGCGTCTCTCGCACAGTGCCAACAGGTTCACGCTGCGCAAGAAATGTGTGTTTTTATTTTGCTTCCCATGTACGGACCGTCAATACCCCGTGTCAGTTTGGAGCTGAACTGCGCCGACCCAGCTGATACACAGCTTAATCAGCTGAGTGTCAGCTTGAGCCTATTCTTCTCGCGTGATGCGCGTCCAGCACCAAAACTACAGTAAAAATGATGTTTCACATTGTAGGCTACACGCCACATAACGTGGCATTGACATAGGGCTACATATTATAACCATATGAAACAACAATAATCCGATGTTTTTCCTCTTTATTTATAGGTTAGATGTAGGCCATTTTATTATTTTTAACCCCATATTATATCAATTATATATATTTCGCAGTTTTAACTTCGTGCTTCCTGTTTCTCTCCACCCCAGAATGTCTGTCCAATGAATGAATAACCTCAGATCACGTGTGGTTTTGCTTCTTAATGCTGGTTCACTTGCAAAAGGGGCAATATGAAAGTGGACCACACCAAACAAAAAAAATCAAAACTCTATTTGGTCTGGACCAAAGCAAGTGAACTAGCGGACTTTCCCAGTGTGAATACACCCTTAGTGTCTTATTCCAGGACACTTAAGCAGGGTGGCTGCTCTTACAGAGGACTGAGCCTGGGCCTTTTTGTTGTTGTTCAGGGTCAATTTCCCCTAGTGATTTCAGCCTACTCCTACTCCTCCTGTTATTTCACTCCTACTTACTCACAGCTGCATTTGGAAAAAACAACGCGTAGATAATTGCTCACCGTTAAAACACAGAGCACTTCCTTCAGTTCATCTACGTATGTTTTTCTATCAGGGATGGTCAGTAATTTACTTGTACATTTGTTGTTACTGCTTTACATAAATTCCATCCTTCCATTATTTTTCTTTCTCTCAAGGGCCTTAGTATGTCCCAGCATGCATCGGATGAAAGCTGGGAAATATTGGCCGTGTTGCCAGTTTATCACAGTGCTCTGATCAGTTGATTTGCATACATCATTTGATATACCGTTTAATAAATCACAGGGGGATATTTTTTATCTGCCTTTTTAGTGCTATACACAACACCGTGTTTTGGTTCCCCACATTTGTCATTACTGACACACAACCTGTGTCATCTGAGAATAAAATGTGAGGCTGAGCGTTGCTGTTCTATACATTAGACTACTGGTCAGCAGCATAGACGGATTATGAGATAATGGGCCCCTGGGCACAATCTCTTAAAGGGCCCCCCACTCGTCCCTTATCCAGTCAGGAACACTGACTTTTCCACACAGATACATATAATTAATGGCAAAAACATATTAAGGAAGTCAGTGTTTCCCACGGGATTTTGGGATACTGTGACGCAGACCCTGTACCTTGTTGGAGTGGTCCGGGGGCATGCCCCCCCGGATTTTTTTTTTACCTTTTTAAAGTAAAATGCATCAATCTGGTGCACTTTGAGGAACTTTTAGAGGCTATATCAAATCCTGAGATGCAGAAGGAACATTATTTTTCAGATTTTTCTTAAACAGGCAGCACTCTTTACTCTGCAACTGTAAAAACAGTAGATTGGTCTGCAGACCCATGTTCTATGATGGAGGGGCCCATTTCAACAGATAAAGGGTGGATAGCTACTTTTTATGAACAATTTATAATTCACACATAGAAAGCTTATTTCTGTATGTTTGAGGGGGCCTTCAAGGCCCTTCACACATACAGAATACTAGTTGAGGGGCCCATGATGATTTCTATCTTGTTCAATTTTAATGAGTATCCTTATATTTAGGCTATTCCTTTTTGGACCCTGTTATTGACATCAGTGACTGAGCTCTTTGACTATGCAACATGAAAAGTTACTATCAGTATCTCTGGCTAGGGGCCCCCCTGAGCCCTTGGGCCCCTGGGCCTGTGCCCGGTGTGCCCGTGCAGTAATCCACCCCTGGTCAGCAGCCAGACAGGACATGCAGGACTATATTGATGGAACAACCCTGCTGTTCAAATCGGATTTGAATTCACACTGATTGTGTCTCTTGACCGATAAATAATTTACTGTCATGCAAAATAAGTGCTATGCCTTTGATGTTTTCATTAAGCAGTGAAGAAATTACACATTTTCAAGCCTGCAAAGACAGAAAGTGATCATCAGTACTGTAGAAGCAACCTTAGTTTAGTTTCAGTTGTCTGTATTTTTGTTGCTGGCAATTTTCTCCATCTACAAATTAAGCCTGCTTGTGTAGGTATTTCGACTAAGGGCATCCCAATAAACATGATATTATTTATACACCTTCACCTTCCCCACAAGGCCCACTGGGGTATTTTTTGTGTGCCTCTGCCCAACTATTCACCAAGCACAGGAGCTTTAATGCAATAAGCCACAGTGCCAGGGAATATCTAATGTTTATGACAGCACTGTGTCTCCCACGGGTGCCGGGTGAGAAGGAATATTAGTGTTCTGAGCTATTAGAAGAGCAGGGACTGTGGCCTGAAGTCTCCTCAGCAACGGATATTTTTAGAGGTGATTTTAAGACGTGCCTCAGATGTTATGAGTGGTGTTGGTTGAGTGTTGGGAGAGAAATACATCGCTCATGAAGTTTTTAGCGATATCTGCAGAATAAAGGCTGCTTTATTACATCATTCCACTTGACTTTGCACTTATAAATACGTCTATAGATAATCTTTTGGGGTTTTGGCACACTGCAACAGCTGATTGGGAAAATTACCAAACTATCTTACGTGAAGATTAATTAATGTTTTGATTTATTTCCAAAAGCAAAACTCAAACTGTTAATCATTTCCAGGTTATTTTGATGTATAACTATAATTAATCAACAGACGAACCTGTAAGTCTCTGGAGACGCAAACAGTAAGGTTAATGGTGATTCTTTTTTTCAGGGCTGCATTCGGATCTGACACACATTTATAATTAATTGCTTCATAATTGTCTATTTGTCTCACTATGTTCCAGTGTATATATTGAGTAACGTTAGATGGGAGATGGTGGTCTGGTTCAGTGTAAGGGAAGACTGATGACAAGTGGTGTGTAGACAAGGGTAGGGGGAGTCTTAATAGTTAATCTCCCTAATTACATCCTGTGTGATCACAAAATGGAATTAGGCCTTGTATTGAAAATCTGATCCCTCTAAGGAGACTTGTTTCATTAGCTTAACATTCATATAGACTTTGAAATGGCCAATACTTGTAATTACCTTTAAAGACCTATTATAAAGTACTTGGGTTATATGAAAATGTCAATTTGAAACAGCTTGGTATGGCTAAAACAAGGTGAAAGACATTTCACTGTGCACACACTGAAAGAAAATAATAATATATACTTTCGGGTCTTTATGTTTGCATTTATGTACTAGTATAAAGTGATGTAATGTAAATGATGTGCTATAGTGATATAGCAAACCTTATTCGGGTGGGGGGTGGGAAAGGAGCAGTCACAGAACAAATTCATACACGGGAAGCGGGTAGGGTGTCTTGTTAAGCAGCTCGAGCCCCTGAGTTGGGTCTTCCCATTCTTAGAGAGAAATGAATTGACAGAGGTATGGATGAATGGATAGTGTGAGCAATAAAACAAATTGCCGTGTCTACCCTACAACTAACAGAGTTACTGCTCTGGAGGGCCCAGTTCAGTGTGCCTCAACTCCCACAGCACAGGCTCTTATCCCCTTGGTCCTCCTGGTGTTCTCTCCAGGCGTTAAGCAATGCTGCATACTGCTGCCCTTTATGCGAGGAGAGAAGAGAGGGAAGGGATGAGTGCTCTGCTTCCACACAGCAGATGTTGGGGGAATGGGGGACCAGAGTAACAGCGAGGCAAAGATACAGAATCTAATGATTGATTGAGTCTCTGAGAGCAGAGAGCTGCTGCTATGCTGGTGCTGAATTTCCCTTGTGATTGCTGGGTATTCTAAGAGTTCGTCTGACGGAGTTAGGTAGCTAAATAAACCTCTGCTTTGGTTTAATGAAAGTCTCAAGCATCAGGACCATGTGCATTGTGTTAAAGTACACAAATATTGTGAACTTTGAAATGCCTTGCATACATTTGATATTGCATTCATTTGAGATTAACATTCTCTGTAGGTTCATCATTTAAACTACAGCCTGTTTGAATCCATTAGGAAGGAACTATGCACGCGCATCCTTTAGTCAGTTCAAAGCTGTGCTTATACATGGTTTTGTTGATTAAAAATCTAAAGTATTGTGGAGCTATTTGCCATATCTCCTTTCCACCAGTCATCCCTAAATGAATAGAGGCACTTAACCCTCAATTTTCATAATGAATAAGTCTACCTGCCACACAAGTCGTTACACCTATCAGTGACACAAACAAGAGGTAAGAAGAAAGTTCATTCATAACAAATACTATTGACATTTTACAAATAGTTGTTAAGACTGCAAAATAGCAACTTAAACAACTGTTTTATAATTTTTAAAATTAAATGAGTCTGTCTTTTCACCTTAGTTGTCCATCTCCACCTTATCATATCACTCTCAGACCAAAATAATTTGTACCACTGAGCTGATGTACTGTATGATTGAGGTGAGAAATGGCAAATGCATGTTTTGGGGGAAACATCCCCAAACAAACGCCATGGGCCAGTACACACAAACAAATTAGTCTACTCCTCCTGTTAAGGAACAACAAATTCATGACAAGCCAAGTAAATATATAAGCCATAATTGTTGTGTTCTAGCAGTGACATGCATGACCATTGGGGAAACTATACATGCAGCACTTCTGAACAACACAATTCCTAGTGGAACAGCAAAAAAACATGGATAGGAGGAAAAAGAAGACATTGTTAAATGCATCAACAATGTAGAAACCGAGCAATAGGGCAGGCCACTAACTGTGAATCCTCACTGACTTAACAGGAAGTGACTTTTTGTACCAATGAGCAAAGCAGCCCGACATCATTGTTAATTTAATGGCCTCCCTTTTTCTTTATTCATATTTCCAGTTTCCCGACCTATTAGTTTCTGAGCTGGGGCCAGGCTTTGTTTTATGGTGCGAGTCTGGGTTGCCATGATTTAAACTATTGGATATTATTCCTGCACAATTGTTCATTGGACTGGCTTTGTGTCGCAAAGGGAAATTCATTAGCATACACAAACTCCCTGTGGCATTTGGCAGGGCGACCAAAGAGTTACCCTGCAGGGTTGCATTGGGAATGTAAACCCTGGTAATCAGGGAACTTCTCATGCTGCATTTACACCTGTGTTCAATACCAGAGGAGCAATCCTATGAGGATGAGGACTTACTCTAAACCAGTGGTTTTCAAACTGTGGGGCGTTGTGGCAGGGGGGGGGCGCAGATGAATATGTGAAAAAAATAATAATAATTAGTTTGTGTTTTTGATATTAACATCATATTAAGCAAATGTAAGTTATCTTACAAAAAAGGAATACAATGTTTTGGTCTAGATAGTTAATAGCCTAATAATTAAATCAGATCATCTTGGAGATAATCCGAGGTTAACTGATCACGTCACATTCACGTCCATGCACAGTGTGTATTGAGTTTATTTTAAAACATTTGGAAATGGGGCTGCCCTCAGTTTCCCATGCACTGTGTATAGTCTATAGCCTATTTCAGCCTCGTCTGTGGAAATAAAGATAGCTGGACAAGAGTTCTTCTGCTTCGTTCCTCTCACTGCATTTAAATGCATTCACTATATTACAGAGAAATATGTCTCGTTAAAGAAAAAGAGCTCCAAGCCCAACCCAGAGGACCCTGCATAATATTTTGTTTTAAATAAATATTTGTATGGAAAATCCATGTGTCTTTCATCAATAGCTTCTAATTCATCCGACACAGTGTCTCCAAAATATTTGTTCACACAAAATTCCTCAGATTTAGCCTCTATTTTCCTCTGAAAGTGCACCAGATTCATGCATTTCACTTCAAAAAGGTAAAAAAAAAAAATCAATAATTTGTGCATCTTTCTCACTCCGCTGCACACTCAGTCACTACTATCCATGCTTAAAGAAAGCAGGATTAAACCACTGGATAAAGATGTTCAAATGTATTTTGAAAAAGCTAAACAAAAACATACTTCGATAAAGATGTTAAAATGTTTAAAGAAATGTGTGTCAAAAATATGTTTAAAATGTGTAAAATAATGAAATGATCTTTCAAAACACACAGGGATTTTGAAATTTTTTTGGGGGGGGAGGGGGGGGGGGCTCAGCTGAAATTTGTTCTCTGAGGGGGGGCTCACTCTCTCACACTTTGAAAACCCCTGCTCTAAACTGATCTGTGGGGAATTATTGTAGGTGTAAGTATGGTGCTGGCGAGCACTTATAACAAGCTATACTAAATATTAGGGCTGTCAAGCGATTAAAAAAATTAATCTGATTAATTACAGGCTCTGTGATTAATTAATCTAAATTAATCGCATACTTATATGACACTTTTATGCCTGTTTATAAACAACTGTATAGGCTACCGTTCGTCTCTCTCTCTCTCCCTCTCTCTCGTAACTTCTGTCTCTTCCTCTCAGCCAGGTTACTACATTAAATAAATTTAGGAACTACTAGCGCCGGAAAAAACACAAAAAAACAAGCAGGCTAAATGACTGTCCATCTCCCACAACAGACAGCGCTGCACTGCCACAGGTGCGATGCGCATAGCCTATGCCGACTCATTCACCGTTCTTCTGATAGCCAAAAATATTGACACACACATACACACACACACACACAAAGGAGGAAAAAAGACAGGCATATGCTTGGAAGAGTGAGAGGGGGCGGGTGTCCGTTTGAAGGAGACAATTGCAGCTAGCAAACAAAAGTGAGACACAGAGGAAGATTGAGAGATACTGTTTTGAACCTATTGTTAATTAGGCACCCACTAAATCAATGATGCACAGACACTGCGGAGAATAACACAAGACGTATTCCTACCTTCATGCTTATTTGCCCGGAGCTTCCCATAAAACGTCCCTCTCTATGCTTCTTTCTTTACTCTTTAATCCCGTGCGGGCCGTGTCAGATGCAGCTCCGCTATCGCCTCACCTCTTTTGAACCGGGTCAAAGGGCAATATAGAAGTGCGATTAATCTGCGTTAATTTTTTTAATCGCGTTAATTTTTCTGTGATTAATTAATCGAAATTAACGCGTTAATTTGACAGCCCTACTAAATATATAAAATTCACTGCACAATACCGTCAGTAAACCAGCATGTCATTTCATTGTTTCAGTTTCTCCTAGAAAGATGGCTTGAACGTCAGGCAAAAACTGAAAGATTTAGTAAACAGAAGTTTTTTTTTTACAAATAACCAGTCATAAATAAAATGACCAATGAAACCAGTTTTTCTGATTACAAAATGTATGTACTTTGATGTATGTACTATGTACTACCCAATTTCCCTGGTCTCTGTGGCAGGACCATACACTGAATTGATGGGTCTCCATATCTCAAAGTTGCCCCTTGCGGTCCAACGAAAGATTATTTTTTAATACCTTGCGTCCCTCAAGCTGTGAAATATAGCAACTGTACACATTTAATAGAGCATCCATCATAAAAAAGGGCACAGGTTTGAAATGTGTGGGTTGAAACAAACTAGAAAAAAAATCCTCCAACAAATATTTCAGGTGACCAAAAGTGACAAAACCTATGAAAAAAAGGGTTGCATCAAAAAAAGAGTGGCAGCATTAATGTGCACTTGACTTTAAAATGTCCGCAAATGAGATCTCTTTCTCATTTTAAACCTTATTTTCTCCTTTTCCTTCCAATTAGGTGGTCTGTGCATTTCGCAGTCTGTGAAAATACCACGTGAACCGAGAGCTGGAGAGTTTGACAAGATCATTCGCAGGCTGAGTGAGAACCCTAATGCCCGAGTAGTCATTATCTTTGCCAATGAGGATGACATCAGGTGAGTGCAGTGGAATCGTAATTGCTGTCCGTTCATACGATGTTTAACCTGATACAACATTTAACTGCAATTTTGTATGAATACTCATATGAAAGTACAATGAGTTTGGGTTTAATTTAAGTGAAACTGTTTTAGCTTTTTTTTTCTTAATCTGCTGACATCCGAACTGATAAATGTTGTTGCAGCTTGCTTTCTTAAGCTTTCTGATGATTTTGTCACAGTTATGCATATTGCAGGGATATGGGTGAAGTAGCTTTAAAAACTAAGATGCCAAAATATGGTGTAATGTAATGCAACACAATGGAACACCCCTGAAATTACCTAGATGTGGGAATTAGTCGAGGTACTCACTCTTCACTTTGGATTTTTACTCTATCAAAAAAAGAGAAATATTGTACATTTTACTCTAACTTAAAACATGACATATCCTACAAATTATGATTTAACATAATGCATTACCTTACTTTTTGCTGAGCATACATATTTACTTAAGGAAATGTTTATAATAAAAAGGCAAATATCAGTTCCTCTGTTTTCCTTGTGGGGGGACAAATGTATCAATTACAAAATAATTACCTCTTGTTAAGACGTATAGTCTGTATTAAAGATGTATTAATTAGTTGTAGATAGACCATCTCACACAAACGCACACACACACACACACACACACACACACACACACACGCACATGCACACACACAGAGAGAACTGTAGTGGCTTTGTATGGGAAAATGTCTCCCAGCTAACGTATAAAGGCCATTGTTTGCCTTGTCGAAGTGGGCAGTGATTTTGGGCAGCCTCTTGATGAGGACCAAGACACAAGTCCCAGTGCTCATTGACTTAATCCGGTCCTGATAACGGGTAATAGCGTGGATATATAGTAATTGCAGAAAGCCAGGGGGATTTTAGAACTGCATGCCCGCTCTATCCTTGAACTTAGTGAGTGTGATCTGGCAGCAGCCTAATAAGTCCAACATTGTCTACATAGGGAGTATAAGAAACCTGAGCTGTTTTCTTGGATCCCAACAATGTAATGCTTTACCAATTATAGAAACAAATTTCATCGCCTCAGCATAATAAGGAATAGGAAAAAAAGTTCAGCGTGTCCTCTATGGTTTCACAACAGTCAGTGATATTTTTTACAAACCCTTAAAAATTAAATATATTATTTAAGAAAATCTAATCAAATCATCTTGTATTGGGCTTGTACCGTATTTTCCGCACTATAAGCTGCACTGGACTATAAGCCGCAGGTGTTATAATGTTTAATTACCATATGTAAGAGTTTGTGCGCAGAGGGGATTGTCGGGAAAGAGATGGCTGCTTGAGGAAGCTCCCATTTATTAACATTTCAACAAACAAGTTGCATATTTGCATAACGTATTCAAGTGTTACCATTTAGTGCAATAGTAGCTAGTAGCTACAGAACATATAGCCTACTGTGCTGTGTAATAACAGGGTCGAAAAATGGGGAAAAAGTTGCGGCTTATAGTCCGAAAATTACGGTATTTGATTCGCCCATCTGATTATTTTATAGCAACGCATACCGTATTAGATGCATCTCTTTGGACCTGTCCATGTCCATGTCTCACTTTGCAAATTAAACAATTAAGTTTAAGCTTTTTAAATTTCAGGTAAAACTAGAATTGGATTGGGAATTAATTGGAATGTAACAGTTATAATTTCCCTCTTGAAGAAACATGTTCCATGACCCTCATGAAGAAAAAAGCTTCATGACCCAGATACAAAATCTGCCCTTTTCACTGTGTTATTTTCATATCAGACTTGTCAGCCTGTCTAGTCATGTCTGTGTTCTGAAATCTCCTGATGGTGAGAAAATCTATTTCTCTCATTTTCCCTACACAAAGCACATGATTGCATCTTAAGACATGCTCATTTCACTTACTTTCTCAAGACCAGACAGAGGAAAAGAAAAAAATCATTACCAATCAAAAAAGAATTCTCTGGGTCATACAAGTGAGGTAAAGAGAGACTCACAGCTAACCCACTCCACACACATTTGACAGAAAACCTATGTCTTCCACAAGGTTAAACCATTCTTGTTCATGCAACAACAAAGACTTGTTTGAGATACGCTTAATATTTATTATTAGTTCCAGCGTCTTCGGGGTCACTTGAGGAACACTAATGCTTCACATGCCATTTGGCGGTGTTTAAATTTTATATTGCTGTGCTCAAGCTTTCTTGATGCAAAGTCTGCTGCTGCTGCAGAGCTTGATGGCAGTTTTTACAGCTCCCCAAACTTACTTCCTTTGGCAACAAGCCTGGACAAATGTGGCAAGGGTGTCATTCTGCCACAGTCAAGAAGAACTCTGCTGCACTGGGAATGTAAAGTGTGTATATGGTGGCTTTTTCAATTCCACTAATGTGCCACAGTGTAACTTTGTCCAGACTCAGAATATAATATTCTAGTTGTGGAATTACCCGTGTGGCAGCTACACTTCCCCTTTAGGGCGCATTTAAAGTGAAACCTTCTTTCATAGGAAACATATTACTGTGTGTGCATGAACTATATCAGAACACTGACAACACAACACTATATAGTACAATTATACGATGCTTTCCTTTGTCCCAAAGGCGGCTCCTTCAAGCAGCTAAGAAGGCGAATCAAACAGGCCATTTCATATGGGTGGGTTCTGACAGCTGGGGCTCCAAAATCTCCCCAATACTGAACCAGGAGGAAATGGCAGAAGGGGCTGTCACCATCCTACCCATACGACAGCCCATCAAAGGTATTCCTAACACAATTCATAACTACACTATAACAATGCTTATTGTATATTTGCCTCCGCTAATCATACCTCCTTTCTACATTTAACATACATTATTTTAAATTGGAGTGCTTCAGGAGGCCATTAATGTGTATTACCATCTACTGTTTTCAACCACTTAAAGCCACACTTGACAAACTGTGGTGTTGTTGTTGTTACTTAACATTCTTTCTTTCTTACCTCCCCCTGCATGGTGATAATAAAAGGTTTTGAACGGACCTAAACCTGAGATACAATGAGCAATTTCTAATAATAAAGTAAAGAACATGATTTTCATTTTCATTTTTAACACCATCTAATTTCTCTTAGGGTTTGACCGCTACTTCATCAGCCGAACGCTAGAGAACAACAGAAGGAATATTTGGTTTGCAGAATTCTGGGAGAATAACTTCCAATGCAAGCTTAGTCGGCACGCGGTGAAGAAAGGATCTGGCATAAAAAAATGCACAAGTGAGTCTACACTTAATAGCAGACAAGGCACTTGGTCAATGGAAAGCACTCAATCAATGACCAAGAATATTGATTGGGTTTTGTGTGAATTCATTATGTGAGTTATTGTGATTGAGTGTGAATGTATGTGTACTTGTTATGCATAGGTAAATGTATTTGTCATCAGGGAGAAGAAAATCACACCCTGTAATTTAAGTTCAATTTAATGGCTCTCGAAAAGTGTATGGGAATCCCTAATTTCATCCCAGAGGAATCAACATTCCAATTACTTGTTTGGCAAGTTTAATTTGCAGTGGACAACAATAGCGATCACAAAACTGTGCCACAGCATGCATTGAAAGTGTAATCAATAGTAAACCCAATCGGAAACACGCTTTCAGGTCATTCAAATCATGAACAACACTAAAACTCAAGTTATCTAGACAGACTGAAATGTTTCCTGGTAAAACCTTCCTTATACATCCATCGGTATGTTAGAGTATCATCCACCACAAACACGTACATTGGAGAAGCTGTCTGATCTCTGCTATTGGGGTTGCACCTGTCCTTCGCTGGTCCACCTTTGTTAATTATTACTGCTTGGGTAGAATCCAGACCACATAAACCATGTTACAGAGATCTATATTATTTACTTGTAAACATTCGCCGAATACAAATGACAAAAGTGATAGAATTTGGTTCCCCTGCTGAACCAAACACCTTGGCGGAACACATAATCTGCTATCCAGGCTTAGTGAGTGTACCTAATAATCGTATCATACCAATTTATTTGATTAGAAAATGATACAAAATTATATATTAATCATTAATCTTTCTTTGTATGTTTTCTTAAAATGTTCACATATATGGTGGTGTGTTTTCCCCTCAAGTTGTTTTGAATGGTTATTTGTGATAGTACTGTTGGCGAAATGCTTATACAAAAGAGAGAGACAACACAGGCTGTAAAGATATATAGAACAAAGTTGTATAGCTAATGATGGCCAAAACTACAAATCTGAATATTTGAAACGCAAATATTCTGGTTGTGTTGTCAAGCAATAACTTCAGCTATACCTGCAACTACGTATTTAGTGGATTTTCAGAATAATGTTGGAGTGAAAAACACTGTCCATCCCTTATTGTCGAACCATAATGGGGATTAATATTTAATATGGATGTACTTAATGCACACTGACGTTACAATCAGGAAAAAATCTCATAGCAGATGACCTGAATATGTCATAAGAGAATGACTTACTGTACAACCTACAACCTTAACGTATCTGACATTTTGAGTACAGAACAGCACAGTTGGAAACGACAAATTGCCATTCAAGCCTCCTGGAGACATTGTGCCTCTCAAATTTAAATGTTGATGCAGTGCAGAAGGTTTTGTATTTTATTTATTAGAATAATCGATTGTGTCTTTCTTATCCAGTTTATATAGGACACTGCAAGCTAAATATGTCACTCTATAACATAGGAGACATGCTAAATTGCTAGAATTGATGAACAGGCACATCTTAACAATTAAGCATTGATTTAATTGTCGCTTCTCTAAACAAGAAAGAAAGATGCTTCCAATGATACACACTTGCAGTTTCAGGAGAAGTGTTCTTACATGATTGCTGTATTTATCAGTTGTCATGATGGCTGCTGCTTGACTAAATTGCTTCAAGCTCCATTCTTCTTCTGAGTAGCCTCCAGAGAACAGGACATTTATACAAACAAGAGGTACAATCATTTCAATCACAGCCTTGTGCAAGTTATATCACTATCCTCCACACGTTTCCTTTAGTAAGCAAAAGCATCTCCTATCCCAACTTCTGGTGCTTCTGGTGCTCGACCTAATGGAATATACCATGTTTAATGCATAAAATCCGAAGTTACTAGCAAATTGTGGGAAAACTTTTGACCTCAAAATATTTTTTGTGTGATTATATTCAATTAATGTAGCCCATACATGTTCAACATGTTTTATTAATAACACACATAATAAGTAGGGAAGAATAAATTCTGCATATGAGAACAACGTTGGAAGACTGTGATCAACCACCAGGGACTGCAGTGGTTGGTAAAAGCTTTCAATGACACAATACAAATCCCCACAACTGATTTATGTCCCATAACAACAGGAAAGTGACAGGTCATTTTTGAGGATGGAGAAATTAGTGCATCTGAATCAGACTGCACGGAATACATCACAGAATGCAGATGTATAATTTACATCCCATTGCTGCAATTGTTTCCAATGTTCTTATAACTGCCCTAGAGGCCAAGATTTACCATATATATCTACATCAGTGGTTACTCCAAGAGTACAGCAGAATACTACTACACAGGCTACCTACCAACTATCTCCATAGTTGTGTTAAAATAAGCACATTTTCTAGTTTATTAGGGTAATTTGAAAATGTATTTAGATGTGATTTGGAAATTATCATTTGTAGAGTAGAATGAAAATGTTGGTTTATAATATAAACTACTGACAACATTTCTATTTGGAAATTATCATTTGTAGCTTTATACAGCTCTGGAAAAAAATTAAGAGACCAGTCTAAATGTTCAGTGTCTCTTGTTGTAAGACATTCTCTGAATATGAATTAGGTCACTTTTACCAAAACTTAATCCTTTCATGTTTTACATTTTTGAAACTGTCCTATCAATCTAATATAAGGGGCCTTCCATTCTTTTAATAACTGATAAATATCATCATATCATAAAAAAACACTTTGTTACACAAACAAATTACACATGGGAGATTTATAGAAATTATGAAGAGAAGTTTTCATTCTAATGGTAGAATTAAAATAATTGATTGCTATATGTAAACTGATGACGCCCAAGTTTGCTCTGTTTGATCTGCTCAGAGCATTCCCTGGATCCATACACTGAATAATGCTACTACCCCACACAGCAAAACATGATCCTGTTCTGCAGACCAAATTGAACAAGAATTGAATGATACAACTGAGAACTTGTGAAGAGATACTGGTTCAACAAGTAATGGTAGAAGGACAACACATAATATCATGGCATGATATTCTCCTTTCTCATCACAGTAGCATTGGTCATTATTGAGCAAAGCTGAAACATCAATCATAGTACTCTGGGATGGACAGACACACTGTAGTCGTTATAAAGCTATATTGAAAGTTCTACTTCAGAAAAAACATGACAGGAAAGTGTTCACTGTTCAGTGCTTTACTCAATTGTCTGATATAGTATTCATAAAGTAGAATAAAGTGGAGAGCAATTTGCCATCAGTCCAATCATTTCACTCAGCATTACCTGTCATTTGAGTTTTCTGTCTTACTGGGCAAAGATTACAGCCAATGTATTGTGGTGCTTCTTGTTGACATCATGAAGCATGTGTTGAGGTTCAGAGTTTCAGAGAAGTACACTTGCTTGAATCACTCTCTTGTCTTACATCCTTGGATACATGAGTCAGTAAGTATGCCAAGCCCAGGCGCATGCCTGCATGCCTGATCAATTGTCTGATGTCCTTGCTCACTGAAATCATCAAGGACACCGAGTCCAAACAAGCAATATTCAACATTGCTTTGATTCCCTTGAAATGAAACACAAATATCTAGGTTCAAATATAAGTCATACCACATCAAAACAAAGTTTTCTTCACTGTGAAAAATGTTGGATTGACCTGCAGTGAAATGAGACCAATGAGTTAGTCAATTGGTATCCTTGATTTCTTACGTAGACATTTCCTAAAAGGAATTATTGCTGAAACCAACAACAATTATTGTTGAAGCAAGAAAAACTAATCGTCTATACATACACACAATTAGTTCACATCACCAACCTTGTCTTTAGAAGCCTTGAAGACAAGCACTGTCACACTGCTTGTCAATCAATTTGTGTCCCTTGAGTAGTGATGTCCTATTTGTTCATTAGAATAGTGCTTCTCAAATGGTGGGGCGCGCCCCCTTGGGGGGGCGCCGTGAGTTGTCAGGGGGGGGGGGGGGCGCGGGCTGCCTTGATTTCCAACTGACCAATTTTTTTTTATTTTTATTTTTTTTTCGCTAGCAAGCGCGATGTGTGCTTGTGTATGGTCATATCCGCGCGAAAGGCCGCAATTTGCAGTATATAAATGTCCACATGTGTCTCCAAGTGTCTCAGTAGGCTATTTAAAAAGAAATCAAGCAAGTAGACTAATAATAACATAAATTAATTATTGGTTATCACAGAAGGCCTATTGGCTTATACTAATAAAAAAACACCACCTTAACTATGTTTACAGTTTAAAAATGTTTTGAATGAAATGCAAACCTCAGTGAATCATTTGCTCTTGTTTCTCTGTCCTGAGATTCACACAGGCTGAGACTTGTTTAAATGTTACAAATTGAGCTAATACACTGTACTTTGAATTTTTTTGCTGCAGAAGTTATCTCAGCTAATTTTTGTTATCTAATTTGATAATAAGGTGATTGTATGCAGAATGCTCATGCCAGAAACTCATACAGTGGTTTTGTACAGATAAATAAATAAATATTAGCAGGTTCTCAATAGTATTTCAATTTAGGGGGGGCGCGAAAAAATTTCTGTCCCCTAGGGGGGCACGACAGAAAATAATTGAGAACCACTGCATTAGAATATTAAAATATGGTAGGGGTTTGTCAACCAATATTTATCAAATTTCTCTGTTAGGGCACATGAGACAATTTTAACTGTTTCTTTAGAAACATTCATGCAAAAAAATACTATGTGTCTATAGATGAACAGCCGGAGTCCCCCTCAAAACCAGGGGCTGACAGTGCTATATTATAGAATGATTTCTGATATATTTTGACAGCAGCATACTTTCAGTTTAGAGAGATATAAATGTAGATACAATGGAGCTTGTAAATTCAACATACAATTCAACTGTTTATTTCCACAACTGATTAAACCATTACAAATATTCAAGATTAATTAATTAACTATTTGGTCTTCAAAAATTATAACAATGACAATCGCAAGTTTCCAGAGCCCAAGGTGAGGGCTCTAAATTGCTTCAACCCAAAGATATTAACCATAATGTAAAATGTAAACTATTCTTACCAAAAATCAATGATAAATTAGTTACAGATTAATTAACTGTCTATCAATAAATCAATAATCATTTAATCATTACAGTGTTATAAATTATTGTTAGGTTTGTTGGACAATATGGATGGGCAATATCACATGAATCAAATTGTTATTTATTTATTTGTATATATTTATCTTTTGCACTTTTCACAAATATCTATAAGAAGACTACTAAGAAAGGTCTAAATAAATACAAAATAAGTCTATATTGTAATGAATCAACTGTATTACTGCCCCTAGAGTGATATAAAATGTCAAAATGTAATATGTCCTGCCTGGAAGGAACCATCGAGGCTCCATTTTCAAACACATTAGCTGGACATATCTAGCCTATAATTTTCAGCATCACAAAGAAAGGAATCACAATGAAGCACTTTGCCTCCTCTCACAGGAATAATGTTAACCATACTGTGTGACTCTGAGCTTTCTGGATCATTGTGTTTTTTCAGAACCAGAAGGTTTGACTTGATGAAAAACCCTGGAACACTGATAACAATATACAGTCTGGCAAGGTTTCATGTTCTTTCACATTAATGCACTGCTGGCTGTCCAGTACTGTCCTTTTCTCCATCTGTCAACCAATGAAGCCATGCTTGAGAGAAAAAAAATGCCATTAACGTACCGTATGTTTTACACATGGATTTACTAAGTTTTATGGAACAACAATGACATCTACTAAAGCTAATTTATATCATTTATTAAAGATTTATAAAACCCTCAAATTCTCATTCCTTTATCTTCTTCCTCCTCCTCTATTCCATCCCTCATCTCCACTGAAAACACTTCCTGGTAAAAAGGTGTAATGGTGATGAAGGTGGGAGAAAATAGGGAAGTGGTAAAAAAGCTTTCAGAAAACATCCAGATAGGTAACATTACTGCTATCTTCAGTCCAACTCATTGATCCCAAGCTGGAATCTAGGTGGTCACACAATTACATCAAAGGAAAAAATTAAAGATTTTACTGTTTTTCTTTATTTTTTCCATTTGAAATATAGGGTATTTCCATGCCTTCAATCTTCAAATCTGATACTATATGAAGTCATAACTTCATATGAAAAAGATAATATTTTGTTATTTGTTTCATATAACAAAATATCACAAGCACATATTGCTTAATTTGAAAAGTCTTTCGGATCAGTATATTTGGACAGTGAGGGGAAACTGGAGCATTAAAAGAAACCCAAAACCTACCAATTTTATGCAGGACCTGTTATCTGCCAGCTGAACCTCTGAGACATCTGGCCATAAATGAGCCAAATCTCCTTGTGTATATACATATATATATCAGTGATTCTTGAGAAGTGGGACAAAACAGGGTGCAATGTTGAAAAAATACAAACCCTATGTTTTGACAAATTAAATTACATGTATGTATTCCAACATATACTAAGCTACTGAGCTAAGCTTTGACACAACCTCCCAGCTTTTGTCCTTTTTATCAAAATGGGACTTTTACCTTGCCATTCCTTATCAAAATGGGCTTTTCCGCTTGCCATTCCTTTTTTTGTGTCAACACCGTCAGACACCAAAAACACAAATTAATTTTCCCTCAATTTATGCTAGACCCATGAAATGTATACTGTAATGATCACAAATATTCACCAAGACTGACAGAGGCCACAAAAATATGTGAATATAAAAATGTTTGACATCTGAAGGTGTTGACATATTTAACATTTCTTAAACAGAACAAATTGAGTTTTTCTAGTAGCCATTTGGTTTTTCTGTTGATGATAGGTGCTAGTATGAACTGCTTCAGGAAAATAAAATGATCGAAACATGTTAAATAACTTCTTCAGAAATTGTAAGTCGGTGTTGACATATCATGGTTGTGACGCAGGATTTTCATATTTGGAATGTAAAATATTCTAAAACTATAACAATTATCAGAGCCTGTCGGACTCTGCAGAGGTAGAATGTGACAAGAGGTCCTTCATAGTGACAACTGACCCTTATTTCGGCTGATTTTCTTACATTTTAATGTCCCACTACTTTGAAACCATATAAAACATGAATGTGTAGAAGAAAAACTATTTTTATTGATATGAGAGATATTATTTAGTGTTGCTTTTGATGGAAAAAACACTTTTTAATCATTAAAGTACATTTTTAATAGGTTTTATTGCATATGAAAGATTGAAACCCTCTCTGTGGACACACTGTTTTGGACGTCGTGAGAAGATAACAAGTGTCCTATATTTGACATTATAATGATACAATTAAATTTAAGGGGATAATTGTGATCCAGACATTCTATTCTTAATCCCTAATAACATCTACAATTTTTGATATATGTATTTTAAAAGATTACAGTAGTTACATATGGAAGACGGCCTTCAGTCCCGGTTCTCAAGAATCACTGATATACAAAAGAGAGAGCGATATATTTAAATAAGAGAAGCTGTGGCGGACACAAAAAGACACAGTTTGCCTATCCTACCCATTGTTCACTTTGTCTGTAGCCATTAGCCAACATTTATAGAATAACTGAAAATATTCAAGCTCTGTAAACATTCAGAGCCTTGTCACTGATGTCAAATTGCCTCGTCTAAAGGAGCAGATACTGGGTAAGCAGCTAGATAATAACAACAAGAAAAACAAAAACTTTTAATCAGTTTTAATCTAGCACTTGTTGAAATTAAGTCTCTGTGGAGATACAAAATGGCTGCCACATACATCTTACAGGGTGTGCAAGAAATACATGATTTATCTTTACTAAGTGCTGCCTGGTTTTGTTTCTATCTGATGCTGATGCATTGTTGTTCTTGTCTTGCCCGAACCTTGTGTCAGTGAGAAGGCCATTTGTTGAGTAAAAAATAATGCATTAATTGCAAGCAGTACTCGGTACACACAAATATTGCCCCCGGTCACTTTGCCCAGTTCAGTACTGTAAAATTATCAATAAATTACATGAACAATCTTCATATTAATGAGACTGATCAAAGGAGGAATATAGGGAGACAGGGCTGGTAGAAGAAGCAGTGCAGCAGAAGCAGCAGTGAGACGCTGCATGTGTGAACAAAAACAGCGAGAGGCACAGCCCTTAGAGAAGCAGGCGAACTGCTCCAGAGTTAAACGGGGGATAGATGGCCTGGGCGCTAATGAAATAAGCTATTATTCAGAAATTCTCTTTCAAGTCATTATTTAAAGGAACAGATGTAATTAGGTGCTGCTATCGAAATGAATCCATTTCCAAACATGTTTTCATGCTGAGCAGAGTTTCCATTAAATTCTTCCAAAAAAGCATTAACCTTAAAAGCACATGGAAACAGTTGACATAGATAATCTACTGAAGGTGCCAGTGTTTTGGTTTGACTTTAATATACTCTTAAGACAATGTCACATAGAAAAGTCTCAACTATATGTAACTCCAATCACTCTTTCTGACTACAGAAGCAGGTATTTGTTTGCAATTCGCTGTACTTCGCAGTCATCTGATTCCTATCTACATTGCAACCTTCATTCCTTCACTGAGAGAGAGGAAAATAAGAAACACATTAAAATAAGGAAAAGCAATGGTCAAATGGGCTTTAAATAAAATATAGTGAAAACCGTGAACATATTGAATGTCGACATGTATTCAGCCCCTCCTAATTATATCTGTATCTTTGAGTATGTGATAATACTGAGGTGTGACAATCTGAGAGGGTGTGTGCTGTTCGGCTAATTCTCACAATATTTTGTGATTTTGAGCTTTAAGGATAAAGTTATGAAAATAATATACAAATGAGTTAACCTTAGTTCAACCTTAGTTTTTGTGGAGGGTACAGATAACTTTATTTGTAAGTGGGTAACGCTAAACATACGCTTTTATGTTAGTTTATAATTAGAATATTTACAAAGGACAGTTACATCATTAATAAAAGGATTTTCTGGTCTGGACTCTGGCCAACAAGCAAATGTGCACTACAGTGCTGCTTGAAAGTATGTGAACCCCTTGAACATTTTGGAATTTTATTTATTTTAACCATTATTAATTCATTTTATCAATACCAGTATATTATGAAATAACAGATGTTTCTTTATCAATTCAACATTTTTCTTTTCCGGAAATCAATTGTTAAAACTGATAAAACAAATGATTTGCCAACTTGTGTATTGATAAAAATGAATGATTAATGGTTAAACTGAATACAATTCCAAAATGCTCAAGGGGTTTATATACTTTCAAGCACAGACTCAAATGTGTGTAAAAAGGCATTTTCAGACATAGGAAAAGCAACATTGCTGACTAACTATCTGCGGAAGTGATGGTCTTTCGTCTTTCAGACAAAGGTGTCCTTTTACATCAAAGTTCCTGATGGCTTCATTCAGACATGACATATTTATGGAAAGGGCCACAACGCTATATGGAGAACAGCTGTGAGTTAAGGAGAGTGTTTTGTGTTCTCTCACAGGCTGCATCACTGATGAATTTTTAAAACTCACTATCCCATTGAAGCCTTGATTAATGACCATCGTTGTGTGCGCTAGGGGCGCTCACCCCTTCTTGACAAAGGTGAATCCACTGATTTTGATAATGATAATGAAAATGAATACATTTTATTTTCAAGTAAAATAGAGCGCCAATTTCGCTGCCTGTTTTATGAAATCTGACAGTTCAGAAGCCATAAATTACAGGACATCAATTTGAGACTCTGCTTTTATTCCTATTAGCTCACATGCTGTATGTAAAGCCGTGTAATGGAAATTGATTTATTCATCCAAGGCACTGGAATGCAAACTAAACATGAAAGGAGAAAGTGCCGGTCAGTCAATCAACCTGTTTTAACCTGTGCTGCAGCCTTAACATTAAACTGATGCCATCGAATGTTGACGTTATGTTAGAAATGATACTGAAAGGTTACTAGGTGACCTTGAAAGATTGTCGTCCTGACTTAAATGTATAAAGAGACCTTGTCGCTTAACCAGACATGAGACCAATGTATTAAATTGATTAACATAAAGAGCTTCATGCCTGAAGGGGGGGAATTTCCAGGTTGGTTCTTGCTGTTGGCACATTCTACTTAAAGTAGTAAGAGGGTTCTGCTGTCACTGTCTCTGCTCAACCTAGCCGGCATTGGAATTGGCTAATAAAAGGATAATGCCGCTAATTGAAACCTTGCTTGGAGGTTAACACATTTCCAAAGCATTAAACAACACCAGCTATGATTAATATACACCTGTCATAGAACATTACATTAATACCAAAGAATGATTAGGCCTGTCTTGCTGTGTCTTCCACTACTCCTCTACCACTCTATCACTCTCCATGCTCTTAATTAATGGATGTGAGTTGGCACATGGCTTTGTGGGAATGAACACCAAGACATAACATAAACAAGACCTGGGTTTAGTTTAGTTAAAATGTTCAGTAGCTTAAGGTGATATCTTAATATAATTCATATCAAATTTCATATCAAATTTCTTGTAGAAATTGCAATGACTCAGCCAGTAAAACACAGAATGGAAACATACATCAGCTGCATCAGGGATCATATTTTTGGTAGTTTCTATGTATTCATCAAGTCAGTCCCATGTGGGGCAACAATTAATGAGTTATAATTTTTGGTTGTAAATATTTTCTTTTAGACCATGAGCGGATCGGGAAAGATTCATCCTACGAGCAAGAGGGGAAGGTCCAGTTTGTGATCGACGCAGTTTATTCCATGGCTCATGCTCTACATAACATGCACAAAGATATCTGTCCTGGAAAAGTTGGTATCTGCTCCAAGATGGAAACCATCAACGGCACAGTGCTGCTCAAGTACATCCGCAATGTTAACTTCACAGGTGTGTACTCAACATCTTCATGTTTGTACTGTACAAGCACAAGTTGTAAGCTTTAACCAAGTTCAATGAAATTATTTATTTTTAGTGTTTTGCAAAAAGTTGTCCTATTTTTGGGTGCCCCGGCATGATCATACAGATACTTTGTGAGTATTCTGTGGTCTCCAGTTACCAGACTACCCAAGTGTAAATTACCCCCAGCAAGCAAAGGAGGCTGATTTCCAGCAGGAGAACAATGCGCTTTACTATTGTTGATGATGCACAGGAACTTTTCTTTTTAAGATGTCCTGCCTTATCTTGTCAGCATTTAATTGCCCATGCAAAATACTTATCATACTTTTCTAACATCCAAATATCGAAACAATTATCAGCCAGCTTAAATCCACTACAGGACTTGCTATTGGAAGATGGAACTTCATTTGTTTAGATACCAACAGTATTTTGTTTTCTGCTATTCAACTTTGATTTCTGCTTTTGTACTTTAAATTCTGTTAAAGAGGATGTGCATTATAAACTATTCAGCTAAAGAAGGTAGATTTGGACATATAGAAGGAAGTTAGGTTTTAACTTAACACATGCATACAACAGTAACTCTATAACAACATATGCTATGATGCACTTTGACACTTCGAGAATAAATGATAGGCATACATGTACAAGAAAAAATATATATAAGGAGGTCATGATGACAGCAGCAATTACACAAACTGAACCTGCTTGCTTGTGAAGAAATAATACAAATGTATGCAGAACAGGGTCTAACTTAGGTCAGCATATGTGGTTAATAAAGGGAGCTAATTATAAGTCAGATGAGTGGAAGTTTAGAGTGTTCATGCAATCAAGTAAAATGCAATGCGTGCAGTTTGACACAGTCTTACACCTGCTCCACCTTCACAGATGATTATACAATGATGGACACATTTAATTGTATCACAATTACAGTGAAGGCTCTCTGGGTGAGGGGCAGTCACACTACAGCAATATATGAAAGGAATAATTTACAATAGGGAGAATGTTGGCATAGATGGTTGGTTGACTAACAGTATGACTTGGACAGGTGAGACTAGTTTTTTTCCCAACAGTCATTAGTTGGTATTATGAAATTAGTTTCTTATAACCCCTCGTCTTTATAAAACTTATTGAAGTAGTTATCTTCTTGAACATGATAAGGTTCTCAACCCTTATTATGGAAGTATTAGCGCCTAAACCTAACCAAGCCTTTACCATAGCTGCAGCGGATCAGAATATGCAAATACATTTTTTACTGGCCATATATGTAGCAACCAAAAATTTTATAACGTCAGATAACGTAATAACTGCCAATAACGTCATCCTTTTAGGTCCATGCTAGTCTAAACCCTCCAAAGGGGGATTGTTTCAACAGGGTTTAGGTTTGTCAGTATGCAAATAGAAATTATATTGCAGAAAACCTACAAACTATTAAAGGAAAAGGCATGGTTTGGCATTCCCTTCCACAGAGGTGGCTTGGTTCAGACACTTCTGTTAGAAAGTTTTAAAGATACAGACAAAGTAGAAAAGGGTAAAGCAAATATGAATAAAGTATGGATGTACGTTTAGAAAAAAAAATTAAAACACACACACTATATATATATATATATATATATATATATATATATATATATATATATATATATATAGGGGAGAACGGGGGAATCTGAGGCATCGGGTAATGTGAGCCACCCCCTGTATCTAGGCAACGGAAAACATTTGTGGTCATGTGAGATATATGTTTTCAAGCCCCTCTCATTTCCCCTTGGCCCTGAAAGAGGGGACCTCATGGTGCTGTGGTAAGCATATTTTTTTCACCAAAATAGGTATTCTGCATGTAAAAGTAAATTGTCTTGCTGTCAACTTAATCAAGTGTTGTGCCAAAGCAAATGTATTCACGTAGAAAAACTTATATCATACGTGTTGATGAACTACCAACATATGAAACCATGTGATGCTGATAACTGAAGATTAGCCTGAAATGCTAAGAGAGGTAGTTTTTTCTCAAATTGTGGTGGTGGGGGAAAGTGAGCCAAATGCTGTGGAGGAAAGTGAGCCACTGTCTCACTTTCCCCCACCATAAGGCACAAGTTAAGTTTAGTCTTAAACATATTTTAATGTAATATTACATGACATGTATTTTATTTTAATGTGATACACATTGTAGAAAAGCCATCATGCCAAGGAAATACACCAGGAAGACGACTTGGGGCAACCACACAGAAAGAGCACCTTCTCATCTTTCCCTGTAACCTTCAGGGCTGGAATGTAGAGTAGGCCTAGTTGTAGAGTATGACAGGCTGATGTTATAATCCAGTTGGGTCTTCTCCTGTGTTCTGAGTCCCAGGCTGTTCTCGCTGGTTCTGATTTTCCTATGCTTTGACCCCCAGACACTAGCTGGCTCTAAGGGTCCTGTGTTCTGACCCCCAGACTGTGTTCTAATCTAACTGGTTCTATCTTTCAATTGTATCTTGTTAAAACCTTTTGAATTATAATATGTTGTATTTGATTTTGTATTTTGTTCAGAGTTACTTTCAAGTGTTTAGAAAATTTGCTTTGCTTAATTGACCAAACCCCATCATTCTTTTACTAGTCCGACATTAGTTCTGGAATGTGTGGCTAGCTGTCAGGATTCTTACTGTTACAATATGTGTTGTTATGGTAGTTTCAGAGTGGAAAAAGTAAGTGGATCAGTTTACCCCACAGCTGGGGTAAAGTGAGCCACATGACAACTTTTTTTTAAAACAATCATATTTTCACTGCCCTTTGTCTTGAAAAAAATCTGCTAATGCCCATTTCTAGCAAACATCCTGAATTTATGGGAAATGTGTAAATTTGAGTGATAAATCATTTTAGCTCGCTTAGAGGGGAGCAAATGTAAAAAGTGGCTCAGATTACCCCGTTCTCCCCTATATACACTCAACAAAAATATAAACGCAACACTTTTGTTTTTGCTCCCATTTTTCATGAGATGGACTTAAAGATCTAAAATTCATTCCAGATACACAATTGTACCATTTCTCTCAAACATTGTTCACAAATCTGTCTAAATGTGTGATAGTGAGCACTTCTGCTTTGCTGAGATAATCCATCCCACCTCACAGGTGTGCCACATCACGATGCTGATCTGACATCATGATTAGTGCACAGGTGTGCCTTAGACTGTCCACAATAAAAGGCCATCCTGAAATGTGAAATATTTCTATATATATATATATATATATATATATATATATATATATATATATATACAGTGTCGTGCGAAAGTTTGTGAACCCCTTTAGCCTTTTGGAATTTTATTTATTTTAACCATTATTAACAATTTTTTTTCAATACCAGTATTTTTTATATGAAATAACAGATGTTTGTTTATCAATTCAACATTTTTCTTTTCCAGAAATCAATTGTTAAAACAGATAAAACAAATTATTTGACAAATGTTGTATGTGCAAAAGTTTGTGAACCCTAAGCTGCATTGCTTAAATCGAGCAAGGTAAACACTATCAGGTGGGCCAAACTGATTGATGAAATAGAACAATGTAGTGAGAGATCTTTAGGGAAGAAATTGGGCGCCACTAGATAAAACAAAGATAAAACCAGGTCAGTTTAGGCTCACCAAACTGAACCCATACAGGTCAGACATGCTCAAAGGGGGAACAATCTCAGAGGATCTCAGGAATAGAGTTTTGATGTTGCACATTTGTCTGGGGACAGCTATACATTCGTATAAAAAAGTTTGAGCTCCATCGGCCCACCGTGAGGCAAATCATCTACAAATGGAGAGCTTTAAGAGTGACTTAACATCTGCCTAGAAGTGGACTTCCTTCAAAAATATCCTCAAGCACCACAAGAAAAGGGATTTTTCAGGTAAAAGCCAACCCAAACATTACATCTGGAGATTTGCAGACCATTTGCCATCACCATTCTTCACTTGGGAGAAGGTTCTGTTGGTGGTAGGCAGAGTTGCGTTTTTGCCCAAACATGGCGGTTTTGGTTATGACCAAACAGATCAATTTTGGACTTATCTGTCCACAGAATAAGACTTCAGGTATCTCCAGGTGCTCTCTGGCAAAGCTGTGACAAGCAGTTTTGTTCTTTTTTGAGAGCAGAGGCTTCTTCAGCAACCCTCCCTTGAAAGCCATGTTGACTGAGTTTTCTTCTTATTGTGGAACCATGCACATCTGTCCCAGATGTTGCAAGAGAGGTCTGCAAATCACTAGATGTAATGTGTGGGTTGGCTTTTAACTAAAAAAATACTTTTCTTGTGGTGCTTGAAGATATTTTTGAAGGAAGTCCACTTCTAGGCAGATGTTCAGTCACTCTTAAAGCTCTCCATTTGTAGATGATTTGCCTCACGGTGGACCGATGGAGCTCAAACTTTTTTTGAATTAATTTATAGCTGTCCCCAGACAAATGTGCAGCATCACAACTCTATTCCTGAGATCTTCTGAGATTTTTTACCCTTTTAGCATGTCTGACCTGTATGGGTTCAGTTTGGTGGGCCTAAACTGACCTGGTTTTATCCGTGTTTTATCTAGTGGCGCCCAATTTCTTCCATAAAGATCTCTCATTACATTGGTCTATTTCATCAATCAATTTGGCCCACCTGATTGTGTTTACCTTGCTCGATTTAAGCAATGCAGCTTAGGGTTCACAAACTTTTGCACATACAACATTTGTCAAATAATTTGTTTTATCTATTTTAACAATTGATTTCTGGAAAAGAAAAATGTTGAATTGATAAACAAACATCTGTTATTTCATATAAAAAATACTGGTATTGAAAAAAATGAATTAATAATGGTTAACATAAATAAAATTCCAAAAGGCCCAAGGGGTTCACAAACTTTCGCACGACACTGTATATATATATATATATATATATATATTTATATATATATATATATATATATATATATATATATATATATATATATATATATATATATATATATATATATATATATAGGGGAGAGTGGCCTAAGTTGTGCTGGTGGGCAAGCTGTGCCACCCCTTGTTTCTAGAAAACCATAGAATAAATTGGAAATGTGACCACATATTTAAGAAGAGCCATCCATTAAACTCATCCTGTAAAGAAGGGAGAAACATGGAATAAGATATAAGCACATTTAAGCTAAAAAAACTGTTTTTTGCCTTTCAAACCAGGGTGTACAGATGGGTTTTGAGTCATGATTTAAAATGGAGAGGGAATCGCATATGCCAGGTGGCAGTTGGTTCTACAAGGGCGGAGCAGCTAGTGCAAAGTACATTTCTGAGAGTTGTGCCATTGGCATGCCTGTATACGCTGGTCACCAAAAGAAAGTGATTGTCTACAGTAGCTCAAAAGAGACTGATGTCTCCATTCCACTTAACGACACCACTGACAAGAGTTCAGATGGCCAGAAAGATGATGATGGTGACTTTGTCATTGTTAGCTTTGCAGGCAAAACCACCTAGATCTGCTAGGCCTTGTTTAAGAAAATTGACCTTCAATCTTTGTAAAATATTTACTTTATTTACTTTAAATGAACCTTAAATAAGTGATTGCCTAATGGATTTGTCTTGCATTACAGTTTATGAGATATATATCAGTGGCACAATTTACCCCATGGTATTTTCTCCAATGGCACAACTTACACCACAAAAATATATGTATATATTTGAGTTGGAGACTTTACTGTCAAGGCCTCACTTTAAAGTCACTATGTATATATATTTTATATGTTATATATATATATATATATATATATATATATATATATATATATATATATATATATATAATCAACATCATTGTTGGGGGAAATAATAGGTTAACTAGACACTTGCATTTAAAGAAGTTAGTTTTAGTCCCTAATGGATATCGAAAGGAAACTGTGCAGCACACAGCAGTGTATTACTGTATGCCCCATCTTCAAAGTTAAAACATTGTTTACCTGATCCTGAGAGTACCTATTACTATGTAAGCAGGTCAGTCCTCATGTTAAAAAAAGGAAAAAAAAGGTTGTATGGAGTTCTATCCTAAAGTCACATTTGTTTAGTTTAACAGGATAGATGCATTCTCCCAACATGGGAGTTAAGCTCTAATCTGAAATACTGTTCAGCAAACTTGTGTTATATAATTACATTTAAATTGTTTATGCATTCCTTTATTTATTCTGTTATATTACTGGAATGCTTGTCAGCACTATAGCCATTGGGGCTACAATAGGGATGGCTAGAAAATCAATGCTGCACATTACCGGGATACGGCTTTGCTTTTAGGAGTCTTTCAGCAGAGAGGAATGGAGGATTTTAAAAGCTTTGAAGCCAAAACAACAGGAATATCCACATGATCCCCGTTTATTCTGGGAATTGTCTGTCGGCCTCCATGCTGACTAAAGGAAAGAGGAAACCCAAGCGCTACAGATATTGTAGTGGAAGTAGAAATGTATTGATGCCGGGTATTGAGACGGTAATCCTGATGATGCTGAACAAAACTGCTGCTGGTAATATTCAGAATAACTACAGACTCAATGGTAGTTATTTCCAATTTTCCCCAGGGACATTTTCTTTTACAAAGTAACCTTGCAAGACATAAACCAGATAGTAAACTGTGTTAAACTTTTAAGATTGGCTGTTACACTAGGTTCAAACAGTAATTTATTTTGTCATTTGTGTTCATAAGGTTATACAGTCATATGAAAAAGTTTGGGACCCCCTTCTAATTTTGGGGATTTTTGTTCATCATTAGCTGGGATTTCAAAGAAGCAAATTCCTTTTCATATATGACATACCTTAGGGAAATTGGAATAATAGAAAATATGCAATAGGCATCATAACAAAATTTGACTGGTGCATACATTTGGGCACCCCAAAAGAAAAATTACATCAGTACTTAGTTGAGCCTCCTTTTGCAAAAATAACAGCCTCTTCGGTAGCCTGTGATGAATGTCTGGATCCTGGATGTAGGTATGTTGAACATTCTTACATACTAAAGCGATCCAGTTCAGTTAAATGTGATGGCTGCCGAGCATGGAACGCCCGCTTCACATCATCCCTTAGATTTTCGATGATATTCAAGTCATTGTACTGCAACGGCCATATCAGAACATTGTACTTTTCCCTCTACAGGAATTTTGTTGAAACTGGGTTGAATTCATCCGACTATCGACTTTAACCAGGGCCCCAGTCCCTTAAGTGGCCACAGCATGACCAAATTTGACAGTAGGTAGCAGGTGTTTTTCTTGGAATGCAGTTTTCTTCTTTCGCCATGCAAAGCGCTTTATAAAGACCAAATAACTCAATTTTTGTCTCATCAGTCCAAAGCATTTTCTTCCAATATGAAGCTGGCTTGTCTAAATGAGCTTTTGCATACTCCATGCAACTGTATCTGTGGCGTGGGCGCAGAAAGGGCTTCCTTCTCATCACCCGGCCATACAGATGTTTTGGTGCAAATTGCGCTGAATTGTTGAACCATGTACAGATACACAATCTGCAGCCAGATGTTCTTGTAGGTCTTTGGAGGTGATCTGTGGGTTGTGTGCGACCATTCTCACAATCCTCCACCTATGCCGCTCCTGTTTTTTTCTTGGTCTGCCATGCCTGGGTTTAACTGTCCATTGTGCCTGTGTCCTTCTATTTCCTGACAACGTTCCCTACAGTCGAAATTGACAATTGAAACCTTTGGGAAAGCTTCTTGTAGCCTTCCCCTAAACCATGACAATGAATAATCTTTGTTTTTCAGATATTTTGGGAGCTGCTTTGATGATCCCATTCTGTCTCAATTCAGCAGAGAGCCAAAGAGAAGTGCAACTTGCATTTAGGCACCTAAAATACCTTTTCTCATGATTAAACAGACATTTCTATGAGGTTCAAGGCTTAACAACATAATCCAACCAATTTTGTGTTTAAAGTCATCAGTTTTACATTAGAATCAACAAAACCACAAGGGTTCCCATATTTTTGCACAGCCAGTTGTTCACATTTTATTTTATTTCATTCAACCAAATACTGCTTTTCAAAAAATATTTGTTTGGAAAACATCCCAGTCGTTAGCTGTTCCTGGTAAATTAAAGACATACCACTTTTATCTTTTTTTTTGTGAAAGCAGAGTCAATTATAATGCCGGCTGAGAGGGGTTCCCAAACTTTTTCATATGACTGTATATATATATACGTGTGTGTGTGTGTGTGTGTGTGTGTGTGTGTGTGTGTGTGTGTGTGTTTTAACATGTTAACAAGGTCATGCAGTTGATGTTTGTTTGCACAAATAAGAGCCACTTTGGTGCATGAATGACAGACCAATGCAAACTATACACCAACCTTTGAAAGGATCTTAAATGTAAGCATGTAAAGTATACTTCTTAATACTGGATCTTGTCTGTCAAGGGAACAAGGAATAATAAGCATTACAGCTAATGCGAGGTTACGGTACAGTTCGATATACTAAACTATACCTGAGGTCAGTGTCATAAAAGTGGGAACGCTGAAATAATAATCAACCCCACCATTGACCCATAACTCTGCCCCCAACTGACAGCTAATAACCACGTAAGTCTCAGCCTCCATTTACAGTAGAAATAATTGACAGTCACTGACGGCTCTGAATCCTGACATTTTTTAATTACTGTTTTGTATCTATGAAGAAAGCTTTAAAAAAATATGGTCACAACTGCAATGAGACATACCATGTTCATTGATTCTCATCAGATTGAAAATAGCATATCGTATTAGTAATAATGCAGTGTCTACACACTGTCAACACAAGTTTCCCATGTCATGTCCACAAAGCACAGTTGTGTTAATTTAGCTCTCAACGCATTATCATATCATAAAGTTATACACATTTTTTCACCCAGTTCCACATTTAAATTTGTAGACAATTTTACTGTGGCCATTTCACCTTCACTGCATTTGCGCAGAGCTGCAGCTTATGGCAGATTTTTCTTCCCAGATTGCATAGCTTTCGTTTCTTAGAGCTATCTTGTGCAGTTAGTATATTTTAGCTGGCAGTGCATGCAACTTGGAAAGTCTTTTGCAAGTTAAGAGGTTAGAGTAATTGATTATAGCATCAAATTAGTAGAAATATACATCCCACTCAATTCCCTGTATTGCTGAGATGAGCAAGAAAATAATTACACTTTTAAATTTAAATAAATAAATAATTGCACATGACTGCATGCTGTTGTCTTACACATGTCCTCTAGATCAGCGGTTTTCAAACTTTGGGGCGCGCCACCCCGGGGGGGCGCGGAGTTATGGCAGGGGGGGCGCGGATGAATATGTGAAAAAAAAAATTGAGTTTGTGTTTTTGATATTAACATCATATTATGCAGATGTAAGTTATCATACAAAAAAAGGAATATAATGTTTTGGTCTAGATAGTTAATAGCCTAATAATTGAATCAGATCATCTGGGAGGTAATCCGAGGTTAACTGATCATGTCACGTTCAAGTCCATGGCATGCACAGTGTGTATTGAGTTTATTTAAAAACATTTGGAAATGGGGCTGCCTTCACTGTGTATAGTCTATAGCCTATTTCAGCCACATCTGTGGAAATAAAGATAGCTGGACAAGAGTTCTTCAGCTTCGTTCCTCTCACTGCATTTAAATGCATTCACTATATTACAGAGAAATAGGTCTCGTTAAAGAAAACAAGCTCCAAGCCCAACCCAGAGGACCCTGCATAATATTTTATTTAAAATGAATATTTTTATGGAAAATTCATGTGTGTTTCTTCAATAGCTTCTAATTCATCCGACCCAGTGTCTCCAAATTATTTGTTCACACAAAATTCCTCAGATTTAGCTTCTTAATTTTCCTCTCAAAGTGCACCAGATTCATGCATTTCACTTTAGAAAGGTAAAAAAAAATCTCCCGGGGGGGCATACCCCCGGACCCCCCTAGGAGGGTCTGGTGCTCTGCTGGCTTCTACTTTCACCCAGCAGGACACTAGCGAACAAACACTGTGTGTGAATGACATTTAACTGTAGTCAATAAATTTGGTCAAGTCTTTCTCTATCATTCTCACTCCACTGCACACTCAGTCACTACTATCCATGCTTAAAGGAAGCAGGATTAAACCACTGGATTAAGATGTTAAAATGTATTTTTAAAAAGCAAAACAAAAACATACTTCGATAAAATGTTAAAATGTTTCAAAAATATGTTTAAAATGTGGAAAATAATGAGAAGATCTTTCAAAACACACAGCTGAAATTTGTTCTCTGAGGGGGGGGGCTCACTCTCTCACACTTTGAAAACCCCTGCTCTAGATAATCCAGCAGGATAATACTAGTGCAATTAAATCATCTTGGTTTTGATTAGACCTCTGACACACAAATCCGCCAATGACAGAAAGTAAGTGTGGTCTCATATCCTGACTCACATGTTCAAACAGCAATCAACAATCAATACAGTGACCTATTAAAAGGTAACACAACACTCAAATGAATAATTCCTTTTATTCTTATGGCAAAAGAGAGTGGAAACAATACGTCCAACATGAGCAACTCTCTCCCAAATGCAGTCTGGTATCTGGACATTAACACATCCCTTTTCTGTTGCAGAATAATATACGTTCAAATATTGACTGTAGGCAATCCAAAACACATTTCATCTGCATGTTAATTCACATTCCAACCCCCATTTCAACATGTTACAGAATTGCTGAGAATTGAGGGATTGCGTACAAGGAGAGAAAGCTTATTTCGTGGGAGCAAATAGACAGAGATGGGCACACTATTAATGTTATTTTCCTCAGAGATGCTCTCTGGTAGGCTCTCCTAACTAAATCTGTGAACCTTCATTCCTTCACAACACAATAATAATTGGTGAAGTAGGAGTGTGTGTGAGGGGTGGGGGTTGTGGGTTGGCTCATAAAATAGGCAGAAACAAGAAGCAGAAGGATGAGAAAAACCTCAAAGTGGTAATCAAAATTGGTGCTGTCATTCGTTAGCAGTCTGAGTGAGGTCCTTGTGGATAACAAGTAATGGGGCAATAAGCTGAATGAAGGAGTGTGAAATGATATGGGAACATGAACAGACATCACCCTTGGCCCTTCTCAACTACCAGGACAACATGCTGTCTGCATCTATTTTGTTCCCATCATTAAGACTATAAAAGAGTTAGCTGTAGGTCCCCTTCCAGCCTCATTTAATCCCAGAGCATTATGAGAACAGCTCCAGTTGGTACTGTATTCTCCAACATTACAGTCCAGTTTTAAGTGACAAGCTACCCTTAAACCAACAGCATTAAAACATTGTATTTTTTCCTCAGGAATTGCTGGCACCCCGGTGGTCTATAATGTGAATGGAGATGCCCCTGGTCGTTATGAAATCTACCAATATCAGATTGCAAATAACACCACAGAATACAAGAGCATTGGTAACTGGACAGATCAGCTCCACTTAGAAGTAAGCATTTTTAAATATTACTCAAAATATGTCTTAAAGGTTGTATTCTTGACTTTTCTTAAACTCTGACAGATTGTTCTTCTGGTTGTTGTGATCAATATCCATATCAGACATCATACATTTGGCTGTTCATCATTAACATGAGGGGTACCCTTCATCAAGTAAGATTAACTTCAATATGATCTCAAACGATACTTTCTTATGTTCCTCCAGCGGTGCAGAGGGAGCCTCTTAACTGGCAGCTATTATATGTGACATTTACAACAACTCTGTTGCCTAACACAGTAGAGCTTTATTTTTTCACCTTCTCATAACTTATCACTGTTATCAAAGATCATACAGAATGCACCTTGCTTATGTCGATTTTTATAGGGCAAACGTGAACGGCATAACTTTGATAATAAATCATCTTCGTCTTGGTTGGCTTTTATATGTATGAACATTCAGGCAACCAAATACTGTAGGTCAATACAGTGTATGTTGTACCGTATTTACGATCATATGAGAAGGTCTATAATGGCGTAAAAAGAACATAGTTTTTTTCCTTAACCTTATTTTGGCATTTGCCATAATTAATTATACAGTAATACACCATGTTTCCTCGTCACCATATACATATGCATGCAGCACAGCATCAGAGTTGCAAATGTTTAAATCAATATTTGCTTTATTTTAAATGCCAAACGTTGTGATGATCAATGTGTATGCATCATCTTTGTTGTCATGTATCATTTATACATAAAGCCCCCGGGCTAACAGAATATTCCTTTCCCATCTTTTTTGCACCCATTGATAAGGTATATAAAGAAAAATGTGCTGTAATGCAACAGCACTGCCACTGCCACATGATACTGCATTGCATTGAGACTACCACACACCCAAACTCTATTTACTTATCTTTGCCCCAGTAAGTGCAACATACCTTTAAGTAATTAACATCAAAGACGTTCTTGAGTTTTAACTCAATGAGTTTACACAATGACGTCTTGATAAAAACCACTGCAGCTTTCATGGGGTAAATATCCCATTCACAGTGTGTTCATTCGATCGCGCACTTCTGTGTAAACTCATCTACCAAGTGTTAATTGAATTGTGTTCTCATGCATTATGAAGCACATTGTTTAATTAATGTAACTAGTGTAACAATATTGAGTACATTTAGTCAATGTTTTTGCTGTAATGACTTGCACAGTATTTAATTTTTGTTTTTGAGTTTTAGGGATGTGAGTAAATGAGTAAAACACTAGGGCCACATCCACTAAAGGATTGCGGTGAACCGGTGCAAATGACAGAAAAAAATAGCTCCCTATCCACAGAGGACGCGCAAAAGGCGGAAATGCACACAGACTGCACTGAAACTACCCTGTGGAGCAGAGAGGGCCTGGCCAATTTGAATGTATTTAAATGAGGGAATATTCAAAATACAGTGCAAAATTGCTCCATTCCTATGCAAACAAGCCTCGCTTGAAATAGCACCTTATCCTCTAAAGGCCAGCGCTATTTGCAACAGGCCATTTTAGTGGAGCAAATACCGCGTTTTTTAAAGCTAGTACAAAATTTCCCGCAAACATGCCATACTCCCCTTCTCTATGTCTCTCTGTCTCCCTCTCTCTCTTCAACACGTGTGTGCTTTAAATGATATTGAATTGATGTTGAGTCATATTAGGGGGGAATTCACAAGGAAGTGGGTTGTGTAATTATATGGAGGAAAACAGTTATGACGGAGCTCAGGTTTATTTAATAAAGGGATGTAAAGTGTGGATGTGAATCAGATTATAGAACATTCATCACCATCAAATCCTAGACGATTGTCTTGGCCCTGCGCGTAAAGAGTAAAAACGCACAGTGCTGCCTGAAACAGTTGCGACTGCGAAGAGACCCGTTCCTGCCTGCTGCGTGTCTTCACCGTGCCCCCGACTCAATAGTGCAATTTATACCAGAGCGCATCAAGTTAGTAACGTGGTTCCGCAACCCCTTCTTTAGTAACAGTAAGCAAAGCAGCATCTACGTCTTATTCTCTTTTCTTGTAAGAGAAGTTAGTTTTTGCTTTTTTTCCGAGTGACTCCCTGTGCCACCCACCCCTCCTGGGCCCGTGACAACTGTACAGGTGTTTCCCTCTTGACGGCAGGCCTAACCTACACCGTGTTCCAAATTATTATGCAAATTGGATTGAAGTGTCATAAACTTTACATTTTTTGTTTTTCAATTAAACTCATGTATGATATTGTGTCTCAGGATGCCTTGGATCATTTAAATTGATCTCATACACCTGTGATAATTAGTTTGCCATGTGAGCCCAATCAAAGGAAAAACTATTTAAGAAGGACGTTCCACATTATTAAGAAGGCCACATGTTTCAAGCAATATGGGAAAGAAAAAGGATCTCTCTGCTGCCGAAAAGCGTCAAATAGTGCAATACCTTGGATAAGGTATGACAACATTAGATATTTCACAAAAACTTAAGCGTGATCATCGTACTGTGAAGAGATTTGTGGCTGATTCAGAGCACAGACGGGTTGGTGCAGATAAAGGCATAATGAGGAAGGTTTCTGCCAGACAAATTATCGGATTAGGAGAGCAGCTGCTAAAATGCCTTTACAGAGCAGCAGACAGGCTGGTGCCTCTGGAGTCCCGCGAACCTCAAGGTGTAGGATCCTCCAGAGGTTTGCAGTTGTGCATAAACCTATTATTCGGCCACCCCTAAACACTGATCACAAGCTGAAACAGTTGCACTGGGCTCAGAAATACATGAAGACTAATTTTCAAACAGTCTTGTTTACTGATGAGTGCCGTGCAACCCTGGATGGTCCAGATGAATGGAGTAGTGGATGGTTGGTGAATAGCCACCATGTCCCAACAAGGCTGCGACGTCAGCAAGGAGGTGGTGGAGTCATGTTTTGGGCCGGAATCATGGGGAGAGAGCTGGTTGGCACCTTCAGGGTCACTGACGGTGGGAAAAAGACCTCGGCAAAGTATGTTGAGTTTCTGACTCACCACTTTCTTCCGTGGTACAAAAAGAAGAACCGTGCCTTCCGTAGTAAAATCATCTTCATGAATGACAATGTACCATCTCATGCAGCAAAGAATACCTCTGTGTCACTGGCTGCTTTGGGCATAAAAGGAGAGAAACTCATGGTGTGGCCCCATCTTCCCCTGACCTCAACCCTATTGAGAACCTTTGGAGCATCATCAAGCAAAACATCTATGAGGTTGGGAGGCAGTTCACATCAAAACAGCAGCTATGGGAGGCTATTCTGGCATCCTGCAAAGATATTCAAGCAGAAACTCTCCAAAAACTCACAAGTTCAATGGATGCAAGAATTGTGAAGGTGCCTGTTAAGATGTTTGTGATTGAAATAGCTTTTTATTTCACTAAATATGACCTTCACATCCTACAAATTCAACAAATGACCATTTTTATTTCTTTACAACCTATAAAATGTTTTGAAACTCTGTTGTGCATAATAATTTGGAACGGTGCATTTTGAGTTTTTTATTTTTGAAAAAAATACTGTTATCATTTGGAGGTTTGTTCAATAAAATTTGAATCATACTTTAATGGTTGATGACTTGAAAATTATACTGACTGTCATTTGCATCGACTATTTAGGAAAATCTGAGAAAAATATCATTTGCATAATAATTTGGAACGCACTGTATATGCTAAACGGTGGCAAACCAACTGCCAAACTTTGTGGGCGTGTTAGCGCCGGTATATACTTAGTGCAAATTCCTGAGTGGATACTGTGCTAAAACGGAGCAGATAGCGGGTGCTATTTTGCCGCAAATCGTGGGAGCTATTAGCGCACGCAATCTATTCTTAGTGGATGTGGCCCTAAGTATGGAAAGCTGGAATAATTTCTTCAAATTTCTCCCATCTCTTGTTTCTTCCCTCTCAGATCAATGAAATGCAGTGGCCTGGTGGATCACAAGAAGTCCCCTCCTCTATTTGCAGCCAACCATGCCGTCCTGGGCAGCGCAAAAAGATAGTGAAGGGAATTCCATGTTGCTGGCACTGTGAGAATTGTGATGGTTACCAGTATCAGGCAGACACTTATACCTGCAAGATGTGTCGCTTTGATTTGAGACCTAATGAAAACCATACTGGCTGCGTTCACATTCCCATTGTCAAGCTGGAGTGGAGCTCCCCATGGGCAGTCATCCCTGTCCTCCTTGCAGTCCTGGGCATAATGGCCACTATATTTGTGGTTGTCACCTTTATACGCTACAATGATACACCCATTGTTAAGGCATCAGGTCGAGAACTGAGCTATGTTCTACTCACTGGTATCTTTCTGTGCTACGCTACAACATTCCTCATGATCTCCACTCCCGATGTTGTTATATGCTCCCTGCGAAGGATTTTCCTGGGCCTGGGTATGAGTATAAGCTATGCAGCTCTGCTTACCAAGACAAATCGGATCTATCGGATTTTCGAGCAGGGCAAGATGTCGGTCAGTCCCCCTCGATTCATCTCCCAAGCCTCACAGTTAGTCATCACATTCAGCCTAATATCACTGCAGCTCCTTGGAGTGTGCATCTGGTTTGGTGTTGACCCATCACAAGCCATCATTGACTACGAGGACCAGCGTACAGCCAATCCTACAATGGCTCGTGGTGTTCTGAAATGTGATATATCCGACCTGTCCCTCATCTGTCTGCTGGGTTATAGCATGCTGCTGATGGTCACCTGCACAGTTTACGCCATCAAGACCAGAGGGGTTCCTGAGACATTCAACGAGGCCAAGCCCATCGGCTTCACCATGTACACCACTTGCATTGTTTGGCTCGCCTTCATCCCCATCTTCTTTGGCACCTCACAATCAGCAGAAAAGGTAAGCATTTCATTTCTAATGTGTTGGAAAAACTTACCAAGTGTTTCACATTTTTTAGATCTGTGCACAGATGCCAATGCAGTCACTACGCTTTCACCAATTGTACTGTAGTAAAAAAGAGCACAATGGCAGCAAGTGAACTAAATTAAGTTGTGCACATTGGATTTCAGTTTTCCATTTGGAGTTCTTTTCATTTCCTGTGAGGCGTGAGCCTCATTGTGAAGAAAATGGCCACCCAAATTATGTTTTGTTTTCCACAGCATCAGCCCCTTGTGTTTGTAGATGTTGCCACTATTCATCAAAAGATGATGGGCTTTGTACTCCACTGTGCAGATTACTACGCTTTTTAGTGCAGACTTGTGAGAACAATTTATTCACCTCAAGTTTGCTTACATGTTTTCTTTAATGTGTTTGTGTTTGGTTCAACGTCACTGGGTAGTATTAACAGGTACTCAATCACTGCACATTCATGCACAGTCAGATAATGCAGGTTTGTGAAGTAGCATAGAGTTGCTTTTGAGGTTTCTTGTCAGTTGAAAGTGAATCACAAATTACCTCTTACAAGTGCTAATTTTGAGGCAAATAGTGGAAATGTCAAACTACTGATGGCAAAAATAGTCATGAATAGTGTGTGTTTGGAGGAAATTCTAAGTAGAAAACACCTTTACAAATTATTTTACTCGGAAAAGTCAGCAGAGTAAAATACCTATCCAGAAGGTACACTGATTGTTTGTCTCAGTTTTAAAAAAGTAGGGTTGTCAACCCATAAGAATAAGACCATTACCCAGTTGCTCAAGTAAAGTAAGTAAGTAAGTTTGACTCGACGTCATTGTAAATGAGGGTCACCCCTCAACTGGTCTCTCGAGGATAAATAAAAGTTAAATGAAAAAAAAAAAAAACATTGGAGACTATCATTTGGCCAAATTACTAATTGTACCATAGCAGGCCTTTAACAACTTTTGATAAATTATAATAGGAAATTGCCAGGAGCAGTGGTCTGCTCTTTCTCTTGCTGTCAGAATGTACTTGCCAGGTGACACAGGAAGAATATTACATCAGGGTAGGTCAGGGAAAGAGAATCAGGAGAGAAAAACACAAAGGATTCATGTTTGTAAGTTTCCTGTCCTTTCTGTCTGCCTTGTTCAATACTGTAAAACAAACAGGATTACGACTCAGTCACTCAAACGTGGCATTAAATAACATGTACACATATTATGGGCTTGTGGCATAAACTAAAGTATATAAGGCTGTCTTTGCCAGATATGTTTGCCGTAGATTTGGCCTTATGCTATGAAGTTGCTCAACTAGTGACTTTTTTCTTTAATTTGTTGCTTGCAGACTGTAGAATGTGTTGTCAGGGCAGCAGAGGTAAAATACTTAGGTAGGAATATTTTGTCAACGGGTTATTGTGACACAGGGTAACAAAATGTAAAATCATCTAGAGGCATAGGAGCAGCTCTCCTCAGAATGTGGCCGGCAATAATACTACGTTACCCCAGGCACGTAAACATAGCCAGTGATTGAACAGTCAACCTAATATACTGTAAGTAATCTCTGTTCTTCACATGTACAGTATCTCCTCCACTGAAGAACAGGTGCCAAAACTGAGAGGGAAATAATTATATCCAATTGGGGCTTACACAAATTGAAAACTTGTTATGTTATTACTACAACGAATTAAACTAATTAATTTTCACAATAAATTAATTATTAACTTACTTATTGTCTTCCCAGGAGCATCACAAACTTTGAACTATAACAAGAAAGAACTTTTAGGATTGAATAAGTCTCTGCAAATTCTGTTTTTCCAATTTCTGTCAAAACAACTGTATTTCTATATCCCTAGATGGATTGTGTCCTTTTTATTTATTTATCTATTTGACAGGGACAATGCACAGCTCTTTAGCAGTACCAGAGTTAGCTATAAGCTAATTTTCATCTGTAGTCCCTGGGCTCGATGGTGTTTTGTGCCCCAACGGAGCTAACCCTAACCCTAACACTAACTGTTGTGCCCCCAACGGTGCCTCCGTTGGGGGCACAACACCAAACACCAGTCCCTGGGCAGGAAACAGAGGATAATATCACTGTCAGGTATCGTTTTATAAACACATTTAATATCCATCCTGGCCTTATTACATTTTTTATCACATTCCAAAGAAATAGTAACTTTATTTAAGCATGGAATTAAATAATAAACTAGCAGCATTTAGATTTATGTAATGTAATAGGTCTTCTTTGTCACAGCAGAAATTTAGACTTATCAAAATAAGAAAAGCACGTGTAACTGCTACATCCCAGTAAGCCTTGACAGTAGGCCAGCATGTACAATGACAGGACAGTGGAACTGAAGCAGCAGCTATAAGGAATTCAGCCCACTGAGGTTTCTGTTCCCTCGCTGTGCCGATGGAGCAGATTGGCAATCATATCAGCGTGTCAGGGAAAATGTATGTCACCAGGGCCGATGGAAGTGGACAAGGATCTTGGCTCTCCTCACTGAGTGACTCCTCTCTGTACTCCAGAGGGGTAGCAATATTGTTCCTAGCTCCCCCCAGGCCATGTGTAATCTTCTCAGGAGATTACAACACTCCCTCTCTATCACCAAGAAATGCTCATGTTGTGCTAGCGGCAAAATGGAATACAATGCCTTATCACTCACTTTTGTTTTGCTCTGACATATTTTTTCCTTAATTGACTTGCACTAAAGGGCATTATTTATTACTTATCTACAGCTTTGTTCATTATCACACCAACCTATATGATTTTCACTGTTTACCCAGGGGACAAAGTGATTTTATGGACATGGAGCGTTGTAAAAGGTTGTTCACCAAAAATGACATCTAGGACCTTCCACGATCACAACCTGGGTGGACAACCTGGTCAACAAGCTACTGGAAAGCTACAGCGGGCCGACATAGAGCATATCAGAACCACTGTTTAAGCGAATGGGGGTGAATGGGGATGGGCTAATAGGGAATTTTTTTGAAATTATAGATATCATTATGAAACTTTGCCAGTTGATTACTGACATTGAAACAAACACTTTTTGTATTACAGTATTTTCCAAAATGTTTAAATAAATATGAAAAATCATCAATATCTTACTAATGATGCGTAAATTTGCATATCTGCAAAGCCCCAAAATCTAGATGTTGGAAGAAAACAAAGTCAATTTGTTTTTAAATTTTGAAAACAAAACAAGTGTCCAACTGCCTGAAGCCTTTCCTAATCACAGTTCAAATTTGATCAATAACCCATTGAAAATACATTTTTTACACAGTTACATTTCATGTGCCATGGACCAAATGTGTTCTTTTGGAGTCTCTAGCTGGTATTTTAGGAAACGGCTAGACATTCCCTTGGAAAAAACTGTATAAAAAATGCATTTTCTATGAGTTATTGATCAAATTTGAACTGTGATTAGGAAAGGCTTCAGGCAGTTGGACACTTGTTTTGTTTTCAAAATTTAAAAATAAATTGACTCTGCTTTTGTCCAACATCTAGATTTTGGGGCTTTGCAGATATGCAAATTTACGCATCATTAGTAAGATATTGATGATTTGTCATATTTATTCAAACTTTTGGAAAATACTGTAATACAAAAAGTTGTTGTTTTAATGTCAGTAATCAACTTGCAAAGTTTCATAATGATATCTATAAGTTTAAAAAATTCCCTATTAGCCCACCCCCATTCGCTTAAACAGTGGTTCTGATATGCTCTTTGTCGGCCCCCTGTAGCTTTCCAGCAGCTTGTTGACCAGGTTGTCCACCCAGGTTGGGATCCTTGAAGGTCCTGGATATCATTTCTGGTGAACAACCTTTTACAACGCTCCATGTCTGTTTTTCAAAAAAAAGGGGTTTTGCCCCCTAGGTAGTTTGAGAGAACATATTGGGTTATGCTATTTATTTTATCTCATAATAATCTCGTACCTGTGGTATGTGTTTCCAAACAATCAGATAGCTTAAATAATGCTACACATATGCCCTTCTAAAAATTCATACACCATACATTGGTATAATACAATGGGAAATACAATAAATTACCTCCTATCCTGGTGGTACCTGCTGGTCATTAGGCTTTAAAAGTTTGTAAGAAATCTGTAAGCATCCTGAAATAATGAGATAAATGTTGTAGACGCCCCCATACAAATAACATATGTCACAGTCACATTTGAAAACACAATTTATTGCTGTTGACATGCTAGGGGTTCAGGGCCCTGTAGGCAAGTCCCATGCCAAATGCTTCAGTCACTTTCGATGTCTCCAAATGCAATGTCAGACAAAGCCTGAAGCAATTCTCTTTGAAAGATGTCTGCCAGCTGTGTTTCCACTGTGAACTCTCCGCCATCCTCTGGTTTTCTAATTAATGTTTTTGACACTGGAGTACAGTGAGTAGATGAAGTTAAACAAGCAACAACTGTTTAAACAACTGTTACCAAAGTCTGCAAATGTATTCCTTGTGATGTTATTATTAGTGCTGTCAAACGATTACAATTTTTTAGAAGATTAATCACAGGTCAGCTGTGGATTAATCATGATTGACCCTGATTTTGATCAGGCACCTTAAATATGCTGTAGGATGTGTCGCTCCTCTCCACAGTTGTTGCCCGTAGGGATATATCTGTTACCCAGCTGAGTTGCAGCTGTTTCTAGCTTCAAGAAGGCTCACCATTTCAGTTCAATATTATTTAAATGCATCATAAGGTGATGTGAATCTTCATATTAATGGGAATTATCATATGAAAAACTCTATGCAGAAAGGGCTGGTAGAATCAGATGCAGCATTGAGGAGCTGCAGCAGTTAGAGACGCAGACACGCTACAGAGGTGGACACGGAATGTGTGGCTCCGGAGAACTAAAACCTCAGGGTTAAAACATGCATAGGCACACAACATAGTATAAGCAATCCCTTCTGTGCATGAAAAAAACAAGCAGAGCAATGACATCAGACCTCAGGAGCATGAACGCAGCACACACATAAAATAATATGAGTAGATGGGAACTGCATTAACTTATGATCTCTTATTATGTGACATATGATACTCTAGCTGTGAAAAGTTAAGTTACTCTAGCTAATGACCTGTGATTTCACATGTTATTACTTAACACTAGAACCGCCGGGGTCAATTTGACCCGTGGCGGTTTTTCAATTGCCCATAACTATACAAAATATTGAAGCCCCCCACTCTTTGACTTTTCCTAAAATTGTGTTGTAATGCTCTCCCTATGGTTAAATAATGTCACAATTAATCTGGATTAAAAAAACAGCCAGTTATACCTAGACCGCAGCACTGGGTCAATTCTACCCGCACAGGAAAATTGGTAACACTTTACAATAAGGTACACAAAAAAAAGAGTAGTTACCCTTTTGAAAAGGTTAGTTACCCTTTTGAAAAGGTTAGTTACCCTTTTCAAAAAGGTTAGTTACCCTTTTCAAAAGGTTAGTTACCCTTTTCAAAAGGTTAGTTACCCTTTTCAAAAAGGTTAGTTACCCTTTTGAAAAGGTTAGTTACCCTTTTCAAAAAGGTTAGTTACCCTTTTCAAATGGTTAGTTACCCTTTTCAAAAGGTTAGTTACCCTTTTCAAAAAGGTTAGTTACCCTTTTCAAAAGGTTAGTTACCCTTTTCAAAAGGTTAGTTACCCTTTTCAAAAGGTTAGTTACCCTTTTCAAAAAGGGTAACTAACCTTTTCAAAAGGGTAACTAACCTTTTCGAAAAGGGTAACTAACCTTTTCAAAAGGTTAGTTACCCCTTTGAACTAAGGCAAGTGAAATTTGCCTAAGTCGAGAGTTTGAGAATGCTTTTCCTCTAATAACTTTCAAAATGTTCAACTTTTTCAGGAGTTTGAAATTACCTCCTCTGGAATATATGAAAATATGTATGTGGATCTGAAATGTTATTTTCCAAAAATGACTCCACAGCCCCATTCTAAGTGGATGGAGAAAATTCAAAAATGTACCTTTTCAAAAGGTAAACTAACCTTTTGAAAAGGGTAACTAACCTTTTTGAAAAGGGTAACTAACCTTTTAGAAAAGGGTAACTAACCTTTTCAAAAGGATAACTAACCTTTTTGAAAAGGGTAACTAACCTTTTCAAAAGGGTAACTAACCTTTTGAAAAGGGTAACTAACCTTTTCAAAAGGGTAACTAACCTTTTTGAAAAGGGTAACTAATCCTTTTGAAAAGGGTAACTAACCTTTTTGAAAAGGGTAACTAACCTTTTCAAAAGGATAACTAACCTTTTTGAAAAGGGTAACTAACCTTTTCAAAAGGGTAACTAACCTTTTGAAAAGGGTAACTAACCTTTTCAAAAGGGTAACTAACCTTTTCAAAAGGGTAACTAACCTTTTTGAAAAGGGTAACTAATCCTTTTGAAAAGGGTAACTAACCTTTTTGAAAAGGGTAACTAACCTTTTTGAAAAGGGTAACTGACCTTTTCAAAAGGGTAACTAACCTTTTCAAAAGGGTAACTACTCTTTTTTTGTGTACCTTATTGTAAAGTGTTACCGGAAAATTATATATTTACGAGCTAGGCAGTTGCTAGGGAGTTGCTAGGCATTGTTTGGGGTAGGCGATCTGACAACTATACGTGCAGTTATTCATAAACACTTACAATAGATCAGAGATGAAGATAAATACCTAACAACAGAGTTGCCAAGTGAAATGAGTGATGCGAGTCTGATAGTGGAGAGTGATCAGAACTGAGCGCTGTGTTCCACACACCGCGGCTCATCCAGCTCAACTGACAGCTGAGTGCTGTCAGATGAGCCGGGCAGAGTGCGTCGGAGCGGTCCTCCGCCTCAAAACATGTAAACGTGTGAAAAAATTAATGAATAATCAATAAGAGCTTACCTAAAAATAAGTGTGCCATGTTACTGTAAATTGTTTTTAGGATTTTAGCTCATTTAGGCGCTGTTTTGACCGTCTGTTTTTGTTGATATATTGGCGATATTATATCTACTTTCAGTTTCCTAACTAAATTGCCACGAAACGTGATAAGTGTTCTTAAAGATACTTAGATTAAAAAACAAGATGACCAAAACAGAGATGATGATTAAAAACACTAATTTATGACTTTATATTACACTAGAAATGCACGGGTCAATTTGACCCACGTGGCGGTTATGGGTAAACAGAACTCTGGTGGTTCTAGTGTTAAAGGAGAAGTAAGGGATGTGGTCCTTTTAGCTAACTTCCTGTAGTGACTGCAGTTCCATCCCTCGTCCCTACATCACCATCACATGAATGCGCAGCCGATTTCTTCAGATAGTGCTGTGATGGAGAGCAGCGAATCATCGTTCACGGGCACAGAGACCTGACTCTTTATAGTGCTCCGTCTCCTGATTGGATAAAAACAAGCGGTACACTCAAAACTTTAACTGGCAAGTACTGCAAAGCTGAATGACTGGGAGACCTGTGTTATGAACTTTGTATACTGTTAAGTGATTGCTGTATGAATATAGAGTGATTTAACACGTATATTAACAGAAACATATCACATACTTCTCCTTTAAGTTATGCAGTGGATTTTCTACATGCAAGACTTTAAAGGTCACATATTATGCTAAATGCACTTTTTAAATGTGTTCTAACATATCTATGGGTCCAAGGTGTGCCTAGAGACTGCCAAAATATTTAAAAAGATAACAATCTCTCCTTTTCTCACTCTCCCCCTTTCTGAAACCCCCACCCCTCCCCCCAATATACTCCAGTCAGAATTCTCCCCTTTTCTGACCTCAAAAACTGGAAAGCCAGAAGCTTCCACTGTGCAGCCCACACCCCTATTTCTTATTGGTCCACGGCCCTGACAGACAGAGGGCGAGGCGTATCTGGCTTCGCTTCCGGACAGGGGGCGGGGGGAGCTCAAAGATTGTATATTTACGAGGGGAGCTGCAGCTCTTTTTAAAAAATAGGCCATTGTGAGATTAGCTGAACATCAGCATAGTACAATAAATTATCTGAAAGTTTTTTTCAGCAAACAATTAAGGCGAGACACCCCAGGTGAATAGGGATTTTTTTTTAACTTATAGATATCATCATGAAACTTTGCCAGTTGATTACTGACACTAACACAATTATTTTTTGTATTACATGTTTTTCTTTAGTATTATATTAAATATGCAAATATGGCAATATTTAACCAATTATGCGTAAATTTGGGTCATTTTTCGAGAAAAAATTTGAGATGTTGGATAAAGCCAGAGTTAAAATCTCTATTTTATTTTAACCACATATTAGTTTCTAAAGTTTTTACACAACAGATTTTGGATACAGCCTTTTTTCATTTAATAAATCAAAAAAGACAATGTACATGTCTTAGAAATGCATTTTCGGCATGTTTTTAGGAGGAAAATGTATCATAAATCAGACAATTAACAATATATTAACAAATCCTTGTGTAAAAACCTTTAAAATAGTGCTATGAATGATCATAGAAAGTTTGGTTGATGTCAGTGGTCTAGAAGTTGAGATATCTTTCGCAGAGTATTGGAAAAAGCTCATTTTGAGAAAACGGCCGTTAAAGATAAAAACGTGAATTCTGCTGATAATCACTGATTATAGCTAGAGTAATTTATTGAATTAGGCCCTACACCCCTCAATGCCATATAGGCCTACCACTGCTTAACATATATAAACCATAGCATAGTAACATTTACATCCACATGCTAATTTAAACGTGGTTAATTCATTATTAGCCACTGTCTGTCAACCTGCTCCTGTCGGCACAGACGCTCTCTCTCCCCACCATCTCCCCTCTGATCGTCTGACAGTCTGTGTCTCTCCGACGTGATCGGCGTGATTTACATGTCTTTAACACTTCTACCCTTCAAATGGCGATCATGTAATGTCCGTAGCCAATTGATTAAGTATTTTTTTTGTCTTGGTTTGGCATATTTTCGACGTTTTTCCCATTTTATTTTGTGATTTTCGAGCTACCCGGGGCTAGCATCACGTGATGCCTTTTAGCGAATCACATCGTCAGAAATGTGCATTAGCCAATGAGGTCGCTTTCCTAGCATTGAATCCCTCCTCACACTTTCACGATTGGTTACTGATACAAAGGAAATGACCATATTTGGATCAGATAACGTTGTTCTTGAGATTCAGAGCTTTCCAACAGTACCATGGTTATTATGATTCATACAGCGGCCGCGGTGCTATATGTTACGTTAGAATGCTCACTTTTGACGAATTTAGGAGCAAAATACAGACGCAAGCAGTCAAAGTTTAGTAAAATAAACACCTAAAACGTATATTTTGGACCTTTTATCCATACTAGTATGAAAGAAGACATGTTATGGAAGCTAAATAGACACAAATCTCAAAATTGACCAGTGCTTAAAAAAACGATGTTTTTGCCTGCCGTGTCTCGCCTTAAAGAAAAACATATTAGGGACCACTAAGACCATATAATATGGTGTATAATAGAACCGAAAAGTGTATAATATGGGAGCTTTAAAAGAATCAGTCTATTGTCAGCAATATGTGCTTGGTTAGCACATGCTGTAGAAACCATTTTCTTCCTGTATGTTTATGAGAAAACTGGCTATTAAAGGTCACATATTATGCTAAATGCACTTTTTAAATGTGTTCTAACATATCCATGGGTCCACGGTGTGCCTAGAGACTGCCAAAATATTAAAAAAAATAACAATCTCTCCTTTTCTCACTCTCCCCCTTTCTGAAAGATGGAAGATTAGATGTTCTTTGATGGAACAATTTCAAACTGGGAGCTGAGGGCTTCACCCTTATTATTGTGTGCTCAGCCTAACATGAAATTCTAAAACTCCCTCTTCATCAGTCAGTGTAACCTCAACAAATGATTATGTCTCCACTATCTCTTCTATGACACAGATGTATATCCAGACCACAACCCTGACCATCTCCGTGAGCCTCAGTGCGTCAGTCTCTCTAGGAATGCTCTACATGCCCAAGGTCTATGTGGTTCTCCTCCATCCAGAGCAGAACGTACCCAAGCGCAAGCGCAGCCTGAAGGCGGTGGTCACTGCTGCCACCATGTCCAACAAGTTCAACCCCAAAGGTGGCCTGAGGCCCAATGGAGAGGCGAAGTCTGAACTTTGTGAAAGTCTTGAAACACAAGGTTGGTATCATGCTTTCGGCAAAAGAAATAATTAAATGTGTTCCAGTGGACCTCAACCAGGAATACATTGTATGTTGATGGACTAGGCTTTTTCTTTGTAAAATGATAGCATGTGTGTATCTAATCTAAAATAATTGACTTATTTTATGTGAACATAATTGATGGCAGAGTTATTGTGCACTTCAGCAGTTCAGGAAATTAGCAAGCCTTACGTGAGCACACAATGAATTAGAGTGTCATTCTAGTGCCTGCTAAAGTCAAATTATACAATGGCCTTTCTTTGAACATGAGACATTTCACATGACACACACAGAACTGTTAATAATTAGAAGTGATAGGAGTGATTTCAACTTAGCCTCTAGCATAGGACTAGAGTTTCCCAATTGTCTATTATTCAACCATGTAAGATGGAAGGTCAAACAAATGCTTATAGCCTAGAGATTGTAATATAATAAACACAGTGTGTATTCTTCTTATTAGATTAAGCTAGATCAAATACCTTTTTCAATAAATGATTTATGTCTCACTCATATGTAAATATATAAAATGTGTTTGAAAAACTTTTCTGTTTCACCAAGATAATAAGGCATTTTCAATAGGAACAATTGGACTGAAAAATATTTTTTTTTACTAACTCTCACCACACTGGACTTATGAATCAGGAGACAGGGTGCCCACACAATCTTGATTTTGACAAGGACGAACGCAACGGGTGCCGCAGTGTTTGAAAAGAGGATATTTGAATCATCAAGATAAAGTGTGAGTAGGCAGGCTTAAATCCAATCATGAAACCCAACATGTTCTGATTACTAAAAGTCCAGATTTCATACTGTGACCATCCTAAAGGCAAAGAATGATGTGTAGACTAAAAACCCTGTGGCCCCTTTGTACGACCCTAGAATGGGGTAGTTATTTCTTATCCTTTATAGAGCCCGTTCATAGGCGCTGAATATCACCCTCTGGTTTGAACTGTCACTCTAACAACTGCTCTTTGTGCTTATGTGTCAGACTGTTTTGAGGGAGGGGAGCCTTGTGAGGGACTTTAGACTCGAAGGTAACCTGATTGGACAATTACTTTTATTATCTTTGACCACTTTTATCCTATTCATTTCTGCTTATGTTCACCACAACACTGTGCCTGCCTACACCATGCACAAAGCATCCAAGCAGCCCCTCGCTAAAATACAGCACCCTTGATGACACAAGGCAGTAATCACACCCTCACTAATCCACCCTTTGAGCAATAGACATTAACTTAGACGGACAATATTGGTGTGTGGTGCTGTAAAATGGCCAATCAGCATGGAAAAGCCTGTTAATGTGGAAAGATGACACCACTATGCCTGAGTGCAGGAGACAAGCGATGGCCATGTGTCCCCCGTAATTTGTTTCCCCGTTGACAAAAGAAGGATTTTGTGGTAATGGGACAACAACAATAAGAGTGAACAGGAAAAGACAGATGGCTCTGCCAGCTCCAATTCTTTCTGGACCATCTATTCTTTATCTTGGCCATGCAGCACATAAATATTCAAACAAAAGGTTCATTTATCAATGCTTCTCTTGGAGGAGATGCTTTGGATGAAATGGCAAAATGTCGCTCCCATTCACACACCCAACATGGCCCTGACAAATATACAGAAACGTTTACCATTACACTTCCCTCCTTTACGGCACTTGTTCCGGGACTCTGGCTTTCAGCTAACCTCTGATTGGATTCATCCCCTCTGACATATTCAATCAGCCAAGGCTGCTGTGGGCAGATTGGCAGATTGGTAGTGTGATTACCCCAACCGAGCATGCTTGCTGAGGACCGTTTTATTAAAAAAATAAAAATAAAAAATGACAGACACATAGGGCCTACATAATGACACTTGCACATAGACAAATGTGTGCACAGAAGCATGACAGCGCACATACACAGAAACTGTATGGTGTGACGGTCGTGTTTGACTATTGGTTTGGGCTTTTAATGGTCACCGCAATCTGCCCCCCGGTTATCTGTCTTATGTGTTTTATTCACAGCTGATATTAAATTCAATTAAACATGAAAAGAACATTAAAGAATAATGAGCACTATTATTCAACACTTACATAGATACATTTAAAATGTTTATACACTGACTGACAGATGCATGCTTTGCTTGGTGCATAGAAAAATCTTAATCTTTGCATGCAGTAAAATACCTGCATTTGAATGGTTACTATTGCATTTTATACCATGATGTTATCTGCTTAGAGGCTCTATTTGATGCATTTGTACTACAATATAATGCTGATGTAATCAGCTGTGATGAAAACAATTCTGACATTTTATTAATAGTACCGTATGAGCGGGTACTTACATTGATATGAACATTGCGATAGTCTATGAGTTTGATAGCATTTGCATCACAGTCTTGACAAATATTTCATAGTGATATGTCGTTAAAATGTCTGCAATGTTAGAATGTACTATAACAATCAATGATTCACTTGAAACAATCAAGATTATCATCATTTTTAAATTATATGAAGTTCTGTAAAATTTATTTAAACACATAACAGGGTTTTTCCTGGCTCAGAATGGCCCTTTGGGGGTCAGTATGCTGGCCGATTTTTTTGGGGTTGCGACTATGTTCAACAGTAAAGGCAAAACGTTTGCGTATTTTAAGAAGGGTGTGGGGTTGGGAGAGGGCAGTTTCTGTCCAGCTAAAGAGCATTTCAGTTAGCCTGTCAATCGCTGTGTTACCATGGAGCTCACTGACTGATAAAATCACAATAAGTAACCTGTAGATAGGAAGTCATAATACTAATAATGATTACCAATTTAATAATGTAATTGTTTCTAATTGATCCAAACCATGGAAATTGCAAGAAGGTAGGGCTGCTTGATTATGAAAAAAATCATAATCATGATTATTTTGATTGGTATTGTGTAATCATGATTATTAAAGACAGTTAATCATTGATTTAAGAACATCATGCATTTATTTAACTCTTAACAAGGTTGTTTCTATTAACACCATGACTTTGGACTTTAAACATAGGCCTAATTGAACTGAAAAAAAGGAAAATAGAAATAGGCTAAATAAGTTAAACATATTTTAAATAATTTAATAAAATCAATATGTCAAAATAAAAATAACACGTTGCTAATGGTGTTGATAGGGCACATATTTTCCTAGCAGGAATGTGAGGGCGTCATTTCTTTATGTCTCAAGGAGCTGGCTGGATAGGCAGTTGTATTGTACAGTGTTGATTGGTGTGGTGGCAGGACAGGAGTCAAGGAGCTTTAAACTCCTGTGTTTTTTATTCCTTTATTGCTTGGTCATAGACCACTATGATTCAACTTAAAGCGAGTAAACTAATTGGTCGGTATGTTTTGAGGTGCAGATATGGTCGGATATGCCTTTTTTCTTTGTCTCTCGCGGTCGCGTATGCCACGTTACTCGCGTGTCCGCGCGTGACATATCTTGCACGTTATTTTAGTCTGCTGTGAGTCTGAAGTGTTTTCAGACAACACAATTAGTTTTACCTTTATTCTCGACCAAAGGCTGACTTAGCCTACTGCCGTCCTCCGAAGTTTTTCAATACATCCGGTGTGTCAGGGCAACTGGTGATCAGGGTAGCTGGTGGCATTTGCAGATGTTTCGTAGGTGTGTCTATTTAGGACCCCTTGTCTAAAAACCCGGAAATAAACCTATTCAAAACATCGGCTGTGTCCGGACTGCCATACTAGCGTCCTACATCCTACATACTCACCATCTATATACTACATACTGTCTACTCAAAGATCGATTGTGTATGCGAGGTGCGTCGAAACGTTTTCAGTTGAAGTATACTCAAGCAATGAAGAATTTCTTCTTCTTGTAAGATTCAGGCAGTTTAGACGCTGTTTAGCGTATAACCGCCCTCTACAGGTTAGATATTGAACTCGATTTTTACAGTCCTGTGTTCATCATCTGTGTTTTAGACCTCTTGTTTTATAATTGTGTTTTTTTGAGGCGGAGGATCCCTCCGACGCTCTCTGTCCGGCTCAGCACAACACTCAGCTGTCTGTGAGTTGAGCTGGACGAGCCGCGGTGTGTGGAACAGCGATCTGTTCTGATCTCTCTCCTCTATCAGACTCACAACACTCATTTCACTTAGTAACTCTAATGTTGTTAGGTATTTATCTTCATCTCTTATCTATTGTAAGAGTTTATGAATGACTGACTGAACGTACAGCTGTCAGATCGCGGATCCCAAACAATGTCGTTGCCTAGCAACTTGCTCGAAAATATTTCATTTTCCTGGACGGGTAGAATTGACCCAGTGCATTGTGGGGCGGTTGAGTAGGAAAAGTATACAATCGATTCATACCCAAAATCTTCCCGGAAGTTAGTACTCATCCGGGAATTTCTCGCATACCCAAACTCGCATACCCAACCGTCACATACTCTAATTGAAGTCAAAATGAGTATGAGTAGGACGTTAGTATGGCAGTCCGGACACGGCCATAGTCTCTCTCTGGTCTCTCTTTGCATTCATTTATCGGTTTATTTTAAAACATGATGCTATAAACCGTTTGCAGGATCATTACCTTTGGTCCCAAAGCACATAAACAATTTGTTGTCTTCTGCGCGGGGGGAAAGAAAACTAATTTGTGGCGGAGTCGAACCAGCGATCTCATCTACTCATTCATAATAAACTATACACAGGCCGAATTTTTCACGGTGCGCCACTAAGTCGGACGAAGTTGCATGGTGCTAGTATTGCCATATTTACATAGGCAAATAATGAAGTATAAAAGTACAATTGCCAAATATGAGCAATTTGCAGAATAGTGTAGTACAAATAAACGGTCCAAAATGTAGGCTACGGTGTTTCTTTGACTAATCCTTGTCTGTTTGCATCTGTATATTTCTCCCATCTTTGACGGACATTATCTCAACATTAGGCCTAGTTATTTTCTTTTTCGATAACATTCACTTGTACACCTCAAATTCTTAGCACTGTTCTGGAGTTTATTAGGCCTACAGAATAATTCTTTATGTTGTTAGTTGTATGATTTATGATACATTTATTCTGGAAATAGGCTACATGTAGCCTAGAAAATGCATGTATAAAGTCCTATAGCAAAGTTGAATATCCATTCAAACATTTCTGTAAAAATTGTAATACATCAAATCTATTTTTTTAATCTAAGTAATCAACTGGCAACGTTTTATGATGATCTATTATTTACCCTTTTCACATACAGTGTCTCAAATCAAAGTTCAAATATGCAATACAAGCTCTGTAGAGACGAGCATCACAAAAGAAAAGACAACAACAATGATCATTAAAACGAGATTTTATTGAACACAAGCAGTGCAGAAATAGTGTCAGTAAAAGAACAGTAGGCTACTCCCAGTGTGGTAGAACTTCCACAGACTGCACGCAGAAACTCAAGCACTCTAGATCCACTCCACAGTGTCCAACAAAATGTCTGAATTAAACTCAAATATTAGACTTGTGTCTTATGCTTTCACCTCTCTCTGCACCTCCACCTGGCTCACCTACAGTATCTCCTGCACATCATTTCCTACAAGCACACCTGTTTACGCTCACCTGTTCACTCACACAGACTAATAAATAGGCCTACAACAAAGCAAAATAACAGATACAGGCCTACATGAACCACACTGTCACTGTCATTACAAATATAGGCTACTCCTCAAACCAACCTCAAACAAAAATACACACCTCAATGCGCACTACTGTCAGTAAGCAAACAGAAAGAATCATATCAACACTCCGTTGCGTCGTAGGCTATGCCTAACTGTCACCATATCTCGCTTCAACTATCGCTCTCCAAACCCCTTAAACCATATGATTAAAACCCACAAATGTGTACAATAGCATCCTTTTAAGAAAGACTGCACGCCCCTGATCATTTGTTTTCTACACTTACCTAGTCTCTGAAAGCCAGACCAAACTCCAGCAAGTAACAATAGCCTACTATCATTCAATCTTCATACTCGAATTTGACCATGTAGGCTAAAATCTACATTGGTTCTAAGCAATGACTGTGGTTCCGAGTAGTGAATAACACATTGTAGTGATGATAGAAAAACGTCTGAAATACAATGGTATTTCCAAGTGTAATCACAAATTAAACTGGTTCACACTTAGCCACAGCTAACACAGCCAACTTCACGCTTAATTTATGACACTAATAGGCTAGTTTACCCCAAACTGTACATTTCACTAAAAAGCTGAATGGAAGAATAATCCCCGACCCTTCTCAAGTAGTTCCGTATAATAGCGATATATGTCCAATTTAAAACTGACGAGAACATCTTGTATTCAACCACACACAGCCTATCAACTTATTTACGTGTTTTCACAAGGCATCGACACAGTCACCTAACACGCTCCACCTCCCAGCCTGTCATCAGATAATCGAACAAATAAACCAGGAATATTTCGTATATGTCGCATTCATTTGTGGGTTTATTTTGAAACATCATGACATTAATTTATTTCAGTCACGAGTAATGTATAATATCGTGGAGATGAGTAAAAAACATTCAGGCGTTGCATATTAAACACTATCTTCCGATGTGATATCACAAACTAATCTGGTAGTCACACAGCCAACAGCTGGCTCCAAGCTTCGTGCTGGTTATACACATGATGTGTGACACAAATCTTACCTCACACTGTTCCACTAACAAGCTGTAGGCTATGGAAGTCTAAATATTAAGTAGATCGGATATGTAGGCCTAAATATGTCACGTTTGCGGGCATCGAGTCTGTTGTCACCAGTTGCCCTGATCTGGATGATTACATTTGCCCCCAACCAAAAAAGAAAAATAATTAGTATCTGTCAGATGCGAACCAGCAATCTATCATCCATCTCATTTACTCTCAGTGTCAGAATCTTATCAGTACGCCACCAGTTTGGTGAAGAACGTCTGTGCTAGTTTGTTATTATCACCATTTAAAATAATAATAATAAAAAAAAACTCATGTAAAATGAGCGAATTGCAGTTCTATGTCCACCTCGACTAACTACGTAGGCTACAATAGCAAAATCCTGCTGTTTTCCTTATACATTGACAACAGTGTAATGTGATATCAGTCACATCATCAATAGGCTCCGAGTATTGAAAAACACATTCGTGATGATATGAAAACGGTATGAAACACGGTAGTACAGATCATTCACAAGTTAAACTGATATCCCAGTAAACCCCAGCTAGCACACACCTCCACGCTTCAATGGTTACACACAAATAGCTTACCACAAACAACATTTCACTAAAAGCGTATGGACAAATAATCACCAATCCTTCTGAAGTATGCCTAGGCCTAAATCTGAATAATAGCGTTAAATGTACAATTTAAAACTGACAAGGCATCGACATTCTGCTAGCTACCTGCTCCATATCCTCCCAAGCCTGTCACCACCAGATAATCCAACACATGAACCAGGACTAGGTCTCTATGTTGCATTCATTTGTCGGTTTATTTTAAAACATCATGATAAAAACAGTTTTCAGTCACATAGCCTACCCAAAGTATGCCATACACACAGTAGGATGTATTCAGTAGCCTACGAAAGAAAAAAGAAAAGTCTACCACGCAACGCGTTTGTTTTCTGAATTTACTGTCCTCCGATTTTCAAACTGAGAGTCATACAATCTGGACGGGTTCCGAGTAATGTATAGTGATGAGTGGGAAACATAGGTGATGCATATTAAATACGATCGGTGGTATTTGTTGATGTGCTATCACAAAATAATCTGGTCGTCAGACGTTGCCACCACAGCCAACAGCTGGCTCCAAGCTTCGTGCTGGTTACGCACACTGTGACACAAATCTTACCTCAAATTGTATATTCCACTCAAAGGCTATGGAAGTGTAAACCGATATTAAGTAGATTGGATTCTTACGGCCAACATGAACATATTAAACATTTGACGTTTACGGGGTTTTGATCAGGCATCGACGTAGCTACCGCCACCAGCTACCCTGATCACCAGTTGCCCTGACACACCGGCAACGCGCAACATCTCCCTCCTACTCTGGACCGGACCAGCTGAACTATCAGGTGAGGGAGGGGCCGAACGGAACGCACAGCTGAAAGGGTTCGCTGCATGTAAAAGGCTGCAAGCCCCGGCGTGCGGAACAATGATAGTTTAATTACGATTATGTAGTTTTCATGACTAAGGGAAGCCCTAATAGTAATCGAAATTAAAATTCAAGTTATTGCCGAGCCCCTCAAGAAGGCTGACTTAAATTGGGATCAATTTGGAGAGGTTTTAAATGGCTATATTTATTCTCAAATGTTATCATTTTGGCGCTGGTGATTTTCCTTTGGCGCTGGGTAAATCTTCTTTGGGGGGCGCCAAAATGTTCTCTATGCAGGAAAAACCCTGCATAAGATGTACCTATAAAACAGAGGAATTATACATTAAATTACCATTAGTTACAGTCCTAATGTATTTCTTTTTACTTCTGTTCATTTATAATTATAGTTATTTTTCTGCTGTCTTCAGCTTTAGCTTCAATTTGATGGCAATACAACGCTAGAGGAGGTATCATTCTTGCTATTAAGACTTGTTCTACCTGAACTCATTTGATGAAGTCATCTACAGTATAAATAGAACTTCCCATCAATCTGGACCCCAGCATGTGCTCAGAATGATTACAGTGTTTACACCTATTTGAATGTCATCCATTGGATTATTAACCCTTTCCCTCTTTCCCCCACACCTACAGTTACAGTGTTGGCCTCCAAGCAGACATACATCAGCTACAGTAACCATGCCATCTAAACCAGAGATGAAACTTGGATGTGAAGCAAGGGCCTGCCTGAGGAGAAATAACCTAATTCCGGGGAATACTGGGGAAACACTAGAGGATTTCAAAGCTGCTACAACCGAAATAACTGGGGTGGAAAGATGGAGGTTTGTCACTCCATTACCCGAAAGGATGTCATATTTTTCAAGAGAATCAGGTAAAGACTTGAACGCCAAATGTATGAGAAATTAGTAGATTTGCAGGAAGGAGATGGGATAAGTAAGATTGGACAGTTAACTTTCCTCTTCCCACCCTTTCAGTGAGAGAGTGTTGTAGTGACATTTCCAGATGCTGGCTGGGTGAACCATCTGGAGAATACAGTTGGTGTTCTGAAGTTTATAGCACACAATTTCAGTTATCGCTGAGGCTGAACAGTTACTTATTTCAAGAAAAACAGTGAAAGAAGTATTATGTTTTTGATCAAATCAAATGCATTTGACAAGATGAAACTAAATTGAAATTTAAATTATTTTTGGTTACTAGTGTTATTGGGGTTGAAAGCTGCAGTACTCTTAACACTGTTCATGCCTTATAATAGCACATTCAGTATTCCTACATGAACTAATCATAACTGAAACTCCCAATATTAAAGCAGTGGGTGATCCCAGTTTTTTTATAATAAATGTTTCATATTAATGATGACGGTGATGCCATCATCTTGGCAAAACTAATGTACAGTCCCAGAGCATGCTTGTGGGAGCATCACGTGTACTGTGCTGTGTTGTCAAAGTCTATGGAATGCAACATTTGTCATGGTTGTCAATCACAGTGGAGATGTCATTTTAGACCATTACCCATTGGGGTACCCTCTGCTGAATAAAGAGTAACTTCAAACTCAAAAGAGCAAAACTAAAACATACCATGGAATACCATTATGGTTCACACAACACTCCATAAACCCCAGGACTTACATATTTCTAACATCCCAGAGTTATACTTATTGGCCCTCATTTATCATGTGCTTGCAGCCTTTGCAAATTCAAGCAGTTGAATGTGTGTGAGAAATTAAAGTTGCCATTAAGAGACCGCCATTTGTTAAACTTCCTTTAAGCCAATATCAGTGGTACTGTTCTTGAAACAATGATAACACACTTGCAATTGACATTCCCTCCAATAAACTACACTATTAAAGGTTATTTCCTTACTATCATGTGTTTTTTTATATTTGTGTATTTCTTCTTTCTATATTGAAAAATTCTATTCTTAAACGCTATTGCACTCGAGTAAGAGTATAAATCGGTCCCTTAATGTTTGATTTTTGCAGGAATAAAGCATTGAATCAGTCAGTTGTCACACTAGAGGTATTATCTTTAAACCTTAATGCACAAATGTTTATTTATCTGGGATTCATGCATAGGATTTTCTTTAACAGATATTTTCCCTCTTTTAGGTCATGTTGAAGTTTGAGGTTACAGTGAAAATGATAGATGAAAGTTTTTAATAGTATTCTTTCGTATAATATTTGTCTCATGTAGCAACTCAGCATGAAGACCCATTTGGGGAAAGTGCAAGCTCAGTTCCATCAAACAGCCAAATGTTCAAAGATAATTAGGTGGATGACAAGCAAATCATTTCTTAAGGAGGGTTTTTCAACATGCTCAATGTGATCATTTTACAGCCAACACTGTAGCCTAGGTTATGTTCACTTTATAATATACTCCACAATCATTGGGAATTAAGTGACACAGTGGCTCATTGTTTGGTTTTCACTGAGAATTAACTCTTCAGCAAAGTCTTCAAATCTGTGCAGCTTTTTACTTTATTTGGCGCATTGTTTAGATTTTTGGCCAACACAATGACCATATAGGTGAGTCGTAGCTTTAATATGACTGCGCCCCACTTTTACAGGATGAAACAGCAGTGACAGGAAATGAAAGTTTTGCAGCAACTAGGCACCCTGAGAACAGAGCTAACAGGCCAGTGAATAGACTTTTGTTGGTCAGTAGCATGACACCAACATGATACCCACAATGTTCTTTGAATGACGAATGTGCAAGTAGATGTTTGCTAACATGTTAAAAAGTAATTGGTATCTCAGGTTTGTGTTTCTGTGTGTGTTTTGAAGTCTTTCTGCCTCTTAGTGGCCAACATTTGCTTTGCATCCTGAAACTTCTACCAAGTTGATCGTCACTGCTCCTTCTTTCTAAAGCAAATTGATTGATTTTCATACTAATATTGACAACCTCATTTTAAGACAACAGAGGATGGTTGATAGGTGCTTGATAATTAAGGGCCAGTGCCTTCATTCTGTGCCTCATACCCATTGAACCTCTCCTGCCATTCTTTCCATGGATCCTTCATGTGGTAATTTGTGTTGCATTCATTATCTTTCCAGTGTATTCTGTTCAAACATAAGGAAGATAAGACCAAATATACAAACTATAAATCAAGTGTGTGAACTCAATTTCTGTCTTCAGTCTCTAGACTAGAGTGTTTGCCATCAACAGTAACTCTGGAATTTGTCTCATTATGTGTTTTCCTCAGCAATGCAAAAACTATGTATTTTCGTTGCATGTCAAAACAAATCATGTGAACAATTTGATAAAAAAAGGTGTAATGTCCAGAAGGAAAACTACTGCAGAGGATTATAAATATCTAATACTTGGGTTTAATGAATGATTCTCTCAGCTCTCAGCTTCAACAAAAGTCTAGGATGTTGCTGCAAATGTTATTTCTCATCATTTGAGTAAGTATTGTTTGTGGGATTGTTTGTGTTTGTGAATAAAATAATTTACTACATTTTATTTGCCCCAAACCCCCCTTTTATTTTTCTAAAAGACTTTGTCGGTGTTACATAATAGAATATGTAAGTGCTGACTGAAATTAAATGGCAAGTTGATGTACGTTATTAAAATGGATTGGTCATGTCTGCTTTATGTACGGAATTATTTAAAAAACAAAACAAATATAAAAAAGAATTACAGTGCCTGGATATTTATGAATTGTCTATCGTAAAATAAAATTGTGTAGAGCATGTTAATTTTTATACAAGATATTTCTAATAAAAGACTGTTTTGCTAACACAGTGTTGCTGCTTCTTCTTAGTTTTATGAAATATTCAGTGGTGTAGTGGTTAGAGGCTCAGTCCTCTTTGCAGCAGACCCTGATTCGAATCCCGCCTGTCGCCATTTCAAATCTGTCTCTCTCAACCGGGGCTGGTTCTAGCCAGTTGGACTAAGGTGGGCTAATAGAAATAATGGGCAACGATACCGACGATGCGAGCGTGCGCAGCTCCTACTATTTGGCACATTTACTGTAAAGTAAGCCTTTAGACCATCAATGCTGTAGGGGGGGTTTACCATGATAGCACTGCTACCAGAAGCTTTCCACATCAGTATAACAACCATCTGCCACCTTCTTTGAAAACCTAAATATTTAATTTTCAAATTCTTAGAAAATACTAAATATATAAAATATACAGAATAATTTGCACAACAACTTCACAAAGACACCTCAGAACTTGATGAAATATCACAGTATCTCTGAATTGAAAATCCACTTATCCATTTTCCAGACAAAATTAGGATAGTAAAATTGCAAAGCGACAAAAGTCTAATGTGTGTAAAAAGAAAGAAGAAAAACCTGTATGAAAAACAATGTGCAATCGACTTTGATTGTTGCTGTGTGGGAGATTTAATTCTTGCATGTTTTGTTTCCAAATGTTCATGAATAAAAAGTTTTTTATGAACATCACCATTTTTATATATATATATATTTTTAAATCGCACCTTGCATCAACCTGAAAACCCATATTTAAAGTCGGCAGCCTGAGCCGATAGAAGAGAAGGATCTGGGAGAGCGCTTGCTGAGGGGCAGAGAGACGGTAACGTTCAGGAGCCCTGCTCCTCCGATGTGCCACCAGCAGCATCGTGAGAGGCGGAAGCAGCACTAGGTTTACAGGTTTACAGGAGCTTTTGCGCACAGCATTCACTAACAGAAAGTACAGGTTAACGTGTGAAAAAAGTCGCCGAGTAGGATTCTAACTACCTTTGCAAAGGAGAGACCGCGCTCTGTGGACATGATTGACAAGTGCCCACAGAAAAGCAGGTGATGGGTGAATTTGGAGGCAGGCTGGGGTCGTGCCCACCCAATCAGAAGCTAGGAATGGTCCTGGTATAGTAAATACGCATTGGCTGAAAAAATTTTTTCTTCACTTTTGATTGGGTGGGCAGGGCGCACATTTCCCCCTGGCTACCGCAGGCTCCGCTTTCAACTATCAATATAAAAATTATTGAAAATTTTAAAAAAGGGAAAAAATTAAAACAAAATTGTAAAGAAAAATATTTCTACTTTAATTACAAAGTTTGGTATCGTGAAACGACAATCATTATCAGTAATCCTTATTTTTGTAACAATGAAAAGGCATGCTATGTGCTTAAAATTGTAATGCAGATGCACAGAAAAGGGAGAAGTTTTTGTCCTTGGACAGACACTTGAATGAGCAATTAACTCATCCAGGTACAGTTGATGATTAGCTGATCCACTGAAAACTAAATCAAAAGAAATTGTTTGGTTTGGTCAATCATTTCGCAGTAAGTCTTGTCCTATAACATTGGAAAGCCCATTCATTTCCTTTTACATTAGTGCCCATTTGTTATGATCATGAGCAGCACATCTTTTTACACGTGGCAGCACTAAACTTCAGGCTGCAGCAACACTCACCAATGCATTGAACCGCATCTCAACTTGGCTAATTCAATCATGCCTTCAACTAAATACATCCAAAACAGTCTTCATGTTTTATTTCCAAAAAGCCATGTAGCACTCCAGACCCAGCCATACTGCTGTCAGGAGTAAAACTAGAAGTTGTCTCTGAGTTCAAATACCTAGGCCTCCTAATCGACTCTCAACTGTCCTTCAAATCTCATGTAAAAAAAGTTAGTCACAGGGTTAAGTTTAACAAATTTTCTCTTCATTAGAAATTCAATGACAACTGAGATGTATATGCATGCTATGATAATGTCTCATTTCACATACTGTTTGACCAGCTTTGCACAAGCCAATAAGACAACACTTAAAACACTTGAAACACTGTATAAGCAAACCCTGACAGGCTTGGACCGGAAGTCAAACACCTACCACCATTGTCTTATTTTAAGAAAGTATAAACTTCTGAGCTGGGACAACCTAATAAAGTATACAAATCTTTGCCTTATTTTTAAAATTTTGCACAACAAAGCCCCCCCCCCCCACCTCTTCAACAGTGTATCACTCAGAGGTCAAATTCAAACCGGACAACCAGAGGCTCGTCCCGGGAGACTGTGTAGTACCCTTTAGAAAAAGTGCCTTTAGCCACTCAGCATTCTCAGTTACAGCGTCACAGGAATGGAACTCACTACCAGCTCATATAAGAGAAATTAGTTCTTACCGTCCCTTTTCAGGACAGCTGAAAATATGGCTTATTAGTAATCAATTGTGTACACACTAGGACTGCATTTGCTTCTCCTGCCGACTTAGTAACTGTTTTGTCCTGCTTGCTTGTCTCTTGTGTGCTCCTGTCCTGTGTTGTTCATGTGAGTGTCTAAATGTATATGTTTGTGCTGCATGTTTGTGCTTTATACTGCAATATATGTTTGGGCTGCTTGTTTGTGCTTTATGCTGCTGTAAATGTTTGTGCTGCATGTTGTGCGTTATGCTGCTGTATATGTGTTTTTATTGTAGGTGTGGCTGTCCTGCTCTATCTACTGTTTTGCGCACTTTCCTATAATGTTTAATGTACGCTGTGTTTTATTGTCTGCTTATTTTATTAATTTTTGTTTGCCATTGTCTGTCAATTCGTTCTTACTATGTGTTACTGTATTTTCTGAGTTGACTACTTTGTTTTTTTAATCTTTGTTTATACATGCATTTCACTTCTGTAATTTTAGGTTGCCTTTTACATATCTGGCAGGGGACAACAGATGAAAACTAGCCTCTTAGGCTAACTCTGGCTCACTTACATTTTGAATGTTGATTAGTGTGCAATGTCCCTGAAATAAACCAATAAAATAAAAAATAAATCTGATTATGTGGGTGACTGCAAAGTTAAATCTCCAAAATCTGCCTTTATCTTTGATCAACAGAACCAATTCCCTATCAGTAACAAGGGATAAATTAGATATATTGGCAATTTTACACTCTATTTATTGAACAAACAGTAATGGGCATCAATAGTGGGTGGAAAATCCATTCCTCACCCTTGATCTCCACCGGTCAACCAGCGTGGTTGTTTTGGTAGCATGCCCAAGCTGATCGCACAAGTGTTCATTTGGGATAAGGTATGGGCTCCTGGTAGGCCATTCCACTATTTCTACTTTCTCTGCAGTCTTTGAAATCAATATTTAATGAATAGGAAGTTACATTTAAAATATGTGTTGTTTATTCCTTATTACCTATAAAGAACTGGTTCTGTTAGGCAGATAAATTTGGCACATTTCACTTGGGTCACCATCATAAGCATCTGTGCTGCTCATTCTACATATTCCTGATAATAACAAATAGGGAATCATTGCAAAGGTAAATGAACAGGCCTTCCAATGATAGACAGAATATGAACAGGTCACATATAAGCAAGATATGAGAGATAAAATAATAATCTATTCATTGTTAAGATCATTCATCAACCTTTTTTCTGTTGCATAATACACCAAATTTCTGCTGTGGCCCTTGTTGTCATAATGGATTTTATGGACTGGCAAATCCAGGTTATGTAAATGCACCTGGAGACTGATGGATAATTTATGAACATCAACATCCTTCATAAAGGTTGGAAATTCAGATCACAAAAAAAGTCTCATGTTGAGATGGCCCAGGGCCACAACTAGTACATTGAATGAAAGAATCAGCATTTTTTCATTTGCACTGCTGAATCATAAAGTATTATGATTTGCCAGGGGAAAAGCTGTCAAAAACAGTAAATTGTAAAGTTCCATGAAGAAAATCTGAAAGCCAACGCTGAGCTGTGACTCCTTTTTGAATGTGCCCCTGTGTCATTATATTGAGTAACTGTCAAACATGAACACAAATTAAATATAGCATAGCATGACAATGCTGCATGTGTATTTTGAGTTCCCAAGTAATCAGGGGACCAACAACCTTAACCTCGGTTTAATGGTGGATCAATATGTTTATCTACACCTACAGCATAAGCCTTAAACAAATTGAGAAAATTTCATACAATCTATAAACGTTGACAGAATTTTGAGCCGCTTTAAATGAAAAGTGGAGCGAGTGAACTATCTTTATAGTGGATTTACTTCAGGGTGGAAATTGCCACTTGGGTGATCACTGATAAGAAACTATCATTAGCCTTGTGTTTTATAAGTGAATACTCTGCTCTGCACTATTAGCAAAACAGAAACAAATACAAAATTGTATAGTCTTGTTTTCTCTGCGAGGAGACTGCCCAAGGAGGAAATGCACATGTTTCAAGTTCTAATAAAGTCTCCCCTCCTGCTAAGTTCCCCAGACTACTGCAAGGCATTTCTGTGATTAAATGAAAAAAGCAGGTTTTCCAAACAAATGGTTGTTGTGGTTTTCTTCTGTGAATGCATGTCTTCGTGATTTTTTAAACGTTTTAACAGACTAATACCTGAGAACTGACAGTTCCCTGGGAGGAGCGCATGGAAGAGGCCAATGAGAGGAAGCGTGCCAAGTACGCCAACTTAGTGGAGGAGTGCTGCTGAGAAGGCCTCTAGATGCCTGTGGATCAAGAGGGGAGATCCGTGGGTACATGCAACTTATGCTGGGCTTACACTTCACAATTTTTCACGCAATTTGACAGACGCAGACAATCTTCAAATGTCGGACTGAAATCACAGAAGTCGTGCTGAAGTTGTGGCGCACGCACGTAATCTCAGTCGTTTGGTGTAAGGTGGTCTTCCGACACGTCTTGACGTTCCGACATTATCAAACATGTTTGATATTATCGCTAGTCTTAGGGGGTTGGCTCAAGCGAAATGACGTAAACACTGTCACACTCTCACATGCACCAAGCACGACACAGGAGGAGCGGCATTAGTCGCAACCTGTGTCCGCCTGGTGAGGCACTTATTTCGGATACTTTTTCATAGAAGCCTCGGTGGAGAACCAGGCTGACAGCCGCGCAACCTGAACACTCTACCGTCAAATACAGGGTTAGGAGTTAAAGTTATTGGGGTATGAGATCAGCAAATAAAGCTGGTCAAATAACTAAAGGAAGTCCCCCGCTCGGAATATTTAATTAACTTGTTTTTAATTAAATAATCACTATCGAGTTTGCGGAAATTATATTAATCTCAAAAGGAATCTAGTTGTAGTCTTGCAATATGAGACCCCTATCTTTTCAAAATCTCACTCTGTGACTGAAAACTAATGACTAGTCTTCAAGTCTTTTAAAAGTCCTCTAGTGTAAGCCAAGCATTAGACACAAATTGGGACTTGATCAATCCCGGCTGGGTCACCTGGGTGAGGGTGTATAATGGCATACATACTCAGATGTCAAGAGGTGAAAATCTGAGCTGTTGACTAAACACAGGCCTTCTGTCAGGTGTAATTACCAGCTGGTGTTGGTAAGATAGCCTTATGAAAGAAACAGTAACCTTTAAAGCAGTGGTGTCAAACATACGGCCCGCGGGCCGGATCCGGCTGATGATTTAATCCGGCCCGCAACTTGTAGAGCACACATTTCTGAGCATAATAAAAAAAAGTAAGTCTCTAGCCCATTCCTGTTATGCAAAATCTCGGTTTTAAAGGTGTATTTCCAAGGTCTACTAGAAAAGGTTTTCATGGTTTATTGTTCAAAAAACCCTTTAGTTTTCTACCATTGCCCATTTCTTCATCGCCTTTTCCAGCCTTCTCTGCCCTCTATCTCAAAAGGTAAGTTTTGACAGCTTACCCCCCTTCGCAAAAATACTAGTCTGCTCTGACTGGTCAGATCTACATGAGCGTGCATGCACCGCCCTGCTCATTTACTCTATTACCTACCTACATGGGCATGGCACACGCCCAGCTGTCAGTTTTGTTTACTTTTGGCCAATGCAGCATGGAGACCAATGTAAACATGTTTAGCTTCATTTCTACCACAAATATCGGCACACTAACCAGTTCTAAACTAGAAGCTGTACAACTGAACCTGTTCAGACAGGAGTCTGAGCAGAAAACTGTGAAAATGGCATCAAGATTTCTGATTTCCCTGACATTATCCTCAGGTAAATACTGTTTAATTATGTCACAGTCAATAACATAATTTGAGCTAAGTATTTATGCATAAACTCTCTAAACTGGTAACATACACCCTGTTTTACGTTTGTCTTTACAGGTCTGTGGAATGATCTACAGCCCAGTGGAGTGAAAAAGCTTTGGTTGTGAACCGATACTGAGTTGTAAAAATGTAAAAATGTACAGTAACCATAATGGAAAAGAATGTATCCTGAATCATGTCAAGATTCACTGGAAAGGCATTATCTTTTGTAAAATGTATGGTTGAAATAATTATGCTTTAGGTTTGTCAGAGCTGCAAATTATCTGACAACATTTTAATATCTAGTAGATAATGTATCATTTGTATTGTGATCACTCATTCATAATAAAGTTACCGTTAAAAAAATGTATTGTGTTGCTTACTGTCACTGTTTGCTACCTGTAGTAAAGGATTACTTGAAACTCACATTTTCATCTCGCTGAAGATTTTCTCTGATAAAACAGTATCATTACATTTTAAAAAGACCAAAAACATCCTTAAAAATTAAGCAGTTTATTCATAGCCAGTGGAATGAAAATATGAAGTGTACATATCAAACAGAAGCAAAGCCATAACTTTTATGTAACTGTCCAGTTTTTGTTGGGCCCTGAAGAAGACCACCTGTCCCACCCAGTGAACACATCCTCCTCTGAAGGAACGGATAGTGTGACGGTCTTGGTGGCTCCGTCCGGCTCCATCAGGTCACTCAGATACCTGTAAAACATGGCACATTCAATGTTACATCATGTAGCCTAGCTGACATGTATAGGCCTACATAATACATCTGTTATGGCAAAGCTACAACAAATTCAGTATAGCCCTGGCTCGATAAGCAACAAGTTCTGAGTGATACTCTGTGCTTTTTGAAATATAATATAGGAAACAAACACCAGCAGAGACAACTTACAGTATTCCTGTCTATGTGTACATTACACTGGAGATCATGTAATAGGCCAACTGTTTTATTAGTTTTATTTATTTTGCACAATTAAAAAAGAAACATACACAAAGAATGGTAAAGAATACAAATAACATACAGTGCAGGGAGAGGCAGAAAACCCAATGGGCTTATTTGAAGCCTCCACCTAAATAATGTTAAAATTTCACAAAGTTATAAGGAAACACAAAATAAACATACAAAAAATCATATGACTAAAAGTGATAAACAACTAATAATAACAAATTATATATAATAACAACATAATAATAATAACATCAATATAAAAGCAGAAAATGTGCGTGTAAGTGTAAAGGCCAGGACACACCAGCCCGATAATCGCCGTCGTCAAAAAAAATGGAGTCGGCCGTTTCAGGAAGCTCCAGCTTCCCGTCGCTGCTAAAGAACACACCGAGACGACTGTTTATTTTCCGTACGCTCGCGGGACGTAATGTCTCCACAACAGCAGGCGGCGCTAATCTGTATTGTGGCCCGAAAAAATACGAAAGCCGGAAATGATTGGACATCTCTCTAGAGCATAAACATAGATAGAAATACGTATTTATATTTATGGACCATAAGAGCACAATTTTTAGCAGAGAGTGTCGAGCATGGTGTCGAGCAGTCAACAAGGGTTGATGCATGTGAGTACTCTCAAAACGAAACGAACAAACACATTAAAACGATGGCTAGCTGTTGTTAGCTGTTTGTGCTACCCGCCTCACTTCCGGGCTTCACTGATTCGCTAGCCCTCCACCAATCAAATTGCTCCAAATGAAAGACGGTCGGCCGCCGATTGAACATGTTCAATCGGCGGCCGACAGGCTCAAAACAAGCCCGACGACCTCTACGTCGGCCGACGTCACGGCACACACCAAACAGATTCGTCTTTTTTTTTGACGACGGCGATTATCGGGCTGGTGTGTCCTGGCCTTAAGTCCGTGAAGGGAATATTGGTTTATACACATAATTTATTAATTCCTAGAGCATATGTAAATCAAAATAAAACATGGGGACATAGACAGCAATACAAAAAAAAATAAAAAAAAGCAATTACAAAACAACAGTTAAATGATCTTTTAAGTTTCTTTTGTAGCATTTTATAGAGGAACAGTTTTTTGCCAGATGGGAAAAGCCATTCCATAATTTGGTACCCCTAAATCTTATTGAAAATTGACCTCTACAAGTAAGAAATTTAGGAGGATGAAGATCTGAAGATTGACGAGTTGAATAGGAGTGGACCTGTGAATTTGTTTTAAAGTAAGTCTTGAAATGTTCAGGAATATTCCCATCACTTGAATGTATTTTATAAATAAAAACACATATTTGAGAAATATTGATATCGTAAATAGTAAGAATTTGTACTGCTGCTTGTACTACAGGTTTATTTTGCTTAAAAAAAACGGCACTTTGTCCCGCATTCTCCCGCACAAACGTAGTCTTTGTTCCACATCTGGTGAATTGGGATCTGGTCACCCGTACTACACACTGTCCACAGACTTATTGCGGTGTGTACTTGAGCTATACAATCAGACAGCTAGCAGGTAGCAGGATGACGCTATTAAAAAAATACTCTTCAGTTTCCAACACACCCTACGGTTTTACCGTCTGTTTTTCACTCAGGGGCTGTCACGGCAGGACTAACGTGAGCTCACAAAAGAGCCAAATAACAGTCACTGCAAAAGACTCACAGCTCTAACCGTTAGCATAAAGCTAACGGTAAAGCTAGCGGGCGCTAATGCTAACAACTAAACCCCGCATTCTCTCATTTCAGTCGGTGTTGGTTATTATAGGAGGGATAAAATAAAGCACATTACAGACATTGAACTAACAAACGGACAGAATTATTTTTAAAATAGGACTACTTACATTTCGGACGGATGGTGTCTCTCAGTCTTCCTGGCAGTCTCCTCCACACTCCAGTAAAAAGGCTTTGATCACACTAACAGATTGCAAACCTTTGATGGATATAGCCTAACAAAAAATTAAGTAAATCCATTCAGCCCTAGTGTGCTTCGAGGCTGGGGTGTGATGGTAGCTTGAGGTTGAGCTCACACTGCAGCTTGCTTCTCCTCTGTTGTTGCATGAGCGAGTGGAGGCTCAGCCAGGTGTGTGTGGTTACCAACGGGGCTTCTTGATTTGCCAATCAACTGCCGAGTTTCTGGTGAGCTTTCCCGTGGGAGTATTTATGATAATGAAAACCGACCGATTTCGTCATCAGTCGGTGTTTTTTGGAAGAAACCTTCAAATCCCCCCTTTTTCGAAATAAGTGTCCCAGAAGAAACTGACATATTTGTCTTTTTGAAGCTTGTGTGTGCTGGTAGGGACGCCAATAACCTAAATAACCAAGTGTGCCCAAACACTGGCAATGTTTGGTTTTTCATAATATGTCCCCTTTAAAGAAATAACCAAAATGCTCACTCCAGGCGCTAGGGGGCAGCCAAAATAAACAACGCACATTTTAGCAATGTGGGAAATGGTAAATGACAATCTTGCTTCACCGCTATTAATGTTTCCTCCAGTGCATTATGGCAAAGTAAAAAAACCCAAAATATATATATATATATATATATATATATATATATACACACACAGTATTTTTTGTTGTCGTGCTGAACAATTAATGTACTAGCAAGCGCGGTGTGTCTGCGGCTCTGCAAGCGCGAAACAAGCAGGAGCATGCAAGTGTAGGCCTACAAGATTTATTTCCTAATTTACAATGCTGCTTTATTTTTATGTTTTAAATTGGGAAAAAGCGTATTCCAAAACAACCAATAACCTCTGTATTTAAAAATAAATCAAATCAGTAGAAGTTGCACTTTTATTTAATTGTATTTTGTACTGTCTGCATGTTTGCACAAAATGTGTTCCTGTACATAGCAAACAAAATTGCACAACTGTAAGGTCAGTGTCTGTTGTATTTTTGTATTGAAATAAACAGTTGTTTATTTCATTAGTGCATATTGGCATCTTTGAGCAAAAAAAACCCAAAAATGTTTGCTATGGCGCTTCGTGCCTTACCTCCTATTCCCATGGCCAGCAGCAACCTTTACTAAGACATTTCCTGGGGGGTACAGAGATCCCTTGTGATCCGTGATAATGTAGGTTACAAATGTAGGCTGAGTAATAAAGCATATTACTGAAAAACAAAGCTAAAGATTTGGAGTTGACATACTGCATGTACGTTATTTTACTGGTCCGGCCCACTTGAGATCAGAGAGGCTGTATGTGGCCCTCAAACCAAAATGAGTTTGACACCCCTGCTTTAAAGGGTTCAAGCAGAAGTCACGCAGACTGTCTATGCTAAAAGCTTTATCTTGAAGTTGTTTCACTAGTGATATATTATTTCTCTCAAGCTTGAAAGGTGCCCTGTCTTCAAAAAGGAAATGCATTTACACGCAATTTTTTTTTCATTCCCTTTAATTTCCTTAGAGATGGATCTCGCACTTCTGTTTAACGGAGAGGGTAAAATCAGTTGAAGAAGAAAGTGGGTGATGCTGGTACAAAGTGAAATTATTGTTAAATGGTGGTCCCCAAGATATTTTCATTCAGCGATACACTATAACCAAGAAAATGGGCCAAAAGAAGTATAGTAAAAGCATGAGAGTGCAAAAAAAATATTTATATATATATTTTTTAAATATAGGAATTAAATGTTACACCCTTGGTTGCTATGACGAACGTAAACTAGTAAGAGAGTATTTAATACTGTTAAAAATAAAATGTCTGCCATTGTGGAAATATTTTCTAAAACTTTGTAAACCCTAACTACCCACTGTCTATGGTGCTTACACAGTAAGTAATGAGATCCTGAATTGGATTTTCCTATTTCATTTTTCATGCATGGTTTATAAGCCCAGGATTCACTTTTCTCTATATAACAAATTAACTAGAGAACGCCACATCTGTTGAATACTTTTCCATGAAATGTAATTGTATCAAGTCAACATCCCCATAGTACAAATTAAAGTACTGTTCATGAGCTCATTTAGGAAAAACATGCTGAATATAAAAAAAGGTGTTCCTTTTCAGAATTATTACTTAAATATTTCCGCTCTGCTGCTCTACCCAACGAGTGGGTATTTTGTTTTGTTCTCAGGAGAAAAGTATTAAATGTGTCTGAGGTGTTTTTTTTTCTTAATGTGGTGAAAACACTGCCCAAATGCTAAGGCTGCGGTGAGTGGAGACTGAATTTACCCCTGCTGGATTGTGGTGCAATCCTAAAGTACAGTATGCTGAGCGAATGAGGTCAAAAACGCTTTTTCCTTGTGTCTTTGTGGTTTGCCATACGCGGTGTTCCTTTTATCGTAACTCCATGTGCCTCACTCTGAGTGACTGATGTGGCCTCTGTCAACAAATACTGGCACTAGATGGGAGTTTATTGTGATTGATGGAGCTAGAAGGCTGCAAAGCTCTAAAGAAAAACAAGGCCAGTTGGAACTACTTCTTTGTCATGTAACTGTATTTTCACATATAAATGATATGTTAATCATATATTTCCAGTGGAAAAAGATTTCCCAACCCAAAATAAGTAAGTCAAAAATGTTAATGGATCTTATTTTAGTTTAGTTTTTGCAAAAAATAATAATAATTTATCAAATCATTCTGAGATGCCTTTATCACACAGATATCCAGATATCCTACTTCAACCAGTTTACAAACTTCTTACAAGAAAAAAATTAAACACAAAAGACTGCAAGGGGCGAAATTTCCTGGGTAGCACAATAAATCACACTGACAACCTATACACTGTTTTGTGGCCCATTACAGCAAGCCTGTAGCAGGATTTCCACATGGACCTGCCTTAACTAGACACAATGAAGTAGCAATCACTATGAAATAATCTTACTCTAGTTGCTTCTCAAGAAATAGTCTGCTGTCTTGACTGTGTCCATTCTCCAGCGAGGATCACAATTGTCTTACAGAGTGGGGTTGAACTGTAAGATACAGCTATAATTGAAACACATAACGTTAGCCTTGGACTATGGCTGCAGAATCTACATTAACCTGATTTTGAAGCCAGCACAATGACCGGTTTCAGTGGTACTGCATTGGGGTATGTGTGTCATCCTTCCCCATCAATGGTCCGAAGTGCATTTAAAGTTTTTTGAGATCTTCAGAACAGACAATGCATCATCCATCAGGGAATAAAACCAATCTTGTGTGAAATATATTTTAGTACAGTAGTTTATGAATTAGTGTTCTTTTTCAGGATTTTCAATTTAAAAAAAGCGAAAAGTGCATAATTGCTCAAAACTTAATTAAAAACCAAGCAGTGGTGAAATCATTGGAATTTAAAAAAAGTGTTTTCACCTTCGTTAACAAGTGCTCAATCTGCATACTGGAACAATGTAAGAATGTATCATTCCTATATGATGTTTTGTCCAACCTTACTGTATTTGTCATTTAGCCAACTCTCTGTGTTGGAATTCTTACTCCTGAATGAGAAAAACCTGTTTTGCATTTGGAAAGAGAGGTGCAAGCTGATGAGTTTCATTCCAATGCAACAGTGCCAAGAGATGTTAAGGTATTTAGGTGAAACTTCCGTATGTTCAGAGATGATGCTCTTAGAAGAAAGCCTACCCTATCTCCTACATGGTTCGAACGGGAACACAAGGTCTCGGTTTAAATCAGAAAGAAGAGAAATAAGACAACGTGTTTATGAGCCATTAACCGAAACCATGTTCTCGACATAATAGATGAATATTATATAAAGTGTCTAGTCCTTGAACAACATACATACACCTGACTATGATACATTGCTGGGTTATTATTTCAACATGTATAAATAAAATTCTAAGAGAAAAATAAAAAGACTGATGCTAAATAATGTGAAAAACGATTTCATTTAAACACCAACAAGTATTTAAATGTGACATAACAGAAAAGTCAGTCAAGCTATGCAATTAAAACAGTGGCTGTACCATGATGGGAATCTTTTTAGTGAGCAGCAGAAGTAGAGGAAAAAATGTTTAAACAGATAATCAAAGCAATTTGCTACTGAAGCAGTTTCTTACGAAGGTAAATTGCACCCCTTGGAGATTCTTCAAAAAAAAACAATACGAATTATATACCATGCCAATTACAGGGCACACACTAATTTATTTAATTAACTTCTTTATTGAAAGTAGAATTCTTAAATTACGTGATGTGGTAAATTACCACACCGTACAAATTATTTACAAGGCTTCAAAAAAAAGCCTTCCAAAGAGTTTACAAGTAATGTTTGAAGAAAGAGGAGTTTTGCATGATATAAGAAGAAAAAGAAAATTCACTGAGAAAAATATACAGACCACACTTACATCATTTTCGATTTCTGTAAAGAGTATTAAGCTATGGAATGATCTTGACGAAGATGTCACAGGAAGTTGCAGTTTGCGCAATTTCAAAAAAAATTATGTTTAAAAAATTATTGAAAATTACAGACAGACAGCTGAGCACAATGTGCTTACTAATAAGCTGAGCACAATGTGAATGTCACTACCATAACAATATCCTAACAAATTAACAGAGGTCAGCAGACAGACTTGACTGCTTTTGCAGATGTGTTTAGACTACCAGATAAGAAATTGAGAAGGCCACATCACAAGGACACATCACACTCTGCATTGTCACAGAAAAACTGAACTGAACAGAACTGTTCAGTTAAATAACGATGAGTAATCAAAATTCTTTGGGAAAATGGAAAGCATGTCTGTTGTGCAATGTAAATGAATAAGGAGACCTAAAATTAACTGTGTATTGGACTGCAGCTTCTTAAAAAAAATAAAAGCAAAAACATTAAAAAAACAACAACAACAAAATTATTTTTTTTTTCTTCTGTATCAGTAGTTGTGTATCTGTGTATCTGAATTTGAATCTGATGAAAATGGGGGCGGGACCTGATAAGCCTTTGGCTTCTCCTGTTACCCTTCGGACAACACAAAGACATATGTATGAATATGTGAAAGAGAAAATTGTGTATTGTGTGAAATTGTCCGAAAGAATAATAAATAAATATAATCTTGAAGGGAAGCCATTTACTGTTTGCCTCTCCACAATGATTCCCAGTAAGAAGTGGTTGTTAAACTTTGTTAGAACGAGAGCATCCGCATGCTTCTTTATAAATGTTTAAAGGGCTTGTGCTCCTTAAGACAACATGTAATATCTTAGCGTACATTATGGGTGAAGGACAACTTTATTGTGATTTGCCCCAACGAGTTGAGGAGTTTATGGACGTGCTCCATCAAACAATCAGATGTAAGAAGTCTCTACACTCTAATCCTTTAAATTCAAATGAGCACATATCTACAACAAACAACCAGGTCATTATGCATAATAGCAGCCTTTTCCTGGACCCTCAAATAATTTTAACAAACTGCATGACAGCGTAATGGAACCCTGCTGAAGAAAGATAAATATTCCATGGGCTCCCTCTGTGATCCCACTTTAAAAACCAATAACCTAATCTGTCTTTCAAGGTTGAAATTATATCAACAGTGGAAGAGATGATCTTGCAGTAATACACAAATACAACTATAATTTGCTGTAGGAAAAACTAAACACTATGAAACAATTCCCCAACGTCAAATGTGGTAACATTTTTAAGTGTATTTATTCAAGTAGTGTGTGTGTGCGCGCGTGCGTGCGCGTGTGTGTTTGTGTAAGAGCAAGCACTGCATGTGAAACTGTGAGCATGCAGGGTGGATAAAGAGCCAGGTTATTTCCACGTATGGATTCTGGTTTAGTAAGTCAGACTCGTTTCCGGTGGGGGTTGGCCTCCGCCAGGGCTGCGCTTTATCACCAATCCTGTTTGTGATATTTATGGACAGGATATCAAGGCGTAGTCGTGGTGGGGAGGGGTTGCAGTTTGGTGGTCTTAAAATCTCATCTCTGCTGTTTGCGGATGATGTGGTTCTGATGGCATCATCGGCCTGTGACCTTCAGCTCTCATTGGATCGGTTTGCAGCCGAGTGTGAAGCGGTTGGGATGAGGATCAGCACCTCTAAATCGGAGGCCATGGTGCTCAGCAGGAAACCGATGGATTGTCTACTACAGGTAGGGAATTAGTCCTTACCCCAAGTGAAGGAGTTCAAGTACCTCGGGGTCTTGTTTGCGAGTGAGGGAACAATGGAGCGTGAGATTGGCCGTAGAATCGGAGCAGCAGGGGCGGTTTTGCACTCGCTTTACCGCACTGTTGTGACGAAAAGAGAGCTGAGTCGTAAGGCAAAGCTTTCGATCTACCGGGCGATCTTTGTTCCTACCCTCACCTATGGTCATGAAGGCTGGGTAATGACCGAAAGAACGAGGTCGCGGGTACAAGCGGCCGAAATGGGTTTTCTCAGGAGGGTGGCTGGCGTCTCCCTTAGAGATAGGGTGAGAAGCTCAGTCATTCGTGAGGAACTCGGGGCAGAGCCGCTACTCCTTTGCGTTGAAAGGAGCCAGTTGAGGTGGTTCGGGCATCTGGTAAGGATGCCCCCAGGGCGCCTCCCTAGGGAGGTGTTCCAGGAGCGTCCAGCTGGGAGGAGGCCTCGGGGAAGACCCAGGACTAGGTGGGGAGATTATATTTCCACGCTGGCCTGGGAACGCCTCGGGATCCCCCAGTCAGAGCTGGTTGAAGTGGCCCGGGAAAGAGAAGTTTGGGGTTCCCTGCTCAAGCTGCTGCCCCTGCGACCCGATTTCGGATAAGCGGTTGAAGATGATGATGATGATGATGATGATGGATTCTGGTTTTGTAGTTTTGTAATAATCTGCCTTCTTTGGGGAGATGTCAATCAAATGTGTAAATGCCCTGACAGGAATTTAGTAATATTCTCGCTGCTATTTTTTAAATTCACAGCTGTTTGTGCTGTATTTTACGATCCTACCTTGCTGTCACAAATCATCATTTAACTAGATCATCTCATGACAATATTTAAGGTTGAACCGGCCTATACTGTTAATTAAAAATATGATCTGTATGCATAACCTGTACACATTCATTCCACATGCATGCTACCTGTCTTTTTTTCTATTACAAATGGGGCTCCCGTGTTTTGTGAGTATGTTTATATGATGGCTGGTACCCTGGTGACACTATCACAGCTCATGATTTAGGACAGCCAGGACTCTGTGCCATTACTCTTTTCATACACACCAGATTCCCCGCTCGGTCCTTTGCTTCACCTGCCCCACAGTAGGTATTTACGTGTTCAGTTAGCTGTGCTACTGAAGGGGCCAGCCCATATGTCTCCCTGAACCCTCTGAATAATTTAGCCCAACAGCCATTCCTATAAAAACCCCATCTATATTAATGAGCAGCCTCCAACCATTGCATGAAGGTTGTGGTCCCTCCATCGTGCTTAAGGTGCCGAAGAAGGCCCACCTTCACCAGACAATCTCAGGCAGTGCATGCAAAGGTGAGATACATTGTGAAAAAGTGTCTTAATCGCGCATTTAAAATCAAACTCTCATATTCATCAACCACCTTCTGCTTTCACCTGATGTCACAAAGATCCTTTCCCACACAACCCAACCCTTTATGAGACAGCAATTTTATATTTTACGTCAAAAACATTTGCTTCAGTATGGTTTTTGAAAAGTTTGAATGAAGGTTCAAACCTGTAAGATTTTAGGTTTACTGCAACAGCTGAGTAACAATTTTCTCTGGTAACTTACAAGAAACATGATAAAGTAAGGTGTTGCCAAAACAAAAATAAAACATTATACGTTTTTCTTCCCCCACGGAATATTGCATTTCTAAAGATAATGTTTTTTTTGTAAATCATAGATTATCATAATAAAATGTAGATGTTCTTGAGTAATCATTACTATGGTCTTTGGCAAAATGTTCTCTCCTTGTATTACTCATACTAGAGTTCTCGCACGCGCCTTGCGCACGCTCAACCTCTAGTCAATTGAAAGTGAATAGCTACATAGGTATAACATACAGGAGGAGTGGGAAAGGAATTATGCCAGATGTTTTTGACGAATGCAATGTTTGAGTGTGTCTTCATCATTTGTGGTGTGCACTTTATGTGCCATGAGGGCACGCTTGGTGGATTGGCAGGGTAAATGAGGGAGTTGTAAAGGATCTCCTGAGCGGCAAGGTTTGTTATGTTTTGGAGTTATTTATTAATTAAAATATACTGTAAATGTAAAACAGCAATGCTGTCCGTCAGTCCATCTTGGTGGTCTCCCACAAACACTCTCACACTTGTTGCTGATTTGTCTCTGCTGATATCAGTGTACAGCTGGCCGTGTCCCAACACACTGTGGGGCAGGAACATACCTTCCTCTTGTTCTCCTGTCCTGCAGAAGACACAGGTTTTTACTAATCAAAAAGGTGCAATGAGAAAATGTGCATATGCAAGGATAGATTGTATCTCACCTATACTGATTGTGACAGCAAAGGTCAGGCGAAGGGGGAACTGCCACTGGACCACAGTGAATTGGAACTCCTGGGGATGGTCATGGAGAGGTGTCCTTGGCAAGAAGAATCCCTTGTTAGGGCCGACTACTACCCAAAAGTCCACTGCCCTAGGCAACATTAGCCAAACCATGAGCCTGGTCCGGTTTCTGAGGCTGCAGCCAGGTCCAGACTGGACAGTCCTAGCATGACAAGGCATCCTGCCTTCTTTGTATTGTGTCATCGGTGTTGTGTTGTATAAGGTGTGGAACCTGCTCCATGGTGCGATTGTCTCCTACTGGCAGCTTTCCTTCTGTGGTTGACCTCATTTTCAGCAGCTGTCAACAGTTAGTTGTCTTTGTCCTGTGAATGTAAAATTATTAATGTAATTACTTATATAACTTTGATCTGTGATATGAAAGTGATCTGTCATGATAATGGTAGCTGAACTGGTTAAATGTCTGTCATAGGGATGGAACAATTGAATAATATAATAAATACTATGATATAATATAATAATCTAGAATAATACTTACCCTGTTTGTGGCAGGGCAGCAGAGCATGGCAGCTGAAATGTTGAGTGGCTGGGAACAGAAATGAGCAAGTGTAGGTTGTTAACTTCTGACTCTTTAGACACAATTTAGTACAATGGAATGTTATAGTATTGTGCATGTTGTCTGTGCATAGGCATAAATAAATGTTCAACATGTTAGGAACTGTTCTGAATGCTAACCCATTAAAACCAAATAGAGCTGGATGCATCCAAATTGTTCTATCAGTCCTCTTACTACTAGTCGGTTATAAAACATAAACATGCAGAGGAGAGAGCAGCAAATTATGTCCCCCACAGGATTAGTTTCATTGGGCCCTGGTTCTCCTGTGATGTTGAACACTTTTGAATTTTGTGGAAAAAATAATTAATCATATGAATCAGTAGAGTTTATTAAGGTCATAAAGAACTGTTTATACTAAGTGTGAAAGTTGTCTCAATTCTACACACTGCAGGTTTAATACTTAAATAGGAATAGCATGTTTGTATACTTACCATATACTACTTTCTGTGTATTGTCTGCTGTCTGTATAGGTCTGGTACTGTCTGTGTATATTGATTTATTTTTTCAGGTCTATGTTACAGTTTTACAAAGAAAAACCTACCAATACAAGATTCACGAAGAAACAAGAAAAGTCTAGCCTTGTGTCTTTTATTCTTTATTGGGCTTTTAAATGTTAGCTGCTGTCATGCTCCATACTACGCACTGCCAGGGCAGTAGGCCTACACAGTCTCTTTTATTTTATGTATCTTTTATTTACTTCAACCTGATCTAATGTATATTTATGTTATCATGTTGTGTGCTAATAGCTCTATGATTTGCTGATCTGCAATCTGTCTGTTTAAGCACAGTATTCACTTACAAGTTTGCACTAGTTATATGCTGAAGCTAACATGCCCACAAAGTTTAAAAGCATTTGCCCTCCTTTTGTGTTTAAGCTGATATCTTCCTGGTGATTTTTAGCAGCCATTATAACATATATTATTTATTTTAAAAACACTGTTTTATTCTTTGGATTGTTCATTTAAGGACTGGAAAGTGCATTTGATTTTAAAGTATTTCTTATTTCTGTTTTAAGTGTATGTATATATTTTTTGTTTAGTGTCTCAAAGCAAATAAAACAGACTGTCTTGACTTATATTGCTTTTGTTAAAGAGGACCTATTATACTACTTTTCTGGTCTTAATTTCTTGTTTTACACTGCTATAGAGCAACCTGACACGAATCACATCACAAAAAACTATGTAGATTTTCGGGAAGCTCTTTCTCTTATTTTGGCGATCCAGCACGTCCTGTCAACACTTGAGTGTGTGTGCTTCGGCCATCTCCACTCCCTCCACCTGTGCTTCGGCCATCTCCGCTCCCCTCCCCCCCCCTCCTGCAAACCCCACTCCGTTGTGATTGGTTACCTTCCTTCCGGAACACTTTCAGTGGCGGGAAGCACGAGCATGGACCTATAAGGGCGCGAGGCAGACGCGAACAGGGAAGTGACAGCATTACTATACATGGAAACATCCGCGTGGTGACGACACCAAGTTACATGCAACGTCACAAAGTTACAAAGCCTCAAACCGCTTTGAACACGTGACTTCTCGACTGGCTAGAATAGTGTCTAGTGCTCTGCACAGACACCCCAGACGGTCAGCAGGGAATACGTCGAAATGCATGTAAGTCATTATTTGATACTCTAGTATGGTTAAACATGACTATAAATCATCATAACAACGTTTATAGGTCATAAAAGTCAAAAAGCATCATAGGTCCTCTTTAAGGTATTTTCCACATGTAATACTGACATGCTTCATGTTACATCTATAAAGGGGATACTACTGCAGTTAACACTGTTGTGTGTATAATTGAGTGTAATAATATTTACTGAAAAGTCCAAATTGTTTCACTTCGAGGTAAAGTCAATACTTCATGACAGTATAATAAAGGTCTCATGACAGTCAATGTCAAAATTAGACAGTGTAAGAACACTTAATGACATGTTAATGAAATGTACAAATTGTTTCACTTTACCTGAGGCCAAAAGAAGCATTCATGAGCATGTTATAAAGGCATTAGACAGTGTAATAACACTTCATGACATGTTAACAAATTGTCCAAATAGTTTCACTTTACTTTAGGCCAACAGAAACATTCATGACAGTATAATAAAGGTCTCATGACCAGGCCCGGATTAAGTGGAAAGATTACACTAGGCATACCGCATTTGTTCGGGCCCCCTCCAAACGGATAGCCTACTTTATGATTTGGTGAAAAAACTGCATAGCTAGATTTGAACTGCCACAAGATTATTATGCTCATTTATTTATTTGGGTATTTTCATACACCTTTCAGGCTTTGGTTCACTGTTTATATGCAAATTGTTACATTGTAGCCTAACAATAGTTGAAAGCATAGCTAAATATATTTTAGGGATTCACCGAAAGTTCGGCCACTGAAATGACAAATTAAATCATGTTCAGTTACCAAATATTGACGAACTACTGACGAAATATTTGTTTAAGAGTTGCGCGTTTGTAAACGGGAGTAAAGAGAAACGTAACCGTGCATGTGAGTTCATGTCTGTTCGTGAGCTCACTGCAGGAGCAGTTCTATAAAGTGCGTGCAGAGTCCAGTGTGGGAGCCATTTTTCAAACTGGATGAAAAACAGTGCAGTGCAATGCTTTATTCAGCATAAAGTTAAAACGCTCGTCCAAGACTGACCTAAATACAAAAGCTTTGCGCGAGCGAAGCAGCGATTCACCTAGTGAAACCTGGCGTGGAACTCTGTGGTGGGTAACTGCGAAATTCAGTGAGACATCGCCGGTGTAGCCGCAGCACAGAAAAACTGTGGTTTGACGGCTAAAATAATAACAGAGAGATTTTTTTACCTTTGTGAAATGCATGAATCTGGTGCACTTTGAGAGGGAAATTAAGAGGCTAAATCTGAGGAATTTTGTGTGAACAAATAATTTGGAGATACTGGCTCGAATTAATTAGAATTAAAAGCTAGTGTAGAAAGACAGATGTATTTTCCATAAAAATATTGATATAAAAAAATATATAATGCAGGGTCCTCTGGGATGGGCATGGTGCTTTTTTTCTTTTATGGGACATATTTATCTGTAATATAATGAATGCATTTAAATGCAGTGAGTGGAATGAAGCAGAAGAACTCTGTTGTCCAGCTATCTTTTTTTCACAGACGAGGCTGAAATAGGCTATAGACCAGCGGTTCTCAACCTGTGGGTCACGACCCCATGTGGGGTCGCCTGGAATTTCTAGTAAAAAATTTGTGTTTTTTTTATATATACACTGGCTCAATATATGCCCCTCATCTTTGAAGAACCTGAAAAATAGTATTTAAAAAATTAATTATTGACTGGCTCATGATAGGCCCATGATCTTCATAGAGGGGGGCGTACAGAGATCAGGGGCCTATCATGTGGCAGTAGATTTTAGTTATTTTTTAAATAACATTGTTTGGGGCCACGAAGATCAGGGGCCTATATTGATTAATTTAAAAAAATAAACAAAGACTTCAAAGAGAGAAGGAGCTTTGGGATAAGGGATTATTAAAAAAATTCCCAAAACTGATTTTTTTTTATACCTGTACTTTCTGCTTTTTGGTTAGTCTGTGCCTCCAAAAAATATTCAAGAAAAAAGTACTAAACAGCTCACATGGACACAGTTAATTTAGCCTTGGTTTTATTCTCAAAACATTGTATTCATTTTTTTTGTATGATAACTTACTTTTGCATAATATGATGTTAATATCAAACACATACTAAAAAAAATTTAAAAAATTAAATGTAATTCTCTCTTACTGGGCCCCCTAGTGGAAATGGGCCCTAGGCACGTGCCTAGAATGCCTATGCCTAGATCCGGCCCTGCTCATGACAGTCAATATCAAAACCTTCCACATATGACAGTTTAATGTAATTTTACAACATATATCAAAATAGTTTCTTTACATTTGATTATTAAGCCTACTATTACATGTTTATGACAGGTCATGTTATTGGTTAATGTCAAGTCGACATAACCAAGATATTTTATCTTCATTAATGTCAGGTTGTCATTATAAAGACACGGAGAAGTTATTTTGTCTTAGCTTATGTCAGGTTGTCATAAAAAAGACATCTCATACAATGTCAATGTGGCATTAAATGTGACATAATTTACCGAATGACACTTTATGACAACAGTCATAACCATTCATAATGTTCATGACGGGTGTCATGACAGTGTAATGACAGTCTTATGACAGTGTTATGTATACGCCTTCAAATAAAGTGTTACCATTATTTATTTATTCATTTATTTATTTATTTATTATTCTTTCGGACAATTCCACACAAAACACAATTATCTCTTTCACATCATACATCTTAATAAGTGTTGTCCGAAGGGTGACGGAAGAAGCCTAAGGCTTATCGAGTCCCGCCCCCAATTTCATCAGATTCAGAATCAGATACACATTTACTGATCACAGAAAAGAAAAGAAAAAAGAAAAGAAAAAAAGGAAGAAAACACACAATTTTGCATTTTTTTTTTTTTTTTGTCTGTTAAGCTGCAGTCCAATACCCAGTCAATTTTCATTCTCCTTATTCATTGACCTTGCACAACTGACATGCTATCCATTTTCCTGATGAATTTTAATTAGTCATTGTTATCCTCTCCTTACTCAGCTTCTTAGTGCTCTGCTTTCAGTCTATAATTTTCCAAAATTTTAGAGACATACATTTTTTTGAAATTTCGCAAACTGCAACTCCCTGTGATATCTTCATCAAGTTCATTCCATAATTTAATACCCTTTACAGAAATCGAAAATGATTTAAGTGTGGTCCGTATATATTTCTCTGTGAATCTTCTTTTTCTTCTTAAATCATGCGAGACTCCTCTTTCTTCAAACATTGCTTGTAAACTGACAGGAAGGCTTTTTTTTGAAGCCTTGTACATCATTTGTACGGTGTGGTAACTTACTACGTCCCGTAATTTGAGAATTTTACCTTCAATAAAGAAGTTATTAGTGTGTGCCCTGTAAGTTCCTTGATATATTATTCTTATTGCCCTTTTTTGAAGGATTTCCAATGGGTGCAATTTACCTTTGTAAGTGTTTCCCCACACCTCAGCACAGTAATGCAGATGTGGGGAAACTAAACTCCAGTATAATACAAGTAAGGCCTTTTGATTGAAAAAATATTGTGATTTCCAAAGTATAGAAATACTCCTAGCTATTTTGCCCCTAAGATGGCTAACTTGTGGTTTCCAACTTAACTTGTCATCAATTATTACCCCTAGTACTTTGTGTTGCTTGACCCTTTCAATATCGATCCCACTTACCTGGATTTTCACAGAGACATCTGCTGCTCTCCTACCAAACAACATAAATTTAGTTTTTTCTAAATTTAATGATAACTTATTTCGGTTTAACCACCCATGTAACTTAGTCAATTCAATGTTTACAGTCTCAACCATATTATTCAGATCATGCCCCGAATAGAAGATGTTTGTGTCGTCAGCAAATAAAATTAACTTTAAGACCTTCGAAACTTTCCATATATCATTTATGTAAAGCAGGAATAATTTCGGCCCTAAAATTGACCCTTGAGGGACCCCACAAACAATATCCAAGCATGTCGATGTGATCTCCCCTAATTTCACATATTGTTTCCTGTCCTGTAAATAACTTCTGACCCAGTCCCGTGCTATACCTCTAATGCCATAATTCTCAAGCTTATTAAGAAGGATCTCGTGATTTATAGTGTCAAAAGCTTTTTTCAGGTCTATAAAAATTCCTATAGAGTACAATTTGTGATCTATAGCATTACTAATAATTTCTACCGATTCAGCCAAGGCCAGCGCCGTGGAATGATTCTTATAAAGCCAAATTGACTGTTTTAAAGAATTTGATGTTTATTAATGAAATCATCTAATCTATTGTTAAATAGCTTTTCCAAAATTTTAGAAAATTGTGGCAAAATTGAGACTGGTCTATAATTTGTAAATGAGTGTTCATCTCCATTCTTATGTAATGGTATAACCTTGGCTATTTACATGCTGCAAGGAAAAATTCCTGTTTGAAAAGATAAGTTACAAATATGTGTTAAAGGTTGAAGAATACTTTCTTGCACTGATTTTATTATTTTCATGTGAAGCCCCAGCGAGTCTCTTGAGGTCTTAGGTTGCATTCCCAGTAAAATCTCACTAATCTCGTTGGCCTTGACTGGCTTTAGAAACATGGAGTGTTGAAGAGACTCTTCCTGTTCCCAAGACTCCCCCAAACACCTGTCACGGATTCCCATGGCCAAATTCGGACCAACCATAACAAAAAAATTGTTTAGTTTATTCGCCACAGTATTCATATTTTCCAACTTAACGTTATTTTCATTGAAATACTGAGGATAATTATGTAATTTGCTATCATTTCTTAATACTGTGTTAACTATGTCCCACAGTTTTTTTGGGTAATTTGCATTTGTTTCTAAAAGCTTGCAAAAATATTTTTTTTTACAGTCTCTGAGAATGATATTTAGCTTGTTACGATATTTTAACTCAGCCTGTGGTGTCCTTGCTTTTATGAATCTTTTGTACAATGTGTTTTTTTTTACAAGCATTTTTCAAGGATTTAGTTAGCCACTGTTTATTCTGTCTTTGCTTAAAGGCCCTTTTTTCAGTGGACAATTTTTTTCATACAGCCTATGAAATACCTGCAGGAATAATTCAAAACTTACATTAACATCCTTCTCCTTGTATACACAGTCCCAATTTTGCGACAATAAATCATTTTTCAATGCCTCTATCCTCTCCTCGGTCTCCAGCCTAACATATGCGTCTTTGTTTGGTCTAATTTGCAACTTTTGTTTCCAATCGTATATAGCAAATACAGGTAAATGGTCACTTATGTCATTTATCAATAGTCCACTATCTATTACATCCCCCATAACATTCGTAAATATGTTGTCTATTAACGTGGCACTATTTATTGTAATCCTGCTTGGCCTTGTAATTAAGGGCTGTAGGCCCATGACGTTCAGTGTATTTACAAATTCATCAGTCAGAGGAGTATTATTAAGTAAATCAATGTTCGTATCCCCACAGATAAATATCTTCTTTTGGTTAGCCTTAGAAAATAATTCTCCCACATATTCTATAAAGTCTTCCATTTTTGAATCGGGTGTTCTGTACACACAGCTGATAATTAAACATTTATCATTCGTTTGGATTTCAATAGTCACACATTCCATTAGGTTATCAATTGCATTGCACATGTTATTTACAATTTCAAACCTTATATTTTCATCAACGAAAAGGGCCACTCATTACTTTTTTATATTCATGACCCAAGCTTTTAACACTATTAAACCAATTGTTGGCTGTGAAGTACTGAAGAAGTATCAACAGATTGCCCCATTGAAGCCATTATGATGTGTCAGTCTCAAACAATGCTTTGATATGAAGCCATTCCAGGAGGAAATCACCTATTGATCACCACCAGTTGGTGAATCACCCTAAAATGAAGATTAAAGAGAAGTACTGTGCAGAATTACTTTGACTGCCCTACCCTTTCAATCTCTCTCTGTCTTTCCCGTGTTCCAATAAACATCCAATAACACGATGCCATTCCTCAGAGCATCTGTTGCCATAGCTGGCCAATTTTCTTTATGGTTGGTAATTCACTTACCAACCATAAGGGAGCAGTGTACAGCCCACACTTTTATTTGCAGAAGTGTGGTTTTTCATTTGAGATCAAATTAAATGAACATTAGAAAAAAAAAGTCAATCAATAAAAAGGAACCAAAACTAAAAATTCTTCATGGATAACCACAAAAGTATAAATGGGAAAATAAAGGTTGTGAAGGGTCATCGTTTAAGGCGAGGTACCCCAGGTGAATAGGGATTTTTTTAAATTTATAGATTAGGGCTGTGTAATATCGATATATCGCGATACTTAGTTTCCCGATATCAGTATCGATTTTTATATCAAATCGATACTGAATCGGGAAACTAAGTATCGCGATATATCGATTTTTTTTTAATTAATTTTTTTATGTTTTTTTTTTTCTTTGCTTTTCAAGGCTTTATTGACAGTGGAGAGATACAGATATGAAGTGGGGCAGAGACGGAATGAAACAACCACGGGTCAGATTCAAACCCATGTCTGCTGTCAGCCCTGAGCCTCTAGGATACTGACTATAGAAGTTAGATCAGTTTTGTTTATAAAAATACTTAAGATTCACTGTGTCACAAAAGCACACTGATGTGTTTTCATTTTCATTGTGTCCTCTACAATTAGTACAAGAGTGAATTGGATTTGTTATTTTGATGTTATGGCAGCTGCAGCAGTGTTTGATAATTTGCCAAAACCAAAAAAAGGAAGAAAAATAGTAAAGGAAGTTGTGAATGAAATAGTTTTGACTTCATTTGTCTGTACAATTATCACTATATTGTGCTGTTATGTTTGACAAGGCAACTTGTTTATGGAATATCGCAATATATCGTGATATATCAAGATACGCAATATGTCGTATCGTGACCAGTGTATCGTGATACGTATCGTACCGCGAAGTCCTTGACGATACCCAGCCCTATTATAGATATCATCATGAAACTTTGCCAGTTGATTACTGACACTAACACAAATATTTTTTGTATTACATGTTTTTCTTTAATAGTTTATTAAATATGCAAATATGGCAATATTTAACCAATTATGCGTACATTTGGGTCATTTTTCGAGAAAAAAATCGAGATGTTGGATAAAGCCAGAGTTAAAATCTCTATTTTATTTTAAGCACATATTAGTTTCCAAAGTTTTTACACAACAGATTTTGGATACAGCCTTTTTTCATTTAATAAATCAAAAAATACTATGTACATGTCTTAAAAATGCATTTTAGGCATGTTTTAGGAGGAAATGTATCATACATCAGACAATTAACAATATATTAACAAATCCTTGTGTAAAAACCTTTAAAATAGTGCTATGAATGATTATAGAAAGTTTGGTTGATGTCAGTGGTCTAGAAGTTGAGATATTTTTCTCAGAGTATTGGAAAAAGCTCATTTTGAGAAAACGGCCGTTAAAGATAAAAACGTGAATTCTGCTGATAATCACTGATTATAGCTAGAGTAAATTATTGAATTAGGCCCTACACCCCTCAATGCCATGTAGGCCTACCACTGCTTAACATATATAAACCATAGCATAGTAGTAACATTTACATCCACATGCTAATTTAAACGTGATTAATTCATTATTAGCCACTGTCTGTCAACCTGCTCCTGAGTCGGCACAGACGCTCTCTCTCCACACCATCTCCCCTCTGATCCTCTGACAGTCTGTGTCTCTCCGACGTGATCGGCGTGATTTACATGTCTTTAACACTTCTCCCCTTCAAAAGGCGACCATGTAATGTCCGTAGCCAATTGATTAAGTATTTTTTTTTGTGTTGGTTTGGCATATTTTCGAAGTTTTTCCCATTTTATTTTGTGATTTGAGCTACCTGCGGCTAGCATCACGTGATGCCATTTAGCGAATCACATCGTCAGAAATGTGCATTAGCCAATGAGGTCACGTTCCTAGCATTGAATCCCTCCTCACACTTTCACGATTGGTTACTGACACAAAGGAAATGACCATATTTGGATCCGATAACGTTGTTCTTAAAGGTAACATATTATGCACTTTGCTGTCAATTTTATTTGGTCTAAGTAGTCCCTAATACTTATTATTTTAGATGTTTGCTGAAAAACCCGTTCAGATCATTTATTGTAGCAATCCTCTATACCCTGATTGTCCTCTGGTCTCAGGATGACCTATATTTGTGCGATCTGGCTGGCCCCTCCCACCTCTCTGCCGGGCTTCCTTTATATGGCCATGGGGCTCTCCCACTGTCTCTGCCGTGCTCTTGCGATACTAGAGAGACACTACGTGAGTCGTGACTGCGAACACAGTGTCTCCGTGCCGGAGCTAAGCTAAGAGAACAGTTTGACATGACCTGACATGATTAAAACCAGTGAAAACAGTAGCTTCAAAGTTTGATATCTTCCCATCCTTTGTCATGTTAAAAACTAGTCATTTTCAGACTGCTGTGGGGAGTATAAACAGCGTGTTATGAGCAAAACTTGGTGCTACAACAGAAGCTACATGGGCGCTAATGCTAAAAATAAGACTCAGACGATAAAATAAACTAAAAGTACCACACAAATGAGTGAAAAAAATATCTTCAAAATTGACTTCCACACTATTAAGTTACAATCATTTGTCCTGTTAAAAACGAGGCATTTCCAGACTGGTGTGGGTAAAAGAATTATGTTTTTATGAGCAAAATCTCAGTGCTTGTCTCGAAGCTAGCCCGTGAGCTACCAGCTAAAAATACCATACAAATGAGTGAAAAAAATATCTTCAAAATTGACTTCCACACTATTAAGTTACAATCCTTTGTCCTGTTAAAAACGAGGCATTTCCAGACTGGTGTGGGTAGAAGAATTATGTTTTTATGACCAAAATCTCAGTGCTTGTCTCGAAGCTAGCCCGTGAGCTACCGGCTAAAAATACCACACAAATGAGTGAAAAAAATATCTTCAAAATTGACTTCCACACTATTAAGTTACAATCCTTTGTCCTGTTAAAAACGAGGCATTTCCAGACTGGTGTGGGTAATAGAATTATGTTACTATGAGCAAAAGCTGAATGCTTGTCCCAAAGCTAAATAGCTATACACCAGTCAGGCAAAAATACAAATAAAAACATTTCTTTCAGTTTCACTGTTTGCAAAAACCAACAAGTAGCTTCCTATCCGTTGTAGGCATAGACTGCTGTGGTTAAGATAAATTAGTGGAGTATGAGCAAAAGCATTCTGTGTTGGTGTATGTAACATTCAGGCTGTAGGCTATGGGCATCTTGTCGCTTAGCGGTGTTGGGAATTCATAAGGGGTAGATTTGGTCAAAGTCAAGAATATTATTAATTTCAAGGAAATTATAATATTAAGAAAAATTGTTAATTAATGATCCATTAAATTAGTCAAGCTAATCAAATTACTTATTAATACCTACGGAGCACCACCCTTTGAAAAAGGGAACTTTGAATCAAATCAGAAAAACAGTCTCATAATGTTAAAGGGATTTATCTTGAGAATGTCAAAGTTGGTTACAATGTACATTTAAGATAATGAAGGAGAGAATATTCGAGCATAGACCTTATTTACCAGCAATTAGTGAAATACAAGACACAAATATCACAGACACTGCTTCTTAAAATCCAAATGTAAGGGTTTATTTACTTAGGCAAGTTGATTAAAACGATACACATAAGTCAATAACCATTAACTAATCTAATTTAAGAAAGCAGACATAGCACAAGCAATAATAAGAACAGTTTAGAATCAAACCCACAGGCTATAGTACATGTGTATGTACCACTGTGTGTGTGTGTGTGTCAAAAAGAAAGGGAGGGGGTGGACACTGCCCAAAGCCAAAAATGGCGGACAGCTTGTGACGTTTTCGTCACGTGAAGGGGGTCACCGATGGCAACGCAATCACGTGGCGGAGACGTCCTAACTGTGACGTTAAAGTCAGGTGAAGGGGGTCAGCGCTCGCGACCCACTCAATTTTACTTTGGAAACCACAGAAGTCAACGCTCATATGCTTAACAATCGCGACACAAATGTATGAATATGTGTTGGTGTGCGGATGTACAGAGTTTGAATAAAGAGAAGATCAAGTAAAAGCTCGCCACAGAAAGTGCACAGTTAGTTGTTCACCTTGATTTATAGCCTACAGTCATTCAATCTGTGAGTGGTCTCACAAGACTGATGCTGCTTCGGAGATATCAGAGGGGAACAGCTGTTCTGGCACGTAGCGACAATCACAACAATCAAACATCTCCCGGAAAGCGGGAGGAAAAACCACAGTGAGCAGTTAGGCAATTATTATGAAAATAATGCTGTCAGAATCACATTTAACAAGGGAAAAAACGACTCGTCAGTCGGTACCTTAACCTTAAGTTAATGTATACCTAAATAGATATCTATAGCCTACGTTATAGCCCAGACAAATGCCTACTGTGAACCGTCTCCGACGGTGATGAGAAGCGATGTGTAGGATAGGATCCTGTGGTCCACACGGCAGGTTTAGAGGAGGGTCCTGCTTGTTATGCCGGTGGAGGAGCGATCTTGCTTCTTGGGGGAAAGACGGGGCCCGTTGCGGTCAGCTGGCTTGCTCCGGTAGGGGCACGTGCGTCTTTTGTGGAGGCGGCGAGGCAGTTTACTGTCTGTTGCGTTCAGGGACGCTGGGCTTCTTCTCCGGCTGGCAGGGAGGAAGGCACGGCTGAGTTTCAGCAGCCGCGGTAGTATGAAGTTTCCTTGGTGAAACATCCTTCGGATCCAGGAAGGTAAAGACTGCAGGCAAGCAGTCTGTGAGCTCAGTTTAAAGTTTGCAAACACCCGCTTTGTGGATGGCTCCACTGCGAAAGGGCCAGTTTTTAGGGTGCTTGCTGGTTTTATCATTACATGGTCACATGATTGACTGGAAGATCTCAGCCAATGGGGGTACAAAACCTTATCAGGAGTGATCAAACTAGGGCTGGGTCCCTTCGTTTTATGACCCCTTGTTCTTGGGGGTTTTGCCTCCCAAAAACTCACATCCAGGCTTTATTTTACCCATGTAGGCCCCAAGAGTTCCTTATCAGGCTTTGAAAGGGGGAACTAGGCCTCACTTTTCCTCATAGGTTTCTATTGTACTTTTTAGCACTGCTGTAGGCACAACAGCGGGGAAAGCAACATGGCTGTCGCTCGGAAAATTTTCAAGATGATCTCATGCATGGACATATAAAGAAATGGACACCGGACTGAAACACGGCGCTCATTCATTCCTATGAATCTGCTCATTGGCGCAGGGAAGCCACAAGGAAGTGATATGCGGAAATTCATGCGGTCCATGGTTCATGGCGATAGGTCCATGAGCATGACGTAGCGGCATTATGGACCTATCAAGAAAGAGGGCGGCAAGCGTAGCAATGACGTAGCGGACTGGTAGCGGATGTAGAATCATTCTCGTTCTGTAGCATCCGTAGCATCTAGCATTGTAAGCTAAAGGTCTTAGCGAGCAAAGTTGTATTGCTTACCGACCATGGTCGTATAAGTCACTAACCCCCCGATGAACCGCTATATGTGATCTTTGAATTACACTCCGTTTTTGTAAAGTAAAACAGTGGTGAATAAGTTCTAAACTACGACTCTGTTCAGCTGCCCACGGCTGCCCCCTCCCTCCTCCTCCCTCGAAAACAAACTGAAAGCCTTTAAAAGCCGTTGGGCTAATAAGACGCTTGAGGTGGCGTTTTGGAATGAAAAAACTTCAGTTTTAATAGTATATGGTCTAATGATAAGTATGAGCCTAAGTTTGATATTCAGAAAAATTTTGCGGAGACACAATCTTGTTCGCCGCTTGTATTGTGTGGACGGGGAAATCTACCTCAGGACAGCATGAAAATAAGCTCCACCCCCCAGCCCCATTCACAGCATGCAGTACTAATGGTTTGGCCACTTGTCCATGCTGGCTGCTCGGAGAAGGCAGCATCCTGGGGGCCTGATCTCATGGGATCTCGGGGCCGTGGACCAATAAGAAATGGGGGGGTGGGGTTATCATAGACCACTGCACGGTGGAAATTTCTGGTTACTAATGTGGGGGAGAAGCATCGGAAGCATTGACATATAAAGAAAATATGGGGATGTGGCTGTGCCGACTATTACGTAATAGTCGGCGAGAATTCTGACTGGAGTATATTGGGGGGGAGGGGTGGGGGTTTCAGAAAGGGGGACAGTGAGAAAAGGAGAGATTGTTATTTTTTTTTATATTTTGGCAGTCTCTAGGCACACCGTGGCCCCATGGATATGTTAGAACACATTTAGCATAATTTGTGACCTTTAAGATTCAGAGCTTTCCAACAGTACCATGGTTATTATGATTCATAAAGCGGTCGCGGTGCTGTATGTTACGTAACTTCCGGCTTGCTGAGGGTGAAGAGCTATTTACTGAGAGCAGCGGAGAACTCAGATTCACAGCATTAAAAATCTCTGAAAATCTCTGGAGATGTCCAAAAAAGGAAAAACCACTGATAAGGGAATGGAAGAAGACAAAGTTTTTGCGGAAGAAATGAAAAAACAGTTGGCAGACTTGAAGAAAGGAATGTTGGCAGATTTGAAGAGAGAAATACAAAGTGAGAGGGAGACGGAGCGAGCACTGCGGAAGGCTGAGCTGGCTGGGATTGTTGACGAATTGATTGGGCGTTTTGATGTAAAAATCAAAGAGAAAGTTGCTGCTGGTCTGAAGCCACTGATGATCGAATTGAAGGAACTTCAAGCCGTCAATGTGAAGAAAGATCAGCTCTTGAAAGAGCTTGGAGATAAAATTGATGAACAAGAACAACAAGCAAAAAACAGAGATGTGATACTGACTGGTTTGGATATTAAACCAAGGTCGTATGCAGGTGCCGGGAATGGAGAAAAAGAGGGCGATACAGGGAATGTAACGGTGGAAAAACAAGTGGCAATGTTTCTGAGAAGCAAAGCCATTAATCTGGATCTAGAGAACGTGGAGTCCTGTTTTCTTCTCCCGAAGGGGAAATTCGCCAAAAAGAGTGCTGTCATTCTGAAATTTGTGAGTAGAAAGCATAAGATAAATCTGCTAAGTCAAGACAAGAAGCTTAAAGGTGAACAAATTGGAATGAGTGAAAATTTAACCAAGAGAAAGGCTTATTTGGCCTATCAAGCGAGAGGGCTAAAGAAATGTGGACAGGTCCAACAAACTTGGACGAGAGATGGAAGAATCTTCATCAAAATGAATGGAGCTACACCCGAAGAAGCCAAAATTGTGCAAATCAAAACGGAGGAGGATTTGGATCAATTCCGGAGGGACAAGGATTAAAGAAGGCAAAAGCATGGACTTTGAACTAAAGGGATTTAAACTGGTTTGTGTCAAAATATAAGGTTTGAAATCGTAAATACAATGTGCTCTGCTATTGATAACCTAATGGAACGTGTGACTATTGAAATTCAAATGATAGATAAATGTTAATTATCAGCTGTGTGTTCAGAACACCCGATTCAAAAATGGAAGACTTTCTCTGACTGAAGAATTTGTAAATACACTGCATGTTATGGGACTGTAGCCGAGGTCAGCAGACACACTGACTGTTTTGAATACTTTTGCAGATGTGTTTAGGCTAATAGAGAAGAAATGGACAAGGCCATATCTGCATTGTCACAGGCAGAGAGGAACATGGAGACCTAAAATTATCTGTGTATTAGAATGAATCTTCTTAAAAAAAGAAAAAAAAAATTCTAACTGTAGTAGCTGTGTATCTGTGTATCTGAATCTTATGGCAGTGGGGGCGAGACCCGATAAGCCTTTGGCTTCTCCTGCTTCCCTTCGGACGATAACACAAAGTAATATGTATGAATATGCAATGAGAAAATTATGTATTGTGTGTAATTGTCCGGAAGAATAATAATAAAAAAAAATAAAAAAAAATAAATAAAAAGAATGCTCACTTTTGACGAATTTAGGAGCAAAATACAGACACAAGTAGGGCTGCAGCTATCGAATATTTTAGTAATCGATTATTCTACCGATTATTCCATCGATTAATCGAGTAATCGGATAAAACATACATTGCTCAATTGAAAAGTAATTATAAATAAACATGAGAAAATAACACATGTCAATTAATAATGAACAACCAATTTGTTTCCTTTTTTGAAAAATCAACATTTTTTATTTCAAAAATGCATGGAGTAGCAAACCATATTTTCTACCAAAAGTACCAATTTTGTTACTTTCCCATTGTTTATCAGTCTGTACTTGTACTAGGGCTGTACGGTATGGCCTAAAATGTATATCACGGTATAATTTGAAGCATAGACGGTAACGGTATTATATCACGGTATTTTCATTTATCTTTAAATGAATGCTTGTGAAGAGGTAAAATACTTGCTATTACTATAGGCCTATACTCTTGTATTTATAGGACATCTATTGCTTATAAAATAAATGCAATTTGTATTAACTAGTAGAGCACAGTAACACAACACAGAATAAATTATCCAAATTGTTCAAGATGTTTTTGACTAATCAAAAAACAAGTGTTACACTTGTATGGGCAGAGATTTGTGTCAGTAGAACTTAAATTTGAATTGATCGACTTGAATATGAATTGATCAACCTGCATTTGAATTATTGATACTTGAATTCGAATTTATACACTTGAATATGAATTATCCATTTGAATTTGAATTAATTATACTTGAATCTGAATTTTCTCTACTTGAATCTGAATCAGTTAATACAAGTTCAAAATTCAAGTTTTCAAATTCAAGTAGAAAAAATTCAAATTCAAGTAGAAAAAAGGGGATTCCTGCACGTTAACGGGTTTCGAGGGGACAGGCTCCGCAATCTGATTGCATGTCCCGAGCCTGGATACCCCAATCTCACTGCCGACTAACTGTAAAGTGAAACAACCGCCTCGCTCGTTACACTGGTACTGGTGCGTAAAGGGAACGCACAGTTGGCACACTCTCCTCACTACAACTGCCACAGCAGAAAAGCCACTGTAGGTCGATCGCTTTGTCGATTCGTGCCTCTGACACGTTGACTCGCAACATAATGAGTCGAGGCTTTGATTTCAGTGGGGATGTGGAGCTCTTTGGCCATTTCCCGTGCCTTTTTTTCTCTAGACACATCGTTCTCTCTCCAAGCGCACAAATTAAATAACGGTCACCGCCCGGACGCTGTAGCCTAGGATCACAGATCTGCACTCGATTGCTCTTCCTCAAAGAACCCGGATGTGCACATCTCTACTCGAATCTGAATTTTCTCTACTTGAATCTGAATTTTTTCTACTTGAATTTGAATTTTTTCTACTTGAATTTGAAAACTTGAATTTTGAACTTGTATTAACTGATTCAGATTCAAGTAGAGAAAATTCAGATTCAAGTATAATTAATTCAAATTCAAATGGATAATTCATATTCAAGTGTATAAATTCGAATTCAAGTATCAATAATTCAAATGCAGGTTGATCAATTCATATTCAAGTCGATCAATTCAAATTCAAGTTCTACTGACACAAATCTCTGCCCATACACTTGCCCCCGGTCTCCCATACAGAGGGATTTAAACAACATTAATTGTGCAATCTGCAATGTTCTGCTCTGTGGATGGGTATGGGAGGGGGTCAATATGTTTTATATGTAATGTTCTGCTCTGTGGATGGGTATGGGAGGGGGTCAATATGTTTGTATATGTAAAGCACTCTATGCTGACTTTTTGTGTATGAAAATGACTCTATATAGTAAGTTTGATTTGACTATGACTCACTGGGGATGCTGCTGATGCTCTGGTGGCTGCCTTTTCTTTTACAATCGGTTTATGGTTCTATCATCTCTTAACTTTCATTTCAGTTTAAACTCCTTGTGTGGTGTTTATTTTTATAAAAACTGACGTGAAAACCTTGCGCGCACAGAACAGTTTCCGCGAGTGGACAAGCTTCATCGCGAGGACGCATTTCTCACCGGGCTGTGAGTGAGGAGCGCAGCCTGGCCCTCTCTAGGCGCGCGCAAGTGTTGTTCAACACTCGCTTACGTTTGTAGTTTGTCAGACTGGTCGCTCTTTATGTCATGACTGGATGAAGCTTTTCCCCTCGCGGATGCAATGCTTTGTACACCGCGAGGAGCATTTCTCAGCGGGCTGTGAGTGACGAGAACGAGCCCGACTGTCTTGATGCGCGCGTAAACCAGTGTTCAACACGCTCACGGTCGCAGTATGAAAAACTGATCGCTCTTTATAGGTCACAGTGTTTGTTATTTTCGTATAGTGTTTTAAGATGTGAGTTGTTCAGTGCGGATGACATTATAGCTGTCAGTCAGCCGGAGCGTCTGTTAGGTGAAGTTTCCTTTCCCTTCTCCCCTCGCATGCAAGTTGGCGCAGTAAACTATAATTCCACGGTTGAAACGTGCTTCCCCTGAGTTTGTTTTGCATCACCTGTTTGAGTAAGTGCATGGGGTTTCCCGATCGCTGTATAAGTTATAATTTATGCACGTTATCAAACGGTCGCGATTCGCAGCAGCTGTTTAATGTCTATGGCCGCGTCAGTCTGCTCAGTGTCACACTAAAAATGGTCCGTGCGGAAAACCGTTCTGTGGGTTGTGTCACACTAAAAATGGTCCGTGCGGAAAACCGTGACCTCAACTGTAAAATTAAATAAACGATGACTCGAGGCAAGAAAAATTCATCGATCCTTTTTTGTAATCGAATTACTCGAATCAATCGATGAATCGTTTCAGCTCTAGACACAAGCAGTCAAAGTTTAGTAAAATAAACACCTAAAACGTATATTTTGGACCTTTTATCCTTACTAGTATGAAATAAGACGTTATGGAAGCTAAATAGACACAAATCTCAAAATTGACCAGTGCTTAAAAAAACGATGTTTTTGCCTGCCATGTCTTGCCTTAAGGTGGCCATAATACAAGATGGACCAAGTCAAGTAACTTTTTAGTGTGAAATGCCAGCCTTGCAATGTGTGATCTATACTGCATCTAAGAAATGTCTCCCAAATAACCGTATAACTTATCATAAGGAACATGTTTAGGTAAGATATTTACGTTACGTTAATGTTAACATACATGAAAAGCCTACTCCAAAGGCTAAGTTTGAAGAGTAAAATATGACCGTACTATGATGTACAGCTATAAAGTGCTCAGTAAAAAGGCTGTTTCTTCAAATTATTCTGTAATTACCTTTGTATGTGCTTTCTTAAGTGCACAACTCTGAAAGTTAACATAATGAGGCAATCTTCACTTTGAAAAATGGGAATCGTTTCTGCAGACAAACGCCTTGTGTATCTTCTATAATGCAATCGAAGACATAATTCTAAAACTACAAAGACTATAGAAGAGAAGTCAGATGACACAAATCTCTGTCACTCTTTAACCTTCATGGCACTTTTCCACTGCGTGGTATCAGCTCAACTTGCCTCGACTCAACTCGCATTTTTTGCGTTTCCACCGCAAAAACATGGTACCTGGTAGCGGCTGATTTTTTGGTATCGCCTCGCTCGAGGTTCCAAGCTAGCTAAGCCGATGCTAAAAGGTGACATAGGCAGACTGCAGGCCACTGATTGGCCAGAGACTCCCAGTTTCATTCTGTTGTATTTACCCAAAACTCTCTAGGAATCGAGTGTATTTTATCTCGCCGCGTGCAGCCTTCTCTGGCTGTCTTTAATTTGATTTGCAGTAGAGATCCGAAAAAACATAATGAAATGTCCATATAGTCGCTAAGCTCACCCAGTTGTGTTGGTTGTTGGGGATGTTACTTTAAACATACACGACATGACACGAGAGAAGACATGTAGGGCAGCTAGCAGCTATAAAGCTAGTTAGCCAGCTGGGACAGAAATGATAGCGACCGATTACATAACATTACATGCCTCGGACTGCACTGATTACCTCAATAAATTATTCAGGCTGAGACATGGCTTGCATTTGAAAACACGTATCCTGAAACAAGCACTTAACAGTCAACTTTATGATGCCCATGTTTACGTGCATAGGGATGCAGTGTTTCCCCCAGAAAATGTCTTAGTCAAGGTGGTCACTGCCCAGGGTGACAGGAGGCACGGCGCAACGCAGTGCGGCAAAAATGTGGGGGGTATTTTGCTCAAAGATGCCAATGCGCAATAAAGAAATAAACAACTGTTTATTTGAATACAAAAATACAACAGACACTGACCTTACAGTTGTGCAATTTTGTTTGCTATGTGCAGGTACAAACTTTGTGCAAACATGCATACAGTACAAAGCACAATTAAAGAAAACTTCTACTGTTTTTGTGCAATACTATGCAGACACACTAAATACAAATAATGGACCATACACTTAACATCAAAGCAAATTCAACTTTTTTAAAGTTCCTTTTTGGAACTTTTTTCCTTTTACTATTTTCAGTGGAAAACCACCTGTGTTGCTACCAAACCGAGTTGAGCTGAGTCAAGTAGAGCTACATGTGCGGTGGAAAAGCGTGGTTAGTCTCCTAAGTAAAAGTTTATAACAGAGCACACAATATAGTCAAAAATAATGCATTATTATATCCTTCATATGAGAAACTACCAATTATTAGAATTGTGATGATTGATGCATTTAATTTTAATTGCAAAGGTCCCATTTTTAGACCCAGTGGTTTAGGTTTTATTGTGGTAAATGTAATGTAGCATAAGGTGTACCGATACCCATACAGGAACAGTTTTGTTCCTGCAGCCATCATCCCTATGAATAAAATGGTGCAGCGCCACCAGTGGAATATAATCTTCCTTGCACAGTCTGATGTCCTGAGCACCTTTGTGATTTTTGTCTTTTTGTCTACTGTAGATGTTCATTGAACATGGAAAAAGCAACCAATAAATCACACAAATTAAAATATCTCATAAGTACAAAAAATTTATAGAAAAGTATAACATATTACCACATAATTACTTAAGAGTAAAACTAAGTGAAAAATATAAAGAAGGGTTATGTCTTTTCCTTGTCTGGTCTCAGAAGAAAATGTGTATTGTTTTTCAAATGGATATATGAGGGATCAGGAAGATTTAAAGTCCATTGTGTAGCTGCTGGTGAAATAGAGTGTGTTTGCAAAGCCTGCCTTGGCCCTGAACTCCAGGAAAGATGAGAAGCTGAAATGTCTCACCACATGCTGCAAAATCAAATACAACACAAGGGCTCCCACCTGGGGCTTAAGACGGCACAGCCGGAAATGATGACACATAACGCTGAGCATACAGCGGCATAGAGAGCTGCTGTTGAATAGGCAGGAAAAGATGTAGACATTGCTTGATACAGCTAATTTGGGTGATAAAAATTGTGCAGGGATTAATTATAACATGTATTTTTTTTTCCAGAAATATTTTTATTTCAGTTTAAACAACATAAAATACAGTCCGTCACATTCATATAGTATGAAGTACAATCTTACATTATTGCAATGACATAACAAAACAAAAAAAAAAATACAAAAATACAAAACAGTGCTTCTTCTGTTTAAAAAGTGGTAATCTTTACAAGGTTTAGTAAATATAACTCAATACAATTTTTTTACAACAAATACATTCTGCTAGCCTAGAAACTACATTAGCCACATTTTCACAATTATTCATTTTCTTGATCCTCTGTTAAATCTAAATCTTTAACATAGTTCATGAAGGGTCTCCAGATATTTTCAAATTGTTGCTGTTTAGCTTTCAATATGTAAGTTATCCTTTCTAAAGGGAGGCATGACAACATCCGTCTGATCCATTAAGTTATGTTTGGTTTATTAACCTTTTTCCATAACATTGCAATACATGTTTTGGCATACAGCAAGCCGAGGTCTATGAATGCTCGTTCTTTTTTACTATAGTTGTGTTTTTCTGGGAATACACCTAACAGAAAAAGCTTAGGGTCAAGTAAAATTTATTTTGAAATGATCTTCTCAAGTACAGGTGAAACTCGAAAAATTAGAATATCGTGCAAAAGTTAATTTATTTCTGTAATTCAACTTTAAAGGTGAAAATAATATCTTATACAGACTCATTACATGCAAAGTGAGATATGTGAAGCCTTTATTTGTTATAATTGTGATTATTATGGCTTACAGTTTATAAAAACCCCAAATTCAAAATCTCAGAAAATTAGAATATTACATCAAATCATTAAAAAAAAGGTTTTTAAATACAGAAATGTCGGCCCTCTAGAAAGTATAATCATGCATATGTACTAAGTACTTGGTTTGGGCCCCTTTTGCATGAATTCTTGCCTCAATGCGGTGTGGCATGGATGCTATCAGTCTGTGGCACTGCTGAGGTGTTATGGAAGCCCAGGTTGCTTTGATAGTGGCCTTCAGCTCCTCTGTATTGTTGGGTCTGGTGTGTACCATCTTCCTCTTGACAATAGTCCATAGTTTCTCTATGGAGTTCAGGTCAGGAGAGTTGTCTGGCCATTCATGCACAGTAATACCATGGTCAGTCAACCAGTTACCAGTGGCTTATGGTACTGTGGGCAGGTGCCAAGTCTAACTGAAAATGGAAATTGTCATCTCCATAAAGCTTGTCAACAGACAGAAGCATGAAGTGCTCTAAAATCTTTTGCTAGATGGCTGTGGTGACTTTGGACTTGATAACACAGTAGACTATGGAAAATCAAGGTCCCACAGTCTAGAGGAAGAGTGGAGGGGCACAAAATCCAAGGGGCTTGAAGACCACTGTCAAGTTTCAACAGTCAGTGATGATTTGAGGCACCATGTCATCTGATGGTGTTGGTCCACTGTGTTATCAAGTCCAAAGTCACCACAGCTGTCTACCAGGAGATTTTAGAGCACTTCATGCTTCTGTCTGTTGACAAGCTTTATGGTGATGACAATTTCCATTTCCAGCTAGACTTTGCACCTGCCCACAGTACCATAAGCCACTGGTAACTGGTTGACTGACCATGGTATTACTGTGTTGATTGGCCAGACAACTCTCCTGACCTGAGCCCAATAGAGAAACTATGGAGTATTGTCAAGAGGCAGATGAGACACACCAGACCTAACACTACAGACGAGCTGAAGGCCTCTATCAAAGCAACCTGAGCTTCCATAACACCTCAGCAGTGCCACAAGCTGATAGCATCCATGCCACGCCGCATTTAGGCAATCATTCGTGCAAAAGGGGCCCAAACCAAGTACTTAGTACATATGCATGATTCGAGGCCGTGTCCGAACTGCCATACTAACGTCCTACTCATACTCATTTTGACTTCAATTTGAGTATGTGACGGTTGGGTATGCGAGTTTGGGTATGTGAGAAATTCCCGGATGAGTACTAACTTCCGGGAAGATTTTGGGTATGAATCGATTGTATACTTTTCCTACTCAACCGCCCCACAATGCATTGGGTCAATTCTACCCGCCCAGGAAAATGAAATATTTTCGAGCAAGTTGCTAGGCAACAACATTGTTTGGGGTTCCGCGATCTGACAGATGTACGTGCAGTCATTCATAAACTCTTACAATAGATAAGAGATGAAGATAAATACCTAACAACATTAGAGTCACTAAGTGAAATGAGTGAAGTGAGTCTGATAGTGGAGAGAGATTAGAACAGATCGCTGTTCCACACACCGCGGCTCGTCCAGCTCAACTCACAGACAGCTGAGTGCTGATGAGCCGGACAGAGAGCGTCGGAGGGATCCTCCGCCTCAAAATATAATTATTATAAAACAAGAGGTCTAAAACACAGATGATGAACACAGGACTGTAAAAATCTAGTTCAATATCTAACCTGTAGAGGGCGGTTATAAGCTTAACAGTGTCTAAACTGCCTGAATCTTATAAGAAGAAGAAGAAATTCTTCATTGCTTGAGTATACTTCAACTGAGAACGTTTCGACGCAGCTCGCATACACAATCGATCTTTGAGTAGAGAGTATGCAGTATATAGATGGTGAGTATGTAGGATGTAGGACGCTAGTATGGCAGTTCGGACACGGCCATACTTTCTAGAAGGCCGACATTTCTGTATTTAAAAACCTTTTTTTATTGATTTTATGTAATATTCTAATTTTCTGAGATTTTGAATTTGGGGTTTTCACAAGCTGTAAGCCATAATAATCACAATTATAACAAATAAAGGCTTGAAATATCTCACTTTGAATGTAATGAGTCTATATAATATATTAGTTTCACCATTTAGGTTGAATGACTGAAATAAATGAACTTTTGCACGATATTCTAATTTTTCGAGTTTCACCTGTATATCTCGTACCTCTTCCCAGAACGTTTTGATTTTTCTGCATTGCCATATACAATGAAACAATGTTCCTTCAAATTCCAGACATTTTGTGCAAATGTCAGGGATGTTTTTGTTGTATCGATTTAAATCAACAGGTGTCACATATGTCCTCATTAACCATTTATACTGTATCAGTTTAAGGCGTACATTTATAGACTTAGTATGAGCACCAGCACAAGCTAACTTCCAATCTTGATTGGAAAGATGCAAATTTTCCATCCAGGCATTCAACTTATACTGTGAACTTTCAGGAGAGTAAGATGTCATCAATTTGTAATACTCTGATATAATACCCTTTTTCAAACTGTCTTTTGTCATAATTGTTTCCAAATCTGAGTGTAGAGGTCTAGTAAGAGCATCGTCTTGGTTTATTTTAACAAAGCTTCTTAGTTGTAGGTACTTGAAAAAGTGTTTCCTATCAAGATTAAATTTAGACCTCAACTCCTCAAAAGACTAGCCATCGTACTTCATTTCATTTGTACAGAAGGTCTGGAAGTGCTGTAATTGGCAAACGTTAACTCACTTGGAGGCGGGTGTCTGTCAAAGTTTAAAACTATTGGATCTGCCCAGTGCCACTCTGGATTAGCCAACCAATCGCATCACGTTTGGTCATCACGTGTGTCATGAGCCGGCTTTTGATGGTGCCTTCCAGTTGGACAGGGAACTCGGAAATTTCCGACTTCACTACATATTGTAGTCTATGAATCTACCGGTACCTGGCAACAGTAACTTGTTAGAGCCTAACGTTTAGTTATTTGGACGAGAAAGGTTTAAGGCGTCCATACTTTCACGAGCAGATGCACTGGAACACAGACAGGTCGGAACTCGGAACTACCAAGTCGGAAATCTCCTTCTTCCGAGTATAAAGGAACGCAGCATTCAACTGAAACTGGAGTGTTCTCAGCCACTCGCTCTGTTCGCTGATTGGACGATCGTAGATTCTCCGGAGAATCTGGGAAATGCGCTGTACACCCAGACTGACTACTGAAGGGAAAATTAAATTTGGCCGGAAGTAGGCGGGCGGGCGGGCGGAGCCAGGTTATCAAAAGACATCATGACACCTGAATCAGTTGAATAAAGATCTTTAATAATTTTGAGTCCCTTAGAGTTCCATAATTTAAATGTTGCATCAGCTCTAACTGGTATAAAGTACTGGTTACCCCATATTGGACTGTATAATGACACTGATTGTGGTTCTTTTAAGTATTTTTTTTACATTATACCACATCTTTATCATATGTTTTACAATTGGATTTTTTGTTTTTTTCCGTAGTTTTTTCTCTGTATCTGAGTATATGTAGGGGAAGGTGGGGTGATTTGTGCATTTTGGAAGTTGCAAAACCCCTTGTTTCTAGAAAACCGTGGAAGAAATTGGAAATGTGACCACATATTTAAGAAGAGCCATCCATTTGACTCATCCTGTAAAGAAGGGAGACACAAGGAATAAGATATAAGCACATTTAAGCTCAAAAAACTGTGTTTTGCCTTTCAAAGTAAAATTTCCATGATCAAGGTTTTTTGATTATTGTGTCTGAACAATTATAGACACGTTTGAAAACATTTGACACATGTTTTAGTGCTTTGGTATGCTACACTTTGAGTCTATATAGTTAGCACAATGTCAACCCTAAATTGCTGCATCATGCCTATTATCCAAAATTCTGGGGATGGGGTGATTTGTGCGCAAGGGCCTGGGTGAGTTATAAGTAAGTAAGTAAGTAAAATGTATTTATAAAAGCACATTTATGACAGTTTGCACTGTCCAAAGTGCTGTACATAGTGCATTCAGTAGGTAAACAATGAAGGTAAAATAACAATAACCAAAATAAAAGACGTAAAGCCCATACATCCACATAAACACAGATAGTAGTGCAGAGGTAAGTAAGTAGTGCAGAGGTTAATGGGGAGGAAACACCAGGGTGTACATATGGGTTTTGAGCCTTGATTAAAAGGCAGAAATGTAGGGGGAATCACATTTGTCAGGTGGCAGTTGGTTCCACAAGCACGGAGCAACTAGTGCAAAGTACATTTCTGAGAGTTGTGCCAGTGGCATGGCTGTATACGCTGGTCACCAAAAGAAAGTGATAGTCTACAGTAGCTCAGGAGAGAGTGACATCTCAATTCCACTTAACGACACCACTGATGAGAGTTCAGATGGCCAGAAAGATGATGATGGTGACTTTGTCATTGTGACACAATGACGCACAAATCACCCCACTAAGTGGGGTGATTTGTGCGACAAGACAACTTTTTTTCCGAAAGCTATATTTCTTAAACAGTTTATTCCAGATCCAAAGTTTTTATTGCCAGGGATGCACAACATCCTGAAATATATGTACATATTTGAGTTGGAGACATAACTGTCAAGGCCTCACTTTAAAATCACTTTGAGTAAAAAGTTGCACAAATCACCCCACCTTCCCCTATAAGGGAAGAGATACTTTAAGACCTTCGGATTCCATTTCGCTCCAATGAGGGGTATCACTTGTTGAGAAATAGAACATAATAGACCTCAGCTGCACAGCCCAGTAATACCATAGTAAATTTGGACATTTTAATCCCCCTCGATCAAATGCTAAATACAACAAAGACAAACGAAGTCTCGCCCTTCTATTGCTCCATATAAATCCTACTAATATTTTTGAAAACAAGTCTGAAGGTGGTGGCAGAGGAATATTTTGGAATAAATAAAAGGAATTTCGGCAATATAGTCATTTTTAAAATATTAATTCTCACAATTATAGAAACTGGTAGCGACGTCCATCTCTCAATCAACTCACTAATTTCAATCTATAACGGTTCATAATTTGCATTAACAACATGTTCTAGTCTAGGCAATATCTGTACTCTTAAATATTTAAACTTTTCTACACTATTAAATTGGGTTACCTCAGAAGTTGGGTTTCTTCTGTCCTGTTCATTAAGTAGTAATATAGAAGATTTTGTATTATTGACTTTATATCCCGAAATATCACCAAATGTTTTTATTAGCTGTGACAAGGCCGGAATGGTTTGATTTAGTTTGGACATGAATAAAATTACATCATCACAATACAATGAAATTCGGTGTTCTATCGGCCCTACTCTTATTCCACAAAATTGAGGGTGTGAACGTACTGCTATTGCTAGAGGTTCGATTGCTAATGTAAACAGAAGGGGAGAAAGAGGACATCCTTGTCTGCAACCTTTACTGATGTTTATTGATTTTGAAATATTTCTATTGGTTAAAATTTCCGCTGTAGCATTTTTATATATTATCTGCACCCATTTTATGAAGTCAGTTCCACACCCAAATCTTTCTAGAATATTGAAAAGATAAGGCCATGTGACCCTATCAAAGGCCTTTTCAGCATCTAACGTTAGAAGTGCTGTATCTGATATTTCTTTGTTCGCATAAATTATATTCTGTACTCTTCTTACGTTGTGGAAACCTTGCCTTCCTGTAATAAAACTGTTTTGATCTTCATTAATGATATTTGGTAATAATGGCTGTAATCGTTTTGCTAAAAGCTTACATATTATCTTAAAGAGGACCTATGATGCTTTTTGACTTTTATGACCTATAAACGTTGTTATGATGATTCATAGTCATGCTTTACCATACTAAATTATCAAATAATGACTTACATGCATTTCGACATATTCCCTGCTGACCGTCTGGGGTGTCTGTGCAGAGCACTAAACACTATTCTAGCCAGTCGAGAAGTCACGTGTTCAAAGCGGTCTACCCTTTCATAATTTGTGCCGTCGCATAAAACTTTGTGATGTCTCCACGCGGATGTTTCCATGTATGGTAATGCTGTCACTTCCCTGTTCGCGTCTGCCTCGCGTCTGCCTCGCGCCCTTATAGGTCCATGCTCGCGCTTCCCGCCACTGAAAGTGTTCCGGAAGGAAGGTAACCAATCACAACGGAGTGGGGTTTGCAGGAGGGGGGGGAGGGGAGCGGAGATAGCCGAAGCACACACACTCAAGTGTTGACAGGATGTGCTGGATCGCCAAAATAAGAGAAAGAGCTTCCCGAAAATCTACATAGTTTTTTGTGATGTGATTCGTGTCAGGTTGCTCTATAGCAGTGTAAAACAAGAAATTAAGACCAGAAAAGTAGCATAATAGGTCCTCTTTAAGATCAGAATTTAATAAACTGATGGGTCTCATGTTCTCACATTTGTTTGAGGGTTTACCTGGTTTTGGCAGTAAAGTAATTACAGCACTATTCATAGCTGGCGGAAGACTGCCATTCTGAAATGACTCTAGAAACATTTCAAGAAGTGGTGTTAGTCACTTGTTCTTAAATTTTTTATATAGATCAATAGGGAGACCATCCGGTCCTGCACTTTTTCCGGCTTATACTCATACTATCGATAGCGTGCCCAATTTCTTCTTTATTAATTTCTAAATCTATATCTACTTTTTGTTCATTTGGGATACTTGGTATATTTAAGTCATCTAAAAACCTATTTAAATTTTGTACATTGGTTTCATTTATTGTGTCATACAATTCTTTATAATAATCTCTAAAGGCATCATTAATTTCTACAGGATCGACCACAGTGTGCCCATTCGATATAATGGTGGTGATTGATGTTCTAGTTTGGAGTTGTTTTATCTGCCATGCTAATAATTTACCCGACTTATCGCCTTGTTCATAAAAAGATTGCTTCAGTCTTAGAAGACTAGATGCAGCTCTGAAAGCAGACAACTTGTCATATTCAGCTCTCAAAATAAGCAAATCCTTTTCCATTTGTGGGTCACGTTTCTCATATATTTTTTCCTGAAGAATTTTAATTTTATGTTCCAATTGTAACCTCTCCTCACGCACCTTTTTTGATTTAGAACCTGTATAACGTATAATATGCCCTCTGAGAAAGGCTTTAAATGCTTCCCATTTTATACAAGCAGACGTTTGTGTAGTGTTAATTTCAAAGAATTCTTTTATCTGTTTTTCTATATATTTTACAAATTCTTCATCTTGTAACCATTTGTGCTGAAAGTGCCATCTAGCTGGATCTTTTGCCATTTGTTTATCGACATACACTAAGCAACATGGTGCATGATCTGAAACCACTATATTACCATAGGAACAGTTATTAATTTTGGACCGTAGTTCCGAGGAGATTAAAAAATAATCAATTTGAGAGTATGTCTGAAATGTGTTAGAGTGACAAGAGTAGGCTTTAGCTTGTGGTTTCAATTCTCTCCATATGTCTAGCAGATTCAATTCTTTAATATAACAGTTTATAACTATTCTACACCTATTGTGTGATTGATCTACTCCTGTGGATCTATCCACATTGGGGTTTAATGTGCAGTTAAAGTCTCCTGCTATTATGTGATGTCCTGTAAATGATGAGATAGAAAGGAACAGATCAACAAAACATTTAGGATCATCAATGTTAGGACCATACAGATTTACTAAATTTAGATTTACTGACAACAAAGAGCCTTGGACTATCAAATATCTTCCCCCTCTATCTTTGCAGTCGGCGGCCCTAAGCGGCCGCTTAGTTCGCTTATGCCTCGGGCCGGCTCTGCATGTCCGGTGAGTATGCTGGCCATGCAAGAACTGGGACATTTTCAGCTTCCAAGAATTGTGTACAGATCCTTGCAACATGGGGCCGTGCATTATCTTGCTGAAACGTGAGGTGATGTTCATGGATGTATGGCACAACAATGGGCCTCAGAATCTCATCACGGTATCTCTGAGCATTCAAAATGCCAAAATGCCATCAATAAAATGCACCTGTGTTCTTCGTCCATAACAGATGCCTGCCCATACCATAACCCCACCACCACCATGGGCCACTCGATCCACAACATTGACATCAGCAAAGCGCTCACCCACACGATGCCACACACGCTGTCTGCCATCTGCCCTGAACAATGTAAACCGAGATTCATCCGTGAAGAGAACACCTCTCCAACGTGCCAGACGCCATTGAATGTGAGCATTTTCCCACTCAAGTCTGTTACGGCGACGAGCTGGAGTCAGGTCAAGACCCCGATGAGGACGACGAGCATGCAGTTGAGCTTCCCTGAGACGGTTTCTGACAGTTTGTGCAGAAATTTTTTGGTTATGCAAACCAATTGTTTCAGCAGCTGTCTCAGTGGCTGGTCTCAGACGATCTTGGAGGTGAACCTGCTGGATGTGGAGGTCCTGGGCTGGTGTGGTTACACATGGTCTGCGGTTGTGAGGCCGGTTGGATGTACTGCCATATTCTCTGAAACGCCTTTGGAGACGGCTTATGGCGGAGAAATGAACATTCAATGCACGAGCAACAGATCTGGTTGACATTCCTGCTGTCAGCATGCCAATTGCACGCTCCCTCAATGCTTGTGGCATCTGTGGCATTTTGCTGTGAGACAAAACTGCACATTTCAGGGTGGCCTTTTATTGTGGACAGTCTAAAGCACACCTGTGCACTAATCATGATGTCAGATCAGCATCTTGATGTGGCACACCTGTGAGGTGGGATGGATTATCTCAGCAAAGCAGAAGTGCTCACTATCACACATTTAGACAGATTTGTGAACAATGTTTGAGAGAAATGGTAATATTGTGTATCTCGAATGAATTTTAGATCTTTAAGTCCATCTCATGAAAAATGGGAGCAAAAACAAAAGTGTTGCGTTTATATTTTTGTTGAGTGTATTAACTTATCCGGAAATAAATTGATTGTATTTAGCATGTGTTGTCTTTAGGGCTGGCCCGAATACCATTTTACAGGCTTCGAATACTCGTTGGATTTTCCGAGCGAATATTCGAGTACTCGTTTTAAAAAAACACACCATCAAAACCAACATTAATAATCCCAATGTACTCACTGAAACCGATTGTGTGAGCCGAGACAGCAAGCTGTGTAGTTTGTTGATGCTTTAATAACTTTTGAACGGTAATAAAGTTGGAGTTCCTTACTTTTTCCCGTGGAAGCAAACAGCTGTTGTTCCGTTTCAAATCAGCTGGCCTCTCTGTCACCTTAACCCTTACAGGAGCTATTCAATTCATCCCGTGATATGCATCTTTTCGGTGATTTATAAATCCATACAAAGATCCAATATTGATAGTCTTTTGTGTCCATATTATATCCATTATTGACAGCGTATTCCCATGATGCAAGCAAGTCACTGTTGATGATAGCAATAGCTGCATTGCAAACGTAGCCTACAAAAACAGCGCTATGTTAAGCTAACGTTAGCATTACGCCAAGCATTACTTTCCGAATCGCGCTAATGTTGTGGTATAGAGTTAAGAGGAACACATACTCTATTCTTCCTCCATCTCTCTCTCATAACTGCACTTGGTGCCGCTTTTAGTTTGCCTCGCTCTGATACCATCACGTGGCCTACAGCTGATATCACCGGTTGCGCATTAAAAGGTCAGCGGCCAACTAGGTCAAAGTTCAAATAATTCGATAATATATTTTAAATGAAGCTGTCTAAGTTGTATTTTACAACTGTTGTATAACTTGTGTATCTAAAATATTATTTTCTGACTAAATATGTTGCAGTTTGAGCTACCTTTGCAAAAAATAAAAAATGTTTTGAAAAAAAAACTATATATTCCGAATACTGAATTGAGCTCCGAATACTAATTCAACAAACAAATACTCGGATATTCGAATAATTCGGGCCAGCCCTAGTTGTCTTCAGTCATTTTGTAGCTATTTCTTACATTAGTTTAAAACCTTCTATGCAGAATTCTGTAGCGGTCAGCTATTTAAGAGCAATACCAATATTGCTGCTGTGAATCTGACAGTACATGCTTTTGTATGTATTGAGGAAATGTATATATACTTATATCTTTATTTTTAATTTATCCTTTTGTTTTTGTTTTTTGTTGCGTCTCTTTGTTGGTTGTTGTTGTTTTTCTTTTCTTCTTTCATCAATAACTCTAAACGTAATAATATTAACTAACTATAATCAAACTAACTGTGTAATTCAATACAAGGAAATGTATTACACAGAGGGAGTCCCCAATAGAATGTTGATATATATATATATATATATGTATATGGTAACACTGTGCATTATGAAATATGGAATAGGATATATAGAAAGTATTTAATAATGTATAACTATAATCAAACTATAACGGTGTAATTCATAATAACTTAACTACAACCAAACTATAACTGTGTAAATCCATACTGTGTTGCATTGTTTTATATTTCCAGGCTATTGCTTTGTTTTTGCTTTTTTGTTTTCTTGTTTTGCTTCTTTTTTTTCAAATATTATATTGTATTATATTATAGTATATTATATTATATTTCATTGTATTGTATTATATTATATTATATTATATTATATTATATTAATATGTATAGTATTATATTATATTATGTTAAATTGTATTATGTTATATTATATTGTATCTTATTATATTATATTATGTTATATTTTGTTTTTGTGATACATTATATATTTTATAACAATATGTAAAGAGGGTAGGCATAATAAGCCTTGGCTTCGTCCTATACCCTTTTTCGGCCATTGATGCTTTTAAGGAAAATTATTTATCTTGTTTGTATTGTGTCTTGTGGTCATGGACCGAAAATAAAAAAATTCTACTACTACTACTACTACTACTACTACTACTACTACTTGTGGCATACTCAGTGTTATGTGTGTACCTGCAGTCCAGGATTATAACCTCAGCAATTTCCCCTGCATCTTTTTCATTCAAAGTAACTTCCTTCACAAGTAAAAATTAAAAGGTGCATCACAATACATACAATCATTGCATATTCAAAGTGACTGGCTTTCAATTCTTATCATACATTTAGCCTGACCTACCATTTTACAGTCTTTCAAGCACTGTTTTGTGAGGTCCAAAACTCTTCATGCTGTTCATGGCCAATTTAATGTATCAAGGAACATGAAATTATATCTTTCACACGTGGAATCAGTTTGTTTCTTGCAGATGATGAAAAGTCTGACAAGACAGAAGAAAAGGGTCACATTTCAGTGATAAAATGCCTGAAAAGGTAGCAATATCAAATTTGAGAGATTTACAAATGTGTCATACTGTACACCTTATTCAATTATTTGGAAGTTGTGCTTTGTCACAGGAATTGAGCCAAGTCGTCTTATTGTGAGCTTTTCTCTACACACCGTGTTAGTTGCTATGGTAACTGGTTTGAACCATATAGTCCTTGCATGGTTTGAACCCAAAGGGTGTTCACAAAGAGAACAAGAGGCTGGTATGCTTTCCAAAAGTGAAGTGAATCCCTCTTCAATGGTAAGAGGTCAGGCTCAAGGTCACTTGAATGTGCTGGTTAGATACTATTATCAGTTAATCCAGTTATAGAATGCAGTGTTTCCCCCACGTTCACACTATATTTTCTCCACCGCTGCTATTAAAATCCTCCTCCTCCTCATTATTCTACTTTTTTTCTTTCTTTTTTTTTTGGTATGTAGCTCATTTTAGAAACGGGGCAATGCCTAACATAAACGCTGTCCATGCGTCGGTGGTGAATGTAACTTACTCGACGGAAAACAGACACTAACGGAGGGGAGCGGCTCACTGTAGAGTCCCTTTAGTCGCGCTGTCAGTTTTCCGTCAGGGCTCTGTGTATCCGGGCTCGAGACATACAAACAGATCGCGGAACATTCACTAACGAAACAGTTAGTGGCTGAGCAAAAAAAAAACCCTTCCGTGAATCAAGATAATGTACGAGTATAGTTTTGTTTTCTGTAAAAAATATAAAACTATGCAAATGTCAGTCTTGTTTATTAGTGTAGCTTAAGTTGACCACAGACTTGTGGCAAAATGGCAAGAAAATTTTTAGGAATCCAAAAGGAAAACACAAAAAGCAGAAGCTACTCTTTCATGAACGTGGCTGAAAAGGATTAAGATTAGAACCACTGCGAAGAAGATGTGTTGCACTGCATGAGGCAAATGGTGGTCACACCAGATACTGACTGGTTCTGAGTCCCCAGACCCCCAATAAAGCAAAAAAATGCACATTTCAGAGTGGCCTTTTATTGTGGACAGTCTAAGGCACACCTGTGCACTAATCATGATGTCAGATCAGCATCTTGATGTGGCACACCTGTGAGGTGGGATGGATTATCTCAGCAAAGCAGAAGTGCTCACTATCACACATTTAGACAGATTTGTGAACAATGTTTGAGAGAAATGGTAATATTGTGTATCTGGAATGAATTTTAGATCTTTAAGTCCATCTCATGAAAAATGGGAGCAAAAACAAAAGTGTTGCGTTTATATTTTTGTTGAGTGTATATATATGAGTTTAGGTTCATTCCATGTTAATTGTGTTCACTGTCTGACCACACACAATTCTTTGTATGTGAGGAGGTACCTAGCAACAAAACCTATTCTGATTCTAAAACAAAAGCTAAACGTAAACTGTTTTTGTTCTTCCAGCTTAAGATACCTGGTTAAGTTGTTATTTATACAGTGTTCACATTGATTTAAGTACTAATTCAAATCATGTGTTAAGTGACAGAAATATAAATCTTATCTCTGCACGTTCAATAAAAGGGTAGTCTAGTATTTGAAAATGTCTATGATTTGCATTGCAAGATATTTTGCTTTACTTAAATTTGTCTGGCTATTGTAAGTAAAATATTGTTTTTTTATTAACGTTATAATATTCATCTTGAATAGCATCAATGACATCCCATAATCAACAATTATGCAAAATAATTACAACATGCCTTGACCTGTCAGCACTTAGTACTTCACCAACAGCAGTTTTTAATGGCATGGTGGATTTGTTTTCCTGCAACAAACACAGATGGGGTTGTAAAATGTTAAACCCTAACCCTGTGTTGAACCAGTCTAGAATATATGTTTATGTGTAGGATCAGACACACTGAGTGAGATCAAAAGAGCTTAGTCAACTAATAAATGAATTTGCTCTGGGACAACAAGATTAGCAATGTGGATGTTGACATTTCTCTGGTCAGAATAACACTGTCTAAGGCTTGGTAATTCTGTGTCTCCAAATTATTCCAGAAAATAGTACTAAATAGCCCACGTTGACACAGGTGATTTAGCCTTAGCTTTCTTCTCAAAGTGCACCTGATTGATGAATTTTACTTTAAAAGGTTCAAATGTTTGTTCCGGGGGAGCATTCCCCCAGACCCTCCTAGAAGGTCCAGGGTCCCAAACACAGTCTCCCAAATTCCTTTGAGAAACACTCAAACACTCATGTGTGGCCGGGTATTAAAAGTCATTAGGCCAGGGGGGGATTTTGTACAAGTACCCTTAAAATGATTTGGTCATTCATCGATAGAATATATTGTGCCCTTTTTTTTGCAATGATCACCTGCCCCCCAAAATGTCTGTGCACACCACTGAGAACATGTACAATAATCGCTTGAAGATTGTTGTACTCACATAATCTGTGTAGGGGAGAGTGGCCTAAATTGTGCCACTTTTTACTCAAAGTGACTTTAAAGTGAGGCCTTGATAGTAAAGTCTCCAACTCAAATGTATACATATATTTCAGGGTGTTGTGCATCCCTGGCAATAAAAACTTTGGATCTGGAATAAACTGTTGAAGAAATATAGCTTTCGGAAAACAAGTTGTCTTGTGGCACAACTTGCCCCCGGTGTGGTGTAAGTTGTGCCATTGGAGAAAATACCATGTGGTAAATTGTGCCATTGATATATATATCTCATAAACTGTAATGCAAGACAAAACATTTTACTAAGGTTGAAAGTCAATTTTCTTAAACAAGGCCTAGCAGATCTAGGTGGTTTTGCCTGCAAAGCTAACAATGACAAAGTCACCATCATCTTTCTGGCCATCTGAACTCTTGTCAGTGGTGTCGTTAAGTGGAATTGAGATGTCTCTTCTGAGCTACTGTAGACAATCACTTTCTTTTGGTGACCAGCGTATACAGGCATGCCAATGGCATAACTCTCAGAAATGTACTTTGCACTAGCTGCTCCGCCCTTGTAGAACCAACTGCCACCTGGCATAAGCGATTCCCTCTCCATTTCTGCCTTTAAATCATGACTCAAAACCCATCTGTACACCTTGGTTTGAAAGGCAAAAAACAGTGTTTTTAGCTTAAATGTGCTTTTATCTTATTCCATGTTTCTCCCTTCTTTACAGGATGAGTTTAATGGATGACTCTTCTTAAATATGTGGTCACAATTGCTTCTATGGTTTTCTAGAAACAAGGGGTGGCACAACTTGCCCACCAGCACAAAACCCATCTGTACACCTTGGTTTTTCCTCCCAATTAACTATCTTACCTCTGCACTACTATCTTTGTTCATATGTGGATGTCTGGGCTTTATGTCTTTTATTTTGGTTATTGTTATTTTACCTTAATTAATTAATTAATACCTACTGAATGCACTATGTAAAGCACTTTGGACAGTGCAAACTGTTATAAATGTTCTTTTATAAATACATTTTACTTACTTATAACTCACCTAGGCCCTCTGGCACAAATCACCCCATCCCCAGAATTTTGGATAATAGGCATGATGCAGCAGTTTAGGGCTGACATCGTGCTAACTGTATAGACTCAAAGTGTAGCATACTAAAGCACTAAAACATGTGTCAAATGTTTTCAAACGTGTCTATAATTGTTTAGACACAGTAATCAAAAAACCTTGATCATGGAAATTTTACTTTGAAAGGCAAAAAACTGTTTTTTTTTTAGCTTAAATGTGCTTATATTTTATTCCATGTTTCTCCCTTCTTTACAGGATGAGTTTAATGGATGGCTCTTCTTAAATATGTGGTCACATTTCCAATTTCTAGAAACAAGGGGTGGCACAACTTGCCCACTGGCACAATTTAGGCCACTCTCCCCTACAAATTATTTTTTTAATCTCAAAATATACCACAGTTTTAAACCCTCTATCCTAGTTTGCCTCTGTTATAAACTGAAATAAAAAGTAGATTAGAAAAAAATGTAAAATCCATAATCATCGATCTCCCACTCGACATTTACGGTATCTGCACTGGTTTAGGTTTACCAGAAGATTGAGCAAATGAGTTTCACTAATTGTTGAGGAAATCACAGGGGACTCATCGGCTGAGTAGAGCAAATTAAAGCCAGTCCTGAGACAACAATAGCTCAAAACACAATGAAGTGGACAGACACTATTGTCTCTGGTTACTAATCAGTTATCTCAGAAGATTAATTGATTGACAAATAATGTCCATGTAATCATTCAAATGTTTTCCTCTTAAGTGATCAAACATGGAACATTACTTTTCATCATAAAGTAACTCACAAGGAGGGCTATATGAGTAGGTTGTCTATACCAATATGAACCAAAACTGAATTAAGTTTGACAAAAAACTCCATAACAATTAAAGGTTCAGTAAGCGGAATGGTCAGTTTAGCTAATTTCCTGTCACTGACTGCAGTTAGCAGTCCCTTCCCTCGTCCCTACGTCACCACATTAATGCACTGCGGTCTTCAAGCATCGAGTTATCTCAGATAAGTAAGTGTGATAAAACAGGATAAAACCATCAAAACAGACATTGGGAAGGATTTTTACCTGCTCCGCCATTGTAGGCGCATACACATTAGGGGTCTCCAACCTTTTTTCAACTGAGAGCTACTTTGAAAAAATTAAAATGGCCAAGAGCTACTTGTATCAAATCACTTATATTTATTCACATAGCACCGCCCAGGTGTGGAGGAGGCGCGGCGAAAATGTTGGGTGTATTTTGCTCAAAGATGCCAATACGCACTACAGAAATAAACAACTGCTTATTTGAATAAAACAGACAACTGACCTTACAGTTGTAACTTTTTAAAGTTCCTTTTTGGATGGGGGGCTATATTTTTGTTGAGTGTATTAAATGTGGAGATAACTATCTTTTGAATACAGGGTCACATTTACTATTCTTTTAAAACATTTTAACAATCAACACACAAACTCCCACATGTTCTTTGAGGTAAGTTAGATTGTATACCATAGTTTAAAAGGCACCCGTGCTTTGTGGGTGTGGTTATTTAAAAAGTCATACACTATACTTAGACTGAAATACTGTGATAATGGAAAAAGTAATTTGTTTAATTTTTTTTTTAAATGACACTAACATATGTTGCATATTTTGAAAGAAAGTACTCAATCATTCAATCCACACATTACATAAATATTTTGTATAATTTAGAATTGCGAAAAATCCCATTGCTAGCATTATCAGAGAGAAACTTACAATTCTGGTGCAGCTATCCCTAAACCTAGCAATCTTAAAGGGCCTTTTGCTGGTTAAGGCCTTGAGAAATCATTAAAATTAGGAAGCCTACAGTATACACCTGGACATGTTTTTGGGTTATACTGATAACAAAAAGATGCAAACTTTTGAACATATTTGGGATATTTATTGATTTATTTCTTATGTTTTGTGAGTCTAATTATGCTCACTGTAAGAATATGCTTCTCTTTTTTGATGAAGTTTAAATTATAATTAATGGAAAGCAACAATTTAACAAAAACATTTCCAACAGATAGAAGAAAAAAGTATTGTTTCTATCCTCTCTGTAGAATGACATGTACAACCGTTTAACATAATTAGTCTGTGCCTTCGAAAGAAATCCCAAAATAAATAGACAACACTATAAGGGTTTGGTTCGGTTTGGTTAAATTTAGGCACAAAAAAAACACTTTTTTAGGTATGGGGAAGGATCATGGCTTGGATTAAAATGAGAACTGAGGTAAGCTTATGCTTAAAGTAAAACAATGTGGTTCAAGTTATGAAATGATCATTGTCTTACTTAAAAAAAAGATGCTGTTGACTGTTAGTTGGAAACATAAAACACGGCTGTCTCCTGTGTTAAAGTCAGGTGTTTTCTTGACTTAACTCTCACATGCAGACTTTTCCCCTCCCTTTAAAGTCACCTGACATACTCATGTGCTCCCTTCATAACGACAGCTGCTAGGGCTTTGTCACTTGAACTCAAACATGTGTTGTATTTTTAAGCCCTTGCTTAAACAACTGATGCTGTCTTCCTCTTGACAGTCTATGGAATTTGTTGAAAACTATGAACCTATCACTATCTCGCAACACGTATACAGTATCAGTATTTGTATATGTGAAGCCTGGCAGGGGATCTTTTTCAAACCCAATGTCTTGAAAGTTTATTAGTTAAGGTGTGAAATATTTTTTTCCTGGAAAACTCTCCAATGCCAAGATATTGATAGATCACCTCCTCAATGTATACAGTCTCATACACTTCCATACTCCTATCCCTGTTGGTTTGGTTAGAAAGTCAAACCCACCTGTGAGAATATAGCTATTTTCTGCCAGGAAATATTCTGTGAACTGTTGTCAGTGTCATGTGTATGCAGTAGCAGTATACTCTGTTCTATGTACAGGTGAAAATGTGTCATTTGTTGAGTTTGATTAATCAATAAATAAACAGAACTTTTATGCCTAATTAGCCTTCAGTTTGAAATATGTTTTTTTCAAATAGGCTTTAGAGAGTTCAGATACATTTAGAGAACATAACCTTATGTGTTCCTTCTCTTCTTTAATTTGCAGCAGCACTAGGTGCTGAAGAAGGTGTTTCATCGGGCAAAGAACTGGGCACCCCTCCATTTCATAAATTGGAGGTAATCCGTTGGTTTTGTTTGGGATGATTACAGCTTCCTTGGGAAATCCACATGCAAACTACTTTAACTTGATGGCCTATGGAAATTAACTATCCCTCTGTATATCTGTTCTGTTTAACTTACAGTATTGCTATAATTTAATGACTAAATTAAGCTATTTAAGTTTTTTCCAAAAGTTCTCAAACGTATCTTTCCTGAAATGATACAGACATGACAACATTCATCCCATCAAAGGATGCTGTAAAAACCCTGTTCAAAGTCCAGTGGGCATATACACACCCAAGAAATCTCTTTTTTGGAGCACAAATGAATCATCAAAATCCAGCATCTAGAGTTTGGGAGGACATCGCAGTTTCATATATAATACAGTAAATCTTCCGAACTGAAGTTCGATTAAGTTTGAGCACAAAAACAATTGGTTAGTGTTAGAGTTGATTGTCAGTGGGAAACAGGAAACAAACAGCAATGTCACACACGTGTCCAGCAATTTGTTGACCCATTCATCCACCCTGATCTCCTCCCTCTACAGACTTTGCTGCTCTACAATAAAGTAACACTACTTGTTCCTTTGCTCCTCTGGGACACGAATCCTAATTACTACACTGGTAGAGGGCTTTGCCACTTGAACCTTTACACGTTTTGGTGTGTTTGCTGAAATTACTGAATTATCTTGGAAGGGTTGTTTAAAAAAAATAAGTGATGGGGTTCAGGCATTAGCTTTCCTCTATGAGGAAAATGAGGAACAGGTTTAAAAGAAGACAACAATCTGCTTACTTTGATTAGCTGTAAACTAAAATACTGATTGGAAGTCAATGCATGACTTCAAGAATATGTGTGCCAACCTGTGTTTATAATCACAGCCAGGAAGTGGATGGCATGTAATGGAAAAACAATGATAAACATAAGAATATACAACACATTACATCCACAGCACATGCAATCTACTGTACCACTGCCAGCAGTCATTGAGTAATTAATATTGATCAACAACTATTAACCACCAAGGAAACAGTGCTTATTTTTCTCTATAGGGTAGTAAAAAAAGAGGGCTAGTGTAGTTCTTACCTGTTTTGTGGCTCATTTCAGTGGTGTAGTGGTGCCTGGAGAAGTGGGTATACTGTAAGTTGTACTGGCCGCGCAGCCGCTTTTGCCGGTCCTACATTTCCTATAATTGCACCACACAGCCCCTTGTGAGCAGTGGTCCAACACAGGCCTAATGCATGCATATAAGATATATTCAAGATGAGGCAAAAATGGTGTTTCAGTCAGAGATTAGTTTATTTTTAACAAACAGAAAGACAGCTGATTTTAAAAAATAAAATAAAAAGCATTCACAAACCAACTTTAGGAAAGATTGCTCTGGGTGTACTGCAGCAAACTGATTTTTAAACATGGTAAAAAAATACTTAAGAGGTTAAGTACTGCTATGACAATAGCAGAAAGGGATAACAGGAAATATTATTAGAGATACACCTTGCTCCTTGTGGATCCCAATGGAGTTCACACTGCTACAGACCTGACACCCTTTAAAACATACACAAACAATGTAACTACTGTATTCACATCTGTATATGTAGCCTGTGTAGTGAACACACACACACACACACACACACACACACACACACACACACACACACACACACACACACTAATAAACAAATATTGTTACATGTCAACTGTTTTAGAAGCTGCCAAACTAACAACCTAAACTTACCCAATTTTTTGTTTTTATATCCTAACCAGGGGTTCTTGGAAAATCTTCTTTTTGTTTGGCTGTCCACAGGTCTGGCCAGTCATTATTGGTTGCAACAAAAAAAACAACATGAGTGAATGAAATACAGACTATAAATGTAACTATTTAATTACAATCAGCCTCCTGAATTGTGTTCAGTGACATATTTTCAAACAGACTCACGAAATTAATTGGAACGTACAGGTAGGCTAATGTTAGGGATGAATATTATTTTGAAAACAGGCTGTATTGTGGTGAGGGATGCATTTTCTTGGGCCAGGTACACCTAACATTTTAAGTTTTCATTGTTTTACTGACCCTAATATATGTTATTAACCTAATTTACAAGGTCCTGCTATTAAAAAGTGCTCACCGTGGTTGACGTCTTCATTTAAAGTTGTAGTCGAAGGAGCAGCGCTATCTCTATCGGCATCCTCTCCGACTGGGCTGGGACTTGGAGACGGAGCTGGTGCGGGTGCTGGGCTGCTTGCTAACCGCAACTGCGATGTAGCATGTTTAGATCCCGGAGTTTTAGATTGTATTTACCCCTGTACAGGAGGTGCCGGTACCAGCTCTCCGTTTAAAGGGTCCGATTCCTATCACCTGAGGGTATTACCCGTTCAAGAATAACTAGGAATAATTAAGCTGGTGGCGAGGAGACACGCCTAGCTTTTCCTAACTGCCTTCGTCCTGATGTCTACCCTGCTTACACTGGCTCAGCAGCAGGACCGAATAGCCCTCGGGTCATACTACCACTCCAGTCGCATCAGTTAACGGCAGCTCTCCTCTAAATGATCCAGGCTCTTGGTATGGTCGCTAGGATAGGGTTTTAATGGCCAGGACAGCAGGCCATAAGGGTATGTTTAGTTTAAAGGGCTAGAAGTAACCTATAAGAACCATTTGTAGATGTAAGAACACACTTTACCTAGTACATTACAACCTCTAAGAAGGTAAATGATCAAATGTCCACAATGAAATCTTAAATGTAAGATTAAATGATGCTTTTTATTGCTATTAAAGGCAGGCATACAGCTCAATTCAGATTCAAAAATGATTACTTACATTGATTGGTTATTCTCATAAAACATCCTACTCTACCGTCTAATCTCTATCCTTCAATGTATAAGAGCTGAAGCGGGGAATAATGAATGTCCGTTTCGAAGTGGAGAGGCAGAGGGGAAGTCACTTGGCCTAGCAACCTCGCCTTCACCGTTGTAAGGGAACTGGCATTTCTCCAAGGAGATCTTTTCTTACCAGAGACAACCTTCATCTTAGTGGGCGCAATAGCATCTATAACACTTGTAAGTTTGCCATTAAAGTTGTCTAAGAGCTCCTTAACTGAGTTACAGGGGAGGGGTGGTATCGAAGAAAATGCTTGAATGAATGTTTCACTGGTATTTTCTGTAATATACCGCTTTTTGATTACTTTTGATTGATCAATTGTGTGCACAGACATTTTACTATCAAAAAATAAACAGGAATGGTCCGTGAGGGGACCCATATCTGCCACTGTTATGTCTGAAATGTTCATTCCTCTGGAAATGATAAGGTCCAGCGTGTGCCCTTTGTTATGAGTTGGTTTGTCAACATGCTGATTTAGTCCAAAGTTGTCAAGGATACAGCACAGTTCTTTCGCACATCTGTCCCCTGGTTTGTCAGTATGAATATTGAAATCTCCGACGATTAATACACAGTCAAACTCAGTACATATTACAGACAGCAGTTCAGTAAGTTCATCAAAAAAGCTTGCATTGTATTGTGGTGGCCGGTAGATATTGATGAAAATAGCTCTAGAGGCTGAATTTAACTGTAGAGCCACATACTCAAATGAATAAAAATTTCCATAAGACATCTTTTTGCATTGTAGAGATTCTTTAAACAGAATAGCGACCCCCCCTCCTTTTTTATGCACTCTGGATTCACTCACAAAATTGTAATTTGCGGGGGCGGACTCTATGAGAACAGCTGAGCTGTTATCTTGGTCTAACCAAGTTTCAGTTAAAAACATAAAATTAAGATTGTGCCTAGTAATAAGATCATTAATTAATAATGTTTTACCTGCCAAGGATCTGATGTTTAATAAAGCTAAATTTAGTGTGTTCGAAGCATTGTCAGCCCGATTTATTTCAGCACACTGTGGCTGAAGAGGAATGCTTATCAGATTTGATACATTTACAGGATTTAAGAGTTTCCTGTTACTTGAGATACACTTTGAGAAACAGGGCCCCAGCTTATCCTGTGAGTCGTAGGCGTTAACTATGTAGCCGCGGCCCGGCACATATCAACAAGTGCTGACATCATCAGTCTCCCAAGGGGGAGTCTCGCCAGATTCAGCCTTCCGATCCTTCCAGCCGTCCGGTCTTGATTCACCAGTCAACAGTGTGAGCGTTGAAACAAAGAGTTCTCTCGAAATGTCCTTTTCAGCTTTGGGGAAGTGGTTAAGCGCTCTTGCAGTCGGTCCTCGATGATTCAGCTGATTTAAGGAAGTTGAGTTTTCTCTAAGTCTTGCGATGTCGTTGCCGCTCTGTTTTCTCTGTCTCGTTCCAGAGGCTAAGTCTTTTTCAGAGACTAAGTCTTTTTCTTCGGTCCGTAGCTTGCTTCTCCTGGGGTGGTCGATCCGAGGAGGTCCAGCTTGCTTCCGTCCGCGAGGTCCGACGAGGCTTAACAAACTTTTCTCCGCAAAATCATGCCTTTTTATACACAACATTGGGCAGTACAGCCCTCAGTTTTTTCTAACTCTTTGTCGTCTCTATTTTGTAGGCCCTGATAGGTCCATACATATCCCTTATCAACTTTCTCTATTTTGTAGGCTCTGATAGGTCCAGACATATCCCTGTGTGTGTGTGTGTGTGTGTGTGTGTGTGTGTGTGTGTCAACTCAATTCTTATACACTCTTTTAATACATTCTAACACCTCTACTGTTTCTTAAATCAACACAATAATCAATACTTCCATCAATAATACTTCAATCAACCATTACATGGCAACATGATAATTCATTACATTTTTAATCTCTTGCTTTTAGCTTGCATAACGTTACATGGTTATAATACTCTTTGTGCTTCACATTGCATGATTATATGATTCCCTTAAGTGCTGGTATATTCTCAGAGCCTTTTCCTAGACCTTGAGAGGCATACTGATAACATAGCATTATTATGGCTTTGTACCAGGTGGTGTGGGGCAGTTAGGGATTCAGATTACTTGACAATAGGGATGTAACAATATACCGTAATACGGTCGTTCGCGATATGAAAATGCCACGAATGTCAACCGTAAGTTTTTTCATGTTATACCGTGTTGCGGTATAGCTGCGAGATTACATGGTAAATGCGCACTGTCATTGTGGGGAGTCTGGTGAGCGACATTGTCATTAAAACGTTGCACTCAACTTAACACTGTATGCCCAGGCAGCCCACACCACACAAAATAATAAAGCATTGACACAACACCACCTATATATGACTCCAAACTTGAAAATCAACAGTCCCCTCTCACGTGGATCTTTGTTTGTAAACACCAACCAGCTCAATGTTGCAGTGTCCGTTACAACAACATTACGCACACAGCAGCCAAGAAGAGAAAACGCAAGCAGAGATAAAGAGAAAGAATAGCGATTTAAACTAGCTTACCTGTTGGAGGAGAGAAAAAGAGAAAAAATAGCGATTGAAACTAGCTTACCTGTTGGAGCAGAAAGTGGTTCATCACGGGTCAGTAATTATGAATCCAGGCGAACTAGAAATTGCAGAAGGAGAGGACGCATCTCCGCTATTTAGGCCAACAAAACGGACCAGGTCGGCAGTGTGGGAATTTTTCGGCTATCCAAAGGATGAAGACGGCAACATTCTTGAAGATGGAATGCCGACTTGCAAACGCTGCAAGAGAAAAGTGACTTGCTAAGCGACAAACACGTCCAACATGGCATATCATCTCCGTGAGAAACATCCACAAGACCATGCCAAATTCGTCAAATCCACGGTAAGGTTGGTGAACATCCGTGACAGATGAAATATGTCCAATGATCCTTGATATGTTCATCATAACTTTACGTTAGCTTGTTTACTACCGGTATGAATCATTACTAGGTCGCACTTAGGTGACGTTGCCCACCTCCGATAGTGAGAGGGAGGGAGGGGTGAGAAGAGTGCCCTGTAAAAACGTACATTTTGAGACAGAATTTTTTAAATAATAATTAACGAATAAAAATACCCCAATACTTTTTTAATTGTATTTAGTCAGAATGTATTAAGATAAAAACAGTGTTAAATAAAATAGATTTGATGGGATAATAGGCCTACATAGATACATTGAAAATTATAACAACACTATTGTTAAGTAATTTTTATTTGAAAGATAATTTTTAAATCACAGACAAGTGCCTAAATTAAGTTGCATAACCAAATTGTGCTAATAAAGGCATACCTTGTTGAAATTTTATCTGTAATATGGGCTTCTGTTTTGTTTTTCTATTAGGAGAAAGCAAGTCCTTCAAGTGCGCCATCAAGCAGCCAGCCTAATATAAAAGAATCCTTTGCAAAGGGAGCAAAATATGCTCCCAAATCAAAAGAGGCAAAGGAATTAGATGAAGCAGTGGCATTTTTTATTGCAAAGGATATGATGCCTTACCAAGTGGTTGAAAAGCCTGGATTCAAGCATTTGATGCAGAAGACGGCCCCACGCTACAAGCTGCCATCTCGGGTTCACTTTTCGGATTCACAGATTCCCCAGATGTATGAAAAGGTGCGTGCGAGTGTTCAGAAAAAGGTGTCTGAGGGAGAGTGGTTTTCAGCAACCACAGACCTGTGGACAAGCAGCAGTGGTGGAGGTGAACCTTATATCAGTTTAACTATCCACTCCATCTCCCCGGATTGGAAGCTGATGTCCCACTGCTTGGAAACAATGTATTTCCCAGAAGACCACACCCACGCCCACATTTTAGAGATCATCGACAGTATTCTCCAGGTTTGGAAAATACCGAAGGAGAAGATTGTCTGTTTCACAACGGATAATGCCTCCAACATGAGGAAGGCATTTGAAGATGACCAACATCCTTGGGTGTGGTTAGGGTGTTTTGGGCACAATTTAAATTTAGCCATCTCAAAAGCCTTGGGCATACAAAAAGTACAACTGGCAGTCAAGGCATGCAGGCACCTGGTGGAAGCCTTTTCACGAAGCTGGAAGAAGAAACGCGCCCTCAAAAAGAAGCAGAATGACCTGCAGCTCCCAAACCATGCCCTCATACACGATGTAGTAACCAGGTGGGGTTCCACCTTCAAAATGGTATCCCGATTCCTGGAGCAGCAGCAACCTGTGAGCAGTGTTTTAGCTGACGACCGGAGCTCATGGGCTCTGATGCCAAAGGAACACCATGTCACCACCTTGGAGAAACTCAGACAGCTCCTCTCCCCCTTAATGATTTCACAGATGCCCTTGCCTCGGAGAAAAGGGTCACCATGTCAGCTGTGAAACCAATAATGGAGCACATCATTGGCGAGATCCTTCTCATTGATGGTGCAGATTCAACTGACACCAAGGCAATGAAGCAGGCAATTAGAGGTGACTTGGAGGCAAGGTACGCTGAGAAGGCAAAACAAATTATGGAAATGTGCTGTTTCTTAGATCCCAGATTTAAGGAAAGCTTCTGTGCCAACATTGAGGAAACAAAGAACGCCTGCATTGGAGAAGCCATCAAGCTTCTTCCTGCAACAGCACCTCCAGGGACAGAAGAAACCTCAGTTCTGCTACCTCCTACAACACCTTGTATGTACCACATTGTATCTTTGCTGTTTTGTAAAGCACTTTTATTGCATTCAATATGTGAAAATGTAATATAAATTAATTATTCTTTCTTGTTTTGCTTGCTTGCTCCAGCAGCACAGTCAGAAGGAGCTACAAACGGTGAGGGAAGAGGCAGCAAAAAAACCTTGTCAGGGATCCTGAAGCACATAAAGTCAGTAAGAGCAAGACAGGATGAAAACATCGATGAGAGCGGACCCTTGAGACCTGAACAGATGCTGAAGAATGAAATGACCCTGTACTTGTCCATGCCGTCCATTGACGAAGCTGCTGATCCCTTGCAGTGGTGGCACTACAACCAACGGCAGCTTCCACTCTTAGCTAATGTGGTTAAAAGGTTCTTCTGTATCCCTGCAACCAGCGTGCCATCTGAGAGGGCATTTAGCACAAGTGGGCACATCCTCTCTCCCCAAAGGTCCCGACTGACAGTGTCAAATGTAAACATGCTGTCCTTTCTCCACAACAACCTGTCCAAAGACACAGAGTAATCAATTCATTGGACCTTTAACTTGAATAAATACATTACTGGCCATTTATCAGATACAGTGTCAGTAGTTCAGAGAGAAAGAGAGCAGTGGGCTTTAAGCTGAGGGCCCTAGATTGAGTGTCACTTCAGTTGCTGCTTTACATTTTTTTTCTCAGGTAAAAAAGCAGTAGAGAATCAGTATTTTTTTTGGTAATTAGTTGTTTGAATAATTGTTGTTAATATTGTTAAATGTTTAAGTTGTTAATAAATATTTTCTTCAGAACAAATTCTTTTTTGTTTGTCTTATTTTAATCAGCAGTGCTACATCTAATTGACAGCTAACAGTTAATATCGTATCGCAATATCGTGATATTAATTTTGATATCGTATCGTATCGTATCGTACTAAAAATTTCATATCGTTACATCCCTACTTGACAAGCAACGCATGCTTTTTTTATTCACAAAGCATATTTTTGTCTGACTAGTTCGCTTCATATCTTATTTTATCATGCCTTTGCGTCATAGGAAAGAAAATGTGCTCGGAAGCGCTTGGACCAGCATTTATCCGCCAGGAGAAAAAAAACGCCGGTTACTATGACAACGTGTCTGTTAGGCCAAATCGTTTCGAGCAATGTAATTGGTCGAGAGAGCGTAGCTGGCAGAATGGCTATATGTTTAGCCTCCGTGTCCGCTCCATTTACAGCCATTAATGCGAGTGGGGGAGCGTTCACTGTCCTGACAGCTGACTGCCGCTATGGTCTGCCGGACCGTCACTGTTTATGTTCATGTCTTTGTGCTGATTTTACACACACAGACACATAGTGGAAGTACACACACATTGACAAGAGTGGAAACGAATGGAGGCGGACCGCAGTCGCGGCCGTAGAAGTGGATATACGCAATATCGCCTGAAAAGTAAGTGGGTATAAGCCGTATACCTGCATATACCCTCCACTATACCACTGGCTCATTTCTAACATAAATGTTTAACTTGCTTCTCACGATTAGGCCTACATTAAGTCACTAAATTCACAACTTTTAAAGTTGTGAATTTCCTGGCTACGAGGAACTTTAAATATCTTTAAAACAGCCTAATTTTCCTCTGATAATCATAAATTACCTTTAACAACAAACGAGACCATCAGTGCAAAGAAAGGAGTTTTTATATAGTTTTTATTAATGCTTTGGTCTGGTCCCACACCCAGTCAGATTTTCGGCTTGCGCATGCAGGCTCTATGGTCATATATTCGTATTGGTCGCAGATTTCAGTGTAGCGCAGCAACGCGATTTGAGTAGCCTATCCCTTCAGGTAAGGGAAGGGGAGCCTTGTTTGAGACAGTTATTTTTCGTCATAATGGCTGATAACGGGGCAGAACCATCAAAAAAAAAATTATTCAATGAAGAATAATAAAAAGCTCAAAGGGAGAGTGATAGACGGGCGGGAGGAGGGTGTTGCCAGGCAACGTGTAAACAATTTAACAGGAGTGAACTAGTCCTGCAGTGTTTACTCCTAAGTGAATGAACAGTACTAAAACAGGGCTCCAGACTGCGACCATTTTTTGGAGACAGCGCGAGTACTTTTTAAAACTAGGGGCACGCGCGACCGGAAAATTCTCCAACATTTTAATCATTATTATTATTAGTGCTTTGAGAGAGAGAGACGGAGAGAGAGAGAGAAAAGGGACAGTCCGCAAGAGATCAGTGAGACGATCAACAGCGCAGTTACGTGACTGATACCAGAAAAACAATGAGAATGAAAACGTGTACTCCTAAAACACATCTCTAGTTTGGTGCAGGGTGACATGAAATGTTATTACATATTTTCTCCTGGCAGGATAGAAATTTCCCACAGCAGCCCACCACAAAATAAATTATGTGGTGCTAATAGGGCTCCTGTTGTTTAATCAAATGAAAGCTTAAAAAGTGTATTTTTACACAGGGTTCTTTCATCATCATTGAGGAGCAAAGGCCCATTATTATCACAGGAATATTTGTTGCCATCATACCCCAGCATTGCCTACTTAAGGCAGAGCTGTAAAGAAGAACTATGGTCTCTAAAGGGGGAGATATACGGCAAGCAGGGGCTCACATGACAAATGAGGAGCTTGGCCCACGCTTATTTATGGCTACTTAAAGCTGTCAGTTCGAGATGATAAAAGGTGACCGCTTGATTAGAAAGTGTTAGATCGGTCCAGGCCTTGTGGCCCACGACAGGAACTGATGAGCAGAGGAAAGGTGGGGATAACGCCCCATGAAACCGGTTCACTGGTTTGGGATTTTGGCACACTAAAAAAAGATGACTGAAGATGAAATGTCTGGATGTCTTAAGAGGGGTGTTTTTTTTCAATCTAACATACATTTGTTATCATTGACATCAAGAGAGACAATGAATTGGGTGTCATACTTCTTAAGTAATTGTCATGTTAAAAATGCTGTAAAAAAATAAATTAATGAAGGAAAGACATCACAATGCAGTGGGAGATTGAACTGCTCTCCTGGGTGAAAGAAATTGAGCTGAAGAAATCCATTTGCAATCTCATGTATTACTAGATTATGACTTTTACTTGGTTGGACATTTAAAATGTGGTCGATAAAGCAAGTGATTGGTTGAGGTGAGGGTAGTTTTCTCATTGAACTCACCTTTTATTTTTAATAAAATCAATCAAAATATATATAAAAAATACAGGTCAATAATTAATCAAACTCAGTTATTCATTTTATGTGCAAAAACGTTTGGACTCATCATAGTGTACATCTACAGAACCCTTAACTTGAAAGGCCAGTTAAAGAAATCTAAATAATCTCAGTGATTTTGATGCTAAAAATTCATATAGGTGCAACATAGATCCTCTAAAAGCAGAGCTTTTAGATGTTCAACTTATGGCCTGCGCATTTGAGATGGCTTATCTGCCATCTTCTGTATTAAGTGGGTATTCTGCTGCAGTGCAGTTAAGCAGTGGTTCAAAGACTGATAGGCACTCTCAGCCCTTTTTTTCTAAATTGCTGCTTTGCCATCTCGTTAAGTGGATGGTTAAGTACCATGAAGCGTGTTCTGTTGTTTGATGAACCAGGATCTGCTGAGAGATAGGGAGCCACAGACACCAGACATTACCAGCAACAATCTTACCAGCTTGATCACAACTCAAACTGTCCCACCAGTTTTCACACAGAACCATAAAAAAAGAGGTAAACAGTAACATAGTAACTACAGGCTTTTGAATTACTTTTATGTTGCTAATAAGGTTGCAAAATTCCAGGAATTTTCAAAGTTGGGAATTAACGGGAATGTATGGGAATTAACGGGAATTTTGGGAATCAACGGGAATAAATGGGAATTTACTCAATTTAAAGCAACCCAATGCACTAAATTCTCCTAACTATGTTATTTCAGTCCAACTAAGTTTTAATACAGTTATGAACATTTAATTTCAAATCAGATTTTTTTTTTAAGTTTATTGAGACTTGATATCATATATTGATTTTTACTAGACCAGGTTTACAGAAGCTTAAACTGTGATTTTAAATATAGTTGGGGACAATATATTTTAGCATAATCTTGACTAAAACAACCAGATTTCATGCAAGTACACTTGGCAAATTGCACATAGCACACATCCTACTGCAGGTGTACTGAGGCCACGCCCCTTACATGCACTGTGCATTCCACATGGTGGTGGAGGGGGGGGGGGGCATTTGACTTTATTTATTGAATGGGTGGGGTCAGACAGATGAGTTATATTTTACTCAACATTCATATTTTTGTTGTTCAGTGAAATTATTGATTGTTCATAAAATAATCAAAACATAAAAGTTCTTCTTACAAATAAATCTGTTCAAATGTAATGTTTTTTATTGTATTATTTTGCATGGATGTCTGTCTGCCTATGACCAAACATAGTGTTTAAATGTTTAGATTTATGTTTGGATATGAACAAAAAAAATTTTTTAAATTACCGCCATTTATTTAATTCCTATAATTTTGAATATTCCCAAAATTCCCGAGCGAAAGTTCCTGTGGAAACTTTCCAGAAACTTTCTGGTAATTTACCGAACACTTTCCACCCCTTTGCAACCCTAGTTGCTAATAACTGTTCTATCAGCTATTTAAATTGTGTCTTCGCTATTCAGAGTTCACAGCCTTATACTTTATACTTGAACTAGTCCTTCACTTGCTTGACTTCCTGTCAAGCTGAACAGGACACGACAGGACACTGTTGTGGATGGGCATAGCGTTGTTAAGCCACAAGTACATAGTGCCCTTGAACAACATACCGTAGATAGCTGTGGCTTGTCATCTGAGTGGATTACCAGTATTAACCTGCTCCTCTGGCTAGTGATCATAAAGACAGTGCAGATGTCACATACAGCACCAGGGAGAAAAAGCAGAGGGAGCTTTAAAAGTACCACAAGGGGCAACCACCTCTCCATGGCTGCAGTTGCTTACTGCTGGAAATAGAACAGAACGTTGATTAGATTTTAGACACCACATTTTCAGCCTGCCGTCAAAAAGACAGACTATAAGACAGTGGCAGGGTCAATTGTCTTGAGCCTCATTAAACTTTAATATGTGAGTCGTGACACAAAAACATAGCTTCAAATGACAAATGCTACCAGATTAGAGTCGGATTTTGAGAAATTGTATTAGATTTTCTTTGCAGGTATAACCATGTATGGTACTTTTTTCCATATGAAACATTTGTTTTTGTAGTAAATGTAATTGTTTTGTTGATTAAGATTGATTTAGCATGTACTGGATGAATTAGATGCCATACTTTTGAAAATCAGTAAGGACAAAACTTATTTTTATTAAGATTAAACAGGGTATGATGCCTGATGTCAATAAACTAAATAATTGTATTTTTTTTTAACTTCATATATCATTTGATTATTTTAGGACAGCTAAATTGTAACATGCCAGAGTTCGTGAAGGTATATCAAGTTGCTGAGTCACAATAAAAGGATATTTCTTCCAAGACCCTTTCCTTTTCAATGATTCACTGAGATAGCCTTGCCATATCATCATATAATGCCTTTCCCATATCCAGCAGAATAAAAAGATGAAAAAAATGAATGGAAAATAAAGAAAATAACTAAATAAAATCTGGATCGAATACAATGTCAATATGTGTTCTTACTTTCATTACTAAATTTATTATTACTTTTCCTACCTGCCATTTGTCAGTGGTTGTTTTGAATTTATTTTTAGTTTCACCTGGTAAGGTAAAATGACCTGAACCTCCTCAAGAAAGAAAATAGATTTTACCACAACACATTGATCAAAATGCCTTACGTACATCACAAATAAAGGAACTGTCCTACATTGCTTGATAACTGTGACTGTGGCTCAGTTGGTAGAGCGGGTCGGCCGATGATCAAAGGGTTGGAGGTTCGATCCCCGCCCTGCCACCTGTGTCATAGTTGTTGTGTCCTTGGGCAAGACACTTCACCCACCTTGCCTCGTGTGAATGTCGATAGTTAGCCTGCTATCGGTGTATGAATGTGTGTGTGAATGGTAACGTGGGAATGGGAACAGGTCTCCCTTGAAAAAGAGTCTTCGGACTCAACGGGATATACCTGTATAAATAAAGGTTAAAAAAAAAAAAAACTACAGAATTGAATGTTCAAGAGAGTGGGTTTTCCAGAATATGTATGTTTGTTTAGTGAATGTTGTAAAAAAGAAATAGAGAGAGTATATTAACATTTTGCACTCTTCAGCCCACTGGTTTGAATTTCCCCATGTCCGCAAAATAAGGAAAACTTCTGCCATCTTGTGGAATATGGGGGAAGAGAGTCCAATAATTTAACCTATAAGGCACAAGCTATACATGCATAAGAGTTACAGATATAACCAACCGTATTCCAGCACTTTACTTTGCTTTCAATAGTTAAAACTAAATACTTCTGATCTTCAAGCTGCATTTGTTTCTTTCTGATAACCATTCACCTTAGTCAGTGACATATTCTGTTTGATCCATGTCATATAAACAGGTCTAATGGAAAACGTTGTGGTGTATGAAGGCAAGTGAATGAAATGTTACGAGTTATTTTTATTTGCGGATAGAATGTTATTTGTGCAGAGGCAGCTGCAGACATTAATTAAAAAAGAGTGTCCAGTAATATTGTGACAATCCGGGAAGAACTATGTGGTGAGACTACAAGCTCAATATTCCATCAGATGTTGAAGACTGTGCCACGTTTGTCAATCCTGGGCTCTTTGATACCACAGTGGTATGGTGTTGATCTTCGTATGATGAAGAGCAAGTCAACCTCTTAGACGCACCCTTATAAAAGCTTATACTTTTGCAAAGGGGAACTGCACTGAATAGCGTGTGGCCAAGTACAAGCCCTCAGCATTGTTGTGACTGATCAGCTGGTAAGAACATGCTTCAAATGTAGCTATACAGGGGGAGTGTACAGGCAACCAGAGTGCTGAAGTCTTGAGTGTTTAAAGCACACAGATTATTTGTCAGTGAAGGGAACTCTTCAACCCTGGAGCCTTTGGAGCTGTAAGTAATGAGGATGGAGATGGGCCACCAGGAAGATGGAATTACGATTTAGAATGCAATTCACAACGGGAGAGAACCCTGTCGCAAAGATATGGTGGCATTTTCTTCCTCCTCTTCCTCTTGCCAGTTGACAGAGACATATCCCTTTGCTGTTGATTTATCATACAGAAGATCTTCCAAGTTAAAGGAGTTCTATTATCATGACTTTGAATGTGTTGAATAAAGTACATGACAGGACAAAAAACCCAATCCAATTGTCTGAATTATATATTCAGCTCTTCTGCATTCATCTACAGTGAGTGTTGTAAAGCCTAATGTAAAAACTAAATGCAAATTATCTAATTGACGTTATATAAATAGAAAAGAGTGACCGTTTAAAATCAGCATTGCAGATGCTTACTGCACAAGGCTAAGTGATGTGACGCTTATAGCTTTATTATAATGGAGTAAAGGCTACAAAACCAAAAGCTTAAAATATCCTTTTTAAGACTGACAAAAGAGGAACTTTTACTTAAAATTTGTGCCGTATTCATACAGCTCTTTATCTTGCACTACATTATTGGAACTGGTGTTGAGCAAAGATGCCTGGGCTGCTCTGGTCTGCAGCCCAGAAATAATAAAATTAACCAGAATACAAGGTACCCATTTCACCCACAGCCTTTCTTAGCAAGCACCTAAAATGGCAAAATACACAATCCTTATGGCAATTCCTACGTAGGGAATATGCCAATACAATAAATGTGAGTTTCACAATTACATCACCTTCACTGCTGTCTCTTACACATCCTGCCAAGAGTTTACTGTGATTTATAGGCACCACTGGTCCATCAGCATTGCAGTGGCCAGGCGAGATGCATCCCATATATCCAGGCAATCGCAGCTCTTTGAGCAGACATTCTCTATAGCAATGATGAAAAGGTGACAGAATATGGAGTATAAAGTGGGATGAAGTGTCATGCAGCTGTAATAAGATCTGATTGCTATAAATGTGCCGAGGTTAGAGCTCTTGAGACTATATAGAAGCAAGTATGTCAATAAAAACATTTAAAAAACGTATTTCTTCAGAGCAAGAAAATATGACAAATCCAGCCGATTCTGCTGACAGAATGACTTGATATTTTTTAAATAACTCCCGACCAAGCCATCAGCTTACCTTCAAGATCAAATTCTGCTTTAATTGTATCAGAAGTATCTCTAACTAGTAGGGCTTGATAAGAGCACAATGTTCTCTACACCCTTGTGATGTATTTTTTCTACAATATAATTCAATCCTGTCGCCCTTTGTAGTGAAAATCAAACAAAATGAGTGACTGGCGGCTGCCACCAATGTTCATGAAGCTTTTGTTGTGATCACAGGACTACAAGTAGGCCTATTACAAATTGCAAGCTTTCTTTTCTGTTCTTTCAACGTGTAGTCCCACACGCAAAACATGCTGCCAGTGACTGAAGCACAGCGGGGATGGGAAGCTTAAGTTCCCGTGGCTGCGTTACGCCAGTTAACTGTTTTTAATGTGAAGCGGAAGGAAATGTTTGAATTAGCAGTAACTTCACTGTGCACTCCAAATAGTTTTTCATGTGCCAATCAGTATAATGATAGTAAAGAGTGTGATTTGCAACACAATGAAATAAACAATATTGCATAAAACGAAGCGATAGACGTTTTATATCGTCATATCCCACAGCCTTACTTACTAGTATAGTAGTTTCAATATAGATTTTTATTATTTTGTTGGGCTTCATTAATTACCTCGTGTTTTTTGTAATTTGTGTGGATTATTACAACAGCAACACTGAAATTTCCCTTCGGGGATAAATCAGAAATCAAATATCAAAACTGCCAAGCCATCCAGTCAAAATCTCAATCAGTCAGACCATAAAGGCATGACAAAGTTGTAGTAAAGATTAATAAGTGACTTAAATACATATTACCGAAATTTACTAATGGGATAACAGTAATGCAGAGCTCATGTACTGTATGACAACAGTAACACCTCCTGTCAATGTAAATTTCAATATGGCTGCAATTAGGTTACTTACTATAAGACACGCTACAAAAATCTATGAAAGAAGCCTTTACTTCATTCAATTTAAACATGTGATTAACCTTAACCTGTCAAATATTTCAGCTGCAGGGACATAGGTCTATTGAATAGTAGCATAATGGTAATGCCCAAGGTCTCTGGCAGCTTGCCTGGATTTTTTATATTGCACCTTATCCATAATAACCAAAATGGCTTTGTTAAGTCATTGCATGCTACAGACATAATGAGAAACCACGTCAACATTTTGATCCTCATAATGCTAATCAGTCATTCAAACTTTACCCTTTACTCCAATATTAACAAGAGGTTCTTGTGGGTTATCAAGTTAATTTTTACCCTTCCATAAATAACTCATCGCAACAGCAAACTGTATTTTACAAAACCTTAAGACATCTATCCCACACTTACCATGTGTTGTTTATGAAGTTTTAAATATATTAACCATATTTTTGGGGTATGAATTCAACTGGTTTCTCAGGTTTTAGGGGCATAGGAGTTTTACTATCCAAACTACAGTATGTATTACTTCGAACATTTTTGGGAATGTGCTTTAGAGCACAGGATGTTCACATACATGTTGACTCACACTCACAAAGGGAGGCATGTATTTAATCAAGATGAATGTCCTCCAATGCTGTTTTTTTTTAGATCCTGGCTTAATTTGTTCAGCCCCAAGAAAATCTGGAAGAGGCTATCATGGACAGATTTACACTGCTGTAATTAGTTACAGCTTATTTTTAAATAGTTAAACTGCAGACATTTTCCAACAAACCATTTTGTCCTGCATCCATAACCCTTTTCCATCTAATCCTTTTGAGTAACCAATACTCAAAAAGGCTAATAGCTTATTGGGACACATTATTTCTGATAATTTAAAGCAAGGCCTTACTGTGAGTGCACCTAGGGAAGCCCGATATAGAATATATTCTCTCCTTGTTGAAGAGTGAGTGACAAGGCCTCAGCTGAATAACTGTTGAGGTTTCCCTCAAAAGAGCAATCTACACTACAGGGAAGGAGGCCAGGCTGTCTAGTTAGCACCTCTGTAGCAGCTCTCTGTGGTTCCTCATGACTGGAATGAAAGCTATGCAGCATGACATTTCATCAATATAAGGAGGGTAGGCTGAGGGGGTTTATTTCCTAATCCAGCTGGTTTATGTGGGCTCAGGCCTACTCAAGAGCCTATTCAGATGCATTAGAGGAACTGCAAGTGGAAGGACAAGCATGACAGGACACTGGCACCATTTGGACTTTGTGCTAATAGATTCTATGAATGTCCTGTTGAGACCGACATGTCCGCTGCGTCAGAAGCCTGTATTCCCATTTATTATTAAATCCACAAGCAGTTTCCATGGTGTGCCATTTCGACCTTTGGTGATACTGTCAGACAAGTTTATACAAAATCAGTATTTTGTTGGGACACATGGTGTACATTTGTGTGTGGTGAAATATTGGTTTGCCCTCAGGTTTAAAATGTGGTGTTTGAATTAGCTGGGGGATTCAGATTCTAATAAATATTTTTATTTACACATTTGCCACATGAACGACTCTAATGTGATTCAAACACCAGAAAATGATATTGTTGGATGGATGGCACATGAGGTAAGCCTGTGTTGTTTGCTAAATAAAAAAAAGTTGTATCCTGTGCACATTTTAGGATATCCGAGATTCAACTTCACTTTTTCTGCCTCTGCTGAGCTGAATGGTAGTAACCTATGAGCATGCTAACATGTTTATGCTAGGCATCATGTAAGCAAGGTGACATGCTTCTGGGGATCATGGATGTGTTTGTCACACTTGCCATAACAGTCCATTCAGTAGTTGCCATCTGGATCAAAGTGGTGGATCAATGGAACCACAGACAGACAGAACAAACAGCCTTGCCATTTCTTGAGCCATGCTGCTAATGTGACAAAAAACAAACTGGTTTCTATGGAGAGAAAATAACAGAAATTAAATATAGTTACCTCCCATGAGGTAATTAGATCAGAAACTGCAAAAACAAAGTAGGTTTAAGTCAGCAATGGATGTTTATCACCTGCTCTTTAATGTAAGTATTTTCTTATTTATGGCGCACATTACACATTATAAAATCAGAACATGTATACACTTTGAACTGTTGTGTGATGATATAATGGTGATTTTGGTTCTTGACCTTGAGACCATTGCTGCCCTGTTTATCATTTGATATTCCCTCTTCGAAGACACAACTGCAGCGTAAAGCACATAAATGCCATAACCTTGATTATGTAATATGTTGTAATATAAGAAGAACACAGCAGACAAGGGGATTAGTGCCTTGTTCACAACATTTGATCTTCAATAGCAAGGGTGGGGTTCAATTCAGAATCAAACTGTGGAACCGTGTACAAGTTCAATAGAGTATGACTTGAACATTCTTCTATTAGATCCAGTCAACATTAATAGCAATCCCTGTGGTATCTGCACTGTGGTATCTGTAAGAATAAGACACAACTCACACAAGATGAACACAACCATCATACAACTGTTCTGTGAAAGTTGAGTACAGTGTCATCAGTAATTACTGCAGTGAGAGATACACTTCACCACCAATGTGTCATTGGTAGCCCTTCCCTCTCCCTCAGGCTATTCATCCTTCTTTACCTTATCCAGTGTCCGCACCATCCAACCACCCAGCCCCCCTTAATAATAACCCTCCCACTTTGAGCATCAATCTGACTACACAGAAGAAGGATCTCCTTGACAGTCACCAGTCTAGGAGAGAGCTTGCAGGCAGCATAATCAAATGTGTTTTCCCAAAGGATTTAATATCTAGTGATACCCAGGAAGCAGTTTTTACCACATCTATAAACCAGACTGGGAGTCTCAGTCAGAGTGAGGACAAAGCTGTAGACAGGTAAACCTTTCTTACTCTCTGTTTGTTTGGCTCCTTGTGTGACCAAGGTTACATCCTGATGGGTTAGCCTTTATTTATTTTTGATATAAACATGGATTACAGTTTATGAATTGGTAGAAGTAGGACTTGGGGGTTTAAAGGAAGCTCTTGAGAAGAACACAGTTTATATTTAAAGGAAGATTGGACCAAATAATTGATTTTCAATGTGTTTGTTTGTTCTGTACTGCAGGCATGGTGGTATGATGGACAGATTATGTCTGTTTCTCTGGTTTGTTTCCTTTTATTACTCTCTATTTTCATCCATGATAAAAACACAAGCTTGTTCGACATTGTATGAATTTATCATTATGCATTTGTATATGAACAGATAAAGGAAATATTCTGCTGTAATAAAGACAAATATTGCTCTTGCCTCTTGCTATTTTCCTTTCACAATCTCTCCATTTGACAGGTTATCATTATATTAATCATTGGTGTACAATGATTGTTGACAGCATCTTATTCTGAACATTTTAAATTCTCCACAGAATCTTAGAGCAGCAATAGTCTGCAGTTATGCTCTGTGCAACCATATGAAGTTAAGACTAACTATTGCTTGAGAGCTGTGCAACATCAGTGTTTGTACTGCCCTCTTAATTCTTAAATACCTCAGATCTGTCCTGAAAATAACAACAAGCATAATTTTTGTAGTAAAAAACTGCTAAAATCCCCTTATGAATACAATTGTAAAGACATCCAATATAGCCAACAGACAACATCTCAAAAAACCTTTTCACTAAAAGTTTTTAACTGCAGTACCCCGTTGAATCAATATATATTTTTTATTATCCATATGCACACATGGAATAGGGAATAAGGATTCCCTAGGGAATAGTGGGGTGTTTTGCAGCCCATTATATGTAATTATCACAGAAAATATTGTAACTGTTTTGAATGTTTTTTTTATTTTTATGTCATCTGTCCAAGGATTGTGTGGGGTGGGTGGGGTTCTAAATGTTTTGTATGTTTGTTAAAAAAAAATAAAGATTTCAATAAAAATCGTTTATGGAAAAAAATAAATAAAAAAAATATATATATATACAGTGCTGCTCGAAAGTATGTGAACCCCTTGAACATTTTGGAATTTTATTTAGTTCAACCATTAATCATTCATTTTTATCAATGCCAGTATTTTTTATATGAAATAACAGATGTTTGTTTATCAATTCAACATTTTTTGTTTGCGGAAATCAATTGTTAAAATAGACAAAACAAATGATTTGCCAACTTTTGCATGTGCAAAAGTTTGTGAACCCTGAGCTGCATTGCTTGAATCGAGCAGGTAAACACAGTCAGGTTGGCCAAATTGAGTCATGAAATGGACCAATGTAATGAGATATCTTTAGGGATGGAATTGGGCGGTATTAGATAAAACAGATCTAAAACCAGGTCAGTTTAGGCCCACCAAAGTGAACCCATTCAGGTCAGTTAGCCAAGAGTAAAGTAAATCTCAGAGGATCTCAGGAATAGAGTTGTGATGTTTCAAATTTGTCTGGGGACAGCTATAGGCTACATTGATTTAAAAAAAGTTTGATCCACTGAGAGGAAAATCATCTACAAATGTAGAGCTTTAAGAGTGACTGAACATCTGCCTAGAAGTGGACTTCCTTCAAAAATATTCACAAGCGTCACAAGAAAAGTGATTTTTCAGTTAAAAGCCAACCCAAACATTACATGGAGTGATTTGCAGACCTCTCTTTCAGCATCTGGGACAGATGTGCATGGTTCCACGATAAGATGAAAAGTGAAAATGGCTTTCATGGGAGGGTTGCTGAAAAACCCTCTTCTCTCAAAAATAACAAAACTGCTTGTCACAACTTTGCCAGAGAGCACCTGGAGATACATGAAGTCTTCTGGAAGAATATTCTGTGGACAGATTATTCCAAAATTTGACTGTTTGGTCTTAAGCAAAACCACCATGTTTGGGCTAAAACGCAACCCTGTCTGCCACCAAGAGAACCTTCTCATAAGTGAAGAACGATTGTGGCAAATGGTCTCCAAATCTCCAGATGTAATGTTTGAGTTGGCCTTTACCAGAAAAATCACTTGTGGATATTTTTGAAGGAAGTCCACTTCCAGGCAGATGTTCAGTCACTGTTTAAGCTCTCCATTTGTAGATGATTTGCCTCAAGGTGGACCGATGGAGCTCAAACTTTTTTTAAATTAATGTATAGCTGTCCCCGGACAAATGTGCAACATCACAACTCTATTCCTGAGATCCTCTAAGATTTTCTTATCCTTTTAGGTGTCTGACCTGTATGGGTTCACTTTGGTGGGCCTAAACTGACCTGGTTTGATCTTTGTTTTATCTAGTGCCGCCCAATTTCTTCCCTAAAGATCTCTCATTACATTGGTCCATTTCATCACTCAATCTGTCCCACCTGATTGTGTTTACCTGCTTGATTTAAGCAATGCAGTTCAGGGTTCACAAACTTTTGCACATACAAAAGTTGGCAAATCATTTGTTTTATCTGTTTTAACAATTGATTTCCGGAAAAGAAAAATGTTGAATTGATAAACAAACATCTGTTATTTTATATATGAAATACTGGTATTGATAAAAATTAATGATTAATGGTTAAAATAAATAAAATTCCAAAATGCTCAAGGGGTTCACATACTTTCTAGCAGCACTGTATATATATATATATATATATATATATATATATATATATATATATATATATATATATATTTATTTATTAATAGATTTACCTTTTGACCTTGCTTAACATATAATCCACAAACCACAGATACACATGGGTAGATACACACTAGGGCTGGCAGATCTATACAAGTAAATCATGTATACATTTATAGGAGTTTAATCTGACTGTCAACCTCATAGCAATATATTTGATATATTCAGTCAGTACAGAAATTAGGGGTAAAAAAAACAAAACAACAACAACCTTAAATGAGTCGGCCCAGTTGCGCATACGCAGGCTTTTAATAGTACAAAAATGCACCACACAAATCTTTTTTCAAAGTTTGCAGTGAAAAATTTGAAAAAATATTTTTTGTCATGTTTTTGATCTCTGCTTGCAATTTGATTGCACTCGTGGGGTCCATGTGTGCAGGGCCGGACTGGGACAATCATTCAGGCCGGGAAATATAGTGCAAAATAAAGCCCCAGACAGGCCACTTTTTAAGCAGGGGCCTATATATATTTGGCAGATTCCGTCCACCATACCTCCATCCTGAACACATGTAAATAAAGGCAACAAAAACTAAAACTGAAATGAAAATTAGATGACTCACTTTAATGTGTATCTGTTATCTATCACATACTTTTTTTGTTACTATAATGGAATACAATGACCTTTTGTATCCAAATTGGGCCTACATAATACCATTACGTGTCATCATTAATAGGGGTGTAACAAATACATGTATTCATATTCGTACCGAACCGCACAGGCTATACAGTACCGAACTGCACCGTACCACAATACGTAATTATGGCGTAAATAGCGTCAAGATGACGTAAATATGCTGAATGTAACAGACTTGATTTGATTGTGGTGCGGAACTTGCACTTTTATTTGAGAAGTATTTTATTTATTGGAAACCATGGTTGTTTGCGGCAGTATCTTCTTTTCTATACTGAAAAATACCTTTAGGCTGCAATTGTACAGTTAATGCTGCACACAGTCTTTTTAACATTGTTCCTCTTAACTAAGAACCGTACCTTACCTTACAGAACCGAACCGTGACTTAAAAACCGAGGTACACACTGAACCATGACTTTTGTGTTACACCCTAAAAGAGATCCTATTATACTACTTTTCTGGTCTTCTTTTCTTGTTATAAACTGCTATAGAGCAACCTGACATGAATCACATCACAAAAAACTGTATACAAAAAAATACAACTGTATACAACTGTGTACAAAAAAATGTAGATTTTCGGGACGCTCCTTGACGTAAATAAATCATGCTCTTACATTTAATGCTATCAAAAGACGTGCCCTATCAACATCATTTACAACTAGTTATTTTTATTTTGACATATTTATTTTATTCAATTATTAAAAATATGTTTCACTTATTTAGCCTATTTCTATTCTCCCTGTTTTCAGTTCAATTAGGCCTTTGTTTAAAGTCCAAAGTCATGGTGTTATTAGAAAAAAACCTTGTTAAAAGTAAAATAAATGCATAATGTTCTTAAATCAATGATTAACTGTCTTTAATAATCGTGGTAACACAATGTGATTACTCAAAATAATCATGATTATGATTTATTCATAATCGACCAGCCCTACCTTCTTGCAATTTCCATGGTTTAGATCAATTAGAAACAATTAAAGTATTAAATAGGTAGGCCTAGTCATTATTAGTATTTTGACTTCATATCTACAGGTTGTTTATTGTGATTTCATAAGCGTCAGTGAGCTCCATGGTTACGCAGTGATTGACAGAATGACTCAAATGCTCTTGAGCTGGACAGAAACTCCCCTCTCATTAACCCCACACCCCTCTTAAAATACACAAACCGTTTGCCTTTACTGTTGCACAGTCACGACTCCAAAAAAAGTTGTCGCGTACTGACCCCCCAAAGGCCCATTCTGAGCCAGGAAAAACCCTGAATAACCCATCAAAAGTTAACCACACCAGCTAAAAACATATTTTACATGATTTAAAATAGTCTACCTTATATGAATAAAACATAAAAGCATTTTTGTACCTTCAGATTGCTGTGAAGTAGCCATAACACTGTATGATACAGGCAGGCACAGCACTCCCGATATAACTTGGCTATATCAGCTCACCAGAATTACACTGTGTCAGTGATCAGCAAAGGGAAACAGAATCTTACGAAAGTTTCACTAGATTGACACATTTATCAATCCGCTAGAAAGCACACACCCGATCGCCCGAGCAGGCCAGGCCATCGGGAAACATCTACAGTATGGTAAATCAGACCCACTTTTTCCCCCTCTGTGTCTATGTTTGTGCAAACAGCGGGGTACTGTGTCTGCTTCAGGATATGCAGCACAAATGCGCCACAGAAATCAAGTAATTTTTCAACGTTTGCAGTGACAAATGTGAAAAATGGCTATGCCAGCGTCTGGCCAATTATATACTGAGGGGCCATGTGATATTTCAGCATGATAGGTCAAGCCGTTGAGAAGAAAAAATAGGAATGACACACAGACTGTCTGACAGACTTTCCTCTATTTATATAGTTAGATAAATAGTTAGATTGTACTTATAATGCAAAGGAACATTTCTGTCTGGTCATATCATTGGTACTAATGGTTTTGTTCACATCTATTTGCAGGTTACAGGTTCCATTTGACAGTTAAGTCTTGGCAAAATGTGGAAAAGGGACAAGAATGCGGGTCCCAAGACCAGCAAACGAAGTACAGTACTGCAGTGCCTCTTTTCTCGTCAAATAACTTAATTTTCTGCTTTGTCCTGTTTGATGTCACTGATTTAAGCAAGAATAAATTGGCCTGGTGTCCATCTTTACATACATAAAATTATGCATTAGCAGATTGAAGCAAACCATTTAACAGATTAGGACAGATAGTGTGAAATGTAGTCTGTTGTCTTGTTTAGGTTTGATTTTCTGAACGTAAATATATTGATTTTTTTAAAGCAAGCATTCTTCTCTTTTTTTAAATGTTTGTTTACCTTTATGTAAATTCTTCAGTTCGTAAAGATAAATCTAATGGAAATGGATTTTACAAACTGATATATCACTAAATATTTTTCTCCAAGGCATAAAGTCACATTATTCATATGTTTATAAGTTTATTCCTAAATAATAAAAGTAAACAATTATGATTAAGCTCCTATTCTGTAGGTACTGCTGCATTGTTTTGTAAAATAATTCATCACATTGTATTACAAAACTATTTGGCAGTGATTATCTGTAAAGTGGGCAATTGTCATGAGCAAACTAGTTTAATTACCATCTAATAAACTGTGTTAAAGTAAATTCATCATTCAAAGTGGGAGAAAATTAGCTGCCACTTATCCTGTCAAAGCATAACATAACATATTGCTGGAGTCAATGAGCAATTTAGAAGGTCGAAAAGCACTCCATGTTGTATATATTTACAGATTGGTAAATCGAGGCAGTGGCTTTGAAACATTAAGTGTTGTGTTGCATTATCAACATAAGTAATGTGCAGGCTTCAACAATACTTTATATAAAAACTAAAGAAATATTAAAACATTTTAAACTTAAAAATTAAAGTCTGGTCCATCTATCTATCCTAAAAAGTCCTATAATGCTTAAACAAAATAACATGTTAATGGTAGTTGCAATTCAATTAAAATAAATAAAAAGGTATTTAACTGGATTATTAAGTCTATACCTTACACATGTCATCCTAAGTCATCATGTCAACCTGCTACCAATATGGGAAAATTACTGAACATGTATTTGTTTACTTTGGCTACATGTGAAAACAATGCAATACTCATAATGATTAAAGAGATAAAGAGTTTGCCGCTGAATGTGCAGCTCCCTTTGACTTTACAGAGCTTAATCGCAACATAAAAACATTCACTCCAACAACATAATAGACAGTATCTCCATTAAGTTGTACGTTTCATGGGAACTATGCGCGTTATACTGTAGTTTTCTCAACTCACAAGCACTTCAACAGCCAGTTGACTCAAGTTCTTCTATATCAGGCTTTTCTGATAAACTGAGGATGTGAGAAAACATCCCTGGATTAGGGTTGTCTTCCTGCTGCCCTTTACTGTGATCATCTGTGACCTTCAGGCTTCCATGAGCTTTCTGTTCCTTTCCTTTCCAAACTAAGTCTGACAGGGTCTTTGGGTTAGCCAGGGTGTACAGATGGGTTTTGAGCCTTGATTTAAAGGCAGAAATGGAGGGGGAATCACATGTCAGGTGGCCGTTGGTTCCACAGCTAGTGCAAAGTAAATGCTGGTCACCAAAAAGAAAGTGATTGTCTACAGTAGCTCAGAAGAGACTGACATCTCCATTCCACTTAACGACACCACTGATGAGAGTTCAGATGGCCAGAAAGATGATGATGGTTTCTTTGTCATTGTGAGCTTTGCTGGTAAAAAAAAAATATATATAGATAGATAGATAGATAGATAGATAGATAGATAGATAGATAGATAGATAGATAGATAGATAGATAGATAGATAGATAGATAGATAGATAGATAGATAGATAGATAGATAGATAGATAGATAGATAGATAGATAGAGGCCTAAGTTGATAGATAGATAGAGGCCTAAGTTGTGCCACTTTTTACTCAAAGTGATTTTAAAGTGAGGCCTTGACAGTAGGGATGGGCATAATTAATCGATTGCTCGATCATTGCTCGTTAAGAATATTGTCGATCATGTGAAATTGTTATCGATCATATAGCCGTTGTGTTGCGCAGTGTGAGTCCGGCAGCACAGCAATGAATTTCACTATGTGGCAGCACCAAAGACTGTATGGGCAGCAATTAAACATCCTACCAGCAGGGGGAGATACTTAACTAGTAGTAGGAGACAACAGAACACGCTCAGGCAGCAGCCTGCGAGCTGCCGTAATGTCAAAACGTAAACAGGAAGAAGTCAAGGGGAAGTTTGGCATCTGACAGGTCCATGGGACAGCTTTAGAGTCGAAAATAACTAAGTTCATTAAGCATTGTGAAACCTTGTATAAGTAAAACACTTAAACAAACTGAATTATGTACCACTTGTACATTGAAGCCTACATCCGACCCTGTTTAACGTGTTACGTTAGCGCCGCTAGCATTAGCTGCTAACTTTAGCGTCTATGCTTTCCTACTTCGCCTTCATCAGGGAACTAATTTGCACATTTTGTTTATTAGATGAAGTAGCGTTAGGTCCTTTAACACTCAGAGAAACGTGCCGTGCCCTTATGCAGTCTTTGCCAGCATCTTAGGAGGCGCATATGTGTTTCAAGGTATCGTAGCATTGGCTCCTTGTTGGCTCATTGCCTCGGGCTATCACCAGCGCCGCATTTTATTATTATTTTAAAAAGTTGCCTTGTCTTAATAGATTGTTGTTTGCCTAGAAGATCTTGGAATAAAGATGTAATTGAGTAAAAACCTCTTGTATACAGTCTATGGTAAAACGCTGTATTTTGGATGTTCTGTTGGCATTTTTTTAATATGTAAAAAGATAACGATTGCTCGATAATTGCTCGTGAATTTTCCCGATGATCGATCAATGAAATTTCTTAAAATGCCCATCCCTACTTGACAGTAAAGTCCCCAATTCAAATATGTACATATTAGGGCTGTCAAACGACTAAAAATTTTAATCAGATTAATCACAGGATTCTGTGGATTAATCACGATTAATTTTACCATTCGAAATATGCCCGAAAAATTCTAATTTTCTCTGTATGTTGTTGTATGGAAATATAAATGACAGAAGGTGGATATGTACATTTAAAATTACAATGTTTATTAATTGAAAATCCAAACGATGAGTTTTAATACTGAAAATAAATTGAAATCAAACTAAAATATATAGGTCTACCTACCAAACCATAATTCAATTGGTCTGTCTCTTTACTATGTCTTTGGGCAAATATAGGATAGGCAATAGAATGCCATTTATTTGGTGAATCTATAGGTTGTGCATTCTTTGTGCGTGCGCGTGCGTTTGTACGCGCGACCACATTCATGTGTGCCAGGAAGCAGACGTTAAGTTGATGTCTGATCACACACACCGCTGAAAACTGCAGACGTTTGTGTCCTCGCGGGCTCTGAACAGAGCGGACAATATGTTTCTCCTCCTGCTGCTGCTTCGACATCAACTGCCACCCGCGGCAGTTGATTTTATATACTATCAATGCCCCCGACACAGACGTGGCCGTTAGCAGTTTAGAACTTTAAAACACGGCACGGGCTAACGTGCTGCTATGTTTGGCTGCGCGCAGCTACTGATCCTGGTTCAGCCACAACGTTAGAGTAGCCTCATTTGAGCAGGAGCCGTCTTGCTCAGACCCTCGCAATTATGACGCGCGTCTTGCTGAGTGCACGACCAGCGTCTGCGCAGGTCTTAGCTAGACGGCTCCCTCTCAAACGAGGCTAGTGACTGAAGTGCAGAGCCGGTGGGATGTACGGGGCGGATCATTCTGCACATGCGTTAAAAAAATTAACGCCGATAATTCCAGAAATTAATCACCCTGCGTTAACGCCTTAATTTTGACAGCCCTAGTACATATATTTCAGTATGTCGTGCATCCCTGGCAATAAAAACTTTGGATCTGGAATAAATTGTTTAAGAAATATAGCTTTCGGAAAAAAAGTTGTCTTGTGGCACAACTTGCCCCCGGGGTGGTGTAAGTTGTGCCACAAGAGAGAATACCATGGGGTAAATTGTGCCATTGATATATATCTCATAAACTGTAATGCAAGACAAATCCATAAGACAATTACTTATTTAAGGTTTATTTAAAGTAAATTAAGTAAATATTTTGAGTGAGTTTTGAGTTGACTTTTGACTGAGTTTATTTAGTCTAAGATGTTGATGTTTGGAGGGAGGGAGTTCCAGAGGGTTGGGTGCAGTTACATAAAATGTGTAATGTCTGAGTTTAAAAATGCGTCATGTCACTTACATATTTGTAACACTTTCTTTTTTTTAGATAATGCATATTTCAATAAATAAAAAGTTCCTGTACACCTATTGACAGTAACAAGTATTTATAGGGTTCAAAAAACTACATTTTCTCAATATATATTTTAGGGATTTAAAAAAAAAAAAACGGACGATTTAATCGTTATCGTAATTTTTCTCTGAAAAGCATCAGCACTCAAAAATCCATATTAGTCGGGCCCTAAAATTTACCCCATGATATTCTCTCCAAAGGCACAACTTACCCCGCACCGGTGGCAAGTTGTGCCACAAGACGTATTTTTTCCGAAAGCTATATTTCTTTTATAGCTTATTACAGATCCAAAGTTATTGTTGCCAGGGATGCATCACATCTTGAAATATACATACATATTTTAGTTGGAGACTTTACTGTCAAGGCCTCACTTTAAAGTAACTTTGAGTAAAAGTGGCAAAGCTCCCCCCACTCACCCCTATATATATCACACTCAATTACTTTGGTTTGTTTCTCTCTTAATAAATACTTGGTTGCTGGTACCAAACTCCAGAAATGTGTTTGCCGCACACATATTCAACTGAACTGAAGCTTGCACAGACTTGCATGCATTAGATCTTGGTAGGTAGTCTAAATGTATTGTGTGCCTCAAAGGCAGGAAGTCTCTCTTTCTCTCTCACATATTTTAATATCTTAAAGCTACCATCCACTCATGTACTTTTTACTGATCTAGTGTCATTTCCTCTCACCCAGATTTCTCCCTCGTTCATCAATACATTCAACGTTTTAATGAGGTGTCTGGCAACAAGACAGGTGAAGTAAAAGCCGTCTTATTTTCTGGTAGACATAGAAGTGTTTTGAGGTCTCCATGCACCACTGTACTGTTTGAATACAATGCTGACCTACATTGACTATTATGAATTTTATACTAAATATTGAATAATACATTAGGTATTATTGACTGCTGTGTTTGTTTGTGACATGTCTTGTCTTTGTGTTGATAACCTGAAACATGTATTTACTACCATGTCAAATCAGTCGGCCTCAGTTACTTGTATGACAGGGTGGCGGTTTTCCTATTTCAGTCCTTGTCATAATAATCATTAATCAGGATTAATGTTGTTCTTCATCGACTACTCTGTGATCCTCTATCTTTGCACACGATAAGAAAAAATCTGCAGCAAAACAGGCAGGCACGGGATCACAAAGTGGATTTTGTGCACTTCTGTTTAAATTGCTTATGTGACTTACTGTGTATAGTGTATTCATTTATCTTTGTGGGCAACATATTGAATATGTGTACTAGAGCTGAAATGATTTGTGTAGTAGTAGCAACAAAAATGGAGAAACTGATTCATTGATAATGGAAGTGATTGTTGATTGCATTAATTATGTGAAAATCTATACATGAGCAATGGTTTTGTATCAGAGAGTACGTAATAGTGTGACACTTATACATGGCAGTATCAGCCAACATGCAGCTGTGTGCAGTATTTCCTTTAAGTTTAGTTTCAACAGACACACAAAAGCGTCACTGGGAAAACATTTGTCACTACTGACATCTGCTGGTAGCAAAAAATAAGTCTGCACTCCCTACCTAGTGAAGTATTTCAGTGTAAAATAGATTTTTGTTTAGTTTTTAATGTTAGCTTGTACTTTACAATGCTCATAATTAACTGATATTAGTTTTATTCTTGCTGGCTTTTCCTTAGCTGCCATCCGAAGAAAATCTAAGACCCCTGGAGTAATGATCACTCAATATTTAGTAGACATACCAGATGGGAAAAGCACCCCAGATTTCGAGAGTGGACCACCACCAGTGACTATCAATGCAGGTAGGTTTTAATATAATAGTTGTTTTAATTACAACTGCATGCCAATACATGACTGGTGAAAGAAAACATGATTGGTTGTGTGTCAAGGCACAATCTTTCCAATTATGAACACCGACTGAATATCATACAGTAGATGTCAAAATTACAATGAAATATTTTCTTATACATTTTAGGGAAATTGGTTGTTTTCAAGGCAGTGGTGAACGGGGATCCAAAACCAAAGGTGTCATGGAGAAGAGCTAAAGGGACTGTTTCGGAAAAGAAAAAATTTCAGAGTAAATATGACGAATCAACTGGAGAGTATATATTAGAGGTGAGTGACTAAATGATTGAATACATATGTATATAACAGTAAGGAAAAACACAGTGCTGCATTAAAATATGTGACAGCTGCTGTGTGCCTTCAATTTGTGCATCTAATAACTTGCCATGTCCCATATTGTTTGCATTTCTAGATTTGCAAAGTGACTGCAGAAGAAGCAGATACATACAAATGCTACGCTGTTAACGATTATGGCAAAGCTGTCTGCACAACTATATTAAATGTGATTGATGGTAAGAATCGCTCACTCAGTACAGTTCTAAACAGGACTGTGAATATGCGTTTTGATCGTTAGAAACTGTAGCAGGCATAGTAATTCAAAACATATTCCTGTTTTTTACTTAATGGCAAGTTTTTTGTATGTTTTTAATTATTTAAAAAATCCTCATTATCAATCTTTTGTAGTTCCCTCATAGCTTTATATGAGTTAAAATCTACTGTCTAGCTTTAAAATACATTATCAAACTTGAACTGCACTTGCTGCTTTCAGCTTCAACAAATCCATCAGATTTCAGAAAATTGCTGCGAAAAAAAAGGTAAAAAAGAAAAAACTATATAAAATAGCCCTAACCATATATTTCTGCATGTGTACATTTTATCATTGATTGTTTTTTGGTTATATTGTCAATCTCTGCCTAACACCCATAGTGCAGTAGTAGAAAACAAGACAGAGACAGCAGGTGGGGAAACAGATGAACAGTTCTGGGATGCCATGGTGAAAGCTGACAGTAAAGACTACGTGCGCATCTGTGCTGAATTTGGGGTCAGGGACTTGCATTCAATTCTCAAAAAACTGGAAGAGAAGAAAAAGGAGAGAGCGCAAAAGAAGTATAAGGTATGAAAACTAAGCGCTTTCAAAGAACAGTGGATGCATTACTTACAGGTCAATCATCAGTATAGTTTAAAAAAATATACACTCAACAAAAATATAAACGCAACACTTTTGTTTTTGCTCCCATTTTTCATGAGATGGACTTAAAGATCTAAAATTCATTCCAGATACACAATATTACCATTTCTCTCAAACATTGTTCACAAATCTGTCTAAATGTGTGATAGTGAGCACCTCTGCTTTGCTGAGATAATCCATCCCACCTCACAGGTGTGCCACATCAAGATGCTGATCTGACATCATGATTAGTGCACAGGTGTGCCTTAGACTGTCCACAATAAAAGGCCACCCTGAAATGTGCAGTTTTGTCTCACAGCAAAATGTCACAGATGCCACACGCATTGAGGGAGCGTGCAATTGGCATGCTGACAGCAGGAATGTCAACCAGATCTGTTGCTCGTGCATTGAATGTTCATTTCTCCACCATAAGCCGTCTCCAAAGGCGTTTCAGAGAATATGGCAGTACATCCAACCGGCCTCACAACCGCAGACCACGTGTAACCACACCAGCCCAGGACCTCCACATCCAGCAGGTTCACCTCCAAGATCGTCTGAGACCAACCACTGAGACAGCTGCTGAAACAATTGGTTTGCATAACCAAACAATTTCTGCACAACCGTCTCAGGGAAGCTCAACTGCATGCTCGTCGTCCTCATCGGGGTCTTGACCTGACTCCAGCTCGTTGCCGTAACAGACTTGAGTGGGCAAATGCTCACATTCGATGGCGTCTGGCACGTTGGAGAGGTGTTCTCTTCACGGATGAATCTCGCGTTACATTGTTCAGGGCAGATGGCAGACAGCGTGTCTGGCGTTGTGTGGGTGAGCGCTTTGCTGATGTCAATGTTGTTGATCGAGTGGCCCATGGTGGTGGTGGGGTTATGGTATGGGCAGGCATCTGTTATGGACGAAGAACACAGATGCATTTTATTGATGGCATTTGAATGCACAGAGATACCGTGATGAGATCCTGAGGCCCATTGTTGTGCCATACATCCATGAACATCACCTCACGTTTCAGCAAGATAATGCACGGCCCCATGTTGCAAGGATCTGTACACAATTCTTGGAAGCTGAAAATGTCCCAGTTCTTGCATGGCCAGCATACTCACCGCATGAGGCAAATGGTGGTCACACCAGATACTGACTGGTTCTGAGTCCCCAGACCCCCAATAAAGCAAAAAAATGCACATTTCAGAGTGGCCTTTTATTGTGGACAGTCTAAGGCACACCTGTGCACTAATCATGATGTCAGATCAGCATCTTGATGTGGCACACCTGTGAGGTGGGATGGATTATCTCAGCAAAGCAGAAGTGCTCACTATCACACATTTAGACAGATTTGTGAACAATGTTTGAGAGAAATGGTAATATTGTTGTAGGGGGTCAAACCTATGGACAGCTCTGTGCCGCCACCGTGCGGCCAAAACACTGCAGTACACCTTTACCTCTTCAGGTGGGCGTACCCAAACGCTAGCCGGAAAACTCCACCCCGGTGGAAAGCCGGGACCTTTAAAAGGATGCCCCGCGGCTCCTTCTTTCTTTCTGGTAATCGGCTGTTTGCTGATACACCTATAGAAACAACAAGTCTGTACAGATCTACAAGGGCCCTCTTCAGCCCTGAATCAACCACCACGTGTTTTACTAAGGCTATCGCCTGCGGCCGCGGCGATCTCTAAAACAACGAAGTGTTGAAGCTGTTCCGTTGGAACGACCAGAAGAACACTGGAGACAGGCGGTTTATCCAGAAACCTGCCTTTGGACCAAGGACGTAAGCCGGTCGAATTGGTCTTCGATCGCAACCACACCACACGAGAAGCAGGCGGGTTTATCCAGAAACTCAGCTCTCGGACCGCGGACTGGATAGCCGATCGAGTGATCTTCGACCGCCATCCCCGCACCAAATCAGCTGCGCCCTCTTGCCTTTTTCCTGCGATCTGACACCGCAGAGATCACCTCACCCGCTCATCGCCGTCTCGCAGGCCCCTTTCGCCCGTCCTGGAAAGGAGTGGACTACCCGCCTCAACGACGACGACGAAGCAGTGGGAATTAAGTTTCCCCAAGTGAGATTTTGGCTTTATAATTACCTGGGCAGATGTTTAGTTATTATTTACTTTTTAAGGTGTGAACAATACTGTTTATTTTCGAATTTGTGTTTGCTATTTTGAAACAAGCTGTGTGATCAATCTCCGTTTGTCTTCTCCCCCACGGAGAGCCAGAACGGAAAGCTCGATCTTTTCATTCACGCTGCAGTGTGGTTTCAGGTCTGCTGTATGTTTTAAAAACCTAACACCTTTCTTTTTCCCCCCTCTCCGCGTCCAAGCGTGGCCTTTCCTCCTCTTCCTCTCCTGCACGCACGTACACACACGTTAGATGGTAGCCTTGATCAGATAGAATTGGTGCTAAGATCTTTGGTAGAATCCCTTTTTAAAGAGCTAGTGTTTGTTCGAAATTCCCCGCCTCAAATATCATCCGTCAGGTCCTTTGTTCCAAAGGTAGACGCCCTTTTGAGCACCCGTGGTAATCACTTCCCCCATCGGGGAAAGTAGGATAGCCTAGCCTAGCCATCCAGGGACGCCATTTTGTGGCATTACTAACCTAACCTATTTCGGGTCGCCATTTTGTGTCTGTCGCCCCAAGTCACGTGGGAGCTTCCCCGTCCCCTTTTTCCTTGCTCCACACACACACACTCACACACACACACACACACACACACTCACTCACTCACTCACACTCACTCACTCACTCACACACACACACATTGGTACATAGCTGTATAAACAACAATGTTCTAGACGTTTTTCTTTGATTAAGTGTATTTGCTTTATGCGTGTATAAAACGGATGTTACCTTAAGTTTCATCGTGGTTAAAATAAATGTTCTTATATTGTAACCAGAAGTGTTTGTGATTTATTTGTGTGGATATTATTGGAGTGTCAACAATCAACAAGTGAAAGACTCTGTAGTCTTCAGTGTTAAGATCATATTACCAAATTTATAATAGTAACTACTTGATTACATTATTTTATGGAAATGATCTTTGAGACTAGGATTTGCTAATGTTGATTTGTTTAACTGAGCGTTAAGCTAATCAACGTTTCTAAATAAATCCTTTGATTAAACGAGACAATTTGCTATTACTTTTCCATTCTTCAATGAATGGTGGTGCCCCTTTTGAACTTTAAGAAATTATTAAAGTATTATTAATCATCAGATTAATTTCTAATAGCTGAATTAATCTGAACTACCTGTACCCGCTACATAAATGGAGCCCGGCGTGTGAGGCTTGTTGAATTGTTGATTTTCCTACTAATATTCCTACAAATGATTGTTAAACTTGTGGTTACAATTTTTGAAAAAATAGAATAGAGCTTAACTCTGTTTTGTCGGAAATTGGAACTGCCAAGGCTAAAGTCTAGTTGTGTTGTTATTTTTGTTACACTGTGTGCTAAGTTGTGTGTCTAAGATAGTGTTAATTTTGAGTTATATGGTTGATAAATCTGCCTCAGAGATTGATTGAGATTTTTCATTGTGGTTTTTGCTTAACCCCTATAACGTTTAAATAACAGTAGTTTTAAAACAGCAAGTTGAAATTAGCATATCGAATCAAAATAAATAAAAGTATAATACTAAAAGCTGATAGTGAGACACAGAAGTTTTATCTTCTGTGCGCTTGATATATACAATTTTCTTTGGGAAATTGGTTGTAAGTCACAGACGTGTGCGTTTTGATATATGTATACAGTCTTTCTTTGGAGAGCTGTTGTTTAGTCACAGACGGTGGTAATTTCCTCTGTGCGTTTTATATATATACAATTTTCGTGGGGAAAATTGGTAGTAAGTCACAGACGGTGTTGATTCACGTGTGCATTTTGATATATATACAGTTTTTTCCAAGAAAAGCTGATTGGTTAGTCACAGACTGGGGTGTCCCTCTGTGCGGGTTGATATATACAATTTTCCGTTGGGAAAATTGGTTGTAAGTCACGGACGGTGTGGATTCCTCCGTGCGTCTTGATATATAGATATTTTCTTTGGAAAATAACTGGGGTCTTGGAACTCCAAAAAGGGTGTTAAAACTAACACTTTGTGAAGTGATTTCAGTCCCTAACTGGGGGGACGTTGTTGTTGTCTCTTCTGCAAACTCATATGTCCTAACAGGGAGATATGAGTGAGCCCATCTTTTCAAGGGATGGGGGTGCAAACTTCGACCTTGAAACGTTGTCTGCCCTGGTGTCACGAATAACCAGCTTCCCACATACACAGGGGGACAAGATAGAGCGCATGACCCTGCCGGAGTGTGAAGCTAAAATTGATAGCTCTGTGCGCTATATAAATAAGGCAGATGGAAAAAGCACCATCCAAGATTTGGTCGGAGAGTTGTTGCTGTTGGTAATGCATAGAACAGAGATGCGCGACTCAGAACTGCGTATTGAAATGGAGGCTATTAAGCAAGCTAGCAGAGGCAGAAGCAGCCTCCATGACAGGCTTAGAGATCTGGCTGCCTCCATTCAAACCAGGGATAAGGAGGACTCTGCTCAGGGCCCAGTTGTCCGGAGTAAAGTGTCACCGCATGGGTCTTCAGATCCCAAAAAGACATCTTTTAAGAAGTCACGTTCTGACTGTTCTTCTTCTTCTTCTCCGTCTTCCTCTCGTGCTTCTTCACCAGAGAGGAAGAGTGACACTCGTTCACCTGACCGTAAACCCAGGTCCAAGCAGCCTTCCTCTTCTCGTTCACAGCTGGAGCTTGAAGGCTGTGACAGTCCATCCGAGTCGGTCACAACCGTCATACCGATAGACCAACAGGTTCCCTTTTCACCATTAAAGGGGGGGTGTAAACAGGTTCACAGTTTACTGGAGTCAGACTCAGTAATCAGGCCGGTGGCCCGGGGAGTGCAATACCCTGGGAAACCAGTGCAGGCCGTGCCCAGTGATAAGAGCCTGGTCAGCCACTCACACTCAGAGGCAGCCTTCACAGAACATGCTTTACTGAAAACCAAGGTCCAGGAAAGGGCACTCTTTCATTCATTGGTAGACTCTTCTCCGTCTTCCTCTCGTGCTTCTTCACCAGAGAGGAAGAGTAACACCCGTTCACCTGACCGTAAACCCAGGTCCAAGCAGCCTTCCTCTTCTCGTTCACAGCTGGAGCTTGAAGGCTGTGACAGTCCATCCGAGTCGGTCACAACTGTCATACCGATAGACCAACAGGTCCCCTTTTCACCATTAAAGGGGGGGTGTAGCAGGTTCACAGTTTACTGGAGTTAGACTCAGTAATCAGGCCGGTGGCCCGGGGAGTGCAATACCCTGGGAAACCAGTGCAGGCCGTGCCCAGTGATAAGAGCCTGGTCAGCCACTCACACTCAGAGGCAGCCTTCACAGAACATGCTTTACTGAAAACCAAGGTCCAGGAAAGGGCACTCTTTCAGGATTTTCCTCTCTTGGTACTGTGCCCAGAAGAGTCTGGACTCGCACAGCCCTGCAGTCAGCTTTTCCAGAACTCACAGCTTTTAGCCTCTGGGCTCAAAGGCTATTCTCTTCTTCCTGTGAAATCATCACAGAGCCCACTACAGGCCATCGGAACGGGCATGCTTCCCTGGCCAAGTGGAGAGAACCGGTTCACGCCCCTCAGAAGCGTGCTACCAGCATTTGTCCCCTCACTTCCTTTGAGGGAAGACCCTCTTACTTCAGGCCCGACTCTTCTCCCAGAAACACCTGACTCACAGGCTTTGTTTCAACCATTGCCATGTTTCGTCGGATTAGACCTGACAGTCCTTTCTTTTCCCCCGGTTGAGCTCAGCAACCGCTCAGCAATCTTGCTGGTCCAGAACCAGACTACTGCCAAGTCAGCAGGGACTGCAGGCCGACCCCTCGGTGGGCCAATCCACAGCTCCGGTCCTGTGTTCACGCCAGCAGCATGGCTCTTGGGTGAGCCGCCTCCCCTGATAAGGAGGATGAGCCTTAGCTCCATCTCTATCACCCTCCAGGGTGAATTGTTTGCTGAGGTTTTACTGGAAGTGCTATCAGACATGGTCTTATATGCCCTCGCTTTGTCTCAGGTGTTGCAGTCTAAGGCAGTTTCTTTAGGTACTCACAGGACTGTAGAGCTACTAAAACCCTTTTAAAGTGGCGTTGGACGCCCAACCACAGTCCACCCGCAAAAAGGGGGGGGGAGGACACACCTCAGCATGTCCACCACTAGTTAGGTAGCAGGGTCTCCATGTGAGAATCCATAACCCTGACTACAAACCCTGACTACAAATACACTAACTTCTCCATACTGATTTCATATGACATCATGATACTATCACTAAATTATCAAACTATATTCTTGAGCTGTCCCACCAAGGGCCACTGTACGCCTAGTGTCCTCCACCATCTCAGTCCAGAGGCCTCTAAGATCGAGATGATGGACGCATTAAGAGGTTAAAACCTCCTTATTGACAACACCCTTTGCCAGAATCCCTTGGCTGAAGGAACTAAATTCGTATTATTACAAATTAATCTAAATTAGTCCCTGTCAATGTACCAAGATAGTTTTGAGACAGCCTTCGGGTTCATGTTTAGTGATTGTATTATCATGACATTATTTGCATTTTCCATGCAACCAATACAGGTACAGCACAATACATTGAATGATATTACACAAGATCAAACCACTTTTTAAGCAAGACACAAACACCATCACCATACTGATTCCAGCTACCCAAGCTATCAGTTTCCTTTCTTTTCCTGTCCCTTTTTCTCTCTACTCAGGAGCGAACCCCCCAGGAAAGAGCTGTGATGTGACTGTTGTGTTATTGGTTTTTCTTGTTTTATTTTTCTTTTATTTGTGTGGTATTATGAATTGTTTTGATAGTCAGTTAACATCTGCCCAGATGTGCCAAAGTCTTTAGAACTGCCCAGGTTATGCCAAAATCTCTAAGAACTGTGAAAATACCCTCAGGATATACCACTCCAAGTTGCCTTCATCGTGGACCATGGATTATAACAGACATTGTCATCAGGAACTATGAACTGTTTAACCCTTTTGTTTTGATCCCAACGCAGGTCCCCCTAACCCACATTGAGACCAAAATGGGGGGATGTAGGGGTTCAAACCTATGGACAGCTCTGTGCCGCCACCGTGCGGCCAAAACACTGCAGTACACCTTTACCTCTTCAGGTGGGCGTACCCAAACGCTAGCCGGAAAACTCCACCCCGGTGGAAAGCCGGGACCTTTAAAAGGATGCCCCGCGGCTCCTTCTTTCTTTCTGGTAATCGGCTGTTTGCTGATACACCTATAGAAACAACAAGTCTGTACAGATCTACAAGGGCCCTCTTCAGCCCTGAATCAACCACCACGTGTTTTACTAAGGCTATCGCCTGCGGCCGCGGCGATCTCTATAACAACGAAGTGTTGAAGCTGTTCCGTTGGAACGACCAGAAGAACACTGGAGACAGGCGGTTTATCCAGAAACCTGCCTTTGGACCAAGGACGTAAGCCGGTCGAATTGGTCTTCGATCGCAACCACACCACACGAGAAGCAGGCGGGTTTATCCAGAAACTCAGCTCTCGGACCGCGGACTGGATAGCCGATCGAGTGATCTTCGACCGCCATCCCCGCACCAAATCAGCTGCGCCCTCTTGCCTTTTTCCTGCGATCTGACACCACAGAGATTACCTCACCCGCTCATCGCCGTCTCGCAGGCCCCTTTCGCCCGTCCTGGAAAGGAGTGGACTACCCGCCTCAACGACGACGACGAAGCAGTGGGAATTAAGTTTCCCCAAGTGAGATTTTGGCTTTATAATTACCTGGGCAGATGTTTAGTTATTATTTACTTTTTAAGGTGTGAACAATACTGTTTATTTTCAAATTTGTGTTTGCTATTTTGAAACAAGCTGTGTGATCAATCTCCGTTTGTCTTCTCCCCCACGGAGAGCCAGAACGGAAAGCTCGATCTTTTCATTCACGCTGCAGTGTGGTTTCAGGTCTGCTGTATGTTTTAAAAACCTAACACCTTTCTTTTTCCCCCCTCTCCGCGTCCAAGCGTGGCCTTTCCTCCTCTTCCTCTCCTGCACGCACGTACACACACGTTAGATGGTAGCCTTGATCAGATAGAATTGGTGCTAAGATCTTTGGTAGAATCCCTTTTTAAAGAGCTAGTGTTTGTTCGAAATTCCCCGCCTCAAATATCATCCGTCAGGTCCTTTGTTCCAAAGGTAGACGCCCTTTTGAGCACCCGTGGTAATCACTTCCCCCATCGGGGAAAGTAGGATAGCCTAGCCTAGCCATCCAGGGACGCCATTTTGTGGCATTACTAACCTAACCTATTTCGGGTCGCCATTTTGTGTCTGTCGCCCCAAGTCACGTGGGAGCTTCCCCGTCCCCTTTTTCCTTGCTCCACACACACACACACTCACACACACACACACACACACACACACACACACACTCACTCACTCACTCACACTCACACACACACATTGGTACATAGCTGTATAAACAACAATGTTCTAGACGTTTTTCTTTGATTAAGTGTATTTGCTTTATGCGTGTATAAAACGGATGTTACCTTAAGTTTCATCGTGGTTAAAATAAATGTTCTTATATTGTAACCAGAAGTGTTTGTGATTTATTTGTGTGGATATTATTGGAGTGTCAACAATCAACAAGTGAAAGACTCTGTAGCCTTCAGTGTTAAGATCATATTACCAAATTTATAATAGTAACTACTTGATTACATTATTTTATGGAAATGATCTTTGAGACTAGGATTTGCTAATGTTGATTTGTTTAACTGAGCGTTAAGCTAATCAACGTTTCTAAATAAATCCTTTGATTAAACGAGACAATTTGCTATTACTTTTCCATTCTTCAATGAATGGTGGTGCCCCTTTTGAACTTTAAGAAATTATTAAAGTATTATTAATCATCAGATTAATTTCTAATAGCTGAATTAATCTGAACTACCTGTACCCGCTACATTGTGTATCTGGAATGAATTTTAGATCTTTAAGTCCATCTCATGAAAAATGGGAGCAAAAACAAAAGTGTTGCGTTTATATTTTTGTTGAGTGTATTATGGATCTGTAATTTCACTTAAGATGTTTGTCACTGACTTAAGATCCCCTTTTCATTCTAGTCCTGGTACTGATAGTATTCGAATAGAGGTATAACTTTGTAAAAAAAAAGAAGATGGCTGTTCTAAATTGGAGCAAGGAAACTTGGGGTTAATGATGTGCAGTGTGACTGATTAAGATCTCTTTAGATGTTGAGTACTGTACTACATTGACTGTGCCCCATTTATTTTATAGTGCATCATGTTTACCCTTCAACATTGGATTGGAGTTTAAATTATTAAATATCTATTATATAAGAGTTTCCAACTTATTAACATACATATTGTAAATTAATATCTAAATAAATAACTGGAAAATGTTATATTCAACCTTTTTATGTTTCTTTTTTTAAATTACATATGTCCTTTGACATCCTTTAACATGCAAAATGCATAAGATTGAAATTAAATTGTCCAAAGTGAAAAGATGAAAGTTTTATCTTGTCAGCATTTCCTCTGTAAACGTATTAGGATGGTGTGATACCGTTTGGTGAAGATGCCACAGAGAAACACAGCCTTAAGAGTGCTGGGAGGACAAACAGCCTTATGCAAAAGGGCACAGGGCTGAATCAAGTGGATGAAGAGGATGACGTCCTACTAACAGAGTATAAATGTAGGTTCAAGAAAGGAAAGATTTTAGAAATAAAATTATATATTGCTGTGTATCAAATCTCCATCACATAATGGCAAAATTACCTTTTGAAAGACAGTTGTCTTCATTTACCTTTGTGAAACATGTATTGCTGTGTCACAAACAGTGGAAGGGCTTCCGCTAAATAACTTAATGGAAACGTGACCATGATTGGTTTTCAATTTTCATGAATATGTGTAAATGTATCTGGTTCCAAGGTGACATCCCTCACACACTAGGAGGTTTTTACGTCTGTCCAAATAATTGTATAAGATTTGTGTAACAAACTAAATACATGACTATTTCACTTTTTGTTTTGTTTTTACAGTTTCCAATGTGGACTTTGTTATTAAAATTCAGGAGGTGATAGCTGAAGAAAGGGAAGATGCCCTCTTTGCATGCGTCTTGACACACCCACTACCCAGGATCAAATGGATGGGCAATGGCGGCATCCTGGAAGATGGAGAGAAATACAGCATAAATGTGTCAGACCACAAACTGATCCACAGGCTACTAATCAAGGGGTGCAAACAGGTGGACAAAGGCATCTATTCAGCTGTTGCTGGCAATACAACATGCAGTGCCTGGCTGGTTGTGGACGGTAACTATTTTCAGTATAATGCACCAATAATAATGTTGTCAGTTTCTATTTATATCAAATCAAAATCAAATCAGTTTTATTTGTATAGCCCAAAATCACAAATACATTTGTCTCAGTGGGCTTTACATTTCATACAATATGATACAATATGACACTCTGCCCTTACACCCTTAGCTCGGCTGAGAAAAAAAGAATTTACTGCCTTAATTACGGTAGCTGACTTTCACAACAAATGCACGTGTAATGTATGATGTATTTCATGTCTTCTAAGTCGAAAGTGACCCCGCATCTGCTGGTAAAAGGACAGCTCGCCAAACTCACTTGACTGGTGGACCAGAGATTGACCTTGAGAAAGTGGCCAATGAGCAACAACTTAAATGCCAAGAGGAGATGAAGAAGATCTTAGCAGCTGTAAAAGCAAGACAAGAAGAAGGCCTGAATGAAAAAAAGACATTAGCCATTGGTAGAAGTGAGGGTAATATAAGTGCAGTCCCTGGACTGGGTATAAACAGAGGAGCAGAAGGGAACAAGCCTAATGACCGAAGTATCTTGTCTGAGCCAACAGGGACCAAAGGGGAAGCTAAAATAAAAAAAACAAAGAAGCACAAGGTATCAGGTAAAGTTGATCAATGCCTAACAAAGCATGTTCACTGTCAGCACTGTGGTGAGTAGTCTGTGGTGGTTAGAATTTGTTTTCATGATGAAATCATGCTGACCTGCTACTAATCCACCAGTGCACTGAAGATTAGAAATTGGTACATCCATTTGTTATAATCGACTAGACCTCAAATTGAGCTTTAATCTCAAAGAGATTAAATCTGAACTATTTTACTATAATTGACACAACAGAGAACTAAAATACAAATGAAGGCAGGCATCCTGAAGAAAATTAAGAATCTATGGATGTGCCAATAATTCAAGATATGTACACATGGCCAAGTGACAGAACATGAAGAAATTGTACGGCTAACCTTAAGCAAATATACTGCTTTAAATATCCAAAGTAATGTGAATGTTCCATTTCCTTTTAATTGACAGCCCTTTTTTCATTTTTGTCATTGAGCATTCATTCTTAATTTATATTTGAATGTGTGTTGTATCTGTGCAGAATCCAGTTACAAAGATGTAGATTCAGAAGGAAATGAAGACTCTACTGGCTCTGCCAGACGCACAAAGCACAAAAAGAAGGTCCACTGGAAACAACATACATCAGGTAAGAAACAACACGGAACATATTGACTACATGGAGGAAACGTACCTCTCAAGATTAGTCACATTTATATCTAATGTGATGTGTGGTAAAGTACTGACAGAAGAACTTCAGTCATTATTTTCCATTTCTGTGCAATGAAAAATATCAAAAGAGGATTTATTTTTGTCTAAAATAAAATCAAGAATTAGCATGATTACATAGTTTGCATTGTTTGTAATACCTCCATGTTCAAATTTATGGAGTGTATAGGTATTTTTTCTTTAAGGCGAGACACGGGAGGCAAAAACATTGTTTTTTTGAGCACTGGTCAATTTTGAGATTTGTGTCTATTTAGCTTCCATAACATGTCTTCTTTCATACTACTATGGCTAAAAGGTCCAAAATATACGTTTTAGGTGTTTATTTTACTAAACCTTGACTGCATGCGTCTGTATTTTGCTCCTAAATTTGTCAAAAGTGAGCATTCTAACGTAACATATAGCACCGCGACCGCTAGGGCTGTGTCAAAAAATCGAAATATCGATATATCGCGATACTTAGTTTCCCGATATCAGTATCGATTTTTCTATCAAAATATCGATTTTTTTTTTTTTTTTGCTTTTCAAGGCTTTATTGACAGTGCAGAGATACAGATATGAAGTGGGGCAGAGAGGGAATTAAACAACCATGGGTCAGATTCAAACCCATGTCTGCTGTCAGGCCTGAGCCTCTAGGATACTGACTATTGAAGTTAGATCAGTTTTGTTTATAAAAATACTTAAGATTCCCTGTGTCACAAAAGCACACTGATGTGTTTTCATTTTCATTGTGTCCTGTACAGTTAGTACAAGAGTGAATTGGATTTGTTATTTTGATGTTAAGCAGCTGCAGCAGTGTTTGATCATTTGCCAAAACCAAAAAAAGGAAGAAAATAGTAAAGGAAGTTGTGAATGAAATAGTTTTGACTTCATTTGTTGTGCTGTTATGTTTGACAAGGCAACTTGTTTATGGAATATCGCAATATATCGTGATATATCAAGATACGCAATATATTGTGATATATCGTATCGTGACCAGTGTATCGTGATACGTATCGTATCGCGAAGTCCTTGACGATACCCAGCCCGCGCTGTATGAATCATAATAATCTGAATCTCTGAATCTCAAGAACAACGTTATCGGATCCAAATATGGTCATTTCCTTTGTATCAGTAACCAATCGTGAGTGTGAGGAGGGATTCAATGCTAGGAACGCGACCTCATTGGCTAATGCACATTTCTGATGATGTGATTCGCTAAAAGGCATCACGTGATGCTAGCTGCGGGTAGCTCGAAAATCACAAAATAAAATGGGAAAAACGTCGAAAATATGCCAAATCAACACAAAAAAAAAGACTTAATCAATTGGCTACGGACATTACATGATCGCCATTTGAAGGGGAGAAGTGTTAAAGACATGTAAATCACGCCGATCACGTCGGAGAGACACAGACTGTCAGAGGATCAGAGGGGAGATGGTGGGGAGAGAGAGCGTCTGTGCCGACTCCGGAGCAGGTTGACAGACAGTGGCTAATAATAAATTAATCACGTTTAAATTAGCATGTGGATGTAAATGTTACTATGCTATGGTTTATATATGTTAAGCAGTAGTAGGCCTATATGGCATTGAGGGGTGTAGGGCCTAATTCAATAATTTAAACTAGCTATAATCAGTGATTATCAGCAGAATTCACGTTTTTATCTTTAACGGCTGTTTTCTCAAAATGAGCTTTTTCCAATACTCTGAGAAAGAGATCTCAACTTCTAGACCACTGACATCAACCAAACTTTCCATAATCATTCATAGCACTATTTTAAAGGTTTTTACACAAGGATTTGCTAATATATTGTTAATTGTCTGATTTATGATACATTTTCCTCCTAAAAACATGCCTAAAATGCATTTCTAAGACATGTACATAGTATTTTTTGATTTATTAAATGAAAAAAGGCTGTATCGAAAATCTGTTGTGTAAAAACTTTAGGGTAACACTTTATAATAACTATCCGTTGTAACTCGTTAATAGATCATTAGTAAACTCTTAATTAATGATTATTAATGATTTGTTAAGTGTTTGTTAGCAGTTTGTTAAGGATTTATAACAATGGTAGATAGTTAATAGCTTAATAATTGAATCAGTTCATCTGGGAGGTAATCCGAGATTAACTGATCACGCCACGTTCAAGTCCATGGCATGCACAGTGTGTATTGAGTTTATTTAAAAATATTTGAAAATGGGGCTGCCCTCAGTTGCCCATGCACTGTGTATAGTCTATAGCCTATTTCAGCCTCGTCGGTATCTCGGATTACCTCCCAGATGAACTGATTCAATTATTAAGCTATTAACTATCTACCATTGTTATAAATCCTTAACAAACTGCTAACAAACACTTAACAAATCATTAATAATCATTAATTAAGAGTTTACTAATGATCTATTAACGAGTTACAACGGATAGTTATTATAAAGTGTTACCAACTTTAGAAACTAATATGTGGTTAAAATAAAATAGAGATTTTAAGTCTGGCTTTATCCAACATCTAGATTTTTTTCTCGAAAAATGACCCAAATTTACGCATAATTGGTTAAATATTGCCATATTTGCACATTTAATAAAATATTAAAGAAAAACATGTAATACAAAAGATAATTGTGTTAGTGTCAGTCATCAACTGGCAAAGTTTCATGATGATATCTATAAGTTAAAAAAAATTCCCTATTCACCTGGGGTGTCTCGCCTTAAAAGCTTTGTTGCAGACAGTGAGACCCAAACAAAAGAAATAGGCTGAAACTTCTTAAATTATTCAAAGTGTAAAGGCCTGAGTGAGCATCTTGAACATTTCTACTTTATCTTTAATGAGGACCTATGATACTTTTCGACTTGTATGACCTATAAACGTTGTTATAATGATTTATAGTCATGTTTAACCATACTAGCTTATCAAATAATTACGTACATGCATTTCGACGTATTCCCTGCTGACCGTCTGGGGTGGCTGTGCAGAGCACTAAACACTATGACAGCCGGTCGAGAAATAACTTGTTCAAATTTTCGGGTAGTTTCTGTCACGCTCCCGGATGTTTCCATGTATGGTAATGCTGCTCAGGCAAGCTCCGGCTGCATGCGCCCACCTTCCTGAAAATCTCCCGCTGCTGGAAGGAAGGTAACCAATCACAACGGAGTGGGGTTTGCAGCAGGGGGGGAGGGGCGGAGAAGCTCAAAGCAGTGTGTAGAGAGAGACTGCTGTGCTCGCTAGGGTAAGAGGAAGAGTGTCCCGAAAATCTACATAGTTTTTTGTGATGTGATTTGTATCAGGTTGCTCTATAGCAGTTTTTAACAAGAAATTAAGACCAGAAAAGTAGTATAATAGGATCTCTTTAATTAGCGTAATGTAGTTTTATATTATGTAACTTATTGGAAACCCACTTTGTAAAGTTTGTACCACATGAAGTCTGTTTCTCTAACTTAGATCCAAATGAACTAGCAAGTGATAGTGAAGATGCTACTGGCCAAGACGAGCATTCAGAGAAAAAAAGACGACCACGGAAAGCACGCAATGCTAAAAGACATGCAGGTGTTGTATGGGTCGATGGCAAGAAAAAAAATTTTCATGGGGGGGATCTTTTCATATTGTCCAACAACTCATTAACTTCCACAACTTGTATATTGTTGTTGTGTATGGGCGGATATAGTTGTTTTAACTTTATCTGCTTGGTTTGCTGTCTGTTTCCAATGTTTGAATGTGTATAGGTAATTTTCTTTCCATATAAAGGCTGTTATGTACGTGAGACCCAAACTAGAAAATTTGCTGAAACTTAAATCCTTTAATGTGTAAAGGGCTGAGTCAGCATCTGGAACATTGCTCATTTCTCTTTAATAAGCATAATTTAGTTATACATGTTATTTCAATAACTCTAGTGGAACCTATAATATGGACGGCTGTGGCTTAGCGGGTAGGGTGCTTGTCTAAAATCGAAGGGTTGGTGGTTCAATTCCGGCCTCCTGCCACATCTCGAAGTATCCCTGGTCAAGACACTGAACCCCAAGTGTGTGCGTGTGTATGAATGGCTTAGTGAGAGGCAAACAATGTAGCTTGATCAGCCTTGGAATATATTATCGGCAGTAGCAGCCTCTGCCGTCAGTGTGTGAAAGGGGTGAATGTGTCACAAGTGTAAAGTGCTCTGACTAGAATTGCGCTATAAACTGTATAATTACAAGTCCATTTACCTATTGTAAAGCTGAGTGTACAACGCCTGAATTCTGTGTATCCAACTTAGAACCAAATGAGCCAGCAAGTGACAATGACGCAAGTGACAGTGATGGGAGTGAAGATGCTACTGGCCAAGACGAGCATTTAGAGAAAAAGAGACGACCACGGAAAGCAGGCAGTGCTAAAAGACATGCAGGTGTTGTATGGGTCGATGGCAAGAAAATATTCTTTTTAATGGGGGGGATCTTTTCATGTTGTCCAACAACTCATTAACTACCACAACTTGTATATTGTTGTTGTGTATGGGTGGATATAGTTGTTTTAACCTTATCTGTTTGGTTTGCTGTCTGTTTTGAAGTGTTTGAATCTATATAGGTAATTTTCTTTTCATATAAAGGCTATGTTATGTACGTGAGACCCAAACAAGAACATTAGCTGAAACTTAAATCATTCAATGTGTTAAGGGCTGAGTCAACATCTGGAGCATTGCTAATTTCTCTTTAATAAGCACAACTAAGCCATACATGTTATTTCAATAACTCTAATGTAACCTATATTGTGGGCGGCTGTGGCTAAGCGGGTAGGGTGCTCGTCTAGAAATCGAAGGGTTGGTGGTTCAATTCCCGCCTCCTGCCACATCTTGAAGTGTCCCTGGTCAAGACACTGAACCTCAAGTGTATGAGTGTGTATGAATGGCTTAGTGAGAGGTAAACAATGTGGTTTGATCAGCCTTAAAATATCTTATGGCTAGTAGACTCTGCCATCAGTGTGTGAATGTGTGTGAAAAGGGGTGGATGTGTCAGAAGTTTAAAGCACTTTAAGTGGTCGAGTCTGACTAGAATCGTGCTATATACTGTATAATTGCATTATAAAGTCCATTTACCTATTGTAAAGCTGAGTCTACAACGCCTGAATTCTGTGTATCTAACTTAGATCCAAATGAGCTAGTAAGTGACAACGATGCAAGTGACAGTGATGGGAGTGAAGATGCTACTGGCCAAGACGAGCATTCAGAGAAAAAGAGACGACCAAGGAAAGCAGGCAGCGCTAAAAGACATGCAGGTGTCGTATGGGTCAATGTTAAGAAAATATATCATTTTTGGGGATCTTTTAATATTGTCCAACAATTTGTTAGTTTATGAGTGTAAGGCGAGGTAATCACTCATAAAGTCTTTTTGGTAAGTATGGGGGGAAATTGTTGTTTTAGCTTTCTCTGTTTGGTTTGCTGTCTGTTTTCAAGTGTTTGGGTACAATGTGTTTGTTATGTAGGGTTACAAAGTGGTGGACAATTTACATGGGAACTTTCTCTCTGGAATTTGGGGAATATTCAAAAGTGGGAATTATAGGAGTTAATGGCGGAAATTTAAATGATCTGTTTCATATCCAAACATAAATCTAATCATATAAACATTATGTTTCGTCATAGGCAGACATGCATGCAAAATAATAAATTAAAAACAGATTTATTTGTAAGTAGAACTTCATAAAATTTTGATTCTGTCATGAACAATCAATAATTTCACTGAACAACAACACGATGAATGTTGTGTAAAATATTACTAATTTATCTGATCCCAACCATTCAATAAATTAAGTAAAATTCCCCCCCCCCCCTCCCATGTGAAGAAGGAATGCACAGTGCATATAGGGGGCATGGCCTCAGTAAGAAATCTGGTTGTTTTAGTCAAGATTATGCTAAAATTATTTTCCCCACCTATATTTAAAATCACTGTTTAAGCCTCTGTAAACCTGGTCTAGTAAAAAAAAAAATCAATAAATGATATCAAGTTGGGTGTCTCAATAAGCTTTTACAAAAATCTGATTGAAATTAAATGTTCATAAATATTATAAAACATGGTTGAAAAAACTACTTTTTAGTCTCTAGAACGTTTGCCAGGACTTAAATAACATAGTTAAAAGGATTCAGTGCGGAACTTCCGGTAAGATGGCGGACGGGTGAGACGCTTATTTTTGAGCTCGCCCAGGTTGGTTAAATAAACCCACTCAAATGCAATAACTCGACATACAAATGTGTTAAAGCGGGTAATGGGTGGACGCCGAGGCCATAGAAATACCAAAAACTCGAACAAAACTCAGGAAAACATTACTTTGGAAGAGGTTGAACCTAACCAAATGGAACACGAGGGTGACGCAGCGGAAAAAATGGACCAAGCTGAAACACTGAGAGAAGGACTTGCTAGCATCGGTAAGGATATAAGAGAGCTCAAGCAACAATTCCACAACAAACTGAAAATCACGACTATCCCACTGAGATTGTGCAAAAACGAAAAACATATCTAAGTATCAAGAAGACACTGTAGGAGAGGGCCATCCGTTTCCAAACCCCATTCACGAAAATAAGAATCCATTGGAATAACGGCGTGAGGACCTACGACAGTGTGCGAGAGGCAGCGGAAGATATGACAGCCAGGGGAATATCTGTGGAGGTGCTGAGAGATGACGCGGAGCCTGCGGAGGAGTGGAGCCAAGGTGAGCGGGGATGGAAACGAGCAGGACGCCCGAGAAAGGTGATGGATACGGTGGCACAGCGAGCGAAGGAAAAGTTACAAGGCTACCAGCGTGGAGCCGACAATTAATGCCCCAGACAGAGTGAAAGATAACAGCGCTGTAAGGTAACAAGGACGGCTTAAATTAATTGAATTCATCAACATATGATAACGCCGACATGGCGAGGGAGAGCCATCAAAGTTGGACAGTTCTAGGCTGGGGGTATTGCCATTTTACGGATATGGCTCCGTGTCTAGGGATGGGCCCTCACATGAGAGGTTCTCATCCACCCACCAACAGGGACTTGGGGGAGAAGAGAGCAATAACCCCCATTTGGAAGTTCAATAGTGTTCACACTGTTCTTATTTCTGTGTATGTTCATGTTCACGTAAGTTTTAGCTGCTTGGGAAAATATGTACACATGTTACTGAAGCAATATGGTAAGTCATGACTTAAAGATGACGTCTTTAAATGTAAATGGTCTAAATTCACCTAAAAAGAGAGGATTGGTCTTGACAAAATTTAAAAAAGAAAAACAAAATGTTATATTTTTACAGGAGACCCATCTGTGCCAAACAGAACACGAAAAATTTAAGAAATTTGGCTGTAGAAATTCGTACTACAGTACATATAAACAAGGACGTAAAAGAGGAGTTATGATATTAATTCCAAATTCAACTACATTTGTTTCTGAGAAGGTAATTAAGGATAAGGAGGGAAGATATATAATAGTGAAGGGAAAACTAGACAATGAAACGGTAACATTGATAAATGTATATGCTCCTCCAGAGAGCAATAAGCAATTCTTTAAATCACTGTTTAATGTCATAGCAACAGAATCAGAAGGAGTTTTAATTTGTGGGGGGGATTTTAACATAATCATGAACCATTGTCTGGATACAACAAGTTTGAAAGGGAGCAAAAAACAGATGTCAAAATTTGTAAAGCTATCCTTGGAAGAGATGGGAATGATGGATGTATGGAGGAACCTTAACCCTCTTAAAAAGGATTTCACACATTATTCGGCTACGCACAATGTCCATTCAAGAATTGATTACTTTTTTATAAATAAAGTTGATGGTTATAGAGTGACCAAGTGTAGGATTGGAGGGGCAGATGTATCAGATCATAATGCCCTATTTCTAAATATACATCTTAATGCCAGGAAAAGACAAACAATCTGGAGACTTAATGTGGGAATGCTGAATAATAAGAGTTTAGTGGAGGAATTAAAAAAAGAAATTAGGCAATATATGGAAGACAATAGTAATGGAGAAGTTGACCCGCACATGGTTTGGGATGCCCTGAAGGCGGTTGTTCGAGGGAAAGTAATAGCTAAAACATCTAAAATAAAAAAACTTAAAGCAGAGGCGTACCAGAACCACTCTTTAAGATTAAGAGAACTAGAGCAACAATACCAAAAGACAAACAACACAAATATAAGTAAACAAATTAGGGATACCAAAACTAAGATAAACGATATATTAATGGACGAATATGGAAAAAAGTATATATTTATGAAACAAAATTATTATGAAATTGGCCCAAGAGCAACTAAGCTCCTAGCAAAACGTATACGAAAACAGCAAGCAATTAATACTATACATACAATTAAGGATCCATGCACCAATGAGACGATACACGAGCCGGAAAATATAGAAAGAGTATTTAGGGGGTTCTATGAAAAATTATATACACAACCAACTGCTGCAAACGAGGAAGAAATGAGAACCTTCTTAAACGAATTGGATCTACCGTCGATCGGCACTTACCAAAACGAAAGATTAACAGCAGACATTACAAGGGAAGAGATTATTCATGCTATACAATCGTTGAAAAACAATAAATCTCCAGGGAGCGATGGTTATCCTGCAGAGTGGTACAAGATTTTCAAGGAAGAACTGCTACCAGCTCTCCAGACTTCCTTTAATTGGACTCTAAAAGAAAACAAAACACCACCAACCTGGGCAGAAGCAATTATATCAGTCATTCCAAAACCAGGAAAGGATAAGGATAGATGTGAAAATTATAGACCGATTTCAATACTAAATTTAGATTATAAATTATATACGTCAATTGTCTCTAAAAGAATAAACACATTCATTACAGAATTAATTGACGAAGATCAAACGGGATTCATATCGGGCCGACAAACCCAAGATAGTATTCGACGAACCCTACAAATAATTGGCAAAGCACGAAGAGAGAAACAAAGCACTGTACTGGTTAGCATTGATGCCAAGAAGACATTCGACTGTGTGAATTGGAAATTCCTTTATCAGGTGTTGGAACGATTCGGATTTAATACTAAATCAATACAATTGATTGAAACACTGTATCATAAACCCTCTGCTAGAATTAAAATTAATGGAAGTTTGACCAAGGAAATATATTTACAGAGATCAACCAGACAAGGATGCTGTTTGTCACCAACCCTGTTTGCGATTTTTATTGAGCCCTTAGCTCAGGCAATCCGACAAAATAAAGAAATTAAAAGGGGTCACAATTAAAGGTATAGAACATAAATTGGGACTTTTTACTGATGATTTGATTGCTTTCCTCGAACAATCTAACACATCTATCCCTAATTTGATGAAGCTACTACAATCATATGGCCATCTGTCAGGATATAAAATGAATGTCTCCAAAACCCAGATTTTAACAAAAGCGATCCTGGAATTATATGACCTTAAATGGAATCTAAAGTCAATTGAATATTTAGGCGTTACGATCACTAAAAACTCCACAGACCTATATAAAGCAAATTATTACAATTTAGATCAAGAAATAAAAAAAAATATATAACAAGATGGTCTACCCTCCCACTGGATTTAAACTCTAGAATTGAGAGAGTTAAACTTAATATATTACCCAGATTTCTCTATCTATTCCAATCTTTACCAATAGAGGTACCCCAAGGTCAATTTACAAATTGGGACAGAATGATTTCCAGATTTGTCTGGGGGGGGCAAAACTCTTCAGCTAACAAAAGAGAGAGGTGGTATGGGTCTTCCAAAATTAAGGGAATACTATTATGCTGCTCAATTGAGACCTGTGTACTGCTGGTGTAAGTCAGAATTTAGAGCTAAATGGAAAGACAGAAAGAGAAGTGAACCAAATTCCAATTCAACATTTGATTGGAGATAATAAACTATACAAGGAACTCAAAAATAAAATGGATCCAATAACAGTGCACACACTAGGTTTGTGGTTTAAAATATTGAAAATACACAAGATTCAGAATGACATAAATATATTAAAATGGGTAGCATATGATATAAATTTCAAACCTGCAATGTATGATCAAGGATTCAAACATTGGTTAACAAAGGGAATAACAACTTGGTGTGTTTTGGTAAAAGATGGGAGGCTGGAGAGTTTTTAAAACATGAGAAGAAAATACCAATTGGAGCTCATGAATTTTACAGATACCTTCAGCTACGGGACTATTTCAAAAAGGAAATCGAAGCACATTCTTCCAAGGAGGTGAACAGTGTCATCCAAATTATAATAAAAGCATATCAAGAAAGTAACATAAGAATAATTTCGGCAATGTATAAAGGTTTGAATACTAACGACAAACATTCAACTAAATATGTTAAGATGAAATGGGAAAAAGAACTCAATGTACAAATTTCAGATGAAGACTGGCATGATATGTAGAGGACACATTACTCATCCACCAATTCACTAACTTGGAGGGAATTCTCATGGAAGAATGTGATTTGTTTCTTTATAACACCAAAAATTAAAGGTTAACAGCTACACAAACGTCAGAAATGTTGGCGGGAATGTGGGTCTTATGATGTTGATCATTCACATGTTTTTTGGAATTGTCAGAAAATAACTGTATTTTGGGAAATGGTTTATGAGGTATTAAAGCAAATACTAGGATATGAGGTCCCCAAAAGTAGTTTGGTGCTCTATCTATGTAAATTTCAAAAAGAGAATAATATTATGAGTGATGTATATTTAATCAAAATACTGCTAGTAGCGAGCAAGAAAGCTATCACCAGACATTGGCTGACAGAAACACCACCAACAAAAAAAAAATCAGTGGCTTGCTATTGTTGAAGAGATAGCTTTAATGGAGAAACTGACTCACAAACTGAGACTTCAAGAAGCACAATTCGACTGTAAATGGGAGAAATGGACACTTTACAGGACTCAAAATGAAGACATTGGACTGGAACAGTAACTTATAACTAACTACAACCTCAGGATATAAGAAGGTAGTTCCCATGCAGTTTGTTCTTTTTCCTTGTTTTTTCCTTTTTTGTTTTTATTTTATTTTTCTTGCCATCACCTAATTGCAGATGTTGATATAATGCCCGGGAAGCTTCCTCGCTGCAAATTTCAGATGGGCTTTATCAGACCCGCTCCACTGACATGCTTATGCTTTATGTCCCACAAGCCCGGTCTGAGCTGGAAAAGACAGCTTTTAGCTTCAGTGCCCCCGACTCCCGGAACAACTTACAGCAACAAATTAAACTAAATACCTTCATATCCTTTAACCAATTTAAACAAACTATCTTAAATCTGCCAAACTCTACCTGTAACTGTTTTAATTAGGCTATATTGTACTTTCACCCATTTAATTTTAATTGCTTCACCACTATGTAAATGTTTCAATTGTTTTTTTTCTCTTCACCTGTTGTTGTGTATTTGATGTTTTTGCATTGAATATTGTTTATGTATTGTTGTTTTTCCTTTGAATTTGTTTTGAACTCGACGTCATTGAAAATGAGGGTCACCCCTCAATTGGTCTCTCGAGGATAAATAAAAGTTAAATAAAAATAAAATAAAAATAACTGGAATGTTACTGTGAAAAAAGTCAATAAAGATCTAAGTGTAAAAAAAAGGATTCAGTGCATTTGGGTCGCCAGGGCCAACCTTAAATTGAGTAAATTACCATTTATTCCCCAAATTCCCGTTAATCCCCATAAATTCCCGTTAATTCCCATGGAAAGTTTTCAACTTTGAAAATTCCCGGAATTTTGCAACCCTATTGTAAAGTAACTTAATTGTAGTTTAATCAGCCCCACATACAGTATAATTATATGACGTGAGACCCAAACAAAAAACATTTCCTGAAACATATTCAATTATAAAATCTGTTAACCCCTGACTGAACATCTGGAACATTGCTACTTTCTCTTTAATTAACATACTGTAGTTTCAAATGATAGTACAATTCCACTAGAGGAACATTTTAAAATCACAGTGCAATAATGTTCATAACATATTGAAAACCCCAATGTGGAAAGCTGAGTGTACAACACCTGAATTATGTGTCTCTAACTTAGATCCAAATGAACTAGCAAGTGACAATGAAGCAAGTTACAGTGATGAGAGTGAAAGTGCTACTGGCCAGGACGGGCCTTCAATGAAAAGAAGACGACCACGGAAAGCTGTCAATGCGAAGAGAAATGCAGGTGTTGTATGGTTTAATGTCAAGAAAATATTTTTGGGGAGCTTTTTATATTGTCCAACAACGTTCTTTAATGAGTGGGAGGCGAGGTAGCACTCATAAACTTTCACAACATGTATATTTTTGTTGTGTATGGGCGGATATAGTTGTTCTAGCTTTATCTACATGGTTTGGTGTCTGTTTTCAAGTGTTTGTTAGGTGACTTAACTGAAGTTTAATTATCCCCACATGCAGTATAATTCTATTACTGTAAAAAATCAGGTGTGCATATTCTGACACTAATGATATAATTTGGAATCAATTTTCAATACCTGTAAAGTTCAGAGTTGATTGTTGAAAATATATTTTTTAAAGATGAAAATACAGGTCCTATAGACCTAAATCAGTGTGAGGAGACTGCAGATGACTCCGAGACTGGTTCTGCCACACATTCAAGGTGTAAAAGACAAGGCCCATTGATAGAAGATGTGGTGATTGGTAAGTAACCTACAAGGTGCCGTGACTGAATCATAGGAAGGGGCTCCTTCCTATGATTCTCCTTCGGTTTGTATTGGAGTATTACAACACAAAACATTATTCAATTTAGTGAAAAGGCCAAAAGAAATATAGCCTCCAATGCAATAAATGATTCTGCTCCTGATAATGGTATTCCTTTATAGCTAATACCCATGTATTTAAAATGATCCCTGAGCTTGTTTATCAAGTTGTTTTATATACAGCAGCACTACACTAAGCATAGAAAAAAAATGTGTCCTATTTGCTAAATGACATGAATTTTCCTGACGGATCTATATTTGTATATAGTGTCAATTTGCTAATTTGTTTTGAAAATATTGGAGCACATGTAAGAACTGGAGAACAAAAAACTATTAAAAAATAAATAAATACAATAATTCTGAACAAAACAACAAAATCAAATGTTCTATCATCAGCAATTCTTCCTGGCTTAGTTTGATCAAAATGGTCTTAGTACCTAACTGTTTACTGTTGTGTATGTTTAGATCCAGGGGTTCAGTTTATCTGTGGTTTGTCTGATGTCAGTGCTATCATCAATGAGACAGCAGAGCTCACATGTAAGCTCAGCAGTGAAGATTGTGAGGGAACCTGGTTAAGAGACGGCAAAAAGGTCAGTCATGAAGATCAAGCTCATAATTTTGTTGGTTGCTGTGTTGGTGTCCATCAAGAATGTGCATTATGGTGGCCAAGGGATCAAAGGGCACTTTCCGACCTGCAGTTTGGTTCATTGTACATTATTGCCTTTGAGTTTGGCACAGTTCATGTTAACTGAGTATGTATATTTTCTTGTGTAACCAAGGAATAACTGATTATGATCAATTTTACAATATTATTAATAGTGATGGACAGAGTAATAATTAGGGATAGTTACTGTATGCATTATCTGCTAAAACACACATATGACTTTTAAAGTAATGCTAAATTCAGTCACCCATAATGTTGGAGAAAAATATGTGTGACCTCTTCTCATGAAATGATTGTGAAAATGTGAATTATTCTTGATAGATAAAGTGTATATCTTCTCAATCTCATCCAAACATATCAGAGTGAAAATTAAATCAAAACCTTTGCAAACTTTGTATTCAGGATTAAACAAAATTGGGGCAAGCAGGCCATGGCATCTTTTTCACCCATTCTGCATCAAGAAATTCAAAAAATTCTGTCCCCTAGGGGGGGCATGACAGAAAATAATTGAGAACCACTGCTGTACACAATGGTGTTGACTTTTCCATCCAGCACCACTGATGGCGTTTTTCTTTCATAATGAAAACTGGCCCATACCATCACTTAGGCGCCACCTGCTTGAGTGGTTTCCTGGATGCAGTCATCACAGAGGTTCTAACCACTTAATCGCTGCACCCTTTGCCTTACAGTCAAAGGTAAAGCTGCTCTCATCCATAAAGAAAACACGTTGCCAGTGCCCCAACCGTGTGCCATTTGAAAGAGTAATATTGGACATTCATATGCATGAAATACCCTCGAATTTGTGTTTCCTGTTAAATTGACCAAAGTTTTAAAAATCACACAAAACCCTTCCTTTTGCTTTTGTACTATTAGCAATTGTTGCAAGAATCAGCTTGAAGATGGACAGAAACCCTCTTTTTAAGGCAGATTCGGTCTGATTGTTGTATCACTTTCTTGATGGAGGAATCTGTTATCGACTGATGGTGACATTAAGTACCACAGGCTTCATAGGTTATGTAAATCTGTTATTTACCAAGCATATTGCCAGATGCCTAGAAACTATTTGGGACACAACACGCAGTGTTGGTGATTTGATACTAAATTAACTTATAACTGTTCCTGCCTACTCTGTTTATTTTCATCTGTCTGCCACTTCAGATATCTCCAGATGACAATTTCATTATCACGAAAGACGGTGCAATCCAGAAATTTGTCATAATCAGGTGCAATGAAGAGCACTCTGGGAAATACCGTTTTGAGGCAGACGGTCGTAAAACAGAGGGGATGATCAGCGTCAAAGGTTTGAGGATGTCACGATAACAACAATGATTTTTCTATATTATGCAGTATATGTGGAAAGGGAAAATAAATGTGTCAGCCACAGGACAGAAGCAGATCACAGCTAAATGCCAAATTAACAATGAAATAACCCTAACTGCTCCCTTTTTTAGATCCCCCAAGGTTTGACCCTGTACATCTCAGTGCTTTCACTGAGCCCTTGACAGTTAAAGTGGGACACAACGCCATCTTCAAACTGAATTTTGTCGGCTTTGAACCCATAAAAATTCAGTGGTACAAAGAGGGAGAAGAGCTCCAAGAAGATAACAATACAAGGATAGAAAAATCTTTGAGTCACAGCCGCTTGCTCCTGAGCAGGTGTCAGAGAAAGGACACAGGAGATATCAAGATCAAGCTAAAGAATGAACATGGCTTCATCGAGGCAATTTCACAGCTAATTGTGCTTGGTAAGTAAATTAAGTGTAAATACAGCTCTTGGTGCTCTACAATAAAGCCTCTTGGACCATAGGGGTTTTTCCCTTATTTGCATAACCTGAAAAACAGTCACGTGACATTTCCTTTATGGATTTCCAACCAATCATCACCAAATTGTGTACAAGGCCTTAGGGGACCGACATACACATGTGTAAAAAGTTATAGCGAGATAGTTTGAGAAACATGGCCGCCATTGACCAAAACGTCTTCGCATGAGTGGACCTTTGCTGCTGATTTGCCACGACTGCAACCTTCAATTGGCCAAAACCAGCGGCGGTTAGTAGAAGGGTTTGACCCGGGCCGACGGGTGGGGCGCCGCCTATGCGGGGCTGGCGGTCGGTGCCGGGGGGCCCATACTTTTAAAATCTCTGCAGGATTTTCTAGTTACTTTTGCTCCCCTCTAAGCGAGCTAAAATGATTTATCCGTGGAATTTACACATTTCCCATTAATTCAGGATGTTTCCAATGGACATTACCAGAATTTATTCAGGACGAAGGGCAGTGAAAATATGATTGTTTAGGGGTAAACTGAGACAGACCAGAGAAACTTACTTTTTCCACTCTGAAACTACCATAACAACACATGTTGTAACAGTGAGAATCCTGACAGCTAGCTTGAAACCCACATATTCCAGAACTAATGTCAGACTAGTAACATAATCATGGGTTTTTTTTTCAAAACAGTTGAAAGTAACTTTGATCAAATACAACATATGATTCATAATGTTTTAATTAACATTCAAATAACAGAAAGAACCAGTTAGATAAAAACAAAGTCTGGGGGTCAGAACACAGGACCCTTAGAGCCAGCTAGTGTTTGGGGATCAGAGCAAAGGACAATCAGAACTACTTAGAACAGCCTGGGACTCAGAACACAGGACTGGACCCACCTGTCATTTTCCATCTTTTGAGTCTTTGATTAATATTTTTCTGCATTTGTATTATTGGGATCATTCATTGAATAAAACATATTACTTAGAGTCCATTGATGTTAAAGTCACTCTTCTGTCCCCCACATACATACCTGGCAAACCATGCCCTTGCTGTGACACCCATTCACCATTCAACCCCCACTTCCGGCCCGCATTGTCTTTTGTCTTATTCAAACTAGTCTCCTTGCTACCTTACATATAATGGATTCATACTGTAAAAGAGGGCACAGACACAGTATCACTTTACCCCACAGCATTTGTCTCACTTTACCCCACTGCCACAATTTTAGAAAAAACTCTTCAAAGAAAAGAAGACCGCAGTGTCATTAGATGTTTCAAAGCTATTTTACATCATGGTAAGAATCAGGCCATTTATTTTTGCAACAGGTGTTAAGGGTGCTACATGCTACATTTCACCGAAATTTCCCTACTATAAATGCAGCATTCACCCTCTCACATACAGAAATTTAGGAAGGGGTTTCAGACTTTAAAAGGTGGAGTCAGCAATTTTGGAGAATGCTTGTTGTCATAATAAATTTGTCAAAATCAGCGACTATCTCCTCACAATCCAGTTACTGTGAAAGAAATACAGTGTTAATACACCTAGGCTCTGTAAACGGGCATGTTGCTAGTTACGGTGGGCCCCATTTGTTTACATAACCTTTGTTTACAGAGGCTGTTCATCAACAAAATTTTTTTTTTCAGTGCACAAACAGTACGGACAGGTAGCGGATCGTGAGGAGATATTCATTGATTTTAACAAGAGATTTTGACAACAAGCGATCTCCCAAATCACTGACTCCACTTAAAATAACACTATATGTATGTTTCAGATAAACCCACTCCACCCCTGGGTCCTGCAGAGGTTAAAGAGAGCTCAGCTTCTTGCGTTGAATTTAAGTGGAGGCCTCCAAAGGATGATGGTGGCTCACCAGTCATCAACTACATATTGGAGCGACAGCAGGTGGGACGAAAAACCTGGAAGAAATTAGGGGAAATCCGAGGTGTGCCCAGCTACCGTGATACAGAAGTGGACCATGGCCGGAAATATTGTTACCGAATCCGGGCTGTGACTGAAGAGGGTACAAGCATATTGATGGAGACTGATGAAATGCAAGCCGGCACACTAGGTGAGCCAAATACTTGTTTGGAGAACTGATAACTCCACACATAAAGACCAGCTAGCATATTCAAAAACTTGGATAATCTTGCTGTGATGAGATGGAGCCAATCACTGGCACATCAAGATTCAGTTCATTATAGAATATGTTTAAAATATAATTGAAAACATATTTTTGACCACCGTGGCCAGTCCGTGCAACCGCTTTAAGTGAAACACAATTATGCTGCAACCCTTTTTGCAACAGTCAGCAATAACGCGCAGCCACAGCTAGGCCATAAGCAAAAACAACAACACATATGCATCACACAAATAGACTAGAGCAACACAACAGAGAGTGTCAACAATTAAAGTAAGCTGATGTATGACACGTATGCATATCCAAATGACAACAAACCCACTAAGAGTTCTGCATGATACATAGGTTCCAAACCTTTCACAGCAGTCATGACAGCACTATTTTCCAAATAATCATACATCAACTCTTTTAAATAGCTACTATTATAATGATGCACATGTTTATATAAACAAAACTGTTGTGTGTGCAGCAAGGCACAAGCATACAGTTTATCATCATAAAGTTCACAACATAAAAACACTAAAAGCTTATCTTACCTTTCAGTAGTGAACACCTCTGGCTTTCTTTGCTGCAAAAGTCTTCACAGGTGAACTTGAGTGTGTCAATTGGTTTCGTTGCTCCTGGTCAACTGCACATAAAGTTCTTGCCCATCAACATCTCTGCAGTTGTTGTGTGTCAGACGAATTTGAAGTGCTTGTATTCTTCAAGAATGTCCACAGCTTTTTTTTCTTCAATAGATGCAATGTCATAGAAAACCTATGTCCTGTTTCTTCTAAAGCAGAGGAAGCTGCTCCTCCGCAGCATTGATAGCACAGTCCAGTTTCCTGTTGAAGAAAAACACTATTATCCTATGTGGATCCATCACTGCATCAGTGTCTCCTTCAAAGTGATTTTTCCCCCCTGTTTGGTTGTCGCTCTGCACTTCGTGGAGAAAAGGAGGCCTCTGTCTACAAATGCTCGGCGAAAGATTTTGTATCAGACAGCAGTCTCAAAATTGTTGTCTTAGCAATAGTCCATAGGAACTGTTTTGTCACATTCAGCGGTGCCACTGAACGAGGCAGTTCGAGGCTAATTGTCTTTAAGAAATTCTAAATTCTGAGAAAATGAGCTGTAACCAATGGCTGATCAAAGGTGTAAAGCCCAACTTTAATTAATACTTTTAAATGTATCTTCATCCTTCAAACACCGCAAAGTGTACTGACACAGACAGGTTATCAAGCGTGCCTTCCCTTTACAGTGAAACACCTTCTAAGCACACTGAGATTGTTTACACGCACACTCTGATGTACACACACACACACACACACACACACACACACACACAAGTTGCCTGGGAGGGTGGTGTGGTGCGAAAATTTGCATCTAATGAGCATGTACATTTAATCAGTTTGTCTCTTTGTGATTATGTTCAATGTGTGTCCGCATGTGAGTGTGCATGAACATATTTTCAATGTGTTCACCCTAAACGGCCCCCAATATCCATGGGTTTTATATCTATGCATCTGTCACACAAGCAAAATATTTAAACCGTATACGTATTCCAGCCTTAAGATGGCGCAACACCCAGATACTAAAAACCAGCAGAAAGGGCACATGGTCCAACAAGCACGGCCCTGTACGGCACGGCACGGCACGGCACGGCACGGCGGCCGAAACACCACAAAAAAAAACATAACACACAGGTATAATGCAAAAAGAAATGACTTATTGATAAAGGCCTGCTTGAAAAACTCCATATCTCCATCTTTCTTCATGGAGTTAGTGGGTTTCCTTTCTCAATGTATTCTGGTCTGAAAAAGTCCTCTCCAAGGACACAATCCAGTGCTCAAGTCCACAAGCTGTTGCTGTTGGAAAACACACATTAAATGTGGATAGCAGAAAACTCTACCACAGTGCCAGGTTACACACAACTCTTTCATGTTACAACAGTCCAACTGCGTATCATAAAAATGTTGGTCTCCACTTTTCAAACATTTTTAAACATTTTCCTTTATAAAATTTTAGTGTAATGTTTCCATTAACCCACTAGATAGGCTATTGGTCATTTGTTAACTAAAGGGAAAAATGATGAACACAGCAAAAAAGTCTGTTGCATTGATTTGATATCTAAGAAAACATCTACGTGGTAAGGAATTAATTATTCGGCTCGAAAACTTGCTTATTATAATAATAGTGTCTACATCAACTCAGTGAACTTACATTTCATAGCAGGTGTAGCTACAGTAATTGGATATTCTAGCAAACTACTGTTACCAAATATCAACATGCTAATGATTATCTAAATGAAAGGTAGACCTACTGTAGTTAATACAGGCTACTACAGATCTAACATAAAACAGAAGTGGTGCCTTTAAAACAAAATAAAAAATACAAAATAAGAATGCATTAGACACCGCAGCCATATAATGAATTAATAAATGAACAGAGAGCTAAGAATCCCTTTTTTTCCCGCACTAACTTTATGGGAAACCCCCTTCGCTAATCAACACTTACCACCGCGTTGACTGGCGTTTTTGGGTTCGTCAAAGACGGTTGACCTGTCCAGAAAATTATCGTCTGCTTATCTGTAAATAACTTTTTTACTGCATTTCCCAATATTTTAAAATCTATAGTATCTATGGTTAAAATAGGCGGCTCCATTGCCGAACATCAGAATCAGTAGGCTATGGATGATGAGTAACGCTCCACTCCACAGGCGAGAGAAAATGCAGTTGCAGTAACGGTCGCGTGCAGCAGGTTAACAAACTTCAGGGCAAAATCGAAGGGGACTGGTGAACGTGCATTTTATCACGTGACCTGACATTTGCCTACTGAAAGTAAATTGGAAAGCTCCAACTTCAAAGGGTCACACGGGTTCACAGTCACAATCGCAATGAACACAAGCCAATTTACTACAGAACAGACATTTTCAAGGCAGTCGTTTGGCTTGATCTAGCAGAAAAAGCACAGGTGTTGTAATTAATAAGATTGTAGCGTCACGGGGTTTCGGAGAAAGGGGCGGGCCATCTCGGACGGGGTTGTGGGATTTTTCTTTGCGGGGTTGTTGGGGGTTGTTGCATGGGTTGTTGTAGTGGTTTCCAGTCAAGCTGTGACCTACATGTTCAAGTTGTGGAAGACTATAAGCAAGACCTTATTCACTGCCTCACCTGTAGTCATTACAATATTGATGGCTCTCTTCTAAGAAGTGACAGTGAAACACCAGGAGCCTAAATGGAATTCAGAAATAATTAATTTGGTTTTATGCATGTGCTTTTCATACTGTGCCATTTAAAAATGTGTTCTGTAAAAAAAAGAAAGGTTTTATCACTGCAGCTGATTCAGTGTCATTACTGCCCCCTGCTGTTCTCTATTCTCTATTAGACTATCCTGCTATCCTGATTCCAACTAAGGCACCGTGTATCGCAGAAATAAATGCTATCATAAACTACCATGTCAAATTGCTTCTGGTTTTTAGCCTCAACCCCAGAAATGTTTTCAGATTTGCAATGATACAAGATAAGGCTTTACATTGGAAAAAAGTTTTAAATTTTAACTTGATACTTTGCTATATCAATTCATCCATCAAAAAAATGATATCACTCGAACAATCAATTAATAGACTACTTATTTCAGCACAGTGCTGATGTAAATATGGACACTGTTTGAAAGCAAAGGATTCACCTTTAGAGTGCAAATGTTCATTAAAGGTGGTGTAAGCGGAATGGTTCTTTTAGCTAACTTCCTGTCAGTTACTGCAGTTAGCAGTCCCCTCGCTGGTCCCTACGTCACCACATTAATGCACTGCGGTCTTCAAGCAGCGAGTTATCTAGCATCATCTCAGATCCATAAGTGTGATAAAACATGATACAAACCATCAAAACAGACATTGGGAAGGATTTTTACCTGCTCCACCATTGTAGGCGCATAAACATTCACCCATCTGTTGCACTGGCGTGCACCGGCAGTGAGACCATGAGTGAGACGGGAGTCGGTTTGTAGCGTTCTCTCTTGTAATTGGATAAAAATTTCGGGATCCTCCAATAAGTTTATTTGCCGATTACATGCAAAGCAGCTGACTAAGAGATCGGCTTTATGAAACGCGCACATTATGTAAGTGATCACTGTATGAATAAAGAGCAATTTAACACTTATATTAACATAAATAAACCACTTACTTCACCTCTAAACACAACACAGATATCTCAAGTCAAAGCAGTATGCTTCATTTATCACACGGAGTGTCTGAAATTGTTGTATCTTATTGGTAAATTACTACGTATTATCAATACTGCATCAACAACCTGCAGCCCTTAGCAGCACAACCTATTTTGTTTCCACATGCTTCAGCTTTTCCTGGCCCTCCAGCGCCTCCAAAGGTGGCCAGCGCCTACGACGACTGCATCAACCTTTCCTGGGACTCTCCAAGTAACCGAGGGGGTTCGCGTATCCTGGGCTATATTTTGGAGAAACGCAAGAAGGGGAGTAATCTCTGGACAGTTGTAAATGCCTCAGATGAGCTAATAAAAGGTCTGTATTTTTATTTAACTTTAGCTCAATCTGCTGTGCACCATAATACTGATGTCTTGTTGTTGTTTCTCTAAAATGACTTCCAGAGAGGAAATATGCAGTGAAAGATGTTGTGGCAGGTATGGAATATGAATTCAGAGTTACTGCCATAAACATATCAGGAGTTGGTGAATTCAGCAACCCCTCAGAGTTTGTCTTTGCACGGGATCCCAAGAGTAAGTGTTGCTACTGTTTTCCATACAACACACTGTGATGAACAATAAACCGCAGAAAATATATTGATGTCTTAAAATTACATAATATTTAAAAACGATTGGCCTTCTAATGTACAACAATGTATTTTAATGAATAAAATGTTAAGATTAATATGTATTTTTATTATACATTCAATTATCTGTGATATTGATTACATCAAAAACATTTGATTTATGGCAATTCACAACCTTTAATCTTGTACCCCAGAGCCTCCTGGTAAAGTTATAAACCTAAAGCTGACAGAAACTTCTTACACCCACTTGGTCCTGACTTGGACCAAACCTGAGGATAGACCAGGAATACAGGATGAAGCAAGGGGATATTTTGTCGAGATTCGGCAGGCCGATTGCATTGAGTGGTCCCGCTGTAATCCCATCACAATCATCACCACTTCATTCAGTGTGAAAGGCCTCAGGTCCATGGACATGTACTGGGTGAGAGTGATCGCGACTAACGATGGAGGAGAGGGTGCTCCCGAGGAGCTGGCCAACTATGTCACTGCAATGCCCTCACCTGGTATGTCATCTCCTGTTAGAAATCCAGGAAACAATGTAGTGCTAGTAAGTTGCAGCCATGCATTAACATTTTGGAGACATTTTATAAGGCGAAATTCCAAAAGTAATTATGTTTCTTTACAATCCAATATAGCTCTATAATCTATATTTTTTTAATGCTTCTCATTATGATCAGTGTGTTGTGTAATGCTGTCAGAAATATTTTTGAGGTAACTCAATCAACAACCATTAATTTCTTACTCTTTAAAATGTAGTACTTCTGGGGAAAAAATTCCAGTATATAATTCCAGTATATCATTTGGACAATGTTAGAACCTCCTAATGTCTTATGTTGTTCAAAGCTCTCTTCAGTACTTTTGCTATTTATTCTAGTGAGGCCAAAGTTCACAGACTACAAGATGAAGAGTTTCAGGGTGGTGAGGGCAGGAAATTCTGTCAGGATCACAGTGACCTTTGAGGTGAGATCTATACACTGTAAAGCTTTATTATTATTGACATAATGAACACAACTGTGGTGTCATAAAACAATAGGGAAATTCAAAAGATAGCACTGTATATCCAGCTCTGATATGCTCACATTAATAGTACTGTTTTTTTTTTTTTTTACAGGCCTCCCCACGGCCAAATATTATATGGCAAAAAGACAATGGGCCAGTGACAAAGCGAGTAACAATCAGCAACTCAGATGGCTCATCACAGCTGCTGATCCCCTCCTCTGAGCGCTCGGATTCTGGCATCTACTCTATTTTGGTGAAAAATGTTGCAGGACAGGATACATTCAGTACAGAGGTCAGGGTCACAGGTAAAACTAAAATCAAGATGTGTGTTTGCTTTTGCTACATATTTGTCAATAACATATGTTATCAGCTAATAACTCTGCTCGTGGTTTCAGATGACCCAAAGCCTCCTGGAATGGTAGAGCTGGACGAAAATGTGCCAGGCACAGTGACAGTGACCTGGCAGCCTTCTCCTGATGAGAAGCGTGACGACCGACTTCACTACACAGTGTCCAAACTGGACTCCACAAAACGCTCATGGACCGCGGTGGCTGACAGACTCTTTAACAACAAAATCACGGTGTGCAACATCATGCTTGGGAGGGAATATCACTTCCGTGTCTATGCCAAAAATGACATGGGCATATCTGCACCCTCAGAGTCACCAATCTGGGGGGTGGCGAAAAAGAAAGGTGTGTTTGTGAGCCTGGAAGAACCTCTGAAAACTAACCAAAAGGCTCAATGGTCAATTATTCTGAAAAATATATGATCTTACATGTCCTTTTTTTGCAGATAAGTTTGTGGTGAGCGAACCAAATATAAAGGAATGTGATTTGCGATGTGCTCCGATCTTCATTGTCCCTCTGAAGCTTCACACTGCACCCAAAGGTTATGAATGCTATATGAGCTGCGCAGTGAAGGGAAATCCCACACCTCGTGTCACTTGGTATCGAGATCACGTCAGCCTCAACACTAATACCAACTATTTAATCTCCAACACCTACGGAGTCTGCTCCATGTTAATTCTCCACGTCGGTCCAAAAGACATGGGAGATTATACTATTACTGCAGAGAACGCCCTTGGACGGGCCGAATGCTCCACCGTCCTCAGTGTCAGAGGTGAGAGAGAAACATACCTGCACTTTGACTCTTTAACTTTAATTTAAAAAAACATTCAACACAAAATACAAAACATATTTGATGATTGCTGAATCATTTAATTTCTCTTCCATACAGAGTGAAGAAAGTAATGGAACCACAATATGAGCTACATTTATTTGAAGGTTCGATATCTAATACATGTTTGAAGTTTGAATTGAGGTGGATGTAATGCACCAGTTTCAAAATGAAAAAGTTATTGGACTGCTACTGAAACTACAATAAAATAAATTCTCGGATTATCATTGACCTACTGATTTGAAACTGTTGGATTGGTTATTTCTTAATCAATGCAGAACATGGATATGTTTGTGGTTTGACATTTACAAATTGATTGTTAGAGGGGACAGCTTTCAACAGCTTGAGCAACTATATTTTTCTCACAACGATGAATTTAGACTGGTCAAAGCAGGGAAAGATAAGATAAGATTAACAAATGGATCTGTTTTTTAAGCGTCCATGAAACCAAAGTTAAATGGAATTCAGCAACCATGCAGACGTGCGTGGTCAGCAAATAGAAAAACTGATGCACTGTGTTTGGAAAAGAAGTAGTTAATTATAGCATGTTGTATCACGTCCAATATTACACCTTAAACTACAACCTGCAGCAGCACCCGGCTGTGGGTGGAATGTTTGTGTGGGCCGCTTTTTAGGAAAGTGCAGTAGGTCTCCTGCGGGTCTTAATGGCCTGTAGGTGTGAATGTGAGTGATTGTCAGTATATGTGGCAGCCCTGTGGAGGACTGCCAACCTGTCGAAAGTGTACCCACCCATTGCCCAACATAAGCTGGGAATGCGACAGCCATACGCTCCAGTCCAGCCACAACTCCGCAATGGAGAATGGATGAATTCATGGTTTATTTGCACTATGCACACAGCTTTAGAAAGAAAGTAAAATTAAAATTGAATAAACTATTAATTAGACCGTATTTGGATTATCAGGATGTAAGTAAGGAAGCTTCCGATTTGATTGAACATTCAACCCCTAAACTGAGATGGGATTTAACAAAAATTAAATTAGAAATTAAGTAGCAAAGGCCAAGAATAATGTTAACACCTTAAAGCTTGAAGGTGACCTCTAATTGAAAGGTGCCCTTTCCACAGTGCAAGCCCACTGAATGTGCCAGTCTCTTAGTGCAGGGGAAGAAACTACCGGGTGAATTGATTAAGAAGGTCACTGTAATTTAATCTATGCCTGCAATGGGGTTTGCTGTCATGTCGTGTCAGGTCGTTGTGGTGGCCTACGACAGAAGTGTGTAGCCTAATTGCTGCACAGGCCACCCGCAGCGCTTGCCTCAGCTGCAGTAAAAAATAGCGCAGGGTTAGCCATACGTGTTGTTTTCCCATTTGGTGACAGCGGCGCACATGCCGGCGGAGAGACCCTGCCAGCTGCCACTCCCAGTTGCCCGCCCCCTGCCCCCACTCCTCCTTCCTTCATTGAAAACGTTTCCTGCGGTCCACGCCTCCTCTTTCTCATCTCCTACTCTGCCTCTTCACCAAGACCTCGCTGCAGCTTCTCGGTACTTTATTGTGCGGTGATTGAAACCGGGTCGATTTGCGCAGCGCCACTCACAGGAGCCATTCGAATTAAATCACCGCGCACACCTCCACTGTTTAGGCCAACCGGCTCCTTGGATATCACATCTCTTCTCGGCCAGAACATTGTGTCCTTTCTTGAGGGAAAATGACAGCCAAGCATCGGAGAGGGAAAGGCAACCACAAAAATGAGGACAACTTTTTCAAAAATGAAGATATGGACACAGAAGTTCGCGGTGGAGGGAATAATTACGCCCTTCACTTGGTTTTATTCCTGATGTTTGTAGTTGGCGGTGCCACTGGCGCATGGTTCTCTTTCCAGCAACACCAAACTTTAACCCACTTAACAGACAATCTCATGGGCATGAATATGAAAATTGTGAAGCTGCAGTCCTCCCACGAAGAAATGCGACAGTCAAGTAGTAAGGTAAGGGACTGAAGAACAAATAAGTAAGGCCTATGATTAAGTAAGAATACGATTAATCACCTGAGTTTGCAGCCATCAAAAGAACAACACACCACCTGGGATGGCCTATATCCTATCATAAATTGCACAATACATATTTTGCTGATCTTATGATTCACTTTCACGAAGTAAGTAAAGGCCTGACCACATGCCAGTTACAAGCAAGGAAAGCTAAAACCTGCAGACCTATATCAGATTTCAAAATGCCAAGAGCCTCACTGGAGTGAGTACAAAACGCTGCTATTTCTAACATCCGCACAGCTGCTGACGTTTGTAATGAGGATTATTCCTGACCAGCTACTGCAGGGACACTGCCTTTATCACTGTCTAAAAGACACTGAGTTTTTTCTGAGGAGCATCAACCTTCTGAAAGTGGAAGATGCCAAAATTATAATTCCACTCACTAACCCGCTCTCTGAGCTTTGCAGAGGATGCTGCCAAAATAATAATAAACAAGACTAGTGTACCACGGCTAAATTTAGTCTGTGATTTTGTTTTTGATATTGAACACCAGTTCAGAGGCTGCCATTGGAAACACTGCAGGAGAACACAGTGATGACTGCTGTATATCACAATATGTATAAATGCAGTATTAGTGCAGGAGTCCATAGTATTAGTGCTTCTGCTGAAATTGTCTTATTCCTAAAGCTTTGTGTCAGTTTGAATGAACTGACCCTGTTAGGTCACTGCAAACTGAGGTTCATGGCTGCATTGGGCCATGATCCACTCTACCGGTGAAGTTCAAAGAACAGTTTAATAAAGTTGCTGCAGGCAACAGAGCAAGATTCTTAAGGACAAATGTAAATTCACTCCTTCCGTCTCTAATAGGACTCCACCTGCGTTTCAGGCAAGCCAATGTGGCAGAAACTTTGCACAATTACAGCCCTGCTAGCTCAGTCTTGTTTCAGAAATATTTCTTGCACCAGTGGTAAATAGTTTTTTGTGACTCATAAATGTGCCACTGCAGTTGCAAATGTTTTACCAAACCAATACTGGGAGGTTTACTGTCCTGAGTTTGGCTGCTAAAGAACAAACTGTTCATGGCACTGAGAAAATCCCTTTGGTTTGTTTTGTGGCACGTTTTGTAAAGACATAAGATTTTACTGAGCTGTCAAGACCTGTTATGTTTGGTTCTTTCAATTCCAATACTGGTAAGCCTAGTTGGAAGCGCTCAGACTGTAATTCTATAGATTCCTCAGAGCATTTAATGATTGACAAAAAATAACAACAGATTTAACCAAACTGTTACTAACAAAATGTCTGCTGCTCATCGGCGAGCTTGGCGATGAGTAGCTGAGATGTTGGGTAATTAAAAGTTAAGGTTTATATGATCATTTTACACATAGTTAAGAGACTATCAAAGCCCTAGCTCAGTAAGAAACAACGGTCTCTCCAAGTGTCCAGCTTCACTCAACAATAACTCTTGCATGTCTCGTCCAAGCAGCAAATAACAGAGAGCCTGGAGGACCGTCTGAATGCCCTGGAAGAGTCTAATGCACTGGCCCAGAAACAGGTGGGCATGGCCTTGGCCACGGCCGAACAGCTCAGGACGTCAGACCTCCCCGCTCAGGTGCTGTCACTCCACACCGAGATGAAAACCCGCCTGGCCGAGATGCAGCAAGCCACCGTGTCCCTGGAGCAACTGAGCCAGCTGCAGACCATGCTGAAGGGGAAGAGCGAAGAGTTCGAGGGCGTCCGTGTCCAGGTGGAGGGTCTGGCCACCCTCAGCGCTGACCTGTCCCAGAAGGTGGCGGTCTTGACGGGCAGCATGGAAGTCGCGGAATCGAAGGCGGAGGACCGAGTGGGACAGGTGGCCACCCTGAGCGCCACCCTGGACGGACAGGCGGTTGAGGTGCTCCGACTGAAGGAGCAGCTAAACGCCTACCAGGCTCAGCTCCTGGCCAGCACACTGGAGATGGCCACTGTCAGGTAGGTTGTGGGAAAAAGAGGCAGCTTTTTTATGGAGCTGTGGTACAAAATAACTGGCCTCCTCTGACCCATAACTTTTAATGTTGTCTTAGTCAAAGCCCTGTTGGCTGCCACTGTCTGACTCCGTTACTCTAGGCCAGTGTCAATGGCTTCATATTCACTGTAGGATATCCATTGTAAGATTGCCCTGATCTGTACTTATGTCTATTGTATTGAGGAATTTTGGAGCTGAATGTTTTGCTGTAATTCCCTTTATGCAAATCATTTCTCTTTGAAGCTTGTGTAAACGTCATGGAAATATAGTTCACAGGCCATTTTTCTGGAGCCCTTGGGTGACTACATAATTGATACTATATTAAAAATATATATATATCAAATGTCTGATGTCATTTTAACATTGACACTTAGAGTAATCCGAGTGTATTCTGTCTTTCAGAGAGTTGCTTGAGAGTGAACATTCCGAGCAGGCCAGTGTGGAGGAGCAGCTCAATATGGTACGAAGACTGTGTTCTGTTCTCAGGGCTCAGCTGGAGAACATATAGATGCACGTTACCCATCTCACAAGACAATCAGATTCAGCCTAATGATCAATCTGCATTGCCATTGCAATTGAAACATTTTCGGATTTTCAGTTGAAACAGAAGCTGCTAGGAGCACTTTGTTAAACTTTTCTTAAATTGATCAAAATCGTACTAGGGCTAGATATTTTGGTATTTGCATATGCAATAACTCATACTGTTGTGTCAATATCTTCATTGGTCGCCCCTCCTTCTCTAACCCGGCTGAAATAACCATTAGAGGGTACAGTGCCAAGTGTACCTGAATCGCTGAACAAATAAAGCGAGGTGTTTGGCCATTAAATTAGATGTTGCTTCATAACAAGATAAGTATCTAATTGGGTCACAGATGTAAAATCACTATACAATGTTTAAATCTTGATGACTCAAAATAGACAGTTTGAGAAGCAGTTGTGTATCATTAAGATTCTATTTGAGCTCTAATGGCGGAACATGCCTGACATACATTAACGCACACTCTGTCAGCGCACATGGTCTCTTTACTATTTCTGTCTGCTGTGTGCCCATAGGGAACCATAATGAGATTTTCCTCTCATTAATTTGAAGGAGCTAATTGCCTGCCATGGAATCTCTGATGAATCTACACTTAAATTAATACAGTATACGACTAAGATTCTTTTTTTGTGCTGCTGTTTGTTACTGTGACACCTGGATGTTGCGATAGCCGACCTGTACATGATTTGTTGCGCAGATTCCAGTATGCTACAAACTAATATACACTATATTCCTGTTTACGTCGGAACAGATAGAGGAAGAGGCTGTTCCCGTCGCTGAAGACGAGGCAGCTGCAGCGACTGAAGCAGTGGAAGATGAAGAGGCAAGTCCCACAGCGGAGGAAGAGGCTGCAAAGGAGGAAACAGTAGAAGAGGCCCTCCACCCTGAAGAAGGGGCAGAGGAGGGAGAAGAGGAAAGTGAAGGAGAGGCAGCTCCATCCGTCGAGCAGGAGGAGGACTCTGTGACGGAAGAAACTGCTCATGCCGAGGACATGGAGGAAGTTAAGGAGGACGAGCCTGCTGCCTTATCGCTAGAGGAGGAAGTGGTGGTGGAGGGGGACGAGGTGCAGAGTGTTGAAGAGGTGGTGACTGTAGAGGAGGATGCGCCTGTAGAAGAGGCATCTGAAGGAGAGCAAGTTCAGGAAGAGTCGGCGGCCGAAGAGGAGGAACTTGATGTAGAGGAGGAAGAGCAGCAGGATGTAGCCATGGAAGAGGCAGAGGAGGAGGAAGCAGAAGAAGAGGACCCATTAGAAAATGATTATATCCCAGAGGATGAATGTAAGTAAGAACATACTGAAGAACTTTCTTTTATTTTTATAAATTAATTAATAGATATATTTTTAATTGAAATTGCTTGCATTGGATGAAACCAAATCAAATAGTGTCTTATCCCTCATAATATGTCCTATTTTTGTTATGTTTTACAGAGGGCTTGTCACCAGAAAGGGACTTTATTCCACACCAGGCGAATCCCCCAAGGAGAATGGGCACTCTCTCAGTCTAGAGTCAAGGTCCACAACATGATAAATACTGTAGGAGGTTGTTACTGATTGGTTTTTCTAGGTGCGGTATTTCATTATGTGGCTGCTCTTTGAAAGACAGACCTCGTCAGAAAAAATCACCATGCTGGAGTCTGAGTTGACACCTGTACCTCAAAATATGAGATGGCTGTTATTTTTTAGAAATAAGTAATTCAGGGTTTACCTGCCAATAACAACCTCAGAGGCCTTAATCCATTAAAGAATTGCTGTCTTTCTACAGAGTGTTTTCCACTCTTCATAACTCACCCTTTTTTTGTTGCAAAGGTCACTGTCTGTACCAAAATGGAAAACGAGAAGCTAACGACACAAAGCTTATGGATAAACTGGTTATCAATGCACTTCGAGCCATAAGTTATGCCTGTGTTGGTGATGTTACAATGTGCTTGTTTTTTTCACTTTCTGAAATTTATCGTAAGACAATATTTGAGAAGAAAATAAAGGTTGCAGTTACTTAAAGGAGCTGTAAGCGGAATGGTTCTTTTAGCTAACTTCCTGTCAGTTACTGCAGTTAGCAGTCCCCTCGCTCGTCCCTACGTCACCACATTAATGCACTGCGGTCTTCGAGCAGCAAGTTATCTAGCATCATCTCAGGTCCATAAGTGTGATAAAACATGATTAAAAACCATCAAAACAGACATTGGGAAGGATTTTTACCTGCTCCACCATTGTAGTCGCATAAACATTCACCTATATGTCGTTCTGGCGTGCACCGGCAGTGAGACCATGGGTGTGGACGGGTGTCGGTTTGTAGCGTTCTCTCGTGATTGGATAAAATTTTGGGATACTACATAAAGTTTAATTGCTTATTACATGCAGAGCAGCTGACTGAGAGATTGGCTTTATAAAACGTGCACATCGTGTAAGTGATTACTGTATGAATAAAGAGAGATTTAACACTTATATTAATATAAATAATCCGCTTACTTCACCTTTAACATCCCAGTTGTTTACACAGGCAAAACAGCCAACTGAAGAGCAAGCAAAAATATAATAAGAAAAGCATTTGATAGATAATTCCTGAATGCTTTTTATATATATATATATATATATATATATATATATATATATATATATATATATATATATATATATATATATATATATATATATATATATATATATATATATATATATATATATATATATATATATATATATATATATATATATATATATATATATATATATATATATATATATATATATATATATATATATATATTGGACAAACTTTAGTTTATAGATTTTTTTTATTTGAATTACTGGAGTATTGTAAAATACAGTGGTCTAAAAGTCTGAGTCATCTACCAAGAACTGAGTCCTTTTTATATACAAACTATTCATTAGACAGTTCAGACAGTCAGCTGTGGGTCTTGTAACAAATAACAGATATTCTATGCATAATTGTCGCTACAGATGATGAGAGAACACCTCTGGGACAAATTGTGGATGAAAAACTTTGGCAGTGTTGAACTGTACTTCATTTAAATTTCCAGGGTTGCATTAAAATGAGCTTGGAGGGATACTTAAACAGCTAAGTCATTGGACCTAAATTGACCAATGTGACTAATGTGTTTATTAAAATGAGTACTGACAAACAGCTATATTTGGACAAAACAGTAGCTACATTTTAACGAAACCGAAGGACTACTTTACTTCACTACTGCGTAGTCATAGACAGACCTTGCTTTAGGTTGGGTAGAAGAAGGGTTCTTCAGCTTTCCAGTAGGACACTGACCCTTAGCATGGATGGAAACTATGCCAGGACTGTGAAACCTGAAGGAGGAGCAGGGAGTGCCAACCTTTGCTTGATCTCCACAGTCACCGGATCTCAACACTAGAAACTATTAAAGGGCAACAAAAAAGAAGTTTGTTTCTCTGCGATGCACTGAAGACAACTGGAAAAATGTGAATTCTGAAATAATGATCTGCTACACAGTGCAAGCTGTTGATAGGTCAAAAGTTGTACACATAAATATTGATATTAAACATATTATTATGGAGGCATGAAAAATGTTTGTGTAGCTAACCATGCTTCATAAATGATGGAATATGTTTCTGAAAAGTTATTGGTTATATTGCCAGACTTTTGTTCACCACTGTACTTTTATGCTGGTATTCACTTTTACAAAATGCACTATTTTTTGCCAAGGCACTGGCACTGTCAAGTTTTTGAAATAAACCCTGGTTCTTTCACTTTTATATACTCAATTGTGTGCTTAAGTTTCATACATGATTCATATTGATTATATTACCAAGTATCAACAGTGCTGGAGCATGGCTCAAGTACAGTACAAATGCTTCTTCCTACTAGGATACTGTATTTGGATTACCATTCAAACCCCATCATCCAGTCATCGGTCCACACAATAATCATCAAAATATTATTCAAACTGTAAAACTAACCTGAATTACGTCACGTTACATTTTGTTTAGAAACAAATATTTTTATTGCATCACAGATAGGACATATTGTGTATGGAAAATTCTAAATAAATACAATAATTCTAAATAAAAATCGATCAAATACTGAAATGCTATTGCTTAATTCTCTGTGCCATAGAGCCCATTTGTTGTCCGAAAACTATTACAACACATCAATGTGCAACAATCATAATGAACATGGACATTATTTCCGCACGTGTCGGACACGTTTGCTTAAAACTCCACACAGCAGCTGTTGTTCAGCGTTTCTTAGAAATGCAAATATATGTGTGGCCTTAGTTAAGGTCTTAAGGAAGAATCAATGGGTTTGGCAAGTAAGCTGTAGGAGGCTCATGTTACGCATTAGTGAATGAATAATTGTGCTTTATTCCATTATTATTGAATCAATAACTCATACTTGTTTGCTGTTGCCAGAATCCAATGTGTTTGCTCTTAACATGCTCAGATGAACTGGAACGTGCAGACTTGCTTGCATCAGATCTTGGTGGACAGAAGGCCTAAATTGATTATGTGTGCATCATCCTGAGAGGCCGGAAGTCTCTCTCTCTCTCCCCCCCCTTTGCACTCTCGCCTGTTAAAGAGTCATTTTCTCCATCCTCTCCCACACATCCCTGCTGCAGTGGCTCAGTCTCTGACCTTCTACCGGTGGACCATGCACGCGTTTGTCCCCAGGTAAGTTTCAGAGACACCGAGTCATGCTTTTCTATTCCTGGATGCTCACTTCAACACATTTTGTTTTTTCAGTCAGACCAGCAACCATTTTGGCTACATGTCTTATTCCTCATAATCATCTTAATGTGTGTCATATGTGCTCTGTTATGGTGGTCTAAGCCTATTTGAACTTGATGTGAGCTTGCAGTTGTAGTTGTAATTTTGGGACTGAAAAATTAACTACCCTCTTTGATCTGCTTGATGAGCTTATTTATGTACATTACTCATTACTGGCTAAAGGATATTATTTTAAGCAACTAGTTAAGCTTATTAATTATTCACTTTTTGTTTTTAAATTGTGTGGCTTGATAGAAGCATTCTGTTGTATCTCGTTTGCCGAGATATTGAAACAATTCAGTGAGTGTAAGGGATTCTTTGTTCCAGTTAATTCAATTTATTTGCAAGCATCTGTAGCAGCTATAGCTCTAACTTGCTTGGTGCTTGATTACTGTATCATCTATTGGTATCCGCCTATAGAACCGTGCACAGTCATTTAGTCCATGCCCTATACTTTGAACAATATTCAGTAGAGTGCTACGGACTAAACTGCTGACTGTCATTTAGGATTCAGGGTGACTTCGCAACTGAAAAATCAATACCAGTAAAAGCGTTTAGCAGCAGGGCCAGGCAGCTCTCTAGGCTAAACATGATCCTCCACTGATGCTTACTCAGCTCTCTCTGTGTGTCTGTTAAGCCGGTGGTGGAAATTGTGCTCAGGTCTTGGAGTCAAAATGAAAACGCATCATCTTGCTTGATTCATTTGACATGTTTCCTGTTCAAATGATAAGTCAGAGTGGTGTACAATGCAGGGGAAATGGTTTAAATGTGTAAATCGTTTGATTGCCACACCTCCTGATTCAGCAAGAGTCCACAATAAAAGATTCACGTTTGAGAAATGTGGCTTTTGGACATTTCTGCAATAGAGAAATGTACATTTAGTGTTTTAAATGGTATGCAAAAAGCAAATACAATAGAACTATTCCATTAGATAATTAATTTTAATTTATTTGCTATTGTTCACTGAGGTTGGATTGAGTAACTGCAAGAAAGACATACATACAGTAAAATAGTTCCGATAGTATTTAAAACAGGTCCTGTTTTTTTACTCAATCTTGCTTTCCCTATGTCAAAATGAAGTTTTAAGACCTTTATAATTTTAGTTTATATTTTGCTTCTATGGGAAATAATCCTAAAAATGGGGTTTGGGGGTGGAGGGGTGCAAGGTCAATAAGAGCCTATTAGGTTGATATAGCCATGCCACACCTAAAAACAGTGCACTGAACATTCAACGCAGTTTAATGCAAGCATCATTCAGTCAAACTTTTTTGGTGCTGTTTTTAAATGATTGAAGTTCAAATGCATTTACACTATTCCCCACCTGAAATTGTGATGACGGCTGTTTTGTATTAGTTGAGAAAAATAGATATCCTATCAATGGAAAATCTCACAGTAACAAGCACTGTGTAAACCTGCTTCATATATAAAGTAAATATTATTAATATTATACGATATATATTTTTGTCTGCTACATTTGCCCTGATCAGATATTATATATTCTGTGTTTGAATGGTTTGCAGGGCCCTGTGTGTTCATTTGTGTGACAGTGCCCCAAAGTAGCCTGTTTTTCTTTGAATCTTCATTTTAACTTCATGTTACTTTTTTTTAACTGACCAAGGTTGTATCTGACCCCGGTCAGGGATGAAGAGGCAGAGTCTCAGAGGAAAGCAAAGTCTCGTCATGCCAGACAGACCCGCAGGTCGACGCAGGTAAAGAACAAATGACAGACAGAAATGAAGGTTTTATTTGGCTTGGTTTAACTCTGTTGACTGGTATGACGCTGTCTGAATGTCCTGCAGGGTGTGACTCTGACAGACCTGAAAGAGGCTCAGAAGACTCAGGGCAGACAGACAGAGGAAGGAGGCTCTCTGGGTGAAAGACCCTGTCTGAAGAATGGCTTCACAGATGACAGGAGACTCTCGATTGGCTTGACAGTAGCCACGGAAACAGCAGAGATCAGCCCCAAATGGAGCAAAATGGACGAGGTTTGTGAGATAAATATTTAATGCAGAGATCTGTTTTGGCTTTCTGCTGAAGTAGCGGTTGTTTTTTTCATTGTTGAGAATCTTTTGGTTCAGATTATTAATTTTTTTATGCATGTACAGCAGGGGAACATTGAGCCCAGGCTAGAAACTCTTGTTGAGTCCCCGATACCAAACATTTCATATTCATCTATTGCTGGACCTTGTGGCCTGCCTTTGTGCAACAGCTCCTTCAGAGGTAAGAAAAACATAACGCTTATTTCTTGTGTATGTGAGTGTGTTGTTGTTGTTGTTGTTGTTGTTGTTGTTTGAGATTTCAAACTGCTGTGATTTAATGTTTGCTAAAGATTTTAGATAATTTTTCCCTTCTTCTAATTACCTCTTTACCACAAATTTGGTTTGTGCATTTGAAAAAACAACAACATACAGACATACATATAAAGCATTTTATTACATCAAATAAGTGAATATTTTGTGTTGTATTAAAGGCCTACTTCACCGGTTGGAATATGAAGGTGTATTGAACTCGGAGATCCTATTTTGTATAAATGTGCAAAAAAAAAATTAAATCGGATCATCTTAGCCTGAGAAAAGGCAGAAAGAGTGTTTTATGATCTCACTGTCTAACCCTACAGTTTCCTTACTGTGACATCACAGTAAGGGTTAGGATTAACAGGACAGCTGGGCCAAGGGAAGACTAAGGGAAGACTGAGGGAAGAAAAACCTCATTCATTATATTATAATAGTTATTTTATAATGATAGAACGCTGGTTCCGTATGGGTGAAGTATTCCTTTAAATGAGCTGTTCGTGCATAGAAGGTTTTCCTTGAGTTTGAAAAAAAGATAATCATAGACCAAGAAATATTCAGTATGTTACCTAGTATCAATACTCATGCTTGGGGTCAAGTAGACAACAGAAAGGTCTAACTCCTTGAAAGTGCTATCAAAATATAAAATAAAAATTAAAATAAATAACACCAATTCAATCAGATTGAAATCCTTTGTATTTATCAGCTTTTATGGTGCAAAAAAATAAATAATGCTTAATTTGCGTCATAGTGACAGTCTTAATCGTAGTAGTTAGTCATATTATGGGCAATATTTGAAAAAATAGGGGAAAGTAATTATGATCAAGGCAATAAAAAAACTTTGAGTATGTGTTTGAGCCACAAAAGTAAGTGTTTCATTGTTCATGCAGATATTAAATGATACGTGCATTTGTCATATGTACTGCAGTTAATGAGCTATGGTGGAGTGATGAAAATCAGAACCCAATTGAAGATGCAGCACAGTCGACCTTCCCTACCAAGCCACAGAGCAGACGATACCACTGTGATGTCGAAGGTTCAGATTACAAAATCGCAGAGGTATGTGGAGAGCGGTTGTGTTCTTTTTAACACTGACAGTCATATAAAAAATAAATAAATAAGATGATTTGAACTACTTTGCCTGATGTTGTCCCGTAGTGCCACTAGATGGAGCCAAAAGCTTTTTTCATATTTTATTTTGTTCAGGCCTAGTTTTACCATGGAGAAGTGTGTGTTTACTGTACACTTCAGTTGACACAAACTATGGACTAATACATTGAGAAACCCTTGAGAATATGTAACTAAGGTACAGAGCGTTCACGACATATTCTGGTTATCAAAGAGGCAGAGGCATCTCTAGACAATTAACACTTTACAGCTGGGCATCTCACTCATTCAACAATCAACTTATTGTTCAGTAGGGTCATTGTCTCATATTCACATCCTGTTTCTCCCACCACTGGGCGCTTAGTTATGCTTCAAAAGCCTCCAAGCTCTGATACTCTGATGCAACATTTTGAGATGTGCCGCAATCGCAAACGTGAAGCATGTGTACAGAGATTCTTTTAAAGTAGAAGCGCTGGTTAATGTCTCACAGAAAGACCCCCACCATACACACACACGCACGCACGCACGCACGCACACACACACACACACACACGCACACACACACACACACACACACACACACACACTCCCTCTAAGTCGCTTTGCCTCTTCACATCACATCACATGGCCGAGGTGTCTCAGCATTCCATACCATATTGGGAAAAACTGAGACGCTCTCTTCTAAGTCTTAGCCTCGGATTGAGAGGGATTGACTTTCCTTTCTCTTTCTCTCTCTACTCTAATACTGTGCTGTGCTCCCTCCATCTGTGTGCTGCATGTGAAAGACTCTGAACCTGAACCTTCCGACTCATTCCTCCTTCTGTGTGCAACCCTGCAATTCGCTTCTGCAAGTTTCCAGTGTGGAAATTCAATTCATTTGTGTTTCTGAAAAGGAGATAAAAACGGACACCACAGTGAATGGCCAGGTTAGGTGACACACGGAGATGATAAGGCAGTGAATGGTGAATTTTAACCCTGTGAGCTGACTCCAGGCCAGCGATTCAGCTGTCCCCCATGGTGGAATCTAAAACAGAAATCCGATAGTAACATGAGAGCCTCTAAGCCTTACTGAGAGGACTATATCTGTCTGTGATAATCATACCGAGCAGCAAGGTCTCATCTGAGGCATGGCAGGTGGCCCATTGCCAGAGCCGACCTTTGCATGACTCCATGATGAACTGAGCAGATTTTCCACATTGATTTTCAGCGACTGAGAGAAAGACAGGTGTAGGGCTCAGTCGGCGGAGGGAAGAGAGATTCTGCTACTTTTTTAAGACAGTTGGCTTTCCTATAACAGTATCACTTTATATACAGACTGGGATCCAGAAATTCCACATTTACTCCAAAAATCAAGTAAACTGCTTTAAGTGCCTCATTTTCTGTTTTCATAAAATGCAGAATAATACCCCATGGTATAGCGTAGGGATTGGACTGGGGGAACTCCAGCCGGGATTTACTTTTAAATAAAATCCTCCAGCAAGTGTAGTTCCCTGCCATCAAGTCTGAAGAAGAACATGTATTACAAAAATACTGTACACACAAGATGGTTACTCATTCAGAATACTTTATGAATCCCAAAAGGGCAATTCATTTCTACAGTTTATCCCGCTCCACCGTAGCCAATTTTATACCTCAAACCCTCCACCAAAATAGCCCACACAGTCCATCTCTAATGTACAATTCAGAATAGATGAGAAGCCATGGCTATGAACATCAACCCGTCAAGAGGGGCTCAAGAGACAAGTGAGGATCATTGGGGGTAAATTAGCACTTCTATGTCAGGGTTATGTGTGCGGATGGTTGTTCACCATGCTGCACTGAAAGCCACACCACGGCATCACAGCCTTGTTGTAATAATAATCGCTTTTTATTTTTGCTGTTGTGTTTACTTTAATGTTGTTATTGTCAACCGTATCTTTTTTTATCTATCTAGTCGCACTGAGCCAGAATGAGGGAGTTCAGGAACAGTGAGGCGCTGCAAACCTCACTATAAAAGGAAGATAGCATGAGCTTTGGACAGACAGTATAGGGGGGAGTTGCAGGGTTGTTTAAAGGCGCAGTTCGTCATTTTGGGAAAACACTATTACAATTCCTTGATGGGAAGAAGATTGGTGCCATTCTCTCAGACAAGTCTTTATGGTACATACGAAGTTACAGCAAGCAGCTGGCTAGCTTAGCTTACCAACAGTTAGCCTGCATCAGTCCAAAGTTATCCAAATCTGTTTTTTCTTTGTATCTAGCTCTTTATCAATTTGTCTGGCTGCAGCTTTACACAGTATGTATTGTAGTATTGTAAGCTAATAAGCACATCCACTAAAGCTACGGTATTTGTGGTGCATTTTTAAGAAAGATGGTACTGTAAATGAATATTCAAGGCAAACCTAAGGCCACAGGATGAGCCACAATGAAAGCATCAGAGCTGTTGGTCAAAAACAACTAAGCTTTGCTAAATATGCAGAGCCCAAATGTGAAATTAAAAGGAAATGTGGCACAAAGTGCTCGGTGTTAACACTGCGAAACACTCACACAACATCTCCCTGCCATCACACTGTAGGGTGTACAGAAATACTTGACACCTCTCTGTTGTTGATGGCTCCTCAGGTAATTCTGTGTGTTGACCTTCCAGGACACAAACTGCTAGAGCCCTCCCTCACCCCTCCCTCAACCCTTCCTTTGTGCTCCACCTCCCCTTATCCCCGTCCACATCAGTGGACAATTTTAGCCCTCAGTGCCTGGTCCTGCCATAGCAGAGCCACTGGCAGACTGCCAAAGCCGAAAGACAGCAGGGAGAAGCAGGGGGGTGGAGGGACTTGGAGGGCGACCGAGCAGTGAAAGGAGAGGGAGAGAGAGAGAGAAAAGCGAGGGAGGGAGATGGAGTGAGAGTGTGTGTATAACTTGAGGAAACGTAGGAAGAGGCAGCACAGGGAACAAACTTTTCTCTCTTGGCTGCTTCCTTTTGGACTTTTTCACATTGCATCAAAGACATCCGTGTTTACAGAGCGGAGACAAGTGATGATCGTTTGTTTACTTTACTATTTAAAGAGTGATTTATCTGTGTTTGCGATTTTTTTGCATTTTTATCCGATTATTGCTTCACTGTCCGAGCCTTTGAAGAAGGCGTGACCACACGTGCAATTCTTCCAGTTAGCTGCAGCTCTCTCCAGCTCACAGGAGTGGGAAGCTGGACTGAGACACACACATACACACGCATACATAAAAACACACACCTGTTGTTTCTAAGAATTTCCCTGGAGCGCAGTCATGGGCATCTGCGTCACAGTTGCTTGAGGGAATCTGTGCGTCCGAGCAGCTGTTATCTGATGGTGGCCTAGGTGACTGTTACAGTAGAAGTTTACCTGCTCATCCAGGCCAGAGGAGGCAGAGGAGATGTCAACCTACTACCCGCGCACCAAGGACCTGACTCGCACCAGGAAGTCAGTGACAGAATCGCCACCGTCCTCTCCGTCCGCCACAGACAAAAACTACAGAGTAAGACTAGACACTTTCCTTCTTGAGAAACACACCTTTTGGATCTCAAACTATCAATTTTATTCTAACCAGTGCAACAGGATATAAGTGTCTAATTTCATATGTGTGTATGTTGACTCCATTTCCATTAAGCTGTTAAAGTTTACTTGTAGGATCTGTAGTTAAACCCAACTTGAATTAACTTTAACTTCAGGTGTAAATGATTTATCCATAAACCAGATTTAAACTTTCCTGGATTCAAGTGTAATAAAATAATTGGTTGATTAATTGATTAGTTGATTGATAGAAAATGAATTAGCAGATATTCATTTATTTGACAATGTAATTGTTAATTGGTGATTTTTTTAAGCATAAATATCACATATTATTTCAGCCTCTCAAAGTAATAGGAATTGCAACTTTTCTTTGTAATATATTAACTTTCCTGTGTCATATATACACTGAATATATCTGGGTTTTTGACATCCGGATAAAACCATTTGGATTACAATTGGCCTTCCTTTAAATATAAGAAATTTGATCCAGAAATTAAAGGAAGTAATGGAAATACTAGTTAAGTGTGCATATTTGCATGGACATTAGACAGGGTGAATGTGTTCAGTAAGACAAAATATTTGAGTGTTTCATTAAGTGATTTCCTCATTTCTACATAATTATTCGCATTTGTATGAATAATCAGCCGCTCCTGATTCTCCAAATGAGTTTATCAAAATGGTCAAATAACTTGTGAACAACTCATCATCTCAGTTTAAGGGATGAGAGGCCACTATAAGCTCCCAACAGTCTGACAACACTCTGTAGAAAAAGGACTTTTGAATTGAAACATTCCTTCTATCATTTCCTGTTATTTTTTGTCTGTCCAAGAAGTTTATTCTCATGGGCGTTGTTTGACTGTTTGTTTATGTCAGTGCACCACAGTGAGCTATGCTCTGTGTGACAGCCACATTTAAAGGGACGACAAAAATTTGGAAAAGGAAGGCAAGATGATTCTGTTTATTTAGAGATGCAAATCACTGCAGGCGATCTTGTTCTAGCCCAGTTGTTGCTAGCAGTGAATGCTACTAGTGGATGCTGTAATTTCCTGCCCTCTTTTTTTTCAAGAATTGTCACTCTGAGCTGTGCTATATTCTCTGAGAAGTACTGTATCCTCTGTGAAACCCAGGCACTTATGTCATCCCAGTCTGACTTGAGTTGAGATATCGTGGCAGAGGGAATGCGTTACAGAGGGGCGTGGAATTAGGTTGATACAGTATTTTTAGCATTTGTTTAGCACAATGTTTTGATGAAAACCCGTTCCTCCGTAAAATACCAAGCATGTTACGACCTTGAGCAACAGGGAAAAGTGTAAACAGGAAAACACATTTGCATTATTGGATGATGTGTTTGGCAGTCACTGAAGATAGGTACATTTAGTCAAGTACTGTTTATCTGAGATACTTGTTTTTTCTTGACTATATCCATTTTATGCTTTTTCTAATACTTTTATTCCACAAAATTTCATAGGGAACTTTTTACTCCACTACAATTATCAAACTATAGATGCTTCTTTCCACGTTAACATTTCCATTAAAGTAAATATTAGCAAAAATAAATAGCTAAGCTCAGGGCCGGCGGTAGCCAGGGGCCAGGGTGGGCTGTGCCCACCCAACCAAAAAAAAAATAATTATTTTTTTTTTTTAGTTGGAAGTCTAGACCCACTATCGGACGAACCTGTTCATTCGCTGTCCAAGAAAATGTCAAATAAAATTCAGACAATTAATTAATATTAAAGAATATAGCATTACCATGCATTGCTTCTAATTGTATTATTGGGTGGGCAGGACAGCCTGCCTCCAAGTTACCCACCCGCTTATAGTAGTCACTGGTCAGCAGAGCCGGCCCGAGGTATAAGCGAAATGAGCGGTTGCTTAGGGTCCCGAGGGGGGCCAGGCCCCCCCCCCCAATTTTTTTTTTAGTTTGTGTGTTTGATATCAACATCATATTATGTAAATGTAAATCATCATACAATAAAAGGAATACAATGTTTTGGTAGATAGTTATTAGCTTAATAATTGAACCAGTTCATCTGGGAGGTATTCCGAGGTTAACTGATCACGTCACGTTCAAGTCCATGGCATGCACAGTGTGTATTGAGTTTATTTAAAAACATTTGGAAATGGGGCTGCCCTCAGTTGCCCATGCACTGTGTATAGTATATAGCCTATTTCAGCCTCGTCTGTGGAAAAAAAGATAACTGGACAATAACTGGAGTTCTTCTGCTTCGTTCCTCTCACTGCATTTAAATGAATTAATTATATTACAGAAAAATATGTCCCGTAAAAGAAAAAGAGCACCAAGCCCATCCCAGAGGACCCTGCATAATATTTTATTTCAAATTTATATTTCTATGGAAAATCCATGTGTCTTCCTTCAATAGCTTATAATTTATCCGACCCAGTGTCTCCAAATTATTTGTTCACACAAAATTCCTCAGATTTAGCCTAATTTCCCTTAATTTCCCTCTCAAAGAACACCAGATTCATGCATTTCAATTTAAAAAGGTAAAAAAAAATCTCCCGGGGGGGCATACCCCCGGACCCCCCTAGGAGGGTCGGGATTTCGCGTGGCTACTATTTTCACCCAGGTAGACATCGGAGCCAATAGTGGAAAGACTATATATCTATATAGTGTGTATAGTATATAGCTCTGAACTACCACCATCCAGGTTGCCCAGTCCCAAAGCTTTCTCTTCAATCAGCTCAAGCTGCCTACAGTTAATACTGCGATTAAAAAAATAGATACATTATGCTGTATATAAATGGATATTATATGTTATTCATAAACATTTGGGACAAAAAAACATGCAAGAATTAAATCTCCCACACAGCAACACTCAAAGTTTATTGCATATTGTGTTCTACACAGACGCAGAGATCTTACAAGGGCAAAAAAATTTGCCTCGCGCGCTCTGCGCGCGCTCGCATCGTCGGCCTCCCTTGCACAGTGTGCCCACCCAAAATTTCCACAGGCCCACCCAAGTCTGACTTTCTAGAACCGGGCCTGGCTAAGCTTATGAAATACTGTACATCACATTATTAAAGAATAATCCAGTGGTTCCCAATTTATTTTGGCTTGAGACTTTTACAATGAAAACAAAATAAAAATAGTCTCTTTGAGTTCAGATGTCTATGGGTTATTAGAATCCCCAATGAAACTCTTTACACTCTAAACTTCTACGCTGAAATGGTTTAATTGCCTGTTTCAGGATCCTAACCTAACCCAATATTTCATGAAAAGCAAAGATTCAAGAGCAGTCCAAAACATTTATACAAATTTGTGTGACAGAATTTAAGTTTTTTTCCTCTTTTCGTACCGTACAAAACAATTGTACTTTAACTTGTATTACTTTTTATTTTGCTGCTTATACTACATACTTTTACTTCAGTAAGGTTTGAATGAAGGCTTACATGTAATCCGAATACGTCTACCACGTGGCAATGATACTTAAATACTAATATTCCAGTGAGGCATCATACATTAGTAACCGGGACTTTCTTTCTGAAGAAGGAGCACATTTATTTTGATATTTGAAGTACTCTTTGTTATTTTACGTAGGCCTATGTACTTTGATCCCCCAAAAAAATCAACAATGATTTCAAACACTTTTACCTGTAATGGTTTATTTTTACATTGTGGTATTAGTACTTTAACATCAAATCTTAGATCACTTCTACAGCTGGATTTGAGTCAGTGCTCTTGAAAAGAAAAAGAGGACAATGCTATAGACAGGCTCAGATGTACTGTAAAGAGTTAATAGGGAAGGGGGAGCGGCTGAATTGTGAAAAGGTGAGTGAATGTGGAAGAAACGTCTTTTATGGTTGTGTGTGCCGAGTTGATCGGTTCCAGCGGCGGGGGTGGAGCTGTGTGTGTGTGTGTGTGTGTGTGTGTGTGTGTGTGTGTGTGTGTGTGTGTGTGTGTGTGTGTGTGTGTGTGTGTGTGTGTGTGTGTGTGTGGCTCAGATTTTCCTAATGCAAAATCTAGTCATCTCTGAAGGAGTGATGCTGTGAAAGAGCGAGAGGAAGAACTCAAGAGAGGTGAGGGTGAAGAGTCTCCTTAATGATGATTTCATTGGCAAACTGCTGTTAACATTATCCTTTATTCTCTGCAGCAGTGAGCTCATGCACCCTCATCCCCCCTGGTGTGCATGATGTCAGTCCCGGCAAAAAAAAAACTATAAAAAACTGTAGGCAGTTGTGTTTACACTGCGCCTGTTGTTCAAGCATTAACGTTCGGATGCTGTTTCCATCAGTCTGACACCCTGTTGTTTTTCTCTCCCAGTTGATTGTCTCCTCCTGCATCTGCTCTGCCTCACATAGTTTGCTGAGCTGAGCTTCATGTGCCACATTTGACTGCCTCTATTTTCCCTAACAAGGGATTCACATTGGAGCAGCATGCTATCAGAAGTGGAATTTCACCTATGATTCAGTGTCTGGCTTTGGCTCAGTTTGGACAAAAAGGCTCATGATTCAGACATACATGTAAAAGCTTAGGTTTCTGTTAGGATTCCTTATTTGACAGATTATCAGATCCTTTAAATCCCAGCAGACCCTCTGAAGATTCAGCTGGAATTACTTGTAAAAAATAAATAAATAAACTCATCTCACCAATTTGCTAATCCTTTTGGTGTGAAATAGGTTTGCACCCACAGCAAAGGATAATCTCTAAAGAGTTTGTTGACGGGCTGCTAAACATTTCATATCTCCAAAAAACAGATTTAATGGTTATTTGGCATAAAACAAGGGGGGGCAATCATCCTGGGTCTTCAATGAATGTTCACAAAATCTGATGGAGGAATCCCCTCAGCTTGCACAAAGAGATGGCAGTGAATGTGAGAGCTCTCCTAGACTCCATCCTTGGCCCTTTTCATCTGAGGTCAGGGAGGTCTGTTTTTTCCTGGATGGCTCCGCTTCAGCACATGACCACATAAGGACAGGCAGCTCTGGCTCAGTTATGTAAACACTTGCTGAGGAATAGCTTGTTTGACGCTGCGTGAAATATCCCCCAACTCACGAAACGTGAGCTCAGGACTTACTGTGCGCTTCGTTCCTTCTCCTGACATAAATTCTCCTCCTATAAAGCACATCCTTTTAATGCAGTCTACATCTGCTTCTTGTCTGAAACAGCTCGGAGCGCCACACACAACGTTTATTGCATTGAGGTGTTTAAGGCCCTCTTTCCCTGACAAGATAGCAACTCCAAGTCTTTGAATTTGGGAGGATCTTTATGAGACTGCATCTGATATTGCAAAGATATCATGGCCTCATATTTCTACCTCCTCTTTCTCCCTTTCTGTGTCTCTTTTTTTCTGACAGTAAACACTCATTTACCATCTCATGTGCAAGGTTTATCAGCTGATGGCACTGAGTCATCTATGTGTACAGTTTTGTTCCTTGCAGAAACATATGTATGACTAGGTCTGATGGATACAAATTTTGACAATGTTGCCCCTGTGAACACATCCTGCTGTATATGACTTGTGCATTAGCAAATCAAGGCAGAAAACACATGAACTACACCTACAAGTTATGCACTATTTAATTATAAGGAGAATCATGGAAAATAAATACATATTTTAAAGGTGGGGTCAGCAATTCAGGAGAACGCTTTTTGCTTGTTGTCACGCTCACTATTTGTTATGTGTGTAAGCTGTTAAAAAATCTGGTGTTAATTCACAGTCTAAGCTCTGCAAACAGGTATGTAAACACAGTGGCTCGGAACTACCCACTGTAGCCTGCAACAATGCTATCGATATAGGCTGAACTACTGATCCTTATACCCAATGTGTTCTCCAGAATCGTTGACTCAACCTTTAACTCCTATGAATACAGTACAATACACAGACTCGTTGGTCAAATGGAAAACAAATTCAGCATGTGATCGCAACAGGCAACTTGGCAGCTGTGTGCACTGGACTTGTCATTGCACGAACCTGCCAGGACAGTCTGCTATCAGTCTGTTGTCTGAGGTCATACGTCAACCCGTCACATAGCGGATACTTAGCTTCTGATGTCATCTTTATGCTGCAGGCGTTTGTGCGGTAGCCGCCTGTTCAAAAAGATTAACCAGGCTCACCGGGGAGCTTTGACCTGCGTGAACCCTGTCGCTGCAGTGCAAGTGAATTATATCTCACTCCTGCATGCACTTCTTCCCCATGGGACTTCAGACCACTGAACACGCTGTGATAAGTCACTTGGAACTTGTTTGTTTTTTGTTCTCTGCTGTGTCAAAGTGGAAGCTATCTCCCTACCAAGCCTCTGTTTGGTCTTATCAAATAAATGAATCTGGATCTAACCAGGACAAAAACAGTTTTTTTCACAGTCAGTGTTGCTGCTATGCTGTAATGATGAGTGATAAGCATAGCGTAGACTAACACGTTTTTTTTCGCTTTGTTTTTCAGCATGAAAGGTTGTCAAGGTAAGGATTTAAAATGGATTTTTACTGATATACTATAAACATTTTTGAAGAAAAAATAAATAAATTGAAAAAGAAAAATTGCTCTTTGTACTGAAGCATTATAAACCCAATGTTTTCTTATAGATATGACTCCAGTGGGGAGAGCGCGACAGAAAAACCAATGGGTCGCACTAGCTCCTACACACGGAGAGAGACAAGGCTGGCCGCTTTGAATAAACAGGAACAAGACTCCACTTCCAAAGACTATAAAAAGGTTTGAACAGGCACAATCTCTCTTGAATGCAATGTTTTTGGACATGTGGACATTTGATCTTCATTTAATAGGGACATATATTGAAAAGTAAAATAGCTTATAAAGGAACAGAAATGCTATCATTTATTCAACGACACAAATGAACAGATATAATATTCTTGTGTCGAAAAAGTAAGTACACCCCTGGTCTCAGAAGCTGGTATTGCAGAAATACCTACCAACGTTACTTAATGTTGCGTCAAAACTAAGGAGAGGAAATAATCTGGAACACAAAATCTGAAAGGATAATGGGAAAGGTTCTGCTCCAGTTCAGCAGGCTGCGGCAGGGGTCCAGAAGGCATGTTGCACTGCTCCGGCGAAGGAAGCTCAAGGAAGAGCTGGTTAGTGGATTCAAGAGACAAAGCAGGCACTGCACTTGCAGCAGTGCATGCATAGGACAGAACAGAATAACTCATGGATTCACCAAAGATGCTGCTGGTATGATGTGGAATGTTGTTATTATGAAGTAATTTGTTTAAAATTGCCTTGTTTGAAGGAAATATAATGTCAAAAATGTAATTTAAGTTTAATGTTCACTTGGTGCTATTTAAATGCTGATAGTGTTTTATTTAGTCAAGCAAAAAGAAGAAACAGTTTATTTAAATGCTTGATTCATTTATCTTATGTATTTATGGTATACAGTTTGTTTGATTTAAGGGTTTTCATACTCCAAAATCTCTGAGAAACCTCTAAAAAAACTCAAAAAAGCAAAGAATATGCTTTAAAGAATCACAAAAGACACAAGAAATTGAAAAAAAGAGTGTGGAAAAGGGACCTGTGAACGTTGATGTTGATGAAAATAAATGAAGAAAAAAAAGTCAGTTGCGTGCGTCCTTTTTGGTGAGCTAAGCAATTTTCATGTTTAGGCTGGAGTTGATCTGAAGAAACTCATAACTTGACACATTTACCTACGAAATATTGCCCCTTATACTTGTAAATGTTCTGTATACCCGTCTTTGACTTACACAAGGTGAAATGTTCGACCACGCCTTGCAAAAAATCTTTCAGCTGCGAGATTGTCCTTGCAGGTACGGTACATTTTGGGGTTTTGGGGGATTTCCTTTATAATTATAGGGCCTGCTCTTGGACAAACAGGCATTAGTTTGTTCTCTACTTGCAGATTTTCTTCCACAATGGAGTGATTGAGTCCAAGTATCAATGATATAATATGTTCCGAATGACATGTACATTCCTCTCATAGACATCTACATTCCTCTTTTTGAAGGGCCTGAGAGAGCTCTGGGATCTGTGATGATACAAAAAACTAGATTTCTGAGGTTTGAATAGGATATGTTCATCTCGGATACTCACTGAGATTTTATAATTGTTAGCACCTGATGCTGATTCTAATTTTATGGATTCAGAGTTGTGATGAAGGTAAGGGTTGAACCCTACTTACTTTATCGTTAGAAATATGTATTTAAGTTTACATTTAATTTCTATAAAGGGCCAAATGTCAATTCTATGAACCATCAAGTGTATCACCTTATACGTATATACTGTAGGTCCTTTTAATAAAGATCTGATGTCTACATGTCCAAATACACTCAACAAAAATATAAACGCAACACTTTTGTTTTTGCTCCCATTTTTCATGAGATGGACTTAAAGATCTAAAATTCATTCCAGATACACAATATTACCATTTCTCTCATACATTGTTCACAAATCTGTCTAAATGTGTGATAGTGAGCACTTCTGCTTTGCTGAGATAATCCATCCCACCTCACAGGTGTGCCACATCAAGATGCTGATCTGACATCATGATTAGTGCACAGGTGTGCCTTAGACTGTCCACAATAAAAGGCCACCCTGAAATGTGCAGTTTTGTCTCACAGCAAAATGCCACAGATGCCACAAGCATTGAGGGAGCGTGCAATTGGCATGCTGACAGCAGGAATGTCAACCAGATCTGTTGCTCGTGCATTGAATGTTCATTTCTCCACCATAAGCCGTCTCCAAAGGCGTTTCAGAGAATATGGCAGTACATCCAACCGGCCTCACAACCGCAGACCACGTGTAACCACACCAGCCCAGGACCTCCACATCCAGCAGGTTCACCTCCAAGATCGTCTGAGACCAGCCACTGAGACAGCTGCTGAAACAATTGGTTTGCATAACCAAACAATTTCTACACAAACTGTCAGAAACCGTCTCAGGGAAGCTCAACTGCATGCTCGTCGTCCTCATCGGGGTCTTGACCTGACTCCAGCTCGTCGCCGTAACAGACTTGAGTGGGCAAATGCTCACATTCGATGGCGTCTGGCATGTTGGAGAGGTGTTCTCTTCACGGATGAATCTCGGTTTACATTGTTCAGGGCAGATGGCAGACAGCGTGTGTGGCGTCGTGTGGGTGAGCGCTTTGCTGATGTCAATGTTGTGGATCGAGTGGCCCATGGTGGTGGTGGGGTTATGGTATGGGCAGGCATCTGTTATGGACGAAGAACACAGATGCATTTTATTGATGGCATTTTGAATGCTCAGAGATACCGTGATGAGATCCTGAGGCCCATTGTTGTGCCATACATCCATGAACATCACCTCACATTTCAGCAAGATAATGCACGGCCCCATGTTGCAAGGATCTGTACACAATTCTTGGAAGCTGAAAATGTCCCAGTTCTTGCATGGCCAGCATACTCACCGGACATGTCACCCATTGAGCATGTTTGGGATGTGCTTGACCGGCGTATACGACAGCGTGCACCACTTCCCACTAATATCCAGCAACTTCGCACAGCCATTGAAGAGGAGTGGACCAACATTCCACAGGCCACAATTGACAATCTGATAAACTCTATGCGAAGAAGATGTGTTGCACTGCATGAGGCAAATGGTGGTCACACCAGATACTGACTGGTTCTGAGTCCCCAGACCCCCAATAAAGCAAAAAAAATGCACATTTCAGAGTGGCCTTTTATTGTGGACAGTCTAAGGCAGACCTGTGCACTAATCATGATGTCAGATCAGCATCTTGATGTGGCACACCTGTGAGGTGGGATGGATTATCTCAGCAAAGCAGAAGTGCTCTCTATCACACATTTAGACAGATTTGTGAACAATGTTTGAGAGAAATGGTAATATTGTGTATCTGGAATGAATTTTAGATATTTAAGTCCATCTCATGAAAAATGGGAGCAAAAACAAAAGTGTTGCATTTATATTTTTGTTGAGTGTATGTTGACAAAGTCAATACAGTCTAATACTATTGTCACAATTCTGATTCTGATTAGCAATAGAAAATAAATAAAGGATGTATTGCATTAAAAGACTAGAATCTCTTTACAATAAAGATATATAACTTAATCCTCCTTTCGTTACTGTTTCAGATGTATGCAGAAGCTTTGCATGAGAACGAGCGGCTCAAGTCCAGGTTGCAGGACAGCAAACAAGAACTGGTCAATATACGTTCCCAGCTGGAGAAAGTCACTAAGGTACAAAAAACTGTAAGATAAAAACTCACACAACTCGAATTGAAAATTCAGTCATCTTTTCACTGCTCCGCCATCATCATTTGCTGAATAATAAAATTAATTCTTCAGATGTTTATTATCCCAATACTCACAATAACAACACCATTTTCACTTGTAGAGACAGGACAGAATATCAGAGAGATCTACAGCACTCGATTCAGAGAAAAAGGTAACTGTCCTTTTGGCCTGTCGGTATTTTATTTCATCATGCTTTTCTACACTATCACGGATAAACGTTTATGTCTCTTCTTGGTCTCTTTTATTCTAATTCTAAGTCTACTTAACCTTCTGTTCTACTCGTGCTTTTCACTTTTTGAGTTTGCAGGGCACTGTGGCAATCTATTAATTTCACTAGTTTCTTCTTCTTCATTTACAGGAAAAACAAGCTCTTGAGAAAAGAGTGTCAAACATGGAGGAGGAGATAAAGGTCAGTGCATGCAAAAAATACATTATGCATGCTCACCGGGAGTTTAAATGGCATTTAACAATGTGATATAATTTGTGCCTCATTTATCCCAGTGATGTTTTCCCCCCAAACTATAATACAACTAACAGCTCTTGAAGGTATACTTACCTCCAGCTAAACCCCTCACCCATGCTAAATCAAGCACGTCTATAGTGTTTTACAGAGCCAAACACTCACATATAGCACACTCTGGGGTTGTGGTTAGCCAGGTGGGTTTTGGAGTCAAGGAGAGGGTTAGGTTAATGCTTCAGCCTCATTATCCACAGTGTTCTGCTGGGCCACTTCCTGCCAGGCTAAGGAGGAGCCTGTGCTGCTGCTCCCCTGCTCCAGTTATCTCACTGTTGGGGTGAACATTGTGACCTAGTTCCAGCTGAATACCAAAACCCTGTCCAAGAGCAGAAGACTAGCTTTTGTGAAACATTCCTTGCACTGCACTGTGCACATTCTGCCTCACAAAGAAGCATAGAGCAGAGCAGCAAATAGATTTCAGGCCAGAGTAGACTTAGTCTGGAATCAATTTTTCAAGGTCTGTGCAAGAAAAAAATCACAAAGGAACACAATAAGATTGATTGATATAGCAAATTACAGCAACATTTTTACGTCCTTCAAGATAAATAAAATCATGGCCCCCAGTCTAAAGAAGTGACAAGGACATTATAAATAGAACATTATGACATTAGGACAGTATGCAGCAGTGTTTTAATGCCAGCAGCAGATGTTTGACCCCCGTGTTATCATGGTTCCCCCAGCAGGATGCCCCACTGCGGTTCCGCTGTGGGTACCAGCCCTGAGAGCAGGCTGTCTCAGGGGAGGGGGGATGGTGAGTGGTCGCTATGACGCAGAGGAGTTATTGACACCTGCCTGTCACCTCACATGATTCTGTTCTTCCAGAGACTCGGGCATGTTTACACGTGTGGACACGCGATAAGCTCAAATATACAGGAGATGAAAACTGGTTTGTCACTCATTCACAAAGTCACTCGTTCACGTGTATCAAAGTTAAAGCTTCTCGCAGGGTGAGCTGTTCAGTCGTTGCCAGGTAGGAACCAATATGTGCCACCTACGGGAAAGAAGAGATAGCAGCAACACCTAAGACCTTAAGTGTTGTCTTCTACAGGAAATTAAAGTTACACAGGCAGGTGAAAAAGCATCAAAATTGCAAAAGCTATTGCACTCCTTGCCTGTAGATGGCACATAAATAGGGCTAGGTATTGGCAAGGACATCCCAATACGATATGTATCATGATACATTGGTCACGATATGGTCTTTCATGATATATTGCGATACGTTGCATATTTAGATATATTGCAATATTCCACAAAGTTCACTGATTATGTCAAAAGCTGAAATACAAATAGCTGTTTACGATCTGAGAAGTCTTAATACATCGCATTATATCGATAATTCAGCAGTAAAATTGAGTTTTTTGACTGGAAAACCATACAGATATCGTCAAAATAAATCTCACGATATATTGCTGTATCTGTTCTTTTTGCACAGCCCTTGAGGGCCGCAGGTTCGATTGAGGCCACCTCTTCTGGTCTGAACCTTCTGTCACAGTGGCCTCGTAATTGACTGCTTCTGGTGTCAGGTGTTTCACATAAGTCCCTCTGTGTATCCTTGATCCCCCTTTTGAAATAGTGTTACTGTGTCAGTTAGAGAATACTGTGCCAGGTCTAACATCTCGTACAGAAATGCAGAATTATTCTGCACAGAAACTTAATTGATAGAAACTATGTCGAATATTCTGCTTGATTTGAGAATGTGGTCAGATCTGATTAAATATCAAAGAGCTCAAAAGTAAAGAATGTAGTACAGGATACTCGCCATAATGCATTCTCGCCTCACACTGTCATTCTCTTCCCTCTTGACCAGGCCACCTCCCCAGAAACTAACTCCTTTTATTCTAATACCAAGAGGACATTATATGCATGAACTGATCAGCCCCAAACACTGGCTAACCTCAAATTGCTTTCATCAATGTGTTTTGGTTTTGTAAAAAGCAGCTGGATGTTCTCCTTAAACCTCATCTTGGCCATGTTCACGTCAACAAACTTGTGTTTGGGTAGTCCTGTGTGTGTGTGTGTGTGTGTGTGTGTGTGTGTGTGTGTGTGTGTGTGTGTGTGTGTGTGTGTGTGTGTGTGTGTGTGTGTGTGTGTGTGTGTTCTGTGGTTTACCCTCAGGAATGGCGTCAAACCACAGACAGTTTCTGTGGAAGCACATTGAGGTTTACCGCAAAAAGTCTGGCCAAGACGAGAGGGGAAATGAATCATTGATTTTCCTTTGGACTTAGAACTGACTAGGCTCTTGTGCAAAGTGTTAAAAAAGTAAGGTGTTAGATGATGCAAATTTTTAAAAATGTCAATTCCCTGGTCCTCGCAAAGCTCTGCATATATTAAAACTCCAGCCCCTCGTCACTCTCCAAATACAGCTCAGGTTTCATGAGCATTAACCCAAAGCAAAACTGCCTTTGTAATTGTAAAAAGGTGTTATTGTCCTATGCATGTCCGAGCTTTTGCTATTTTTTCTCAAAAACCCTCCCTGTTGTGTAAATATCTGTTTACATAAGTTTTTACTGTCCCCTCCCGATCTCTTGTTTTTCCCTGTCTGTTGGAGGTGTGTGGGCGCATGCCTGTACGAATGGATTATGTGTACACTCTCTGTGTGAATCTCTCTCTTGGCACACGGCCTGCTTCCCTGCATGCTTTCTCTTTCTGCCGGCCCCCCTCTGTATCTCTCTCGTCCTCTGTGCAGGCTTTCCCTGCTCTGGCGCAGGCCCAGAGCTTGCGGAGGGTGAACGAGTGTCTCCTGGCCGAGAATAGAGCCATGATGCGCGTCCTCGCCCGCCTCTCTGATATGGCCTCCATGCCGGAGACAGAGGACCTCTGATCCTCTGACATCATCGGTCTTCGTTTTCCCCCGTCCTGCTCCTCCTCCTCCTACTCTCTCCTTCTCAGCCACATAACTTCTACACTCCTCTCTCCTTCCGGTGCCTCTACAGCCCCCTCGTCCTCTGCTGAGTTCCTCTCAGGCAGGTCCTGCACCCTCCCGATGCTCACTTCCCTCCTCCTACACTGCTATGCATCCCCCTCTGCACTCTTTTAACCCAGCCTCCTTTACGGCCATTAGAGTGCAACCCTGCTGAACCTTTCCCCCATCCCCCAGGCCTCCTTTGAGGTGTATTTGTAGCTTCATTCATGTTACACAGGACTTAACATGACACAAACATTCCCTTTTTTAAATGTAAATTAAACATAATAAGGTAGTGGTCTGCAAAACCATTATTGATCTCACAACAGTCAAATGTATGCAGCTCCAGTGTAATGTGCCCGGTAATCAATGCAAAGTTCTTTGCAGGGGAAATGGCTATTCCAGCCAAAGGAAATAAAACGGGTGAGATCATTAGCCGTTAAAATGAACCAGTCCTTTCAATGAGTGAGGCGCAAGCATGGGTATGTGACAGACTGTGTGTTTTTTGGTTTATGGACCCAGTCAAAGAAAAAACAGAAGAATATTTTACTAGTAGGCCTATTGTGAGAGATTTTTCAGAAGAAAACCTTATTATTCTATTATGGGTTAGTTTGACGATACTAGACACATGTATAGCCTACCAATCATGTCTGTTCACACAAACAGCCTTAGGGAACTGAAGCTAGTCTGGCTCTGTCCACAGGTAAAGGAGTCTGCCTACACCTCTGAAGCTAACTAATAAACACGAAACTCATTTGAGCAATCAATAAAAAGCTTTGAGGTGACTACAAGACCCCAGAATGTCATTGTGCCAGGCTAACAATAGCCCATAGCTCCAGCACATAATACCTTGTTAAACATCAAGTTATAATTGTATAATGTTTTTTTTTTGTACAAATTAAACATTCTGAATATAGTGCTTTAGAAATGCTGGTTGGCAGATTTCATTACCTCGGTAAAGAGCTAGATGCTAGATGCCTTGACCTATTTCCAGTCTCTATGCTAAGCTAAGGTAACAAGCTGCTGAGTAGCTTACTATTTAGCGTAGGCTTCATATTGGAGAGCAAATTAGCTAATTTCCCAAAATATTCTACTATCCCTTTTAGAGGAGCATGGTGTTTATCATGATCGTGGGGATTTATACACATGACTTTTGGATTATTATTCAGTACACTGTGGACAGTAAACGATAACAAAGAAAAGGCTACCAAACATGTGATTCACAAAAGGTTATGAGCATACTGGTGCCAGGTGCTTTTTGCTCATTTGACCGGTTTTCGTTAATACACCAGAGAGAGAGAAAGAGAGAGTGTTATTGTTTATCTCTAGTCGAGGGGAAATACTTTGGCAAGGAGGGTGGTTATTTTTAGTGTTTGCTCCTCATGAGAGACATGACCTAGATTAAGGAAACTGACCCTCTTGCGCTTTCTCTCTCTTTGACTTGATCCTCTTTTTAACTTATGCAGCACACATTGTCAAAGTCACTCCTCACTTGCATGATTGAGTATGCGACAGTGAAGCAAAGACAACTTCTTAGTTCACTTGTTGTTAGAGGTGACTGAAGATATGTTATCATTGCAGGAGTAGATATAGTGAATTCTGCCACTGTGACCACCTGAAGCTTTAAAACCATATGTTTCACTAAATGTATAACTGTGATGGTGATATAATTTTGTAATATAATTTCTTTCCCTCTGTTGTCCCAGATGTTAACAGAGCTCAAGGCAGACAACCAGAGGCTCAAGGATGAGAACGGGGCTCTCATTCGAGTCATCAGCAAACTGTCCAAATGAAAAGATGTCTGAAGCTCCTGTTCTGCGTCTGTGGAAGCTCTATCCCTGATATGGCAGTTTAATTATCCACAATGTCCCAAGCTGTGCCTCCTTTCTGAATAGTGGCAATGGGCTGTTTTGGCTGCTTTGAAGAAAAAAATCCCTATCGGGACTTGAGAAGATCCAGAGAGAAATGTTAAGAAATTCCGGTCAAATTTGACTTTGTATGACCATGAAGTTGCAACAATTGTTTCTACTTGATTAGTTATTCACATGTATTAATATACAATAGTTAAAATTAACCAACTAGGGACCAGTTGTACTGTTTGAATACCTTTTAAGGCCCTGTTCAAACAAATCCGGGGGTTTGCATGAAGGTACTTTTTAAAATATTATAGCCACACATCACATCGTCTTTGTTGCTACATCGTGCACTGCAGAAAAGTATTTAAAACCTGACAGAAGAGAGAGGCAAATTATTATTTTTGGTACTACTGAAATAATAATGCCATAGCTGGATTAAAAATAAAGAACGTATGGCTGGAGCAAGGGGCCCAAGGCGTTGCATGGAATTACGTTTGAAAAACCTTTAGAATTTCAATCAGAATATATGTCAAGACAGGTAGAATAAGGCCCAGTGAAGTGATAAACATGTGTTCCTTGTCCCGAAGCAAAAACTTGATTCTAATGTGAATCTACAAAGGGATCCATGTAAAGAAAATCTCCATCTTCTCCTGTACATTTTTTTGTATCAGTTGTTATAGGAATACAACAGCTGATTTCACATTTTGAAAAGTTTCACTCCATAAAAAAATATCAAGGTTTAATACTATGCATGTTTTTTTGGGTTGCCTTTGCCCTAATAATGTACAACAGTCTCAGGTGTGTTACTCAGCTGTTCCCACTCAGTGCCCTCAGAACATCTTACATTTGTATCTTCTGTTAACTCTGAACCAAAAACCTCCCATTAATAGCCTAATGCAGATATATTAGAAACATGTTTTTTGACAGTTATCTATGGACACTTGGATATACCTACAAACCATATACATCTGTTTATACCTACTTTTTTGTGACATTTCAGTAAAATATCTATCTTTCGAAATTAAAAATATTGTTTACCTAACATATAATATCCCCACTATACTTGGTAATTGAAGTACTGTATGTAATCCCCTAACAGTACTGGGTATATGCACTTTGCACAGAGTTGACAGTTCTTATCTTTTTGATAATTTGAGCACCACTAGAAGCATAGAGTTTAATTAAGCATTTACCGGATTGTGTTCATCAGTACTTTGTGGCTACAGTAGCCGTTTTTTGGTTCTGGGCGTCCTTCAGAGAGGATTCTTTTAAATACCATGGCTCAGCTTCAAAACAGCAAAATGGCTACACTGAAGAGAAAGAGTCCTATGTTATATTTTGTAAAAGAGATATATTTATTTATTTATGCATTTCTCGGTTTTAAACCTTTATACTTTGTTTACTCAATTTCTGTTTCAAGGGAGTACGCCAGTTATTCCTGTAGACTTCTTTGCCATCTTTCATCTTTCTTTAGGTGATGAAAACATGGATACCAAAATCATTTACCGGTATACTGAGTCACTTCAAAATATTATTTGACCCTAAATATAAAGACAATTTAATCGTTTGTGAAATTAGCTATTGCCAACATTTGATACATAATTGTATCTGGTGATCACATACTTTGTTGTGCATATGATAATGTTATAATGAAATCCAATACTACAGATCTTTAAATAAATCCACCCTTTTAAGAGCTTTTGTGCCGACCATATTTACTGGTGCAACTGCATTGTGTGGACTATATTGAAATGTCAATATTTTGGGTCTACAAAATGTTTGGAAAGTAAGAATGGTTAACTAGTTAGTCTACCTAAAAATAAGACCATGAAGGAGGGTGCTGCCTTGTAGTTGTGCTGTCACCTTCACTATATAAAAATATAGAGATGAGGTCATCCCAAGTTGAACAGTGTTATTTATGCATCTTTACATATTTAATGCATGAAACTGACAGACACAGCTTCCCATTTGCATGAAAACTCCTTTAGCTGTGGAGTTGCTACAAGGGATGAAAGGTGTGTGGAGCCACGAATGATTTTAGTATCTGTCTTCTCCTCACTTAATGTGTCAGTCGAGTAAGTCCCCAGCATTTGTTGTGTTCCACGGCAGTTTATTTTAACACCAGTGTTATTTTTGGTCACGTGCTATTGATGTATTAAAAATTGCATTATATTGTATTGAATTGCTTGAAATGTGTTGATGATGGCTTAATATTCACACATCGGTTTTTGTATGACATTGATAAATGATGCATCATAGACAGAGATAATTGGGAGCCAAGCTGAGCCAAACAATACTGAACACAAACAAGTCATGGTAATTAAAAGGCCTTTATTTCCTATTTGTTTTTTTACAGAACTGGTAACACATATGATAAATTTGTAATAAGTTATTTGGTTCCCTTGTTAACTTTATAAGGATCCCCAACGTTTGTCCACACAAGGGTCAAGAGGAGTTTTGTGAGCAACGTTTGCGTCCAGTCAAGGGCTAAAGCATGCGATCCACAGTAGGCACAATTACTGACATGAACACGCGCACCACAACACTAGACACGAAGAAACACAGCTAGAGGACACAACCTGACTGTCCTCCCGACGTTTTAAAAAGATGATGAAGAAGATAAAGAAGTGGAGGGAAAATATAAGAAACAGAAGAGTCTTGTGAGGACAGTTGCATCAGGAATGAGAGGCGAAGGACTAAGCGCTCAAGAGGGGAGTTTGGTACAGTCCTGCATGTTTGGCAGTATACAGTATGTCCATGTTGTAAACATGAAGGCCCGGCATTCTTTACACTCAGCACAAGCAGATTCCGTAAGGGAAATCAATGAGCCTGCTTCCTATTCAGCGTAATGATACTGATGGTACATAGCTGGTTACACAGGACAAAGACGCAAACAGAAAGCAAATGTGATTCTGGCATTGATTCAAATACAGTCCTATAATTCTACACTAGAAGTATACATCAAAAGGACAGAAGGAGTGATTACACATGTGAACAAGAATACAAAGAAGAAATACAGTGAGTAATAGAGGAGACAAGACAACGTGTTTTGAAAGTGGCGTCCTCTCAACACATTTTCGACAAGGGTGGTAAATGGTGTTTTGAACTTTGAATGGTTTCCCTTTTTAAATCCCAGTGATTGTTAAAAAAAACTAAAAAACACAAAAAGTAGTGTGACGGGTGCTGTAGAACGGACTCTGCACAGCTGAAACAGCACAGTTTCAGATGCACTTGTGCCTAAGGTATTGAACATATACACATAATAAACCCCATCTTTAAAACACAACTGAGATTGTTTGAGTATTACGGTCATACAAAGATGTACATTTAAGAATGAGTAATGTGTCCCACACATGCAGACCTGTACTGTATTACCGTATATTGTATTTACATATTTTAACACTGTCTTTTGCACTTTATCTGCTAAAGGGCCTACACTTCATGGATACACCCAACATACACAAGCACACACAGCTCCCAGTCTCTGTCCCCCATAGAACTCAGAACGTGGTCACGTGACTGTGGTGATCCAGGCAGTAAATGGAAATAAATAAAGACATAAATCTCTGAAGTGTGCTATACATTTACCTATAATCACATTTGCCTCATCATCTGATGTGTTTTGTTTGCCTCTGCATGAATTGTTATTTTGGCTTTGTAGACTCAAACAGTGTTGACGAATGCAGGCAACTGTGATCAAGTACTGGCAGTATTTTATGAAAAGCACTGAAATCTTGTGTTTGATTTATTCTCAGTGCAACATTTGGTCACAGTCAGTCGCATTAATGGGACGGCGGATAAATATTATATTGCATTAGACAATGTGCGCACAACACATTGAGGACTGTTGCCAGGATAGATAAATGGCAGTTTAACGTTTAGCTCAGAGACAATTCAGCCACTGAGGTAAACTTAAAGGAATAGCTCAATAGTTCAAGCCCAATTCGCTGTCGTGCCGTGAGTTAGATCGATAGATGATCAACACCACCTTTATCGGTCTTCAGTATAAAGCTATAGCATTGCTCCATAATCACAATGTCGCGGTTCGATTCCAGGCAGTGACGTTTGTTGCTTTGTCACCCTCCCCCCTTAGATAAGTTAGTTAAGCTTACCGCCAACCGTCTCAAGCTTATTGAAAGACAGATTCAAGAGTGGTAACGATTTTCTCATCTCTCGGCAAGAAAGAAAAAGAGCATCACTAGTTCTTTAATTTCATATCATGTGCATGACATAAGACGGATTTTTCTATATTTTCATAAACCTTTCGACATGTGTGTGTGTGTGTGTGTGTGAAAATCTTAACTCTATGCATTGCAATCTTGCCTCAAACTTGGGTACCACCATTTTAAGTTTCTTTCTTTTTGCTTTAATATTTTTGGAACTCTAACTATATCGTTTTGCCGCTTGAGCAATGGGCTAAACGAGTCAACACAAACATCAGCATGAGCCGTACGGATCGCCAGCAGTATGTCATTGATTGTACATGTAGTGACGAGCCTACATTCTGCTGCTAAACCAGAAGAGAGAAACTTGTGACCCAAACTAGTTCATAAATTGCACTCAACCCAAGAATAGAACAAACTCTCATATATATATATAATTAAGAAGTATTATTGAGTATGTATTGTAATATTATGTAAGGTATTTCTCTTTTACTATCAAAACAAGGCATATACATTACTAGTCACAATACTGCAAAATGAGCTACTTCTATGAAACAAGGACATCAACAGCTCTGAAAGTAGAAAAAGACACACTCACTCTACTAAACTCACAACTGTTCTCACTGCTCACATTTACAATAAAATGGATTTTTGCCCTCTTGATGAACAAAAGACCTCTGTACGGAATGTAAAAGAGAAACACTGGCCAAGGAAAAATGAAGACATGTCAGATATATATATTTTTTTCTTCATAAATAAACTCTAGCTACTCTAGCTGAGCTCTAAAGAGTTAGTGCTTGAGTTTTATGGCTTTAGTTTGCTTAACTTATTCATTTATCTTTTATACAGGTACACATATTGTATAATAAACACAGTAAAAGAGACACAGCCGTGAAGGGTTTTTAGGTCATTTAAATAGAACAGTGAAAAATTAAAAGCTTCCAAGTGAAGAAAGAAAAGAAGAAGGGATTCCAAGTTGTTTGTGTTAACTGGAATTAAATTATTTATCCTTCGGCCCCTGGAAATGCATTTCGAACAAAGGTATGATCCAACAGGCTTCATACTGGGTCAGTGCTGGCACAAATAACGACTCCTACAATCCACCTACAGATTGCAGGATTATGCAATATTTTTCAAAGTTATTTCAGAAGAACACCGTGCCAAATTAGTTACTAGAAATAAGTCATCTTATAGACTTGGAGACCCCCCCCCCCCCCCCCATAAAAAAAAAAATCATTAAAGCAATCAAACTGTGAAAAAGTCAAACATTGGCCTTCAGATAAGTGCTGGAACTAAATGTATGGCAGATAAAAGGTATCAAATGAAAAAAAAATTGGATCACAAGGAATTAGATAGCAAGCATGCGGCTACATTTTCATCCTACATGAACTCACACAGTACTGGACGACACACTTGCTTAAGAATTTCAGGAGTGGAAAGGATCTTATTAGTAATAGTACTCTAATATCTGTATGACATTCTCTCCAATGACCCTCATGGAAAATAAATACACATTTGTTTCATTTAGAAAATATACAGTGCATCTTTTTTCCCTTCGTTGTGTTATTAAAATGACAAATGACACCCATTTACGTACACGAGATATTTTTGCTTCGTCTCTAAAACATGCTCTTTATGTACAGTATTTGTGTATAAACATGCAGTATCAACGTGTATGAACTATGTATATAGGCAAAACTACAGTACACACCAAATGGGTTGCTTTGATTGCTTCCATGTTGCCTTTTCTTAATAGTGCTGCTTCATCAACAGAAGAAAAAAGATCATGTTGGATGAAAAACTGAAAATCTGAACTTGTCTTTGTTAGATATAAAATAAATAAATAAGGAATTGCTATTTCCAACAGAGAAAGATACGAGAGCCAACATTCATTAAATTCCACAAGAAGTTGCAGTGCTGTCTAAATTTGATTCATATTGATTTTGCTTATTTTTTTACACAGTCAATGGGAAGTTTCTGCTGTTCAGGAGTTTTAAGCTTTCACTAATTTATGTAGCATTTAAGATTGGACTTTGTCACATGAGAAAAAGTTCCTCTTCAACAGAATATGAATTTGCAAATACTCTGAACCAATTTCATTCTGTGAAGGAGCCAGGGATCAGCATTAGATTAAAACGTGTCCATTTACCTATCACATGAGTGTGTTCATCTGAGGAGACCTGTCTGGAATGCCACATTGTGCCACAGAACAACATTTTTATCAATATGAAAGATTAAAAACAACAACAACTACACAGATCAAAGAACAGTGTCAAATTACCACAGAACAGAATAATACCCAGTAGTGCAATTAAATTCAACAGTTTGGTAAGTTGTGTATAAAATACACATTGGATCAGTGCCTTCTTCCAGACCATACCCTTGCAATCAAGTGAGAAACGTAATATTCAAACAATCAAAACGCATACAAAAAAAGCTGAGCTGGAACAAAGTACCAAGGAAAAAAAAAGAAAAAGAAAACTGCTCACACTCCCTTTTTTTAACCAGCAGTTATTCCCAACACAATTAATTAAAGCTCTGGTTTCTGAGGGTACTTGAACGTAATATGTGTATTTAAAGTGCTTAAGGAAATAAACAGTTTTAAAATAAATCAAATAAAACACAAGTGGAAAAAAATGAAAGAAAAAAACAAGATAGAAATAGAAAAAATTAAGTAAAAGGGAAGAAATGAAGAGAACAACACCGCTTACTGGAAGGCGTCCCTGGTAGTTGAAAATTGCTTATTTTGTTACTTTGAAGGCTTGTCTCCTTTATGACTGTAAGACGGTTATAGGGATTTCTTTGAAGTAAAACCCTTGTGTCAAGTCCATGACTAATGGCAGTATCACTGAACAAGTGAGATACAGAATCAGAGGCGTTGGGAGGGGAAGTGGTAAACTGCAGGCAATAATCGACACCTTGCAAATATCATGTCATTGGTGGTTGGAAGTCTCTGATATTCCCTCGCTCTTTTGCCATTCAGATGACAGACGCAGCCTTTTTCGCGCAGTAAAAAAAACACACCAAATACACCCATTTCTTTTGTTTTTGTTACTGAAAATCCATCGCTCCCTTATTTTTTCTGATGTAGCATTTCATGGACACACTAACACTAGTCGTGAGCCTTAAGTCGCAGAAAAAAAACAAGTTTGAAATCCAACATTATCCCTCTCATCAAGTGGAGTATTTGAATAATAACAACCCGTTTAGAAAAAAAGGCATGGAGTTTCAGTTTCCTCTCAGTTTTCCTGAGACGATGGGCGAAAGGTCAACTAATCAAAAAAGGCAGTGTGTAACTGTGGGTAACTGGATATGTGCCTATCCCTACTTGCTACCCAACTCTAGGAATGTACTTCAAACTAACATAATCATCTGGTATGATAACTGGCAGGTGTGGAACATGGTGCACAAAACACCTAAGGAATGGACCTGCTTGTGTCATTTCTCTATCATATGGCAGTATAAAGCATTTTATTATTAAGCACTATGCTAAGCAAACTGTGTCACTAAAGGGAATGGGGTCAGTAGTACAATATGAGTGAATGTATATGTTTTATCCCCTCTATCACCAGATTCCCATACAGCACTCTTACTATTCTTCATAGTCTACTCTGTATTCTTATTAATGGAACCACAACCCCAATACAAAAATAGATCTAAAGGAAATCAACGGAGTACCTGTCCATCTTGTAACTTGTCTTCTTTTCTTAATGACATGATTTCATAGAACATGATGCTTTTTTTTCAAACTATATTTCCCCATCATGTTGAATGTTATTCTATGGATCTTTTGGAAGGTGGCGGAGGGAGAGGAGGAGGGTGGGGGTGGAGGGAACGGATGTACAGTTGGGGCATTCTTCTGGAATATACACTGATATGTGGGACCCAGGGAGATGGTGGGAAATGCATGGGGGGGGGGTAGGTGGAGGTGAGGATTCTGGAGGGAGTTTTACTTCTTGGCATTCAGGGCCGCGAGGGCAGCATCCACCTCCTCCTCAGGCTGCAGCGGATGCCACTGGGCGATGGGGCGACGGGGGTTGGCCAGCATGTCGGACCAGTGTTTCAGCCCGAGCCCTGTGGTTTTGCTTCCCACCAAGATCTTCCCGATGGCGTCGTTCTTGCCAATCTTGTCGTAATCCAGCACTGTGATCACAGCTATGATTTTCTGGGAGAATGGAGAGAAAGCATTAGGACATTGCAATGCCACATTGCTGCAAGGGGTGGAAGGTAAGTCATTTAATTGTTTTGTATAGTCTTTTTGGGGGGAGAAAATTCCAAAATCAGACATTCTGCTTTCACTAATAGAGGTTATTTAGAGCAGTATTTTACTTAAATACTTTTAAGTATCACATTAAGAATCGATGTCGGTGGTCTCCGTGGTGCTATCATGTGTGTGTAATCCAGTATAGGAAATTAATAAGTGTAGCACAGCATTCTCCCAACAATTAATTACAGTGCTAATTGCATGTACTGTATGCATAGCCATGAACAGTGGCCACTGTGGACACAAGTATTAACATTGGGAGAAAATTGCTATTTGCTCTCTTTCTGAAAGTTAAATAAGGAGATCAATACCAGCCAACAGCAGGTTAGCCAACACCTTAACATTTCACTGATCAATACATTCAATTTTGGTGGATTAATCTGTATTAAAACAACAACTTGTATTTAATTATTTGATTGCCTCCTGGAGTGTTATCCCACAGCAGGGTGAGAGTTCACGTTTCCTAACAGAAATCAGTGTTACCGTAAATCTCCTAAGCAAGGTCTATTTTTTAATATGAAAATAACTTTATGTACGCTTTAAAAGATGTAAAATGTGTTTCAATGTTTTTTATCTTAAAAGTTACAGTCACCATATTGTCCAATATACAGCTGTGGACAGTAACGCTGAAGAAGACCACCTAAATGTTGTCAGTTATGTAAAATAAAACAGCAACTGGGCGGGGGACCGCAGCGTGTCTTTCCTATAATTGCTTTCCAGCAATTATTGAATGTTTCTCTAGATTGTTTGCCTTACGGTTATTACAAATGAGTATTTCTAATTTCAGAAGGATACTGTGCTAATCTCTCGAGCTGATAGGGAGTCCACTTCCCTACCTGCATTTGCTCAAGAGGAATCTCAAAGCTGAATGACTCGTTGTAGTACGGATTCAAAGTGTTCTTCTTCACTGTCGTCTTCTTTTTCTTCAGCTTCTTTCCATTCTGCAGCAGGTTGATTTTCACGTAGGGATCTGACAAAGAGAGAGAAGGCAAATTTGTGACAAAGCTGCAAAAAATAAAAAATAAAAATGCCTCACACATGCATGTTTGGGTCGCAGTGCTGTAATGCACCAACAGATGGGGCCAATGCTGAAGTGCATGGCAAGCACTGCAGCAACAGCACGTGAGCAGAGCATTGCCTGCTAAATGGCTGTGCTCAGTGGCACGACCCTCTAAACACTGCAGTCCCACTGCAAGCATAATACCACATCAAGCTGTCCAAGGTGTCTATTTTTGCAAAATTGTCAGCATCGAAATAGTCTCAAGCGTAATAATGTGAATCACTGGTGCTCAGTGGTGTGTGTATATACACATATAATATACCTGACAGTCCTCCCACGTCCATTTTCTTCAGGTTCTTTGCCTCCAGAACACAGATGGTAAGTTTGCCGGCAGTGGGGACGTAACGCAGAGAGATGCAAATGTCACCCAGCTTCTCCGGCTGAGAGGAGGCAGGACAGGTAAGTTAAACAGTTACACAAAATAAATATACAAACAGTCCACCTGGAATTACAATTTGAATAAACAATCCTCTATACAAATAATTCACGCTGCCGTTACCTTTGTTTTAGCAGCAGGAAGCACTGCAATTCTTTATCTAGTTGGTCTTTTGAAAGTGAATTATATCTGAGAGTGAATCATTCCTTTTCAGATGGCTCCGTGGAAAACATGTTTTTCATTTTCTGTTGCAGCATTATAATGAAAGCACCACATTACAGGCTGTGTGGCTACAGAAGAAGAAGTGCAGTTTGGTTAAAAAAAGGGTTGAAAAAAATGTCCTTCAGTCCTCTGAATCTTATTGATAAACAGACAAAGCACTTGTCACCTTGTGCTGATGCCATGATGCCTTGTGCTGATGCCAACAGCTGATGTCATCAGCTGAGTAAGCTCTCAAGGTTGCTCTGAATGGAATGTTTTTGCTACAAGTCTGATTAAAACGTATTTCAGTGTGCATAGAAATCTTTTGCTGGTTTCATTTTGATTACAGTTTTGAAGAGAGTTAGAAGACTTTCATAGCAAAGGTACGGAAAGAAACATACTGAGCCAGCCTGATACATTGCGTGAAGTAGGGACGAGGGAGGGGACCGCTAACTCCAGTCACTGACAGGAACTTTAAGTAAAACTCTTAATAACACATCCAAGCAGTTACAGGGCGACATTGTCATTCAATTGGACTCCAGTTTATGTCCATCTGATAAACGGAAATCTGGCATAAACACTCTTTTAGCTCTACTTACACAGTATATGATAACCTTTTAAGTATATAATCCTTGGAGATCACTATTAAAAATATATGTTTATATTGTGTTTTTATGGGTGACCACCAAATGGGTCCTTCGAGGAACGGGGCACAACGTGGCTGACTTCTCTTAGCAAAGCAGTATAAAACACTTTAATGAAAACATCCCTGTCCCCCAGGGAATCTTTAGTAAGGCGTCCAACCAAAGAGCCATCAACGGGGGACAAGATAATTGATCTCAACAGAGTTTATTTAAAGGTTTTTGTCTGCCAGTATCTCTTCAATTTCAGTATCTCTGCTGCTTTATCATCTGTATAAACCCATTATGTTAGTGCAGGAAACTTCCATGCAGAATAAAAGCTACTTATACCGGACAACTAAGATCCTGGCGTTTATAAACATGTGAATCATATATTGAACAATGTATTGGATTCTCTAATAGCGATATTGGTACTGTCATGCATCTGTGTAAATAATGGACATAAACGGCAGCAATGGTAAAAACACGACTCTTACCTCTTCTTGATCTGCGCTGTCCAGTTCTTTCCACTCCTCAATTGGTTTTGCCAAGTCAAGGGTTTTCAAGGCTATTCTAATCTCTCCGATGACATCATGTTTAGAGAAGCGATCAAAGTCGAAGACTGACATTACCAGAGTCTTCCCTCCCATCTCTTGGAATGGAATCTGGAAGGCAGGAACAAATCCCATTTTGACAAATTGTGGGAATATGATCAGAACTACACACCGATATAGGTTGTGACTTTGCCCTGGGGCTCCGAATGGCCTAACCTTAATAACATGCAGCTTCAGCAGAACTGGCCTGACTTTGACAAGGAAAATATGTTTTTACAAAGCACAGTGTCAGCAGGCAAGGTGCACCGGAGGTGGCCCTCTCCTTTAATTTGATTCTGTACTAAATTCTCCTTGTGAGACACCTTCAATATGTCTCCTACATTCTGTCAAGGCTGGTCTATCTAAGTGGCTGTTGAGCGCTCACAGACGTAGAGAAAGACAGGAGGAGGATTTCACCTTTAACAGGACCTGCCTACCCATCAAATAGCAAGACATTGATTTTAATAAGTGATAGGTGAGCGCCAGGCGTTTCAGCTTACCTTGAAGGTAAATGTTTCATTGAAGGTAGGATTGAGTGTTTTCTTGTGAACCTTTGTGTCGAACTTCTTCTTCTTATCAGGGAGAACAAAGACCTTGACGTAGGGGTCAGAGGTGCCGCCACCGTCCATGGCGAGGAGATCGGCTGCTTGCAGGATTCCCACTGTCAGCTGAGGAAGTAGCAGAGAGGAAGTAAGTGATATAAAGTCGGTGGGTACGTCTCCATCTCAAGCCCTTGCACATTTTCACTATGTCCTTGATCCTGTTTTTCCTTTTTTTGAAAAGACAGGCCAAGATTGTGTAAAATAAGATCATTGGGTGCTTGCCTTGTTCTCCTGGAAGTCGTAATCAATGGAGTACTGCAGCTTCCCGAGCTTCTCTTTCTCCTTCACTTCCTCTTCCTTCTCGTCTTCAGTCTGTCCGGGTTCCACATCGTCTTCATCATCATCGTCATCCTGTTGTTTCTGTGGAGACAGAAGGATGGGAGGGGGGCATGCAGCAGAAGAAAGAGTAAGAGGACAGTTTTCAGGTGGCAGCCGTGCTGAACACAGAACCCCAGGCATCAGCAGTCGGGCCAGTCCAAGCACCTACCTGCCACTCACTTACGCAATGCTCACCCACAGTAGCTACTAGTGCAATCTGTTCATCGATGACCACGGTTGCAACCTGACTTGATTTCACTATTTCTTGGGTGACACCATTTGCTGTTTTGCTTTTTTACATGTATGTAAGAATCTGCAAAATTGTATTTTTGACTACGACCTGTTGTATGAATGCCATTTTAAAAGAACTCTAGAACTTTTGTGCGTAGGGTAAAGCGATAGAGAGAGGAAGAGATAGAAAAGAGAGAAACAACATAATAGTAACAGTCAATATACAGGGGGTAGGCAAAATAAATAGGAACACCTTACAATAAACTGCAATCTAATACAATAGCCATGCAGAAAACTATAGAAGTTCTCACTTCTCACTGATAAAAAGTGTGATAATCAAACCTTAATTACTGCTAAATGTTTTTGTTTCTTCTTCAAATCAATATGACTCACTTTTACAACTTCCTGTAGTTGTGATATTACAGGGGGTGGACAAAATAATGGGAGCATGACATGAAGCAGGATTCCAACATTAAAGGGACTGCATCGCGGTCACACAGGGAACCACACAAACATGACTCATCCAAAGTGAGACATATTAAGTTGTTAAAAATGTTTTAAAAAATCGTGAAGGCATGTCCCACACAGCAAAAGCTGCATCAGCAAAGACGAGCCTAAGTCACAAGTGAACAGACGGGAGGATATAATGGGATAATCATTTCACAAAGTTCACTTTGCCGCATTGCACTACACTGTAAGGTGTTCTTGCTAATTGGTCCACCCCTGTGTGAGCTTTGAGGAAAAGATGTGATGTGATCAAACCACTAAGGCAGTGATTCCTGACACTTTCCTTGAAAAGCTCTCAAACTTGCTCAAACCGCAGCGCAATATCCGCCAACTGATAGAGTAAGCTGTTCAACAAACAGGTTCACGTCAAGCCAGACAATATTACTGTTTGCCGCTTATCTCGTCCTGACATCCCAAACGTCACATTAATTTGTTTACACTGGTATCGTTGATGGGATTTTGCCGCTGTACTCTGGCCTGATTAATGGAGCTTAATGAAAAACTGATATCTGTCAGACTTTATTCCAAACAGAGTCCAGATTTTCCAGCTGATAATGTGAACGTCTGTGACACTTGATCATATGCTGGAACACAATATCAGCTGTTTACTGACAGCTAACTGCTCCTGAGATAATCGGGTAATGGATGAAAGTAGATAAAGTCCTCCATTATCGTCCGTCTTGCCTTTACATCACACCCAGCCACTCCTCAGTCTTTCATCATTTCAGAGGCAGTCAGGACTCAGGACTTACTGAGCGAGAGCAATTTGCTTTGATTTGAATACTAAAGTAAACTTTCATCTGGATTATTGTGTGAAGCTGGATAGTATCTCAGTATGGACTACTTTCCTATGGCTGTCTTCTTGAAAAAACACTGATGTCTTCGTAAGACTGGAGGGTCCAGCTACTCACTGATGAGCTGGAAGAGGAACAGGGCACACACAGATAATACACACACTATCACACCCACACACACACACACGCACACACACACACACACACACACATTTGCTGACATGCAGGCCCTCATGCATGCCTAAAAACTCACTCTCTCCCTCTCTCACGGACACCCATTCTCACACAATATCCTTATAGGTGGCATTCTCTATCTTTATTGTGGTAAATGCTTTTTCATTCAAGCATGCCAGGCCACACAATGCAGGATCCGAGTTTCTTTCTGATGGCAAATGTGAATGAATTACCTTATAAATTCTGACAACAGGTAAAATGTTATGCTTTGATGTTTTATTATTTTAAAACCTCTGTGAAGACTTTTTGTTGTGTTCTGAGTGAAATGTACACATCCATGGAGGGATCATGCTACATTGAGCATTTACAGCTGTTCTAAAACGTCCAGTGAGGGTTCAGAGATAAAGACATGGTTTGTCTGAATGTATGCCCTTTGGTCGAGCTCAGTACCGAGGGTGTATTTGAAGAAATGTGCGTTAGAACAGCCAGTTGATTGCAGCTTTTGCTTTGTAGATCGACTGAAATCAGGGCCTCAGCGGGTGACTGAGCAAACATTCTGGCCTACCATTTCTCCTCAGTGAGACCCAAGTGCTTCAGGGAGAGAGGGCGCCAATGACAGTCACCTAGTATGTCAGCAGCATGGGTCATCCAGGAAAGTTACTCTCAAGTCAAGTTGTGGCCATTCAATGGTACCTACTGCAAGGGCGTATGCTGGTCTTTGTCAAGAGATAGAAACAGCTTTATCTGCCATGGAACTCGGAGCATGTTTGCACATGTAGGGGCATAGTGTCTGAATTTCAGACCCTATTCTATGTATCTTTGGAGAGAAATGGTTTACGAAATGTGAGTTTTCTTTTGGGTTGTGTTGCACGATCCAGGCCTGTCTTGGCGGTGGAAACATGTTCCAAGCTCTCAGTTCTGTAAAGTTTCAACTAGTATTTGACAAATATCCAGCTTACCCCTTGGACATGCATGTTAGTGATCTCTAGTGAGTTGCTGAGTGCACTCGTCATTCAAAAAGGCTCAACCATATGGATGAGTTTAGCGTTCATTTCAAACCATACTTAAACACGTCTCTGTTTTCTATATATATATTTTTTCAGATATTCAAGACATAGCAGTTGGTGCGGCATATCACTTCAGTGGGTTTTTGCGAAGCAGCTTAAACGCTCCCATAGATTCCTCAAGCAACCCGCAGCACCCTAAGCTTGCAAAAAAAACTAAGGAAGCCATAGCACTCATTGTCATCTTCACTGCAATCCAACCCCTTTCAAGCCCCCTCCCCACCACCACCACCACCATTCCCCCGCTCTGGTCTGCGCTTACACAGGGCGGCCAGAGAGGGGTGCCGCGTGCTGTCAGACCTACCGTAGGCCGAGAAGTCCACCACAGTCAAGATACACGGAGCACACATAAGACACAAAGCAGGAAGGAGGAGAGCAGAGACAAAGGCAGAGATTGAACTCACAGCAGACACCAAAGAAGGATAATCACAGCAAATGCAGTCAGCTACACTGTAGGGCGAGAGGAAAATGATAGAGCCTCCTCGTTAGCGCAATCATATCTTGTTCAGCAGCGCCGTTGGCTTTTTTTTTTATATATTTTTTTCTATAAATAACTCCACTTTTAGATGCATTCTTATTATACTTCGTCATATCATCAATCATGTGCTGGGTGACAAAACAAAATGATTATAGGCGCAAAACAGCAGCATTGTGCTAACTGCTAATTTTCATAATTACTCTTTAATGACTGGGATAAAAACAATGGTTGGGCGGAATAGTTTAGTAGAAGAGTCCTGTCATTTTCCACTCAGATCCCCCCAAAAACACAAGTGAGAGAAAGAGCAACAATAACATTAATGACAAATACGTTAAATAACACACAAAAAAGAAAGAAATTGAGAAAGTAAAAATAATCATGGTGGATAAAAAAACGTAACTAACACCTGTGGAGAATAAAACCGAATCGGTTATAAAGGCATCAAGTGGTTGAACAGCTTGTACCAATTATATGTAATCTTTTACATTTCAAACTTGTGTCAGAAGAACAATGTTCAACACAAAGACTCCATATTGCTTGTTATATAATTAGCTGAGTCAAACCTATTACTACATATGTTTTCTATCGATAACAGTACAAAGCTATACTGTAAGCTCCACAGCTGTTACATAATGGGCTCATAAACAGGCTAAAGTTGCCTGTGCTTTTCATTGTGCCGTAAACAGTGTGGGTGTAAATTGGCTCGGACGTGGTGTGACCCTCCCGTGGTGGAACATACCTCTCCACCTTTCATGTTCTTCATTCCCATGTCACCCTTTCCCTTCTTTCCCTTCTTGTTCTTCTTCTTCTTGCAGCAGCATTTCTTGATGATGCAGAAGCAGCATGTTAGAATGAGTAAAGCAGCGACCACCGCAATGGCAATGATGGCCCAGGATGGCACTGAGGAGAATATACAGACCAATGTATAGATGGCACATCCACACTCACAAAAAAAGAGAAGAAAGAAGCAAATACTTTTGACATATTGACCACACCAATCATTTAGCCAACTTCACATTATGTCTTGGTCCAAATATATTTAGTGGGAGGTGGGGGCTAGGCTAGCAATTAGATTGGGTGCAAATTAGATTTATCTGCCATTAAGAAGGGCCATGCATTGATCAATACTAAATAAGGACATTATCAGGCTGCAAACGCCTCCGGGAAAAAAGAGAAAATCTAATTCCAAAATCATTGGTTGGAGTCAGGTAGGTACCAGTTGGTTGATCAGAACAGGGGTATTGGGTATGGTCTGGCACTCACGTGGGATCTTGTCGATTTCATTGAGGAACTTGTTTTTGATCTCGTCGAAGCCATCGTTCTTGTCGACCGGCTCGGTGGAGTTGTCATTAGCGGAGACTAATGCGACAGGGGCTGGAGTCACAGTCAAGGCACTGGCCCCCGTGGGTTGAGCAGCGACCATCGGCGTTGTCTTGTTCTTGAACAAGTTCCACTTCGTCATTTAGGCTGCACACACAGTCCCTGAAAAGACACAATGAATGAAGACATTGTCATTAAGAGAGGCCAGTGATCGGGCAAATTATAAATTAGTAGACAACTGTTAATGTTTTTTTTTCCACACGCACAATATAGCCCACTTGCCAGTAGCTCAGTAAAGGGTTGAGTCATTCAGCCCATTTTTCACGTTTTTGGAAAAGTCTAAAGAAAGAAAAATCCCACAAAAGACTCAAGTTTGCAGAAAAAAATATTCTAACAGGGAATTTGGTCTTTGGTTAAGGTTTGTCTAACTTAAATGACAAAATAAAATGGATGGATAATGGAGCTGTTTTAAGACTGGCACCTAAAAATAAACATCAAGCAGAGCCACATAACTCTCAGTCTTTTGAAACTGATCTCTTAAAAACAAAAAAACGGGATCAAAAGGTGGCTATAATAGCTTTGGTGGTCAGCTGTTATAGGACTGGTGGTTTGACCCCTGGTCCCTGTCTACATGGAGAAGGTTTTTTTTTAGCAAAAACACTGAACTACAAATTGCTCAGTGTGTGTGTGCAAGAGGAAAACAATCTAGGTCACTTTGGACAACAGTGACACATTATGTAATTTGACTTGACAGCATATATTAGGTGGGTTACAAATAATTAATTATGTTTCCTTCAGCTGATGATAGTGTTGAGGGAGCATTTCTTTAAACAGGGCCACACCCGAGCAACCAATGTTTACCTCTGCATCTGCCAGAAGAGCAAACACAGTCAGACAAGCAAACTCCAACTGGTTTTGCTAGTTCCATGGAACCAAATGCTGGTTAAACAAAGGAGCTTTTCTTTCCCCCTTTTTTAACATCTGTCATGGTGTTCATTAGTTAAGCTATATTCAAATATCTAATTGAGATAAAGATTTCAAAACATGTAAACCTGAAAACAGATAACATATAAACAATATCACAAAAAGACAAGTAATTAACAAAAAGAAGTCATCACTCACATATACAAAAATTAAAACGGTCTGATATAAATAACTGTTCCATACTTGAGTCCCCCAACAAGAGTGTCTATATCTGTACACTAACCTACATACAGTATATACATGTCAAAAAACAAGACAACAAATACAGCTTAGGGAACCTTGCTAGCAGAAAAATTAGATTATGTATTGAAAGCTTCTTATAGGCATACATCACTATTAAGAACACATACTGTACTGTAAGCTGTGGCAAAAGGGGAACAGAAGCGGTTCTGATCTAAAATGGAAAAAAAGTGTTCACAATGACAAATTCCAGATTGAAAATATATTTTAATACGGAAGAATATTTATTAAATGATCATTTATTAATCACTATTGATGATTCATAAAGGAAGGAATATGTTGACAGGGACTGACAATCTTTCCTAAAAAGTTGATAAAGTAATTAGGGTGAATACATTGTCCACAGTATAATTAAGTTTAAAAATTGTAGGTGTCAATATAAAGAGAATAAGCGCAACACAACTGGGACAAAGTTCTGGAAACATATGACACCGCCACCATTTTATAAAACAGCCACAGTCTGAGCCCTTTGGCTTTGTAGCATTCAATCAATTTTCACTAAATTGAGTGCAGTAGAATTTATTTTACAAAATGATTGATTATGGTAGTCTACACTGCAGTCTGCTATTTTAAAGCACGTCCACATATTGCACAGCTCTGTGAGGTCTGCAAAACAATCATTTGAGATCAGTTACCGAACATATTTGCCAGAGAAAATAACTCTCAATTCACAGTATATCACATGTTTGTTTGGTCTTCTGGGCCCTTCCCTGTACTCGAGCCTACAGTTGCCTGACCAGGAAAAAGGTGTTTAATCTGAGAAAAAGGAACAAAATGAAAAAAAACAGCTACGATTCTTGCTCCGGCAGTGTCTCCGCAGGCCAAACAAATGTTCAATCAGAGCCCTTATCGGTTCCAGAAATCACAGTGTGACAAGTGCAGCTGAGAGCAGCCTGTCGACAGAGTGAAGAGTGATCGGGCGAGACCTCGATTCAGAAAAGTGGAGAAGAGATGACAAACATAACGAGAGGAGACTTTTATTAACGTTGTTGTGGTGATACGGTCCAAAACCAGAGGAATTTCATATTTTTTTGTCAAGTGCCAATTCTCTAAGTAGCTGCCATAGATTCTGCCTCTATTTATTGCAACGTGTAAATTATTCAAATGGAGGTTGGCAGCAGGAAGGATAAGCTTGGATTATTTAGGGGCCAGGAACAGTTTACACATTTCAAAATGTATGTCTCTGAAATAACTTGCTGCTGTTATTAAGGCTGATGTTGCAACCAAACCAATGTCTTGTAAGAACAAGATGGGAAGTGAGTTATGGAGAAAATTGAGAAAATTACTCAGAATCACTTACACTCACAATAACCCATAGCCCACATTTGAAGATGAGTGTGTTTCTCAATAAAACAGAAATCTCCCCATCTGCGCTCTGTATTCTACATTACAGTAGATTCTGTGACAATGTTAAAAGCATCCACGTACATCTCAAGGTTCATGTGCGTTTTATCCTTGTTTGTTCCTCACATCAGGCCAAGCCAGACCGATTAAATTAACATTCATGGATATGTGCTCATGCATTTTATCCCCTGCACTCTGAGGGCGACGGTAGGGACGGTAAGAGAGGACACAGACTTGCGCTATTGTTTTATGACAACCATTAGTTCTGCTTCACAGCCAGCTCTTAGTGCTCACTCCAGACGAATCAACTAAATAAACTGCTTTTTATTTGAATAATTAAGACTGATACCTACCAGAGTTTTTAACAAGACTCAGACTAGAGAAATTATCTTTCAAGCCAAATGGATAATGTCAGAATGCTATCATGCTCACAAAGACAGTAGTAACATGAGAATGTTCAGCAGCATTTGGTTGTAAATTCAAGTAAAGATATTTCTCACCTGGGTGTGGTGTTAGCTGAACCACATCGGTTCAATTTGCAAGGTTGGATCAACCTCATCACACCATAGACATGGCTTGCTGTATATTATACCTGCAGTGAATCACTTTAAAATGGATTTGGCAATACGCAAATACTTTTCTGAAATTTCATGTTTTGTTTCCGAATATTAACGTCTCCCCATAAAGAACTCTGGTATTCTTTTTTTTAATACATTCACTGGCCCTGAAACGCTTTCATAGTTTTCACACTTGAATAACACATATTACATTTTTGGCCTAAAAGTATGGAAAAGTGTGGTCCAATAAAGGAACTAACACATTAAATCTTGGAACGGTAATAAAGAACTGCTTGCCGTTCGCTCATTGCCACCACTGAGATGTCCTTGAGCTGGGCTCTTAACCTCCATCTGCTCCAGTGGAGCTGCACAGTGACTGGTTTGTACTGGGCAGCTTCCAGGTGTAAATGCCTGTAACTGTGTGAGGGTGGAGAAGAATGACTCGAACGAGAGCATTCATGCTCAGGAAACCTTTCATGGTTGATTGAAAGTTAGATAATAGACCCCCAACCAATTTTCATTTAACAGAATACTCAATTACAGCGAAGTGGGGGACTTTTTAGCTCTATATCTCCCAATGTGCGTCTCATTTCATAAGCCAGTCATCGGAATTAGTTAAAACAAAATGGCTGGGCTCCATGGCCCAGAGCAGCGCAGCTATAGGCATGATCTGGCCCTTATCACTAAACACACCATTCCGAGTTGGATGGGGATCAAGCACTTTCATCTTTGGTCGGCAAACAAACAGGGAGTAGCAAACCCCATGTATTAACATGGCAGTTACTGACTGTGGTATAGGCTACACAAAGGTTAAACATGTCTCTAAGAATATACCAGCTGAGGGACAAGAAGTTGAAGGCAGATGGCTTTGGTACAGGTAATATTCCCGAGTGTAGACTTTAAGGAGAATCTGTAGAAATTGGGAGAAGCTGTGTAGTGTGCTTCTTTCATTTCAAAAGAATTAAACTGGAGAGAAAGAGGGACGTGACAAAGGTTGACAGCCGTATCAGGGATGTTGTCTTTCGTGGTCAGCGTCTCAACCAGTGAACTATGGGGGTGTCCTTGGTAGTAGATTCCATGGGCTTAACTGCGTATGCTTTATGTAAGAAGTAAGAAGGTAAGACATAAATAAGACAATTCAGGGAGAAAAAGGTTAAACATACTCTTGCACACTACGGAATTATCACATTATATGTCGTCTTCGTCCTCATTAGAGAAAAATATGAGTCACCTAGAAACAATGACATAATGCCTAAAGGCTAAGCAATCTTTATTTCCATTCACCTGTCAAACTCCAGTGACAATAACTACATCTAGCTTTCACATACGGTATAAACACATGACTAAGAAATGCAGTTTCCTCATCTGACATCATGCGTGTGACGACCTACTGACCACATAGCGTGACATCCTACTTAGTGACAGGAAAGCCCAGCCTGCAGATAGGCCAACCCCCAGTGTAGGGGACTATGTTCATTGTGGGCTTATTAGCACCAGGGTCAGCTCTAACAGAAAACAACCTTAAGGAGAGTGAGCTAAAGTCACGCAGCTGTTTCATTACAAAACAACAGGTACCCTGAACAGCAATTAATTACCAACATACAGCCAGCACTGCTAAGTCCTTTGTTTTCCCCCTGGCCCTAACAACTTGCCTTTATACCAGTTTACACAGCTGTCCGCCAGTGGCCCATCCTCTGGCTGTGTGTGTGTGTGTGTGTGTGTGTGTGTGTGTGTGTGTGTGTGTGTGTGTGTGTGTGTGTGTGTGTGTGCGTGTGTGTGTGTGTGTGTGTGTGTGTGTTCGTGTGTGTGTGTGTGTGTGTGTGTGTGTGTGTGTGTGTGTGTGTGTGTGTGTGTGTGTGTGTGTGTGGCTGTGAGGATTCATGAAGATGTGTGTGGACTGACTGTAAATGTTCATCCATACTTACATCCATAATTTAATGCAGCACCTACAAATGTCTTAGCAAACACTCTCAAAATGGCTTCTGTAATCGTAGAGAAATCTGGTCATGGGTTCCCGTGACTGCAGCTAGGGGGCAAGAGTCAGGAGCAGTGAGGCGGCTAATTAAATATTGAATTTAATTTAAGGCTCTGTAAAAAGGTTGTTGTATTTAAAGAAAAATAACAGCAATGGTTGTGCGATTGTCTTCAGACACCAGACGACCAGGGTCCTCAGAGATACAAAGCAATCTGAACAATGTGACCCCAATGAAATCATTCAGCCCTTTGCATCTGTGACATTACGAATTATGTGTGGGTGGTCAGAGTGCTTAGCCTTGAGCAGAACTAGCTGCAGCATCATGTCTTCTAAAGTCTCACTGATAGATATCTTCAGATAACTGGGTTGGCATATTTAAAATGTATATTAAAAAGGGCTTTACATACTAGAGAGACTGTTCATTTGATAATTTCAGATTTAGGTCAATGCCTCCCACCCTCATGCAAAGTGGTATTTCTTTTGCAGTGGGGAAGATTATCTCTTCACGAGAAATTGTATTTTTGTATTTCTATCTTTCAGGCTGAGTGACTCTTTCATCCAAATCCCATTGAGCTATTTTAAGTGCTTGGCAAGTATCGAGGGTATCATTGAAATGGTAAAAACGTCACACATCTTGAATTTATGATAAACAAATTTGAAAGAACGGGAAGCGAATATCGTCTCGGCCACCGCTGAGTCACAGCTGACCTCTGATGCGTCTGGACTCGATTTCCGCTGGAAATATGAACTGGAACATTCATAGTACAAGGGACATAGCATTTTATTAGATCCATCAGACAGAGCATTACTTAGTCAGAGGGCTGAGATGAGATGGTGGAGTTCTTTCAATTAGAGATAATGTGCAGCTTTGTTCCTGAACTCGTGCTACTCTATGGTAATTTACCCCTGCTGAAATGGACTTGGGGCTCCCACAGTCATAATGGTGTCGTTTTGGCCAAATTTTAATAGGATTACAGGGGCGGGGGGTACTGATGGCTGCATTGCTTATTATTTACCACAGATGGATGAGACATGCCATGGAACTTGGTTTGAGCCTAACCTAAGAGTATATTTAGTTGCTTAACAAACTAAATTCGTTATGAAATCAAATTGCAGCATTCAACATTTCAATTATTGCTCATTTAATAAAACTTTTTTTTTTACGTCAACATAAATCAAAATATTCCACTGAGAGGTGCATGCCACTGACTCCCTCCTTCTTCATCACTTGTGCACATGATTTCAAGGTTGAAGTCCTGCTGTTGAACAAATCTCAGCTTAGCCTGATCCTACCAGACCATTGAACTTCATTTAATTTGTACAGAAGGTCTGGAATCGCTCAAATGACAAACGTTAACTCACTTGAAGGCGGGTGTCTGTTGAAGTTTAAAACTATTGGAGGTGCCCAGTGCCACTCTGGATCTGCCAATTAATTGCATAATGTTTGATTGTGAAGTATGTTTAGCGCCGGCTTCTGACTTCAACTGAAACTGGCGCACAACCTCAACGTCATTGTTCTCAGACACTCCCTCTTTTCGCTGATTGGACATCCAAAAATCTGGGAAAACCCGCTAATATACAGCGGATCCAGACTGACTACTGAAGTTAAATTAAAATTGAGAGTAGTAGGTAGGCGGGCGGTGCTAGGCTAATCTCAGCTGGCATGAACAGTAAGATAAATGCCAAGCTTGTGGCAGAGACAGCTTTCTGCAAGGTTGCATACTGTAGTTTAAAGCATTCCCTCTTTTGTCATTTCATGGTGGAGGGCCAAGAGGCTGACAAAAGCTTTGGCAAATCCAAAAACACAGCACACGAAAAACGGGGCAGAGCCAGATTCTGAAACTCCTGAGCAAGAGCATTCACATCTCCGGCCACAGTTCTTTGGAGGGAACATGCCAAGCTTCTGTCAGATGCTGTAATGTGACTTAACAGTAAACAAGTGAATTTAAAGATAAGCAAAATCCTGCCAACGATCTCTCTTTTTTTAGGGTGTGTAGGTCCCTTTGTCTGGATTAAAGTGACATAAAGCTTAAGATATAGCCTACAGTCAATGGTGCATTGGTGTTAAAATTGCTATACCAAATCCAACAATTGTAAAGGCTTATTTATACATAATAAAAAAACACTATGTTGTATAGTTAAAGGTGGAGTAAGCGATTTATTTATGTTAATATACAGTAAGTGTTAAATCGCTCTTTATTCATACAGTGATCACTTACATAGTGTGCACGTTTCTTAAAGCCGATCTCTCAGTCGCCCGCTCTGCATGTAATCGGCAAATAAACTTTTCAGGGATCCCGAAACTGATATCCAATCACAAGAGAGAACGCTACAAACCGGCACCCGTCTCACTGCCGGTGCACGCGCAGAGCGACCAATGGGTGAATGTTTATGTGCCTACAATGGCGGAGCAGGTAAAAATCCTTACCAATGTCTGTTTTGGTGGTTTTTATCATATTTTATCACACTTACTTATCTGAGATGATGCTAGATAACTTGCTGTTTGAAGACAGCAGCGCATTAACGTGGTGACGTGGAGATGAAGGAGGGGACTGCTAACTGCAGTCAGTGACAGGAAGTTAGCTAAACTGACCATTCCGCTTACTGAACCTTTAAGGTAATAAACCTTTGTTTGATCCCTGCTGAGTGAATCACATTTACACATTCACTCAGCAACTGATCTCCAACACAGTCAGCAGTGCTGCTTATGCAACCATCCAGGACAGGGCATTTAAAGAGGTACCCGACCCCTGTGTTTAGCCTCAGGGCTGCACAAAGGCTCTGAATGCAAACCTACACAATACAAGCATCCTCGAGAAAAGTCTGTTGCCATCAATCTGAGATGTCAACATGGCAATTACACCTTCACGTCAACAAAATGCAAGCGCATCAGGAAATCCTGCTGGTGCCACTGCTGATCCGAGGGCAGTGAACCGAGATAAGGATGTCAAAAAGCGGTGCACATCATCCCACCAAAGACAATTTGAGAAGGGCGGTCCAGAGAGGCTCCCTTACAAACCTGTTTGTGTAGATAAAACAACGCTAATGCAGCTCACCTGCAGCTGAATGTGACTCAGCTTTTATCAGGAGGGATGCTTGTTAAAGGGGGTGGGAGGCGCCAGGGTTTGAATGCTCAGCGAGGAGCTGCAGGGATCATTTACAGCCAGTTGCCATACATCCTCCCTCTCCCTCTCCCCCTCAGCACAACCCCTTTCCCTGTCCCCTGATAGGCCGATTAATCATTCTGTCACAGATATAGTGACCCAATCTGCATGTAAGGCTGTGTGGAGAAAATGTTAAAGAGGAGAGGGCTCCTGCGGCACTGCAAAAAGGCCACATCTACTGACTTGTTTTAAAGGGGTAAATATGAAGAGAGCAAGACTGCAAGTACAATCTCTTTGGAGTTAGGGAAAAATCCATTCGCTCTCTGGTGGAGAGTTAGATGAGAAAATCCATACCACTTTGATATCACACGTGTCTGTCCATTAAATATTAAGCTACAACCGGCGCCTAGTTAGCATAGCTTAGCAGAAAGACTGGAAACATAGAGAAACAGCTTTGCTTGCTCTGTACAAAGGCAAAAAAACCTGCAAACTGCAACCTGGACCTCTAAACTCGGGACCTGAGCGTCGCAGACCGCGGCGCCGGCCGCTCACTTCACATAATCTGGGGATGTAAAGTTTTTCGTGGGATGTTCGGTTTGGGAGTTACAGACCAAAAAGCTAAAAAATCGCATAGAAATAGGCTAACGTGGATGAGGAGATATATACTTTTTGTGTTTTTGGCGCCCCCTTACGGCGACATTTTAAGGATAGCACCAACATATGTCTAAAATTTGGACTTGATACAATGTACAGTTTTGGATTTATGAAAATTTACGAACAAGTTAGTACAAGTTAGCTAATTTTCAAATATTCAAAGTGCTACCGTTTCGTCATCGATGGTCGTATCGAAATTCTTTTTAATATTTTTTTTCCGTGTGCCTCGGTAGAAGTTCTGTGCAAAGTGTGGTGTCTATTGTGCAAAAATTATGGGAGGAGAAGCGAAAAGTCAGTTTTTCAGTTTTTAATCTGTGGATATAAAGTTTTTAATTGTGGGATGTTCGGTGTGGGAGTTATAGCCCCAAACGCGGTTTCCTTTGTGTAGCGCCACTTAGTGGCCGGCATGTCTGAATTTTGTTGTCTGTGTACATGACACGGACCTGGATCTAGTCATGCAAGTGCATGTCTGCACCCTTTACGGTTTGGGCTGTGGACACAGTTTTAGGTGACTACAAATAATAATCCTTACAAAAACAATAGGGTTCCCTGCCCAGCAGGGCTTGGGAACCGCGTTGCTCTGCAAAACGCGGTGCCAGCTCCTGCTCGGGCTTGGCGCCCTAAAAATCTCCAGCATGATGAAACACACTGAAAATAATTGCAGTAAGTATGTCACCCTGCCCTGTGCTACACTCCCTCTGGCCTTCACAAATCTTCTCCTACAAGAGTGGGAAAAAAATGCTAAAGGGTCTCACAACAAGAATTGACATGTTTTTCTCTCTCTAAAGATTAAAGAGTGGTGAAAATGCTCCGTCAGCGCAGCAGGATGCTGTGACTGGTGACAGCGTCGGACCATTTAACAATGGAGCTCTCTTCCATTGCTGCCAGCAACACACCATCAAATGGGTTGAAGCCAGGACTGGGAAGGCTGAGCTTTCACCTAAAGTCATGAACAGACAGTGGCTGAACAAACCCAATGATTGGTGTGCTAATGTGTCAGAGGGAAAATCACGTATTCATTCTCAGAATCCACTATGAGTGGATTTAGCATATTTCAAACACACTTTTTCTTCACCTTACCTTAAAATACCTTAAAATGTAAGCAGAGAAGAAATAGTTCAACCTAATGAAGCAGCAGAAAGTAGGAAAACCAAGGGTGACGTGGGTGCAAGAGGGCACACCCACTCAAGCAATGCACTGTAGGAGGCTACACAGTTAGACCAAGCATCCCTTTTTCATTCTCCTCTTCTTTGAACAGTTTCAGTATCGGGCACCAGCTGCCTTCATGGAGGGAGCCAACAGAAAAAATAAAAATAAGATTTGTGAACTTCAAAGCATCCTCCAATTGTTCTGGTTATGTATGAGACTCAGTGTGAGAGCCAATGAGAGCGGCAGCCTGAGGTACTGACTTAATGACCCTGCCTGAATGCTTTAGAGCCTGTCAAAAAAAACTTAAGAGCATGCTCAGTATTGAATAGTCTCCTGCACTGTGGATATTGGAGGAGTAAACATGTATGCACTATGCTATCCCTAGCCAGCTGAATATACACATAATATGATCCCTCCCTCCACACTGCTGTTTGTTTACTATACTCCTGGAACCTGAGTAATCATGTGGCCACTCCAAATACAAGCCATTGATTGCCTCTGATAATTGCACCACCAGACACTCTGGGGAAAGAATACACCTGGCTTGTATGTCAAGATGTTTCTATAGCACTAATAAAGCCCTGGGATGACTGTATGATTTTAAGACGCAGTTATATTTGGATTTGTTTTGCAACTGCAGAGATCCACAATGGGATATAATGAATCAGGGCTTTTAATAACACTGAAAATATATTACCCTATGTATTGGTAGTCAGTTTGTTCTGATGAATTTTAATTCAATTGGATATACTACAAACTCTGTTGTGTTAACAACAAACCTGATGCAGAGAGTCAGCATTAGGTAGTACGAGGTACAAGCAGCCCAATACAGTTTTTGTCCTTGGTACAGTCACCTCAGTGCTGCCTGTACTACATGTCCCATGAGAGACAGCAAAAAAAAGAAGCATCCTGCAGCACTTTATAAAATCCCCACCCTCTACTCTCCATACTCCTCAGCACAACTGTCAGCCTCTTTCTACATCTGACTTCTCGCCCTCAAATGATGCACAGCACACTGGCTTGTGTCTTTTTTTGTTACATTGCTGGCATAATACAGCAGACCTGAGGTATTTCAGTGTAGTCTGCTTGTTTTTTTTATCCACTTGTTTGTTTCTTAGTGTCCAGGGAGGTTTACGAGAGATGCTGGTGTTGCTAGAGGGATAAGCAGAGCATCTGTCAGCAGGGCAGCCTCCTGGAGACTCTCCAGGAACGAGGTACTACACCCACCAGGCAAGCTAAATGAGGCATGATCAATGAGAATAAATCTAGATCCAGAGCTGCAACCCCCCTTCTAAAAACAGTGCCTGATGTGGAACCATAACAGATTGCACAAAGATTGCGTGTAGACAAGGTCCATAGCTGGATCCTGCTAGGACAGATCAGGAGCCAGAGAAAGGCTAAGTATCCCTTTACCCAGGCTTTACGAATTAGCTTTGAGCAAAGTTTGGGACCACATGCATCAGGAAGTAACATGCACTTGCATTTTAGTACAAACAAATAATAATGTAACGCTAAGTCAGACACAGCGTGTAAAGATCTCCAAATACAGAACAACCCCAAGCCTTGAATGCCATAACTAGTCCCCCCCTTCCAGATTCCTCAAAGGAGGTGTTCAAGCAATGCTGAGAAGAGAGTTGAAATACACCCTTACCAGCACTACCGTAATTCCGTAATCCTCTTTTCTTCACAACAGGCTAACCCATTCACCAAACAGGCACTTAGGGTTAATGTTACAATGCCTTTACAACGTCCCTCGACCGCTCTCCCATCAGCACTAGAAAACTGCAGTCCTCCTCGCACTGTTTCCTCTGCAGCACTACTTGTTCTCCCATGCACACGCTCGCTCATTCTCTCAGTGCCAACCCCCACCTCAGCTTCCCTCAATCCCCTCCTCCTCCTCTGCTCCCTCGCTCCACTCTTTCTATCTCTGTCACTGAAAGGATCCCCCTCCCCTCCACTATTGCCCCTCCATTCCTCTCCATCTTCCATCTCTCCCTCACTACTCAGCCGGCTGATTTGTGATGCGGCTCACAGGGTGCCGTATGCAGCAATATGTGCCCCACTGGTCCAACGTACGACGAGGGCAATCCAAAAGCATCCATATAATATGCTCCACTGTCCGACCGACCAGCCCCCACACCCTTGTTCAAACAGCACTGCTGCTCGAGAACTCGGATATGTTCCTGAGCATACAAGCTTTGCCACTGCATAACATAGGGTGGTTGTAAATAAGTAAATGGAAAAACATGACATAGTGTTGATGAGACCTTGAGATAATAGGACAAAGACAAGCAGAAAGCCTGTCACTTACTGTGTGCTTACCGCAGCAGTAGTCTGCTGCTGAGTCTCTCTTGCTCTTGCCATCTCCATCCATTTATCTGAGTTATGACTTTGGATTTGCAGCACTCCCACTGTCATCAAGGAAGATTTTAATCCTACCACGACGATAGCACAAAGACTAGCAGGGCACGGTGTATATAAAGATATGAATATGTGAGAGTTTTTGGTATAATTTAAAAATATTCTTTCTCTTTCTCACCCTGCTTTATATAAGAATCCAATGGTAAGTATAGAGGGTATCTGGGCCTAAAAATGACAAACAAGGCATTACATTAAAAAAATAATACTATTAATACTTTAATAGTATGATTAATACTCACTGGAATTGCGTAATCATCAGCAATTCCACCCAAACACCTTAGCTCATACTGCGTATTTTTTCCCAGTGGAAATATTACTGTGTAAATCACTTTGTTTAATGGCAAGACGTGACACACTCTTTCGCCTAACACCAACGTTGAACCAGACGGTTTGGAGCCCTACGGGTATTGGTGTGAATCAACTAGAATTATCATTGACCTCTAAGTGAATCACCGTCCTTATTGGCCAGGTATGAACACTTGAACGAGAAATCAATAAAGTCTCAATCAGTGGAAATGGAAGGGTGAGAGAGAGGTGTTTTTTTTTGTCATTTTAAAAACATACAATTGGAGAGAGAGGAATGTAATTTGTTCCCTGTCTGCCATAATACCTTTTTTCAGCCTTGGTCCAGGCCGTAATGTATGGGTCCTTTATTTTGAATTAGAAGTGATCTGGTAATTACAGGGGGGATGAAGCTCTCCCAATACTCTAATAGTCTAATAAAGAATAATGATAGCAGCAATAATCTGCAGATCTTGATATACAGTAGTATCCCTATCTTCACCTTTGGGTTTAGGTTTGCTTAAGTGTATACACTTTAGAGGATGACTATGGCATTATTCTATAGTTTTGTAATTGTTAGCAATGATGATGAGTGTCGCAATTATTTTCTAATTCCTTACCCTGTCTTTGGCAGCAATCTTATTTGCTCTAACTGAAGACGTGCCTCTTAAAAAAAACTTCTTACAAACATACTATATGCTTTTTTTAGGTAGGCTAACTACTTTGCCCCCCAAAAAAAGCAACATTTTGCATTGGTATTTAAGCAAAAATTAATCAAACAGTAAATGGTTCATTTGTTGGGGACCATGTTCATCTTCAGCTTAATTTGGTGTGTATATTTAATTAAACCAGGATGTTGCATGTATTTCTAGGATTGATTAAAAATACCAGTGCCTACTTCAATGTCATTGTAATGAAGGAACAATGCACCGGTGAGGCTCACTGATGTGTTTTTTTGTATTTTGTTTTTGTGTTTTTATTCTTTGTGGACAAAACTGGAGCTCTACGGCACAGGGGAATTAGCTAAATCAGGCTTTGGCTACACAGACAATACATGTTATAGTCGGATCAGTTTATTGTTAGTTGGTCTCTTTATGGGATTTTTTGACAATAAGAAAAAAAAATACAATACATTGCTTTTGGGTTGCAGCACAAACCTGTAAGGTGGCCGATTCAGCTCCCACCGCATATCTACACCTCCATATTGTTTTGTGTTCGGTGAAAGTAAAATGGCAGCCTTCCACTATGATTTTCACTAAATAAAGCCCAATATTTTCAGCACTATGGTGTGACATTTAGGCCTTGCTATCGAAATCGGTGGGACTAGTCAAGCCTGTATTCCTCTTTTCCACGTTGGGAGAGCTATCTTACAGCCAAGTGCCCCGAAAAAAACAGGCAGGTCGGATTCTGTGTCTGAGTGGGAACATGATATTGATCCAACCAAGATTCATAGCATGCTGGGTAAACCCATGGTGACCAACACTGGCATCTGTCCCATGAGACATGGAACACAGAAGCATACTGATTTGTAGCAGCTGATGGCAAGGACGAATGTTTCAAGACTGTTTCATACTGCTGACTGCTGCTGCTACAGCAGGCAAAAATACACTAATAATATAGCAATCAACGGCACAATTCCATTGAGTAAGAAGTGAGAAAATCCATCAGACCTTTCTTTGAACTAAATAGGCCAAGTCTCTAAAGACCTCAGTGCAACCTACAATACATATTTAATAAGGTGTGCATGTTGTGGTGGTTAACTGTATGGAGCTAACAGCCATGTATTAAAGCTGTTCAGTCAATGTTAACGGGAAGCCATTAAAATGCATTGCCCTGCACAGCCTATTTATACAAAAATGTGTTTTTCTGTTCAATGATATAAAATCACATGGCTATGACTGTTTTTTTTGAGAACTCTGAGATATTTATCATAACCTCATCAGTAATAAAGGGAAAATATGAAAATAGGAGGGAGGAAAAAGAAGAAAAAAACTGTAATGCTACTTTTCTATGCAGGTGACATGAGAACAAAAACAAAACGACATTTAAAGTAGCTACAAGGAACTTTGACTTTCTGTTTATTCTAGCGCCACCTTCGGATAAAAGTGGTAGTTTTATGTCCATGAAGAGAGACCACAGATGCGTTGCAATGAGGTAATGTATTTATGTGTGACCTTTGTGTGATTAATAATGGTAATATGATGATGGAGAAGCAGATATAACTTTGATTTACTACCATTTAGGAAACTGTTCTGGTGTGCCTGCCCTAACATGTTCATGGGAAAAGAAATCAGACCTGTGCAAATGCATTAATAATAACTATATACATATAGCTGATAGTCTTGTTTGCTGTTACAGGTCATTCATGATCATCAGAGGAAAATTAGACTGATTGATTAACATTTAAAAGTTCTTTGTAGGAGGTTTAAATAGGAAAGATACAGAACATATGCACAGACATACAACAGCATCGAGTGTTTATTTTTATCAATTGAAGTCGGGAAATGTCCACCCTGGCCTTTCACACAAAGAAGCAAAGCACTTCCTTCTTCCCTGAATTTCAAATCTTAGTGAGTGCTTTCTTTATGTATGACTGGTAAATGTTAAACGCTGTGTGGCTGACAGCCAGGGATTAGATAAGGTTCTGTGTCTGTGCTGGAATGTGTTACAAAATCTGTGGATGTTCAACAATGCAATACTTTGTGTTTCATGGTACAAGTCCATTAAAGATCTGGCAGAGTTAGAGGGGAACTATTCCATAATGTGTCTCCATACTGCTGTTCACAAACTGCTACAATTTGTGTTTTCACAGCTGAAGATTTAAATGGTAGTGAAGATGCCAAATAATTACTAGATTGCACATTTTTATATTGTTTCTGTTTCTTAAAAACAACTATGCTTTTATAAATTGTACAAATCAACATAACTATTTATATTTTACATTATAAGATCTACATGTGTATGGCACCAAGTAAATTTTCTTAAAATGCTAAACTGTTATGTTTTAGGAGAAAATGTCAAATGTTTGCTGGTTCCTGCTTCTTTTTCCCATCTTATAATATAATAAACAAATATTCTTTGAATTGTTAGTCAGACATAAAAAACACTTGATCATGAAAATAAATAGGATTTACATTTGGCAATTAGGAAATAATTTTTACTTCAAAAACTTAGGTTCAGCTTATTTATTTATTTATTGTTTTAATTTTTTTACTGTCGTGGTTAAATTTTATTGCTCATAGTGTCGCTTTTAGCCGCTGCAGCTGGTTTCAGCAACAAAGCACCAGACAGACAGACAGAGTTAGCAACTAGCTGGTGAACACAGTGGAAAATTAAGCATTTAAATAGCCATACATTTCCCTCAGGGTAGTGGAGACCAAAAACAGAGCTTAAAGTGGACTGAATGTCAGACTTGTATTTTGGGGCCAGAAACACAAATACAAATAAATGCTAAAATGTTACTGGATCTGTAAACAAGCAACGTTTTGCTGAGAAGTTCTTAAAAGGTAACACATAATATGATATTTGTATAGCTTGTATGGACAAACAAGTAGCCAAAAATCAGTTAATGCATCTAGAAGGTTTGTACATAAACATCTTTGTGTTTGAGGATTTTCCCAAAGTTAAATTTCATCTTAATAGGATAGAAGGAACACTTTAATTATTATTCTTATCAAAAGCTAAAACCTCCAAAGGGGCTGCATATTCAAACAACTAATTGTGCCTCGGCAGTCCCCAGGGTGTAGATTTCCATTCAATAGAGTTTTGAGCTGATCAATGTTAATAACGATAAGATTGAACCAGGGAAGTGAGGGCTGAAAAATGGCAGATGGCTGTTGTATAGGAACAAGGGCGGTATAAAGGCAGTGGCCAGTAACTGTCCTTCCAGGCGAAGCTTTTGTCCGCTGGGGTTTTATTAGCTTTCTGTAGCCCCCGAGGAACCGGAGCCTCCATCACTCATGGAAATGACTCTGATTAATCAGCTGAGTGCTGGAGTGTGCAGGGTATGATGGAGACTGCCGCACAAAGAGCCAATCCTACAGTAAATCATGCTTGTTCACAGTGGGCTGCACCTTCATTCTCACCACGCCTCTCCTGCACACTACACGCTGCAGTGGGCTCCCTCCTCCCACGGCACATGCAAAAGCTCTTCCAAGAGCAGATGGGAGAGTGGGGAAAACCCAACACACAGTGTTTCATGCTGACATCTAGTGGAGTCCAAAACATGTGATTACGCAAGACTCACATCTATGAACATATACTCTATAGTTCTGTAATGATCTCTTTTTCGGATTCAATGTTTAGACCGAAGGTGTTCTTCTAAAATAATTTGGCAAGAAGTATAAATTACTCCATTGTTCAGTAAGTCTACCGAGAAATTAATGATCATGTACCGAATTTTCCTTTCAGGTCAATTAGTGCTTCGCCCCACAGCTCATCAGAGTGTTATATTACTGGACAGTTTCAGAAAGCACCGAGCCATAGACACTCCGCCATCTGGGCCATGCCTTCAGTGGACAGCAAGGGGAGTGTGAGCGTATAGGCAAGCTGGATCTCTCCAATGACGAAGAAGAAGTGATGATATTTGGGAAAAGGGGAGCTGCAGAGAATGGAGGCATCTAACAATATGCAGCGATCAGTCTCCTCCTAAAGAGGACGGTCACGGCAATGACACTGGACTGCTCTGATGAAGTGGACAATCTCCTCCTCCCAGCTTCTCTCTCTCTCTCTCTCTCTCTCTCTCTCTCTCTCTCTCTCTCTCTCTCTCTCTCAGACAAGCATTAAGTTCACAGTATTGTCTAAGAGCCATGACTCATGCAAACAACATTTCTGCTTGCGGGATACTTACAGCCAAATCTCGATCCTCAAAGAGTGGCTGATTGGCTGGAGTTAATCACAGTGAGAATGTGTTCAGTCAAAGATCCTGAAAGAGAAAGACAATATAAACTCAGAGAGGCATAGTTCGCTCTTTGACAAAAAAAAACATGTGTATCGTGTTCTGGAATATCTTGTAAGATACAGTATATTAATCAGAGATTTAAAGGCGATTTCAAACTTTTGCTATAACTCAATCCTCTCTGATTATAGAGATAGAGATAATACATTTGCAATAAGCATCCTGAATTTAAACTGATAAAATAATAGAGTTTGCACTCTACAGAACAGACCGCTGTTGCAGCAAAAATCATTTTGAGCCAAGAGAAAAATATTGATAGCCCTTTCCCTCCCTCATAAACAAGCTGAGACATGCCTGAAGACGACTGTTTGAGCCACAAAGCAGCAGGACGAATGAATTATCCCTGTCAGCTCTCTGTCGCACACTATGGCTCACCAGTTATTGAATTAATTCTTTGTCATTTCCGTATTTCACTGTAATGACTGTCTCTTTGAACCCTGGCTGTGAACCAACATGCTTTTCCCGAAACAGCTTTCCGAAGCACCACGCAAAGTACAAACCTGAGTTAGAAAAGCTAATTCATCTCAAAATAGATTAACTAAAATATGATGGGGTCATTTTGAACGTTTCTATTACCAACATACAGTCCACAGTGGTATTTCCAGGTCAGCCATTTACAAATATCTTAGCAAAATGAGGTTTCTTATCGACAAATTGCCTACAACAGTCGGATATTGAAAAATTAACAGAACCACACTAATGGCTCATTTGGACAAATAGTATAATCTGATCAAATGAATAGTTCAACATTTAGCAAAATACAGTTATTTGCAGATACACTGTCATGTCTGTATACAGCAAGCAGCTGGTTAGCTTAACTTACCTTAGCATAAAGACCTCTAACAGGGGGGGACAGTTAGCCTGGATTTTTTTAGATGGTAAGGTAATATAAGAAATCTTTTGATAGCACATTATCTGTCTTTGTTTAACCCAAAAAAAAAACTCCCAGAATTTTCAGGGGGTTACGCATAACTATTCATTGGCCACGTGCAGGGACTTCCTGGAGTCTTGTTGTCACTGTGAAGTTTCCAGGAAAAGACATATAACATGTTAATTAGTGACCTTTAGAGGTGCTAATATAAGCTGACCTTATAGAACCTGGCTAGTTGTTTACCCCCTGCTCCAAGTATTTTTGCTAAGCTAAATTTACCAGCTGCTGGTGGTAGCACCATGTTAGCTGTGCAGTTTAATGAGTGCTATCAACTTTCTCATCTTAATATGAGCAGGAAAGCAAATAAATAAAATTACCCCAAATGTGCAACTATTCTTTTAAGCTAGAACAACTAGTTCCAAGTCAAACATGGCTCAAATCTACTGTTCCCTTCCATATCCAAGGTGCTGATGAGATAACTTTCATGATCAGACATATTCTGTCAATGTTCTTCTGAAGACTTCTTAGAATATTTAATTTCTGGCCCAGATTCCTTCTCTTATTTTGGCTAAACAGTCAGTTTCATGACTCACTGGACTTAATTGCTTTATAGTAATTGTATCATGAAAGACATCCACTGGGAGTGATAACTTCAATGTGTGCACTTCAGTGAATTAAAACAGTTCATACAATTTAAATCTGAAATCACCAGAACGTCTTTTCTTCGGTGGCTTGTTAGTATTACATGTGGTTTTTACTTTTCTAAAAAATAATCAATCAATCAGTTAATTAGCCCATTTCAATTGCTATTGAAGTAACACCCTTGAGATCAATCCATTATTTGGACCTGCTGATGCCATAACATGTCATACACTACTGGAAGAAATACCTTTCCATATCTTGTGCTGTTGACTTTTTCATTCCATGACATGTAACTCGAAGCATTTGGAGTCAACACCACGGCTGATAATGAATATCAGAGCACTGCAATTTCATGGTACACAGAGGAATAGAGACTGAGGGCCTCTTTAGGTTCCTGCACAGTGAAATACCTGCAGTCCTCAGAGAAATACTATGAAAGTGTCAGAGTGAGTTGTTTGCAGCTCACTGAGGGGCCGCAGTGACAGGGAGGAGAAAAGCAGTGCTTCAACGCCGCTTCTCACTGCAGCACTCCAATAATACAAGTGCCATTATCTTTCATTCAAATATTCAAAGGTCAAACAAGCTGAATTCCAAATCAAAAAACAAACAAACGTGATTTGAATCTCAGAAGCGTTACATAAAATGTCTCGCCTGTTATATGCTAATAATAACAATGTAGATGGTATCCTCTGAGGACAAACATAAGGTCAAATCTTAAAAAAAAGAAGGGGGAAAAACCTTAAAGATCATAAATTGGCACGCTGTCAGGGACGGCAGACCCTGATGAGCAGATTCTCAGATACAATCACATTAAGGGGAATTGCCTCTTGGTGAACATAATTGGATCTTTCCCACACCTATTTATGTCCCCAGGGGACCAAACTATGCAGGGAGAAATAAACGAAAGGGAATGTAATGAAGACTCTGCCCTTTTGGGTTTGTGTTGCAGTCCACACCAGTGAACCATGCTGGCAGTTGAGTCATATCAAAATGAACAGTGATAAGGCATACCATTAAAGGTCAGGATATCGGACTCACCGAATGTGAAAGAATGCACAGACCTTTATAAGGAATTTCTCACAATAACAGTATGTCTAACAGGTGTAGTTTAATCAGGCTGCAACATGCCTCTATGATACACTGCACCATCATCAGCATGCACATACACCTTGCTTGGGTTATTTATAGACCGGGCTTTGGAGATACACTGAAATAATTGTTGCTGTGGACCTTTTGCAATATGAAACTATAGATTGGCATATTGCAATGTGGCCCAAATAATGATTTTAAGTTGTCTTTGAAGACACTGAAAACCCATTCATCCAATGCGAACAGACTATTTTCTTTCTAAAAGTTATAAAATGTTGTAGGCCTACTGTATATTTCCCAAGAGTGGTTTCTGCCATTCCTTGCTTTCCATACTGGTTACAAATGGCTGGGGGCTCTCAATTGAATCAGAGGCTGATGGCAATTGGCGGGTTGTTAATAAAAACTGTTCAAAACACACCAACACAGTCCTGACCAAGAACGTTTGTGTTGAGTTTTTGAGTTGCCTATTAAACTTGTAACCAATTTATTTTTATTTTTTTACATAATACAACACATAATCACAACATTGTTATCAACACTGCTCATCTTTTAAATTCCCTAAATATCCCAAGGTCAAAGGTGTTGATACTTGTTTTTTCCAGCATTTTAAGTGAAAATTATTATGGAAGCACTGCTTTAGCTGTCTGTGCTCGCTGTTGTTTTATATCGACTCTGTCCACGACGAGAGTGTGTCTAATTGATAAAACAAGTCCATGGTGAGACTTAAAATGAAGCTTTCCTCTAATTTTCCAAACTGCTGAAATCACACAGCTGTCCATAAGAAAAACAACAACATTCTCTGATTAATGTTGTCGCTTATTCCCCAATTGGTTTCCGTTTGATTAAGACGGCCATGTAGTCCAAACCACTGGAAACATTCACTCAGCACCAAACTACAGAGCCTTTCCATTCTTTAACGAGATTACTGTGCAGCTTCACAGACAGTACTTGAATTGCTGAGCCCCCAAGGATCCCATGTACTCTCTCTGTCGTTCTCTCTGTGTCTGTCTCTAAGACACGTGGCTCTCCATGACAGAGGCTCCCACTCGTACACGGAAGGGGAAGGGAGGGGGATTCATGTGGACCAAAAGGAGCCTACAAGAGACTTTTGGGGGCTCTCAGCTGCTCTGTGCTCTCTGGAGCGTAGCATATGAACACTGGAAGATGTGCATGTGTGAGCGACAAGCTTTCCACACAGGGATCTGGTCCAAATGTAATCTCTCTATTGTGAAGATGGAGGGTTAGAGAAGAAAAAAAATGGCAGCGCCTACTGAAATTCCACTGGCAGTGCTGCAATGCAGGGGTTTAACATACATAGAGCCAGAAGGCGAGCAGAGACATTAAAGGCCCCCTGACGACAAAAAATATAGGCTACACATTTTCACGCAAACATCAGATCACACAGATGGACGGATGCATGCATACACAACCACGGAAGTCCATTTGGTTCCGACTTGCCTGTATAAAGAATATCTGAAAGGCAGGAAAGAGTGATTTCAACAACATTGTGCCTGTAATTATAAAATCTTAATCTGCTTCACCGGGACTGTGTGGGTGTGTTTGATCAGATTTGATTGACAGTGGCCAAACAACTCATCAGTTGTCCTCACATTTTGGTTCCAATTTTGCACTGCCCACTCCGAACCAGTGAGAAAACATAGAAAAACTAAAAATATCCAGAAGTCTCATAATTAGAAGTTGATTGTAAAAAATATTTTTTATTATCCAAGATTCACTTTATTGTCATTTCAAAAAACTGTACTTCCATACAAGAAATTAAATGAAATGCCATTTCTCACTGGTGCATACAGTGTTTAAATAGACAGTATAAATAAATAATTAAAAATTATCAGTCTCTCAGACATACATATATACATCTCAGACATATCATTAAAACAGACATCAGTCTGAATATAGTGCTGGATAGTCAAGATTCAAGAATTCTTTATTGTCATTGTGTGTTTTGCACACAACAAATTCAGGAGAGTCCTTGACGGTTTCAGGGCTGTAAGTCTGTTAATGGCCGCCATTAAATGGCGGTGGTGGGGGAGTGTGTGTGTGTGTGTGTGGGGGTGGATGGATTTGTTATGGTCTTTAAAGATTATTAAAGCTATATTGTTGTTGAAAGTGAGTACACTGCACCGTTTGTCTAAATTTAAATGAAGTTGGAGGCTTAGGGGGGCTTTGTTGTTGGTGCATACAGATTCTCAGAGTGTGAATGTAGAAGGGCGTGATGGGTGGCTGCTTACATGGCAGATTGCTGACTGTGGGAGCCTTTTACAGTCAGCAGAAACAAGCAATTGATGACACGTTGGCTTCTTCATGCTCTGATACAGCCAGTACAGGCACTAGAAAAACAACGCTGTCCATCAAAGATCTAATTTGAATTTGAGTCAAACTGAGAGGCAACATTTATGTAGCCTACTGAGATTTAAGGGTGTACGATTCATTAAATAGTAGTCTGTGTATCAGCCACACACAAACAATTTATAATTAAAATGGCTTCCACAAATGTCCAGTTGGACATTGTGTTGTAGGTAGCAACCCCTACTGGCTTACTTCATAGCAGCTAAACAGTCATTGTTACATCCACCATTTTGTTAGATCTGTTTCCAAACCATGGTCCAAACAAAGATTTTGTCCATTCCCCAAATGCCCTTATTGTGGTATTATCTACAAGATATATTTCATGACAACCGTTGTATGTAGTGGAATCATGATCTATATGATCAATGTACTCCTACCAAATTAGCTACTGTCTGCCTGAGGCTAATGTGTTATGTAATGCAACATGCTAGCTGTTCAATTACAGTTGTGTATTTTACTCTCTTTTATTGACTTTATTGTGGATTTTATGTGTATGTTTCCTTGATGAATTACTGGCACAAAATGACTAATTTACATAAATGCATGTTCTGTGTCCTTCTGACTCTATAGATGTGAATGGTATCCACACAATGGCCTGGTAGGATCAAATAGGCTAAGGCTGTTATTTTGTTTCATTCAAATTAAGTGGATAATATAATTATTATTTATTGTTATTCATCTGGTCTGTTTATTAGACTGTATTACAGCTCCATGCTGTTAAAACAGCTTGATGCAGAACAAGGCACAGTGGTTTGAATCCCTCTTTCTACATGTTTGGGCCGTATTAAATGTTCACAAGTAAATATTAAATGGGATTAATTGGAAGTCTTGTTTTGACATTATTAGGCTAACAGTAAATTTTTGAAAAATCATGTTAAATTGTTTTTCTTGGAGGGCCAATTTTGGCCTAAGGGTTTGACGGTTGCATATGATAAAACCCTCACAGGCCATCTCCTGTATTAACACCTTTATGGAAAGTGTTTAGCTCGCTGGATTGAAGTGCATCAACATGCATAAGACAGAGGAATAACATAGGACTGTGATCAACACCCTTGAGCAGAGATATATCCCTGATGATTTCAGGACAAGACTGCATTAAGCCTAGTGGAGATTGTACTCAATTTAGAATCATAGTTTTCAAAAATAACCATTGGGTTACGAATCAATCGTAGCTAAATTTAAAATGGCTGCATAAAATCAATTTCAATGTCTTGCCTTACAGCAGTTCAAAAGTAATTGCTCAATCAGCCACATGACACGGCATAAACCCAACACCAACAAGAAAGATTTCGCTTTTGCGCTAATAATTTTTCAGTCTTCACAGCTTTCACGAAAACGATGATCTTACTTACACTTATTTGAAGTGCTATTTTTTTCATTTTGCAGAACTGCTGTCCATAAATCCTGGAAGAAAGCGCCTATACTTCCCACCAGCTACCTGAGTCACTGGGGAGAAGAGACCTGTGTTTATGTGCAGAAATAAGGCAATTTGTCATCCAGTCCAGCCAAAATGGTCAACAGCAGGGGATAGAACTGCACGCAATTCCAGATTAATTGCTTCCCTGCTTGCCTTTTCGGTGAATGAAACATAACACTACAAACCGCACTTGACAGCCAAAGAGATTAAACATTACGAAAGGAAATAATGAAATGTATCAACTTACTTTCTGCTTATAACGCTGCATTAATCAAAAAGATCTGTTGACGGATGTGATGCATTGTTCAAGTCGAAGGCTTATTATCCTAACGGGAATAATTGGTAGACTGCTATGGAAGAGGACAATCTGTGCAAATACAAACGGGAAAGGGGAGAAACACTCAAAGAGCCTCCAGACCTCATTGTCTCTGATATACACGTTTCCTGAGAGCAGTGTGGGGCTAGAAAAACAGGAAAATCCCTCGGAGACTTATAAATGTCCAATAAGTTTTAGAAAGCAGCTGTTTATTTTGGACAGGGTCTCTCAACATATTAAAACCATATTACATACCAAGGGCTATCTATAGTTGTAGGCAATCTATCCTTATATGGTTTAGTAAATAGCCACTTTTCTGTACTTATCCAACACAGTCCAACAATGCATCGTCACATCCTTTGTGTTGTGATTCCATTTTATGATGTTGTGGTCTGAAATGGCTAGATTGAAGAGTGCAGTCGCATTATGAAACCTCAAAAGTGTTCCACTTGTCAGAGTGAGGGCAGATGTTCTTTTTCTGTTTTTTTGCTCCTTGTAATGTGGTCAAAGGTCCTGTAGGACAAACCATAGGCGAGCCGCAAGTGGAAAAGAGAGTGGCTGCTCGTGGGGATCATTCACCTTCACATCACTGTCAGAGCGAACTCTATTACAAGGCAAGTCCAAATCTTGGAAACCACTGTGCCATTAGTCAAACACAGATTGACTGTGACAGCTAACCTCTCATGATGATCTCCTTGCACCACGTTAAAATGGACTCTGGGCCTCATAATTATGTTGTGCTCCAAGAAGCTTCACTGCACATTTTTATGGCCCATAGAAGACAGCAGAGACACTGTTCTTGCAATCACAATGAATGTCTAATAAACAAAGTTAACCATAAAAATCTGTAAACTAATAAATGAAAATCAAAAGCAAACAAATCTGTCACATGGTGTCTATAAATAAGTGGTCTCTATTACAATGTGCATACAGCCGGGCCACACTGTGACAAATCTGATTACAAATACCTTAAATAGAATTACTGCAGGTCTTGCTCCTCAACATGATGCTCTCATTTAAAGCCTGTAATGTATACTGTAATGTCTACTGCTTTGCGTCTGCAGCTCCTTCATGAGTGAAAAATTGCTGCCGTCTTCACAGTTCAATTCTTTCTTGCCCTCTTTTAATAATTTGTCAAAATAAAAGAGTGATCTTAATTACGTTTAAAAATAAATTGCATTACCTTTTCGCACATCTCTCACATACTTAAAAAAAAACACTGTCTCCAGTTGAGCGAGGGAAAGATGTGACCTAAGAACATTGCGATATTTAACCGAGATCATCTGTTAAGTAGACAGAGAGTCGTTTTCAATTAAGCACTCATTAAAAACCAAATTAGGCACTGACCTTTGAAACATACTAGCGCAGGGAAGATGAGAGAAAGGTAGACATGTACTTTAAAACATCAGTCTCTGATTAAGATGACAATGAGTTGTGTTTTAATGGTCTCTATTATTACGTTATGTTAAAAAAAGCCTCTAAACAGCCCCTACGTCTTAATTACATCAATATAATCTAGTCATTAGCATCAGAGCTGTCTTGGATGCAATTTTAAATGTCACTCTTGTGTATGGAAAAATATCAACATGCTAGTTTCCGTCATTAAAGAGACTGCATGGATGTCAAGTGCTAATCAATCAATGAATCAAATCAAGATTAGTATTCACTGCTGAAGGACGTGCTCCTATTAAAAACTATCTTTCAAGTAGCTTATATTCATTAATAGCTCATTTAAATTGTAAATTAGTGCACTCATCTATGAATGAAGAAACATTGAATAAAAAAGATTTTTATTTTGCCACACAATAAGTTCTGACTTCCAGACTCAATACGAAAGACAAAAAGACATACATTAGGGATGTTCCTGCCGCCAGACAGTAGGATATTATCACCTGCCCTCACGTAGCCTTCGTAATCTGAAAGCGGCATCAACAATCAATGGAGGGAGGGAAAGAGAAGACAAGACCAATCGATGGCTATTAGAAACACAATGGTAACTTATCAGCTGTGTGCAGCTAACTGCTATCAACTTTGAGGAGCCGGAATTGGGTGACAATTCTTAAGATAACACATGATTTATTTTATTTTTTTATAAACAGCCAAAAATGTAATAACTTTATTGAGCAATCAAATTACTTTGTCCCATTGGTTAGTTGTTTTATGCTCTGCTTGGCATGAATGGTACATTTTATTTATTGTGAGTGAGATTTGATTCATGTGAACAACAGCTGTGTTCAAAAGACTCTAACTGAAATAATATACTTTCTATGTATAATATGGTGTAGCATTCAGTGTTACACAAGCAGGTATCAGAACAAGATCATTATTGCCAAGATCAACTTAATCAATACCAACATATATCTATATATAGACAGTTGACCTCTTTAACAGGCAGAAGCTAAACAGCCTGCCATGTACTGTAGATGAGGTTTCATAAAGGCAGCGGGAAGCTTTTCAACAGGAAAAAAAACAACTTGAAACTGAAGTAGTGGTGTAGAAATAATGAAAACCCAAATTCACCCAAAAATGAAAAAGGATACGACCATGCTAGTAGCTTAGTGAGACTGCATTTAGGTAGAGTGGTGCTTTGTGCTACATGTTAACGTCAACTGGCTTACAGGCTCACACTGACAATTCTAACATCCTGATGTTAAGCAGACCTAATGTTGACCATTTGCACAATATCAGTTTACACATTACAAGTGAACACAAAACACGAAGCACAGCAGAGGCTGGTTAGTTTTAGTTTTGAAGGTATTTCAAATACAATTCTGACCTGCTGGTGGCACTAGTTGAAAGAGATCACAAGGTTTTTACAATTTATCTTGAGTGCAATGTGTATGCATGTGCCAAATTTTAATAAAAAAAAGCCTTAGAAAAATTGTTTCACCAAAAGCCAAAAATGGCAACTTTCTTGTGGCTCAAGAGGAAACGTCAGGGCAACACTATTATGTTGTTAGCCTTCATCCTCTGGGGAACACAAATGTCTGCAAAGCAAACTAATTGACCGACTGATAGAATGACCGACAGGCAGGCTTTGACTTGCATAAAGATACAACACTTCCATGGCTGAAATAATTAACATTAACAGGCTTTGCAAACTGGCAAAAACGCAACTGAAATACTTGGACCCAATTGCTGTGCGACAATGAAGCCATCACACGATGTTGGCAGTCAGTGTCGGCTGGCAAGAAAACACAAACAGTTATGGGGCTTGGCTAGCAAATGTTACCACAACTCGTTTTACTTCTTGGACAAAATGCACACAGACCTATTCACAAGGGCCATACTTCCTTTAACATGGGTCTGTTTCATGATCTGACCAAATTATCCACTGGGACAACGGGAAGGAATACCAGATTTCGTGGGGGCGGGCACCCCAGGACTCACACCCACCAAGGGGCCCCATTAAGGAGTCCATTAGCACACTCATTACTGTATTCTGTAAGGCGTAAAACAATATAAGAAATCTGTTTTATTATCATGCAGTGGGCTATGCATCCATGACTTTCCTATAGCTCTCTATTTTGGTGATATTGTGGCGCTACAGACGTGTAAGTCGTTTGCTTTGCTGTTTTGATGGTCTTGGTTGTCTTTTTAAAACACTGTGTGAAAAGATTTTTCAATAATGCTTAATTTCATAATTAATTTAGTGTGACATTAACAAGTTATATAACTTTTAAAATATATTTGATATACACCTGCATCCCATTTTTAATTGCTTCTTTGAATGAGGATTTAGTTTGTTTAGTGATAGTTGGTTCCACTGTGCTACAGTAGAGCCAAGCTACTTCAAAAATGGAAAGAAAACAATGATCTGGTGCACTGACAAGAAATGTTGTTGTGTGATGTTCTGTCTAATCTTTTAATCGGCAGGTGTGCTTGTATGAAACAGAGAAGAATGGGAATCATGGAGATTAACTTGTATTTCGTTTTTTATTTGGAGTTAACTGAGTTATGTATTATCTTGGAGGTCAATTCTGCTTAAAGAATAAAGTGGCAATACTGCTGATTGTATTCATACTGTAGTTATATTGTTGAAAGTGAGGACATTTCTTTCCTGTTAGTCTAAGTAAAATCTTATGAAATGATCCATTCAGAGTGGTGGAGTTCGCTCTCCTTGGTGCTGAAATTATGTTGATGCCTTGCATGGCCTCTGGTTTCTCAGAGGTAAACTACTGTCTAAGTAAAGTCAAGTGAAACAGGGCTATTGTGTTGATCCTGTAATTGGTTGTATTAATATTCTACTTACCTTGTTTGGCACCTGCAGACAAGTACTACTGTGTACTGTCAGGTAAGCCACTATGTGTGTTACTATGTTAATATGCTATATGAATATTTCAAAGCAATATAAACTCTAATTCCTTACAAGGACAATATGGAAAACTTGTAGTTAAATTGTACAGGGCTAAAAATTATAAACTGAACATTTTTTTTGGTTTTGGGGTCAGCAGGCATATGTTGATAACTTCTATTCTGTGCATATAAAATATTTACTTATCATATTATTCAATGACTGGGGAATAGGGAACCCGATCAAACCAAAAATATCTGGGTTATGAAATGTCACTTATGGAACTGCAAACAACACTATCACGCAATCATAGAAAATGGACAATCATAGTTACTCCAACCAGAAAGGATCAAGGACTAAACAGAGCAACAATGGCAACACATTAATTAGCCTTGCAAATAGAAACTAAGGTTTGACCATGTTAATAATAGTTATCTGATGCAGTGTAATACATCAAATCCACTCACAATGTCACCCAGTTCCCCATTAAACAAGTCCATTATTTTCTTTACCCACCCTTTATATCCCTGCTAAATAATCCCAGGTGTACAGCAATCCGTAGGATTATGACATTGCATGAAATCAGGTTGCACCATACAATTAACCATAATTGTCTCCTTCTTACTGCATCCCAACTGATGCGCGGCGGTAATGCAACAACAATTTAAAACCAGAAATCCTTGAAGCACACGCGCAAAGTATTTTCACTCAAATGACAATATGTGAAATCCTACACAGCCCACTGACAGTATACGATCAATTATTCAGGAGGAGAAAAGGCTTGCAAAAAAAGTACTGCACCCTCGGCTATGCAGCAGTAAATCACTGTAGAGCACACCATCTGCTCCTTGTCAAAGCCAGAGGCTGATGTGTGCACAGGACTGGAGAACAACATTGTCCTTAAGTCTGGCTTGATTTTCATTGTGATTCATAGATTACAAAGAGCGAGCAAAATTACGTGTGGGGTCGGAAAGAAAGAAACTCAGGAAAAACATGCATCATATGGAAATATCTATCTTATCTGTGTCCCATTTAAGAGCCAAAAGTGACAAAATAGTATTTACACAATGGGCGTAACGTGAGCACTGTGCAGTGTGATATTTCTGATTTCTGTATCCATCTGGTCTATTCCTAAGGGCCGTTACTGTGAAAACAGTATTTAAAAAAAAACCTTTATTAAATATTGAGCGTCCACATGACGGGGTGTAAGCACGATTCTCCCTCTCATCTATGGGTCTCGCACCGTCGTTGGTGTTTCAAAGCATAACCTCCCCCAGAGACAAAATGTCCCGAATTCATACTTCAATAATGCAACGCCTTTTGTTCTCATGCAGGGTATAAGGGCTGGCTCGCCTGACATTTGACTAATCGCTGACAAAGCCCTGGATTTTTCCAAACTAACCGAGCACTGACTATTTCTGGGCTAACGACATAATTCTCCCTGTATTTCCCTTATTTGACACACGGTTACATCAGTTGAAACATTTGGCCGAATATTTTTCATATCAGTAGAAGTAGAATCTTCCAAATGAACTTGTTTTTTTTCTGGGTTCCTGTTTCTGTGACAGTATTGATTCATTTGCCCTATCTTCAGACTACATTTGGTAAAAATAGTATCACATCAATTTGGTATCTGCCAAAGATTAATGGCTTGGTCCAATACTAACTTTGCCATCCTTAGACAGTTAGAAAATATGCCACAGTCACAGCAGCATTGAGGATACAGCATTATGTTCCCAAACTGCTGATATGTCGGCAGAACCAAGTCCCTGCAGCTTCTCATTATGTTGTTGATTATCAGTTATTCTGCCCGTCAAACTCAATATTGTGCCTTGTCATTCACCACGTCAAAGAATAAGCAGTCTAATTATTTGTGTGTGTTTACATCGCCTGCTGTCTCTGTGTGACAGACTTTAGCTGCATTTCACCCATTCTCTCTCTCTCGACAGTCTCTCAGCTGTGAAGTAACTCAAGCTAAAAACTCCCAATAGTCGCATTATAAATATAACTTCCTATGAAGTTATTTTTCAAAAGGGTTGGCAGGTGAATGGTAAACAGTTTTTTCGAAATATTACACCATGATTTATTTATATTTCCCTCATTTAGTCAAATTAACTGGTTATTTGTTGCCCTTCAGTTGCTCAGACCCAGGGAAGTAGTTCTGTTTTATTTAGTTCAAACTGCACTGTCCCTCCCAAGAGCACCACTCCACAATTAGTAGCACCAAATTTGCATTATTATTACGTCCCTCGCCCATGGTGCTGACAGGGTTTAATGTCATCCAATATTGTCATTAAATAAATATAGACATACTGTATTTGTTAATGATTTTAGCTTTACACGGTTGGAGGAGAAATAATTACTGCTAGTATAGCCTCTGTGTTTAATAACTGCCTGGTGGTTTGTTGGTGATGTTGCCTATGTCTAAAAGTAACAGCGGCGGCCATTTTCAAAGGTGTAATTAAAAGTGGGTTTTGCTTCATGGAGGAATAAACTAAAAAAATATATACAAACATATAAAGTCATTTTGCGATGCATTTCGGAGTTTGTCATTTAGTATGTTTAAATTATGCAAAGTCCACACAATGCAAGTGCTTCATCAAACCGCAGGCTTAGTTTCGCATCGACTAAATGCTCCAACATTATGTCTGAACAAGAACAGCCCCCACAAGGAGTGGAAGCTTAGCTGGCAGCACACACTGTTTAAAATGTGCACCAACACATAAAGGCACAGGGGGTTTAACCTCTGGTGCAGCTTAACTTTCCAATTTGAATTCAACCCTTCATTTTCTTATAGGAAAAAACGGCAAGGCTGCAAAAAAAAGAAAAGAACGTTTGTAAAGAGATTCTTAAACTTTTCAGCAGTGTGCCGGAAACTAGATAAGGAGAATACGTCACTTTCAATGCACATATGAATTACTCTGTAATGGCACAACGTATTTTTATTTTCAGGCTGAGAGCAGCATAATCAGCTAGTTCCCATAAATTCACTCATTTCTCATAGGGATAAGGCACCAGGCAAACCCAGCCAACGTCGTGTCGGACAACAAGCTTGCCAGCTGAGATGGAGCCCAGGGTGTAAGTAATCCTGATGGCGCAAACAAGAGGTCTGTGTTTTCAGACCTATTTGATTCTTATTTGTATGAATAAAAGCCTCATCTGAGTCGCAAAACAAGGAAAAAGGTTTTCTACAGCAGGTTCGAAGAGTCTCAGTAGAAACAGATGAAGTAATGTCCATTGTGGGAATTCATTGTGAGCTCCATTTTTGCCTTTAACTTTTCTTAAAAGAGTCTCTGATGAATTACCTAATTAGCTTGTTAGCATTTGAATTTTACTTGAATCACAAAATAGTTAAGCTCATTTCCTCAAGGGTTGTGTTTGCCATGATGTACTGTATATTAAAAGATAATTATTTGTTGCATCACACACTCAAAGTCATGTTGAGGGGGAAAACTTTGTGAGAATTCTCCTGCAAATGGATGCTTGCACAGTGATCAAAGGGCATGGCAAATCAACAGAGAGGATGAGGCTGTAGGGTCACAAAGTTGACACATTTTACTACATCAACATATTTACGAGAAGGCTTCAGGTAAAGGATGATGGGGATATTTGTGGTGTGGAGTTCCGTCAGATTTACCTCTATCAACATACACGGCAAGTAAGCAGAATTTGGAGGAAGGTTCCATTATATGCTACTTTTTATGCCTCAACTCCATTGGATTTCAGATTTAAACATTGGTTTTTCACAGCGTTACTGGTTATTCTAAAGAATGGTATTTAACATTGAAGTATTATACATTAAATACCATGCATTGAACTAAATGAGGCTACATTGGTAGTGGAGAATTTGTTCAAAGTAACAAAGCAACATGAAGTGCTACTTTTGCATTGATGCATCTAGTAAAGCATTTATAATTGTATCACAACAGATATTGGTTATATATATATTAGTTGATAAAAAGGGTCTCCTTCTTTGAAATAGTTGGTTAAATTCCTTATACTCTGTGTTCCTTGTCAATGCCAGCTCCACTGTACTCCATGTGTCAACAGCAATGGGCCTCCTCCGTGTCACATTGTGTTATACGCACACAAAGGTCAATGGTTTCCTCCAGATACTACCACGCTCAAGGCAGGCACCCCAACTAACCAGTAACAGTCCCTGGTGCGAGGACAAGGACATTATCCTTCACCAGTCTCCCACCCACCTACATAACCAATTGTGATTGAGCATAACCAAGCTGGAGCTGCCCTCGGGTCTCTTTTGCTGCGCCACCCATGAGTTTCAGAGAGAGCAGAACAGCTAACTGTTGTAACCCCCAGTGTGTCAAGGACATTTTTTGTAAGAATTTCTTGTCTGAGAGAGAGGAAGAGAGCGACAGAGAGAGAGAGAGAGAGAGAGAGAGAGAGAGAGAGAAGACTAAATATCTAGCTCACTTTCACAGCCCCCTTTTGACGCATTTCAATGAGGGGGCACAAACCAGCCATGTCCTAGATAAACGGTACCCTGCACTGCATTGAAAGACTCGCTACAGCAGTGAGGTTTACATAACAGCAGAAAATACACGGTGATGCACATCTCTTCCACAGCCCCTTATGAAAAAATACAGGCTAAAATGCTGCTTGCTTATCTATTGGTTTAAAAGCCACTGAGGATTTTCCCTACGCGGCACATTGGTAATCGTTTTGCAGAATAGGGGTTGTAGGTCAACCCAGTGTATTTTGCTGTGTTTTGATTGCCTGTGAGGGTAATGATGTTATTGTTAATTTCTGAATTGCACTGCTCCGTAGTGCAAATCTCCTAAAGGGGGAGATCAGGCTAGAGACTAAATTAGATTTGATACACCTAAAATGGCATACGCACTCTCAATCTGCGTACATCACACAACAATTAGTTTTTGTGATTTGTGTTAAGTAATGCACAGACGTCACAGACAACCGGGATTGGCAACGGTTTGGAGGTTTAGAATAAACGTGTTTATACGACACGGTGCTCGTTCCCTCGTCACGAAGAGTGTTCAGAATGTTGTCGAAAGTGGTTTAGTCCCTGTGTGTGTGTCCCCCAGTGTCGGCCGGCTTTTGAGTCAAATATGACAGACCACTGCTCGCAGACATAGAAAAAAAGAATCTGAGCAAAGGTCAGGCGCAGAATGAGAAGAAAAGGAAAAAAATTAAAGCAAAATCCCGGGAGACCAGTGACAACAGAGAATAAGGGTGAACACCACTGTGCCTTTTCAGAGACGAAACACAGACAATGGATTCTTGAGTGACAGAGAGGTTGTGTGTGTTTTCAAACGGTAAAACACACAGAAGGGAAGCAATTCAGTAATGGTGGGCAAGGTAGAACATCATCTAAGGCACGCATAATGCATGGAAAATTAGACCCTGCATCAGTCGTGATTCACTAATCCTTTGAGTTAGTGCACACTCCCCTTTGGCGTATAGGAGCATATGATGAGGCCAACCCAGCAGCATCTCAGTATTTTTCCCACTTCTGTTCGCCTATTTTTTACTCCTGAGTTGTCAGATATTATCCCACCACTCTCATGCAAGCTCTGGGCCATTTACACAGCCGAGCTACAATTAAAAAAAATGTCTCTTCCATAGTGAGGCTTTGTGTAATGATTTAGGAGAAGTCTCTGGATGAGAGCGAAGATTGCAAAAAATGTGTTTCCGAACAGCTCTCCAGATAACAATGCTGTGAGTGGGGCTTCATATAACCGGGCAAGAGGATGGGAGCAATTATTTTGATCAATATAGTACAATGTGTCCTTGTTGCACGGCCCAACCATTACCAGCCTTATCATGAAGGAAATAGATTTTGCAACCCTCTATCATGGTCTTGGAGACGGCACCCAATTTGCTGTCAAGTCAATAATCTCTTTCGGAGAGATAAAATCTGCAAGATTTCTCCAGCACAACACAGTCGAGGCACAAGACAAAACAACATAATCAGTCATTATACTTCACTCTTTTGGAAGTTTAAGATCAGTTAGATGAGTGGGCGACACTTCCTTTCGACGTAGGCTGACTTAAAACAGGGTTTTGGAATGCAAAATGAACACTGGGAATCTTTTATTCTGGAAATGGCAGCAGCACAATGACCAGAGTGGAGAATGAGTGAGGGGGATGGCACAACACCCAGTGGTGCACCTTCAGCTTCACAATGCCCCGTAAGTGACCTGCCACTCACACAACTAGAGTTGTTCATTCAAGTCGCAAAAAAGATAAACAATTTGTAATTTCCATCAGACATGATTCAGTAGCTCTGAGTCATTGTTTTTCCTTTTCAGTATTCAATACAAAACTTTCTCTTGATATAGAGCTGCATTTTTTAAGCATCCAGAAATGAAATGTCAAAGTTACAAACACTTGGCAACAAGAAAGGTACAATTTTGAATATACCATTGTGTGGCATGAATTCTGTATGGCGTGTCCTTCGCCTTTGCACTGCCTCAACCAACTTAAAAGAGAAAAAGATTCAGTCTTCACACAGAGCACCAACACACACAGCTCAAGTGTTCGCTCTCCTCCTCGCTTTGTATTCTACCTATTTCTCTTCTCTGGCAGATATGGCATACTGCAAACAGTGTCTCACTAATGAAAAACACAGGTTTTTGTATGGGTCTGATTTATGAACAAACAAAAAGAAAGAATGACACGGATCACCGAAGCTTGCAGGTTGAATGGAACGACAAAATTATTAACATTTCCTCACACCAGCAGCCTGCGTCTGTATACTAATTTCAAATTTCATAGCACGACACACTCTGAACAGATTTTTCAAAGCCTGAGTTCATTTTAAAAGCAAGTAAACCATGGTATTTGTTGATGCTTACATCACCTCAAGCATTCTGAATGTCAGATGGGCAGATCCTCACCTGGCAACACAAAAAAAAATGGCAACTCAACTCTCCCGCTGCTGAACCCCCTGGGACTGGAGAGAGAAAGAGAGAAAACAGAAACCGTCTCCTCGTTTCGGACATTTCTGGGGACAAAGAGAGTATATTTAATGAGTCCCTGCGTTGTTGTTTTTCTGAGGCAGAAACAAAACTTTGGATACAGCTCCCAGATGCCTTTTGGAATAGACTGGGAAAAAGAGAAAATATTCAGGGATACATATACACAACTACATTTGAAACACATTGAAACCCTGGAGACCATGTTTTTAACCCATTGATGACTATGGCAGGCTATCTAGGATGCATGTCCTTAATGCCTGAGGGTTTTCTGAAAAAATAGTAGGAATTGTCAAGTCTACCAAAACCTTAATATCTAAGCCTGTGTAGCACATAAAATACATTTAAAAGTTAAGGTTCACAGGTTTTATTTAAACATGCTCCCTTAGCGCTTACAAACCAACAAATATTTCTAAAAATCGTCAAAATGAGATGAATTAGAAAATTATTAAATATTGTTAATAAATAGATGCAATGTGTTGTGTGATTTTCGTCAGTAGTCTATAGTAGACCTTGATTCTGCGCACCAAACGCCACTAACTGTTCTGTCGCCGACATAGCTGGCGTATTTTTTTAATTATTTTGTTTTATTTTTTTATTTTTTATTTTTTTGATTGACATGATTTTTGGCAAACCACACAACTTTTGGGTGGTCACGTGGTCTTAAAAAAATCAACAAAACCCACCTCATGTGTATTTGAACCAATGACAGTGCATTCTATGCTGGGAATGCCATGAAAATTAGATAAAGTAATAATGCTGCGCGACGCAGCATCAGGCAGGAGAGCCAATGTGGCATCGCGCAGCAGCCGTCATCAATGGGTTAAGACAACTATTGGGCTATCCTAAACTCAACCATTGCTATTTAGACAAATACAATCGCCGCTCCTAAACACGCTTGGTATTACAGGGAAAGGATGCTCCTAGGACCTGGGGATGCAATCTTCGAGGTGCAATTGTATCCGCCTCTACTTGCACCTGATAATGTCAAGGTTATAATTTCAGTGTGAGTGTGTGGCTCTTGGGGGGCCGACTAGAATGAAAGTGAAATGATCGCCCTCCTGTCTGTGTGTTTAGAGGCTTGGAGCCGACACGGGGTGCATTTCAAATGCCTCTGTGCGATCCCGCAGCCCTTTTGACAAGGACAGATCCCACACAACAGCTTTTGGTGCACACATTCCTACGAGTTTGAAAATAAGAAAAATTTCAAAACCATTTTTAGTTGAGACTGAAAAACCACTTCGGGTTTTATTTCACAAGCGGACATAAAGGCTGGGCAAGTTGCAGCAGAATGGATATCAAGCACTCAGAACAGGCCCACTGATGATGAGGTTAGTTGACAGGGCTGCAAGCGGCGCAGTGTGCTAGAGATGTGGTCACCGGCCAGGCAATATCGCCTTGGAGACAGAGGAGCTAAACAGGTTCCTGAGCTATGACAGCAGCACCAAAGATCACCATGCTCATACATACTAAAGCCTGCATGCATGTAATACCAGCCTCCATAAACATTTATTTTCATACATATCTGTCAAACGTGTGTATGTGTGTGTGTGTGCGTGTGTGCCTGCGTGTATGCATGCGTGTGTGTGTGTGTGTGTGTGTGTGTGTGTGTGTGTGTGTGTGCATGTGCGTGTGTGTGCAGTAATCTAAATGTTAATATCAATGCACATTGCTTGTTTGTGTGAGGGGAATAAGTGGCTGTTAAGGCGGATGTGTCAACTGCAGAGTGTTTGTTGCGCTTAAAAAAAAACTGAAGAGATAATGATAATAATAATGGAATTTCTCCAAAGGCAAAGATCCTATGAAAAAATAGAAACAGCAGAATGAATGTGCGTCCTATTCCAAGGCAGTGCAATCTTACCACGTATAGACAACTCGGAGCAGAACAGCAACCTAGTAGGCTCTTTGTAAAGAAGATGGACTAAAAATATAACCCCATCCTGCATATTTCAAGCCGCTCCTCCTCCTCCTCCTCCTCCTCTTCCTGCCTCGTGGTTTCACTTCAAACAGACCAGATGAGAGTTACACCAGATGTGCCATATAGGAAGCTGTTGTGCTACAAATTGGATGATTAACAGAGCCGTGCAGCCAGCATTGAGGCATTTGGCTGCGGCGCGCGGGCTCAGAGGAGACTGATTGGCTTTGAGGGCCAATGGAGCAGATGGCACGAGGATGCAGAGCTGGACCAAACCACTGAGTGTGCCTCTTTGGTTTTGCCTCAAAATATCACTTCCGTACCCGTCCTTACTCAAAGGGTGATTCCACACACCCACACACACACACACAGCAGCACACACAATGTCTACAAATACACAGAGAGATGTATGTAGCTCTATTTCAAGCCACATTTGAGCGGCTTCTTCTTCATGGCAAGTTATCTCCGCCTTTAGCTCCACCCTCTTCACATTAATTATGCAGCTCAATGCAGCACTCCGAAATCCCCCTACTGCAGCTCACCCACACTACAGTAGGCTACTCCAATGCCTCTCTCTCTCTCTGTTACACACATACACAAACCACAAAGTGTTTCTCTAATTTTTGCCTCCATACATACATTCTCAATTATCCACAGACAAAGACATTTTTTTTTCCTCCAAGCAAGCACCGCCTAGTGAATGAGGTTCTGCTACAACGACCAAAGACATCAGTGTGGCAATTCGCTCTGGCTCTTTTTAAAAGATTCTGCAGGGTGAGATGTTCTTTCAAGTTTGCACTAAAGGTGAAATAATCAATTGAATCCATTTTCTAAACCAACGCTTTCAGTTTGACGCCCTCGATGCCCTACATACACAAATATATATTTCCAGCAGTGTTATAAACACATTAATTCAATATTGGATCCATTGAATGTGAATGAATAATACATTTAAAATCATTACAGGTTTCAATTACTGTAATTAGTTGCAGCGTGACTCACTGTACCAGCAACATATTTGTTGCCTTATCATTTTCAAAAGCCCGACGCCGACCTCATTGCATAGCAGTGGCAAACAGTCTGATGTGCCGAGGCAAACACACTTAACAGCTCAAACACCTGTCTGGTGCAAGGTGTAATTGACTCGACTCCTCCTGCACACAGCCAGAGATACACAATCAGAGCTTGTCACAGGAAGCAGAGAGAGTGTCCACACTACGCGACGTGAATCAGCTACATCAGCAGAGCAGAGGGGGAACCAGAGAGTGTGTGTGTTTGGGGGGGGACTCTCACGCAGCACGCTTCAGCCGTCCACCCCCCTAGGCAGGCAGTGGGACGGAAATGTAGCAACTGTTTATGGAGGCAGAAGCAAGCCATTCTCCTTCCTAACCTGGAGCTTTCACATGATAAAGATTCATTTCACATCTGCATCATGCATGTGTTTGTGTGCTCGCATGTTTCTGTGTTACACAGAGAGAGATAGAGAGAGAGGGAGAAAGAGAGCGAAAGAAACTGGCCAAAAGCTGGATAATTAATCCAACACAATGTAAGTGTAGGTCTACCCTGTGTGATTCACTCGTGCATGCTGCACACTGCCTGGCTTTAAATGGAATAAACACAGTTTTTTTTCTCTTTAAGGCAAAACCCAAATCAGATAAAGGTCTCAGCAGTTATTCATGGGATCATTATTTCTTATTCACCACACAGGGTGCCAACAACAAAATGTCAAAGCCCCATGCATACAGCTATTTAAGGGCACGTGTTGTTTGTTCTGTATTTTTGCCATTTCAATAATAAAAAAAAATTCCTGTCTGTGTTTGCGGAGTTGCTACCTTTGGCACAAAAGCAAACAGTGAGGCAGATGTTCCTAATGAGGAAAACATGGCCAGGCAAGGTTGTGTCATTCAGCCGCTATTGGGGGAAAGTGAATGTGTTATGTGCTTACATAATCCAGGCAGAGCGTGAATAGGCTAACCCTCTTTATATGACAATGCTCTGGCAGACGCATGCCACTGTTTTATCATGAACAATGTTATTCACCCCTCCTTTAAAAAAATAAAATAAATCTGTGCTTCGTCAGATGTCCAGGACGCTCATTGGCGGGTCAAAAGCTCTTTGTAAGGTTGCTGTTTGTCAGCAGGCAGCCCCCTCTCTGCTGCTGCTGCTGCTGCAGGGGTCTTTTCAGTGCATGGAACCGGATGGTGAGCAGAGAACGCAGCGGGGGCTGGGCACTGCAATGTACTGCAGTGCTCGTAGCTCTGCTATGCACACCCACTCGCATCCATCCTCGCAATGCCTCTGACAATCTCTCGCTCTATCTTTCGCCCCCGCCTATATCATCCGTCTTGCTTGCCTTCCTCTCTTTACTCTCTCTCCTTTGCTTATATCCCTTTTGTGTCTATTTTTTTCATCCACACACGTACAGCTGACCGTGATCCATTTGTCAAACACCTTCCCTTAAATCCTTCATTTAAAACCACCCTGAGATCTATCACTGACGTGCACACTTAGAAACACATTTACACAAATGCATACCTATAAATACAATTAATTACATAATGTAACCTTTCTCTGGAGAGCGGGATAAAGTGCCCTCTTGCTGTTTATGAAAAATGCACACACATACACACACACACACATACACTGTCCCTCCAGCACTCCACTGTATTCATCTCGGTGTCATTGTCCCATCCTCAGGAGGGTCCGCTCACCTTCAACATCTGCACTCATCCATACAACCTCTACAACACCTGCAAACAATAGAACCTCTCCTCGTTAGGGGATTGTCTCTAAATGTAGTATATCACAGTGACAGCCGTTGTTGCTCCGCTATGTTGCCTACACAATCATTTATAGGCCACACTAAACACGTCGCACAGTCTGGGACAGAGGGTGTCATACACGCAGGATGAGCCCGACAGCTGCTCCACTCCTCAAAAAAAACAAAAAAAAAAACAGGAACATTGGAAAGAGCCACACAGTTAACTTGCTTATCCTCGCCCAGCATTCACTCAAGTATATTCTTGCACATGGCCAGAGCTGTTAATGTTGTGATGTTGAAAAGCCTGAACAGCGAAGTAGTAGTTTAGGGGGAAATCACGAGGGACAGGTCTGTTTGTTTAAACCAGCCATTCTATCTAATTACAAGTGGTAACTTGAGTCGCCTCAATCTCTTGCACTTATCTGCCTCTATATCCCAATGAGGGACTCTGGCTAAATCCTGGGAACAGTGAGGGGTCTCATTTCCACCGAGGTGTCTGAACATTGCTATTCGAATTAGCTTCCCAGTGTGCCACTTACATCCTGCCGAGACAGCTTCCTGGTCGCACTCCAAACCGTGTCATGAGGCAAAGCTTCGTGTGGCGGGGGGTGTCAGAAGTGTACGGTCGATATACATGTGTTTCATTTCCTTTTCAGTGACTTAACACAACACTGCTGTCTTTTAGAAATTACCTCAATTGGTTGTTTTTAATAGTTTCAAGGGAAACATAATTAGCTTCTAGCCGCTATCAGCAGACAAAATGGACCATTTCTGCTCATTTAATACTTCCTTTTTGATTTTGTGTTATCACCCAGATAGATCCATGTAATTAGCACACATCTAACCTGAATGAGTTTTGCAGTAAAAAGGAAGGAAGAGCAGAAGCACAGTGTACTCCACCTGGAGTATAATACAGGTAGACAGCCATGGCAGGAAAGACAAAGCTTTGGAAAAGGAAGCAGCTAGGAGATGAGTTTTCAGCACCTCTGCAAAAATTGCAAAGATTCCTCTTTAGGATGGATCTTTGGGTCATACTTTGGTGTTCTAAAAAAAGTGGTGGTGGTGGTGGGGGGAGGGGGGCTGCATGAATAATGAAAGTGTTTTCTTTGCATCTTCGACTGGAAAAACAAAATAATGGATGAGCACAGCCGACTGCTATATCAAAGAGGGAGTTTGAAATGTGTACAGCCGGACAATCTATCATGCCACTGGCTTTGCCTGAAACTGTCATTCAACCCTCATTACTCATCAACGTTTGGCTTCAAACTATTTGAATGAAGCGCTTATCGAAAAGCCTTTGCTCTGAGCTGTCCATGGTGCTGAAATGAATTCCATTTCCCCTCTCCCAGTCCCTCTTCCTTATCCCCATATTTAACTCAATTTTGAATAATTAAAACCCAGCTTGTGGGATCAGTGATTCTTCACAGGTCTGTGTATGTATCATGCTCATTATCTACTATGTAAATGGTTAAAAGGTATCAGCCCTTTCTTTCTCCTCCCAAGTGATAAGAATACATCAGGACAAACTGTACTCTTTATCCTGTGTAACGACGCCTTTCAGCGTGCCCACACAAAATGCACTAAGTCCATATTTCCTTCCATTCTGCAGCAGGGCCAGCGTCCACAGACATTTTTCAGCAGAGGAAACACACACTGCCCACTGCTGGACAGTATCATATCCTCATTCACAAAGGATGAAGGTCACACTTCCAAACAAGGATGCACTAGATTAGCCGTGAATGTTCTTACACAAAGCTGAAAAAGATTGCACACTGAGAAAAAAATTTAAATGTGTAGAATCACTGTAAGCGAAGCTTCACTTTACTCTGCTGCTTGATCTAATTGTAAAAGAATGATGAACCACATATTTAGTGTGTAATTAGTACACAGACATGATTATATTTGTTTATTTTCTTTCTACTTTTTGTGAACTGCATTCAGTAGTTCGCCCAATCAGAAAGCCTACTTTTGCTGCAATCTCTGACTAAAGGAAGTCCCACAACACTGGATAAAACTAAACTCATCACCGGGCTAGAAACGCTACCGGAGCCAATTCAATCTGTTATCAAAGCGACCCCCGACGACACGCAGAATACACAATGAGAGCATGCACGACTAAACTATAAAAAAGGGGGCTGCAGCAGTCTCTCTCTTTTTGCCACGCTGGGCTTATCAGTGTGCCCTGAATTTACACTATGAGGGACAAAACTTAACCTCTTATCCCAAACGGGGATAACAAATAAGTTCAAAGGAAAAAAAAATAAAGAAAAAAAAACAGCCATTTAAGCTGGGGGATGGTTTTGGGATTGCTCTGCCCTGCACTGGCTGGATGCTGAAGCAGGCATGTAATGGGATACTGCAGCACTAGAGAACCGTGTGCACAGAAACTTGCCTAGAAGCATCAGGGAGTCCCGCACTAACCTTCCCCCTCCCTCCCTCCCTCTTCCTCTGCATCTCCCTCTCTGCGTTGCTGTCAAGTCTTTATAACGCGAGAAAACCTTCAAAGTACAAATCCATGCATATATTTAGATGTGAAAACATGTGAAAGACAAATGAAGAGGAGCAGAAAAGCCAGAAGATACTTTGACAAAGAAGACAAAAACTACTTCAGAAGCGTAAAACTAAAACAGCATTCCTCTAGTAAGAGGAGGACGTATAGCTGCTTACCTTCTGTGCAGTTTGCGCTCCTCTGGATGCGAAGCTCTCCCCCCTTCTCCACAGGCTCCGAGACACTTTGAGATAGAGAGAAAAAGAATCAATCCCCCCTTTACTTTGTCTTATTTCCAGTTTCAGAATGAACAAGTCTGAACTACAAGAGCCCACAAGACACACCTTTTACTATGTCCTCCTGTAAACTCTGCCACATGCACACACACAGACACCCATTCAAACGCAACCCCAAGACTGAAGTACACAAATTGATAAAGATCTGCTCAGGGGAGGGATGGCAAAAAAAACTACACACACTCTCACACACACTGCAGTTTTTTTTCCTTTCCTCCTCTTGCCCACTCGCTCTGCTGCTCCTTTGACTGCGCTGCCTCCTGATTGGCTAAGCTGCTCTTCAATAACATAAGCTCTCTTCTTTAATTGGTAGTTGGGGGGACAGTTATGTGGTGCACAAGCTTATCTCTTTTTTTTCTTTTCTTTTTTTCCCCCTAAGTGCCTTTGGAGAAGAATGCTGAGCTGTGCAATTTCATATGCATCGTGCAAAGAGAAAAAAAGGAGATGGAGGACAGGGGGAGGGTGTGGGGATGGGGGAGAAGAGAGAGAGAGAGAGTGAGTGAGTGAGTGAGTGAGAGAGTGAGTGAGTGGGAATGAGCGAGAGCATAGGAGGTTGAATCAGTGGACCGCGGTGGTGGTGTTGGGACGAGCCGAAAGCCGCACTAGAACAAAAAAAAACATATTTTGGGCCATATTTAGATTGGGGTGGGGGCTTATTTGGATGCTGCTGCACACTGAGGCAAGAGGAGATTTCCATGCACTCACACTGCAGCGCGGGCTAGGTGGCTCTTCTGCTGCAGTGTGCAGTCTAATTGCCAGGCAGGCAAGAAGGGGGGGATGGGAGAAAGGGAGGAAGAGGAGGAGGAGGAGAAGAGAGGAGAGTGGGGGTTGGTTGCAGTGATGCTGAAGTACAGTCCTCCAGCCAGTCATGATATATGGGCTGGAGGAAGGGGGGGCTTGGAATGGGCAGGCAGCCGCAGATACAGCGGTTTATGCCCTTCCTCTCATGAATTATTGAAGGTGCCCGAGAGCAGAGTGTTGGAGGGTCACACAGTCTGCAAAACTAGTCTGCCTCTGTCTTCTTTTTCTACAGTCTCCCTGCTGTTACCGCTGCCTGCTGCTGCTGAGGTTTATGTTAATTACTCTCACTTGAAGTACACGGCGTCGAATCATTAAATGCAGCCCCCTTTAGTTGGGAGTAGTTAATCAAACTAATGTAATAATAGCCTGCTTTGAATGGAGATTTGTCAAGTATTAACTATCTGCTTCCCACTTCAGTGTCATTGTGAGTTAAAGGCTTTTCCATACTAGAGAAAAAAAGATGACGTGTGGAATTGACTCTGTGGTGTCAGGTTCCCACATCTGGTTCCCTTCCAAAGTGTCCCGGCTGCATTATCAACCGAGCGGATCAATACTTGTTTATACAATACATCAACTATCTGCAGAGGCTACAATGAGCACTCTAGAAGTTATATGATGACCACGGAGAAATGCAAATACACTGTTTGCTCAAACAAAAAGGCAATTGCCTTGTGGTTGAATGGGAAAATAAAGAGTCTACCTGATATTATGGGCTCAACGTCCTGGTGTAATGTTAGAGCAGAAGGGGCAGGTGGTCAAATCCCTGGATTTAACAATAACGTCTAGATCAGCATGTTTTGGACGCATCACTTGGTGATTTCAGAGGTGCCAACAAATAATGAATGAGAAATGATCCCTAGAAATGTGTCCTATGTATCTATCTACAACAAAAGAGTGTTGTTGAGTTTGATGTGCAAAAAAGTACAATTTATTCCCATGTCTTCATAGAATAATACAGAGCAATGCATTAACTGAATATCACAATAGACAAACTCTTGCATCATTCATCTGCGCCTTTTCCCCTTCGTCACGGTGGCCTCTGCTGTCTCAGGAACACTGTAGACTGTGATGGAGATGTTTGTGTCTCTGAAAACCTGTTCCAGTATCTCTTCCACTCTTTCCCACTGCAGTTGATCCAGGCCACAACCAATACTGATAAAGAGAGAAAAATAGGAGTGTTACTGTTACAGTAACATAATCGTAACATAACCTAACATAGATCATATTTTGAATCACCATGCGACTGGGAATCATACAAACCGAGGCATTGATATCCTTGTGACGCCGTTCGCTAAACAGTGCACCTTCATTTCCTTCAGGCTCCCTTCCAGGTTGCCGTAGGTCGGTTTTTCGCCGGCCTTTTTCTTTGTGATCTGCAATAAAATAGCAGGAAATCAATAAATATAAACAACTATGTTTTTTATTTTATTTTTTATTGGCATAGGAGAGAATTTGAATCAACAGTTACAACTTTACCAGATAGTAGACAAAACGTTGTTCTCTTTTCAGTACAGCACACTGTCCTGCAAACTTATCTGTTTGGTTATAAACAGATAATATAATGACAAGATACAAACATGAAAATCCCAACACATCCAGACAATAAAGAAGATATAAGAGAAATATGAGAGAACAATTAGTCTAGCACATTTACGCTAAATTGTGAGTAAGACATATTTCTAACTATTGTATAAATTAAGGATCATTTTCAATAGACTAACCCAATTTCTTTCTGCCCGGGAATCAATACACCCAAAATGAAAAAAACGTGTTCACAGTTCACTCTTGATTCATTTTAATTAAAAGGTCTGACTCACACTGGTTCCATAAGTCGTCTACCCCTTTGAACATATTCTTGAACTTGACTGCTATGCCTTTCGACATGCGGATATCCTCACTGATGCAGTGGGCCATAGACTCGTCCGCAGCACAGGCGAAAAGGTCCCCGGTGATATAATTCACTCTCCAGCTGTCTTCTGCCGGCTGTCCAGGAGAGGGCGACATCACACCATGTGAGTAGGTGGCAACGACAGCACAAGAAATAAACACTGGTTGTGAATGGAAAGTGAAACTATAACAAAAAAACCCTTTTATCGCATGTAAAGCCAAAACAGAAATAGAATGCACGTAGGCTTCATGTAGCCTAAGCTTTATTACCTTGTCAGTGTTGACCGGTTTCTGAAGTTCGGACGACATTGTTGATAACAGTGAGTAGAGCACTCTTGTTTTTGACAAGGTACAAGTCGTAAACATTAAACAAATGCCGTATTATTGACATTCACACTATGCTAGAAGACTTTGTAGCTAGCAAATCATGCGACAGTGAAGTGTGTTGTATAACTTACAACAGCTGGTTGCAGGTGGTCTTTTTAATTCTAACTAAAAGGAATTCCGGTATCGCTCAGTAAACCCATGGACCTATAAAGAAACCTACCACCTTTCAGCAGAATAGAAAGTCCCACGCAGTTGTTTTATCCTCTCGCGAGAAGTAGGGATATTTGGTGAAATGGAGTCAATAGCCTCGTTCGACTTGGAGACGCGCGTCATAGTTGCGCAGGTCTGAGCAAGACGGCTCCAAGTCGAACGAGGCTATGGCACCTCAGAAACAGAAAATGCTAGGTTTCTGGGCTATTATAGCTTATTCTGTTTATGAAATCCACTATTGTACACTTTTTTTCTTCATATGATTAATAACAAAACTATTTGTTTTATGAAAACGGCAAAGCTGTCTATTAACCTTCACATTTCCCTTTCAATGTAATGTCTATGAATATAGTTACGTTTGAAATGGTTTAATTCTCACTTCTCAAATGAGTGCATCTATAACGTATACAACAATACAACACGCATTGTGAAATTGGTATATAGGCTATACAGTATCTCACAAAAGTGAGTACACCCCTCACATTTCTTCACATTTTTCTTTATATCTTTCCATGGGACAACACTGAATAAATGACACTTTAATACAATGTAAAGTAGTCAGTGTACAGCTTGTATAACAGTGTAAATTTACTGTCCCCTCAAAATAACTCGACACACAGCCATTAATGTCTAAACTGCTGGCAACAAAAGTGAGTACACCCCTTAGAAAAAATTTACAAATTGGGCCCAAAGTGTAAATATTTTGTGTGGCCACCATTATTTTCCAGCACTGCCTTAACCCTCTTGGGCATGTAGTTCACTAGAGCTTCACAGGTTGCAACTGGAACCCTCTTCCACCCATTTATGACAGCATCACAGAGCTGGTGGATATTAAAGACCTTGCGTTCCTCCACCTTCCATTTGAGGATGCCCCAAAGATGCTCAATAGGGTTTAGGTCTGGAGACATGCTTGGCCAGTCCATAACCTTTACCCTCAGCTTTTTTAGCATGCCACTGGTCGTCTTGGAGGTGTGTTTGGGGTCGTTATCATGTTGCAATACCACCCTGCGGCCCAGTTTACGAAGGTTGAGTGCACATGGTCAGCGTCGTACACAGAGGTTGGCTTTGGAAAATAGACGTATGAGTGCTGCCAGCATTGCTGAAGGGCTTGAAGGGGTGGGGGGTCAACCTGTCAGTGCTCAGACCATACGCCGCACTCTGCATCATACTGGTCTGCATGGCTGTCATCCCAGAAGGAAGCCTCTTCTAAAGATGATGCACAAGAAACCCCACAAACAGTTTGCTGAAGACAAACAGACTACGGACATGGATTACTGCAACCATGTCCTGTGGTCTGATGAGACCAAAATACATTTATTTGGTTCAGATGGTGTTAAGAGTGTGGAGCGGCAACCAGGTGAGGAGTACAAAGACAAGTGTGTCTTGCCTAGAGTCAAGCATGGTGGTTGGAGTGTCATGGTCTGGGGCTGCATGAGTGCTGCCAGCACTGGGGATCTACAGTTCATTGAATTCTAACATGTACTGTGACATACTGAAGCAGAGCATGATCCCCTCCCTTCATATACTGGGCCGCAGGGCAGTACTGCAACATGATAACGACCCCAAACACCCCTCCGAACGACCACTGGCTTGTTAAAGAAGCTGAGGGTAAAGGTTATGGACTGGCCAAGCATGTCTCCAGTCTTAAACCCTATTGAGCATATTTGGGGCATCCTAAAACGGGAGATGGAGGAGCGCAAGGACTCTAATATCCACCAGCTCCTTGATGTCGTCATGAATGGGTAGAAGAGGGTTCCAGTTGCAACCTGTGAAGCTCTAGTGAACTCCATGCCCAAGAGGGTTAAGGCAGTGCTAGAAAATAATGATGGCAAAACAAAATATTGACACTTTGGGCCCAATTTGGACATTTTTTCTTAGGGGTGTACTCACTTTTGTTGCCAGCAGTTTAGACATTAATGGCTGTGTGTCGACTTATTTTGAGGGGACAGTAAATTTACACTGTTATACAAGCTGTACACTGACTACTTGACATTGTATCAAAGTGTCATTTATTCAGTGTTGTCGCATGGAAAGATATAATGAAATATTTGAAGAAATGTTAGGGGTGTACTCACTTTTGTGAGATACTGTATTTATTCTTGTAGGCTATTTAAAGATCTCTAAAACCCATCAGGTATTTTTTTTAATTAGGCCGCCTATTCTGTTTCATCGGGGTTTATTCAAGTTAAAGTTGCGCCAAGCTACAATGATCAAGCTTGGCTACACCAATGAAATAGTTTTAAATACAATTATTGATTGTCCTGTCTTAACAGGTGCAACAAAATTAATTATCAGTGACTGAGGAAAATGTCAATCAATCTCACACGTGCTCACAAAACCCTAAGAAGAGTACTAGTCATTGTATGCCATCCTACATCGCTCTGATGGTGTACCATGGTAGTTTATGTTTTGGGAATAAGTTTTACACTGATTGTTGGTCACACAATGAAAAAGAAAAGACATCAGCCCCCTGTATCTTCAGCATCCATAAATTACACACATATAAACAGACCTTCAAAAACAAAACCATAGATTGCAATAAACGAAACTAGGCTACTGTTGCTCAATAGCTTGACTATATAAGTGTGGAGCGTAACCCAGAGTGAATAAACAAGTTGCCCCTTTACAAGTTCAATATAGCAGTGCACTGTCAGAATGACCATAGCATTGTTTTTAATGTACATGTAAACTGCAATAGATTAAAAAAAAATCACAACATGACTGGTCAAATATGAAGGATGTAGTCCACATGCTCCTGTTTTAGAAGTCAGCCCTGCGACTTCATCCACTCCCCGGGGTTGACGTCCATCTGCAGCATCTTCATCACCATCATCAATGAACTCATCCAGAGAGAGCTCCCCTAAGGATGATAAGGAAGGGGACCACTGAGACACACACCTTCCCCTTTCAATATTCACACGCAACAATGAAGACATTCATATTGACATCACTTTTACATTAACACTCCGCAATGCCATTGCAGTAACCAAGTAGCCACAGAGCTTTTTGAATCATTCATGAGTCATTTTGCTAAACACTCACCATCTCCATTTTCATCAACCGGCTCAAATATCCGGTCAACCACTTGGTCCGGGGTCAGCAGATTACATTCTTCATCCAGCTCTCCGCGGCAGGCTTTCTTCAGTCGATAAATAGACTGAAATTGACCAGAGGGGATGTTACAGCGACCACTACATTTCATTACAGTCTCCTATTTATCTTCAAATGTGTTTTTTTTAAGTTTTGAAGGCTTTACAGATCAATAGTTGCATGCAGTTATAGAATTATAATAAATATTACCTCCCTCCACAATTTCAAGAAGCTCGGTTTTGTCAATTGTCAACCTCTTCCATCTTTATCGTACATTTTGAATGTCCATTTAAGCTTGTGTTCCAATTTACCCCTCAGGACTAAATTCAACGTTGCCACATACTCCAAAAAGTCAATAGTGTTGTCCTGTGTACATGAAGAGAAGCAGCAAATGTTATGAAAGGCCACTTAGATGCAATTTACGAGCAACATGTTTTTTTTACTTTAAATGCAAAATGTCTATAGTACAATAAACTAGACAGAATATAAAGAGCCTTATTATTTGATACTCACATTTCAGAAACATGTAGGGATCTAGGGATTATTTTCAGATTAATCTCTCGATTATTTTTAGACAAAAACCTGTCAAAAACATTTATACCATGCCCATAGTAATTCCCCAGGGCTCAGTTTAAATATGCAACTTGTTTTGTCTGGTACTCAGATACATAAATTCAGTTTCCTAAAGGATCAAGAAAAACCAAAAAATGTGCACATTGCAGAAGCTGGAACCTGTAAATGTTTGGCATTTTTGCCTGACTGACACTATGAAAATGATTTGCTCAAGAATTGGCATTAACTGCATTTGTCACACATGCTTCCAATCAATGAATCCTCAATAATAATGTGGCAAGTGCAGTGTCTATATACAGTATGTGACAAGTGACTACATATAGTATGTACAAGGCATTTCCCTCCAAACATCAGAAGTCTGTTACTTACACCGTTCTTGTCAAAGGTTTGAAACATGTTTTCAATATAATCTGCGGCCTCCTTGTTATCAGTAACTCCAGCCCTTGAACTTGTGCATGTGAAGGGTTCCACTCTGGCATTCCACAACAAACTTTTTGTAGGGCCTACCATTCCTGCAGCTCTGCCTGCCACATCGATCTCATTGTCTGGGTCACTATCCACGCTCAGGTGCTGATCCATTATGGGCTATCTTTCTTCAAAGACTGAAATGATTTCTTACATTACAAGGAAACGTTTGAGATAGGTAACTCTATCAAAGCTTCCCTCTACATAAAACGATCCATGAAATTTTAGTTCTCAATTACCTAGCTAATTATTGCGACAAACTCTGTGCAAATTGGTAAAGAATAAAATTATCCAAAGGACATAAAAGTCCATGCAAGCTTAATTGTTATTGTGGCAAAGGTAACACTTTACAATAAGGTACACAAAATTGTAGTAGCTACTACATACCTACTACATAGTTTTTTTTTTTTTGCGCTACCTATGTGTTAGGTAGCACAAAAAAAAAAAACCCTATGTGTTAGGTAGCACATAGGGTTTTTTTTTTTTGTGCTACCTATGTGTTAGGTAGCACAAAAAAAAAAAACCCTATGTGTTACCTACTACATAGTTTTTTTTTTTTTGCGCTACCTATGTGTTAGGTAGCACAAAAAAAAAAAACCCTATGTGTTAGGTAGCACATAGGGTTTTTTTTTTTTGCGCTACCTATGTGTTAGGTAGCACAAAAAAAAAAAACCCTATGTGTTAGGTAGCACATAGGGTTTTTTTTTTTTGTGCTACCTATGTGTTAGGTAGCACAAAAAAAAAAAACCCTATGTGTTACCTACTACATAGTTTTTTTTTTTTTGCGCTACCTATGTGTTAGGTAGCACAAAAAAAAAAACCATATGTGTTAGGTAGCACATAGGGTTTTTTTTTTTTTGTGCTACCTATGTGTTAGGTAGCACAAAAAAAAAAAACCCTATGTGTTACCTACTACATAGTTTTTTTTTTTTTGCGCTACCTATGTGTTAGGTAGCACAAAAAAAAAAAACCCTATGTGTTACCTACTACATAGTTTTTTTTTTTTTGCGCTACCTATGTGTTAGGTAGCACAAAAAAAAAAAACCCTATGTGTTAGGTAGCACATAGGGTTTTTTTTTTTTGCGCTACCTATGTGTTAGGTAGCACAAAAAAAAAAAACCCTATGTGTTAGGTAGCACATAGGGTTTTTTTTTTTTGTGCTACCTATGTGTTAGGTAGCACAAAAAAAAAAAACCCTATGTGTTACCTACTACATAGTTTTTTTTTTTTTGCGCTACCTATGTGTTAGGTAGCACAAAAAAAAAAACCATATGTGTTAGGTAGCACATAGGGTTTTTTTTTTTTTGTGCTACCTATGTGTTAGGTAGCACAAAAAAAAAAACCCTATGTGTTACCTACTACATAGTTTTTTTTTTTTTGCGCTACCTATGTGTTAGGTAGCACAAAAAAAAAAAACCCTATGTGTTACCTACTACATAGTTTTTTTTTTTTTGTGCTACCTAACACATAGGTAGTACAAAAAAAAAAAAACTATGTAGTAGGTAACACATAGGGTTTTTTTTTTTTGTGCTACCTATGTGTTAGGTAGCACAAAAAAAAAAAACTATGTAGTAGGTAACACATAGGGTTTTTTTTTTTTGTGCTACCTATGTGTTAGGTAGCACAAAAAAAAAAAACTATGTAGTAGGTAACACATAGGGTTTTTTTTTTTGTGCTACCTATGTGTTAGGTAGCACAAAAAAAAAAAAACTATGTAGTAGGTAACACATAGGGTTTTTTTTTTTTGTGCTACCTATGTGTTAGGTAGCACAAAAAAAAAAAAACTATGTAGTAGGTAACACATAGGGTTTTTTTTTTTGTGCTACCTATGTGTTAGGTAGCACAAAAAAAAAAAAACTATGTAGTAGGTAACACATAGGGTTTTTTTTTTTTGTGCTACCTAACACATAGGTAGCGCAAAAAAAAAAAAACTATGTAGTAGGTAACACATAGGGTTTTTTTTTTTGTGCTACCTAACACATAGGTAGCACAAAAAAAAAAAAACCCTATGTGCTACCTAACACATAGGGTTTTTTTTTTTTGTGCTACCTAACACATAGGTAGCGCAAAAAAAAAAAAACTATGTAGTAGGTAACACATAGGGTTTTTTTTTTTTGTGCTACCTATGTGTTAGGTAGCACAAAAAAAAAAAAACTATGTAGTAGGTAACACATAGGGTTTTTTTTTTTTGTGCTACCTATGTGTTAGGTAGCACAAAAAAAAAAAAACTATGTAGTAGGTAACACATAGGGTTTTTTTTTTTTGTGCTACCTAACACATAGGTAGCACAAAAAAAAAAAAACCTATGTGCTACCTAACACATAGGGTTTTTTTTTTTTGTGCTACCTAACACATAGGTAGCGCAAAAAAAAAAAAAACTATGTAGTAGGTATGTAGTAGCTACTACAATTTTGTGTACCTTATTGTAAAGTGTTACCGTGGCAAATCCCCTCTGAAAGTGAAGATGAGAAAACAGACTGTGACAAATCCCATGATAAGGGATTAGAAATGGGCACTTGTCAAAAGCAATTAGTTAAAAGACAGATCATGAGAGGATTTTCATGTGGCCCTGCTTCTACCTATCTGCGAATGGACAACACACAACATAAAATAACACAGAAAACAGTGACAAAACAAATTAAAAGCACAGAAATACTAAATCTACATATAAAAAAACACGAGCAATCCATAGCAGGCATGTATCTAATTTGTAACCTTGAAATGCCTGTGGGGGAATCAAGATCAAAATCTTTGTAATAGACTCCAGAAGGATGGTGCGTAGCTAACAGCATATTTCCAATGGGAACATGAGATATAATTACGTGATCTCAGATTGTAGTGTTTACCTCTTGGGTGTGTGTAATGTGCTCAAGGAAGTTGGTAGCTGCCCCTGTATGGCTTTGTGTACAAACAAATACCAGTTTGACTGTCTCCTTATGGCCAGTATACTGTATAATGACTGACCTGGCTTTGCATACAGTACACAATGATGTGCAAGGGAAGAGCTGTATGTTTAATATTATAAAGCTGCACAACAAATAGTCTTTAGAGCTTGGAGATGTGATCCTGGGGCAATTATACATAATATATCAATCTAGAGGCAGAACATTTTCCGCCACAAGCCGCTTCTTCTTTACTCAGATTAAACATAATAAAGCCAACCACACATTGAACATGTTACCTTATAAAGCAAAATGCATTATAGGAAATGTAGGATTCAGCAGAAAGAACACAAGCCATATCTCAGACACTGCTGCTTAGATTTTGACAATACTTAGTTTTTGTCAGGTTTAATTTTCCTTGTGGCTGCTTCAGTCTAACTGAAGCCTGTAATGCATGTGTTTAATTCACTAATGATGGGTATTACAATACAACATAGGCATCAAGAGAGCAATTACATTTGGGAAATGGTTGGAAAAACCCAGCGAGCTTTTGGCCTTGTTTGAGTATCAGACAGAGGAGTATAATCAATGGAAATTAGGGAACAATGATGTGTTTTCACAATGTCACTGGTTATGGCAACAACTATAGCCATTGTTTACAGCTTGGCCTGGCCCAATACGTTCTTGAGCCGTGATATGTGCTGACGACAGGGATAGTGATAATCTTAGATTAGAAGTGTCAAAACCATCCGATGCGTGACTGCATGTTATCCATTCCTCACATGATTAAAATGAAGCTACTTAAGATAAATGTTAACATTAGCAGCATACTTAAAATGATAATGCTAGCATGTTGATGTTGCAGGCATATTTATTTACCATGGTCGTTTATGGTGTTAGCAGTCAAACATTTGACAATTGGCACTAAGCACAAAAGTAGTCAACTGAGGCTGATGGGAATGTCATCGCTTTGCATGTATTTTGATCAAATTCAAGTATGGGACATTATTATTATTATTTATTTATTAGTTGAAAAGTCAGGACATTTTCAAAGTTATTACAATGTATCTACTTGGGCCCATGGATGTGTGTACTGAAAGTCACAGCAAAACCACCCAGAAAGATTATCATCCTCTCCCATTCTCATCTTAGGACCATTCATTTAGATATGCTTACTTGTGAATGTTACGTAGAGTCAGCAAATTATGCCAAAGTTAAAGTGGGAGTTTGCACGTTCTCCATGTGAAAGTCAGCTCTGATTGGCTCCAGGCCCCCTGTTGCCCTGTACTGACTAGCAGTAAGTAAATGGATGGATAAAGTACAGCTGAAGACTTAATGACTTAACAACTCAATTAATATTAACTGTGCATACTACATTTGAAATGTTTTAGCATTTATTGCTTTCCATGAATAATGATACAAGCTCAAGCATTCAATTTCCAGCGATCATCAGTTCTACGAAGGCAGTGGACATGTATTACAAGTATTACGAAAACTGATTTACAGATGAGTACTGCAAAAATCCAAGCTATCAAAAGGGATAGTTGTACAACAAAGGTATGGCATACAGAAAGTGTAAAAGTATCTTGTATTCTGATCTTGATGGAGAAATGGCTTCCCTTAGCCAAACCAAAATTCAAAATTCTATCCACCCAAACTGGTTACTACTGGCATTAATGTGTTATTATAGGCTTCATACATTGACAAAGCAAAAATAAATGACATTGTCCACATCCTCCAAGGGGGTCAATGCAAACAAGTGCAATTTAATACTAATAAAAAATACTATTTAACGTATGTGCCTCATAGAAAAAGCAAAAAGACGTCTGTGAATCCTTAGATTCTTAAGGGCATGTGTCCTCATTCAAATGGACAGACACCCATTCATAAAAAAGATAATAAAAACTATGTTTGGGCCAAAACACAAATCAGACTGTCAAATGTCTTTTTTGGAAATACATGCCAAATGAATGAAGAATAATTAAATTGTTGCATACATTAGTTAACAAGGTTAAATCTTAACGCTTGCATATAAAAATCAGGAAAACAAGATTAGAAAAACCTTTTAGTCAACAGTGAAAAAAGCAGAGTCTCCATAATCTTCTTTAAAGCATTTCCTTCCAGTTCACAGACCAGGCGATATGTGGCCTTGCTCAGTTAAAAACCGAAGAGGACAAAAAGATCTTTCTTCGGGGAATCTTGAGGTCCACATCGCTCCAGGTCCTGAAGTCTAGAGGTCCACAGTGCTACAGATATACCCTTGGTGTGGTATCATACAGTGTAAAAGAAAAGTCAGTTGGCAGTCTGGGCTTCAAGTTTAGTCCTGTTCCTCTGGCTCTATTGCAGTCTTTGCACTGCTTGAAGTGTCAGCAGTGCCCTCTGTTGGCAAGTCCGGTGAATTACTAGAGGAGGGGACCCGCTTGTCACTGGTTAGGCTTTCACCATCACTGCTGCTGCTCTCTGCATTTTCTTCCTCAAAGCTTTTCCTCTTCTCTGATAAGGCAGACAGCTCAGGTTGATCCATTGCGCTGTCATTGTCCAGACTGTGGTCATCCAGCCTATCAGACGAGTCTTGTTCCCTTTCAGAAGGGTTTGTCTGCGTGCTGCTACTGGGCTCTGAGGAACAGTGAACAACATTACGTAAACTACAAATGTCTTATTTTTGTCCAATCAACAGTCCAAAAGAATATTCACTTTTATATTCTATAAAATATTCAGTTTTCCAAAATACATAGACATTTGAGAAGCTGAAACCAGAGAATCAGCTTAAAATCAAGCACTCAGCATCTGATAGATAAATACGAGGTTCATCCCCAAAGGGAAATCCTTTCATCTGTTCCATTAGACATGTGCATACTATAAAACACATCTGAATCATAGCCTGAATATGGTTCAATCTCTTTTATATAGTCCATATGCTTCTAATTAAGTGTTAGGTTTGTCTAATAGTGTCCAAAACCCCCTTCTCCCACACATCCTTTTCATTTCACGCATTCTTCTCCATTTTCAAAGACCTGCCACATACAATGCAACTTGACCTCAAAACGATAAACAGTGTTGTTCAACAGTGCATTCAAACCACACATAATACTGTATTTACAGAGGTGGTACTGAAACACTCAAATACGTAAGCCCAAGTGGAGATGAGTTAACACTTACCGTGATCCTCTGACACAGTAGGTGTCTCACAAGATAGCCCACTGTTGTTATCTTGAGTGCGAGAGTCTTCTGAAAACTCGGGTGTTTCCGACAAGCTCTCTGACCCTTTAGGGCAGGGTGACTCTTTTCCTTCACTTCCCGTTTCATCCTCTTCCTCATAAAACTTGAGCCTCTTCACCTCATGCTTATCCGAATCGGAATCCCCCTCTTCCTCATCCTCCTCCTCCACAGAATGTTTGTTCTTTGTCCCGCTGTTTGGTGATATTTCACCCTCCGATAATGAGGAATCACTGCAGTAACAACAAATGCAAACAAAAGCAGCTCATATGTATTACTTTTTAAAATGCGTATCGAGGTAATGTCTGGGCTGGACAGATATCTGCATTTGAGACGACTCACTAAAAACACTCAGCCTGGCGAGACCAGCCCGACATTGAGCTGGCATTTGGTTTTCTCCCGCAGGTCAGTCTGGCATTTCTCACAATCTCTAGAGGGAGGAGCCCACCAAAAAATGGCCAGTCCTTCAAAGTAAAACGCATCTTCTGATTGGTACATAGTCCTGAAGCTAGCCTCATGAGACCAGCCATATCTCAAAAGCTGATTCTTTGATTCATGATGACGTTGACTACAAGAACCAATCAGGGGCTGTATTCAATAACAGACAGAAAGTGGGGAGGGCCCAGTCTGACTGGAGGCTAGATTGACAACTACATGAACCAATCAGGGATGCCTTCCATTAAAGGACAGCTCTACCCCATGAAGACTGAAGAAATGCCAGACTGATCTTTGGGAGAGTAACGTATGTGACGCTCCCGCAAGATCAGGCTGGTCTCGCCCGGCTACTAAACACTCACTCACAGTGCCACAAATGCAACATACTTATTTCAATTACCTGATATGGTCCTCCTCCACCTTCTCTGTGGTTGGTCGAGGCTCTTTACTGACTGGACAATCAGGGAGCCCGTTGGTCGAAAGCGAAGTTCGAAATGATAGCTTTGGTCTGGTGAGAGGTTTTGGTGTGTCTGGTCCATTTACATTTCGACTGCAGAACAAAAAGGAAATAACCATTTCTTACGCAAGTCATATCTCAATATGGCAAATCAGAAAAAGTCCCAAACTGACGGCAATACAAAGCTACTCTTACTAACGTCTTGTTGATTGTTGAATATTTGGCTCTAAGCTCATTTTATTTTCCACTTGCTGGTGTGTGAGGCAATTTTTTAAATTGTGGAAGTCAATCACTGACAAGTATGTGGCTCCCACCTGTCTGAATATAGAGAGGAGTTACCAGGGAACATCACTCCATTCATTCTGTTTACACTGGATGCCCCATTTTTCCTTCGAAAGAAGTAGAAAGGCACAAAAACAACTGGCAGTTAATTGTAACTTTGTTGGCGAGACTGAATAAGCAAATTCAAGGGAGCTGTCAATGTGCTGAACACAAATACTGCAGCCAGCAGAGCAAGGGAGCAAAAAGCTTCACAGCTAATGCACTTACTCTGAATTGGGGTATACACAGCTGACCACCATTACATTCTGAAATACAGACACAATAATATATATTACAATACTGTTTATTTTGAGTGAAAACATTACGTTATTTGGACTTTTACACACAGTAGTGCTCACCTTTTCTAAACCCATGAGAAACTTGTTTGTCCCTGAATAGTTGCGCTTGGGGTCCGTGAGGAGTTCACATAGACGCTGGATAGTGAATGGGACACTGGAAAAGATTTCAATATATATTCAGGATATATTATTATATTGTGGGAGTCCCCACATAGCCGTCTCACAGCCAGGAGGATCAACACTCACTTTGCCAAATCTGGTAAGACTAGCTGAATGAGAAAAAACTTCTAATTCCATCAATATGGGACATATATAGTATATTTGGGATAGTACAGAAATAGGGATGGGGCCGATCCGATCCAGTATCGGTATTGGGTCCAATATGGCCGAAATCTGCGTATCGGATATCGGACTGTCAGCTCCATATATATATATATATATATATATATACAGTATCTCACAAAAGTGAGTACACCCCTAACATTTCTTCAAATATTTCATTATATCTTTCCATGCGACAACACTGAATAAATGACACTTTGATACAATGTCAAGTAGTCAGTGTACAGCTTGTATAACAGTGTAAATTTACTGTCCCCTCAAAATAACTCGACACACAGCCATTAATGTCTAAACTGCTGGCAACAAAAGTGAGTACACCCCTAAGAAAAAATGTCCAAATTGGGCCCAAAGTGTCAATATTTTGTTTTGCCATCATTATTTTCTAGCACTGCCTTAACCCTCTTGGGCATGTAGTTCACTAGAGCTTCACAGGTTGCAACTGGAACCCTCTTCTACCCATTCATGACGACATCAAGGAGCTGGTGGATATTAGAGTCCTTGCGCTCCTCCATCTCCCGTTTTAGGATGCCCCAAAGATGCTCAATAGGGTTTAAGACTGGAGACATGCTTGGCCAGTCCATAACCTTTACCCTCAGCTTCTTTAACAAGCCAGTGGTCGTTCGGAGGGGTGTTTGGGGTCGTTATCATGTTGCAGTACTGCCCTGCGGCCCAGTTTATGAAGGGAGGGGATCATGCTCTGCTTCAGTATGTCACAGTACATGTTAGAATTCAATGAACTGTAGATCCCCAGTGCTGGCAGCACTCATGCAGCCCCAGACCATGACACTCCAACCACCATGCTTGACTCTAGGCAAGACACACTTGTCTTTGTACTCCTCACCTGGTTGCCGCTCCACACTCTTAACACCATCTGAACCAAATAAATGTATTTTGGTCTCATCAGACCACAGGACATGGTTGCAGTAATCCATGTCCGTAGTCTGTTTGTCTTCAGCAAACTTTTTGTGGGGTTTCTTGTGCATCATCTTTAGAATAGGCTTCCTTCTGGGATGACAACCATGCAGACCAGTATGATGCAGAGTGCGGCGTATGGTCTGAGCACTGACAGGTTGACCCCCCACCCCTTCAAGCCCTTCAGCAATGCTGGCAGCACTCATACGTCTATTTTCCAAAGCCAACCTCTGTGTACGACGCTGACCATGTGCACTCAACCTTCGTAAACTGGGCCGCAGGGTGGTATTGCAACATGATAACGACCCCAAACACACCTCCAAGACGACCAGTGGCTTGCTAAAAAAGCTGAGGGTAAAGGTTATGGCCTGGCCAAGCATGTCTCCAGACCTAAACCCTATTGAGCATCTTTGGGGCATCCTCAAATGGAAGGTGGAGGAACGCAAGGTCTTTAATATCCACCAGCTCTGTGATGCTGTCATAAATGGGTGGAAGAGGGTTCCAGTTGCAACCTGTGAAGCTCTAGTGAACTACATGCCCAAGAAGGTTAAGGCAGTGCTGGAAAATAATGGTGGCCACACAAAATATTTACACTTTGGGCCCAATTTGTAAATTTTTTCTAAGGGGTGTACTCACTTTTGTTGCCAGCAGTTTAGACATTAATGGTTGTGTGTCGAGTTATTTTGAGGGGACAGTAAATTTTCACTGTTATACAAGCTGTACACTGACTACTTTACATTGTATTAAAGTGTCATTTATTCAGTGTTGTCCCATGGAAAGATATAAAGAAAAATGTGAAGAAATGTGAGGGGTGTACTCACTTTTGTGAGATACTGTATATATATATATATATATATATATATATATGTGACAAATTCTACTATGTAAAATACAGCCAGAGAGGAAGACTGTGCAGACAAACACACAACCACATATTCTAGTGGGGCAGAAGTGATCATTGAGAAGTATTATTTTTGTGTGACTCTATAATTGATATTGCATAGTGTGCCTTTAAGATAAACCTATATGTATATCTTGCTCTTTTAAATTAGAATTGCTTAAGCATTCCTAACCTTATACATAACACCTCACCACATCACCACCAACACATTTTTTTTATAATAATTAGGATATCGTATCGGACAGCATCGGTATCGAACCCATATATCGGAATCGGATTGGAACTAAGAATAGTGGATCGGTGCATCCCTATACACAAACATGTTGAGTAACTTTTGGTCAAGCCCATTACTAAAAACTCTGAAGGCCCTGAAGGTCAGTTTTGAATGGCTTTTGGTTATGTTTTCATTCAACTGATAACAAGCAGCAAATTAGAACTCTTATAATGGTGTGCACAGGCATTGGTGGATAAATGCAACTGAACTGTTCACTAGTTTTGTGTGTGGAAGAATGTGTGTCTGTTCGTAGTTTTACAAAGTGGCTATTTATCTGCTTGACTCACCCATTGTAACCATCCACCATTTTTAAGATCCTCTTTTTCATCTCTTCAAAGGGAACATTCTCCACATTGGGATTGTGTGGTGTTCTATGTTCAGGTGTTGAAGCCTGGAAATCATCCATGACTGTTTCCAACTTAAACATGAAATAGGTTTTGAGCTGGGACCACGGGATCCTGGAAGAGATTGGAAAAAAATAGGTAATACATGTTAAACACACAAGGATTTTACAATTTGACTTTCACTTGATATCATAATTGTTGTGTGTGAAGATAGCACACGTTTTAATGTTTGCACAAAGCCTTTGGGTTTTACTCACATAGGCTGACCCGTCTTAGCAACATGACACAAGAATTGCTCTAGAACCGGACAGGTCTCGTTGTTGCCTTTCTTCTCAAAATCTGTAAAGGCCCACATGAAAAAAACGCAAAGAAGAAACCTTAATCCAAACAGCAAACATAATTTATCCCAAACGACCTGCATGAACCTTAACCTAAAGTGGAAAGTGTTTAAAATGTAACCAAGCAACGACCATTGGAGAACATTGTATTCTGGGTATTCTTGAAAACAGTTTCAGGCAACATCTCGGACATTAAACTTCCGTTGGTATAATGATAAAGTGATTTCCATGTGTTAATAATCAGCTGTGGACGGTGAAATTATCCTCAACGGGAGAGAAATCAGGTTAAACGAAACATCAGCATAATAGTCAAACGTCAAATTCAGCCGACTAACTGGAAAGTGTCTGTAAAAGTTAGGAAATTTGCATGTTTATTGTGGCGTTACTCAGCTAGCTGCTTACATAACCTACAAATATCAGAACAGGAAAAAAACTGGTTCAAAAGTGTTAGGTGTGAGCTACTCGTTTCTTTGTTGACAATAACATTGAACTATAGCTAGGCCAAGCAGCTATACATAAGTTTATCCCAGGTTGCCTCTTCTAAGCGCAAATCGCTGTCAGTAAGCTAAGTAACGCAACGTTAGCGTAGTTAGCAAACAAACGAGATTTTTGCTTTGGGGTGTCCACACAACTGTCAAAAATTAGTCGCTAATAAGTCATTCATTTGGATAACTGTTAAACATTGCCTTGAAACGCTTCCAATAGCGCGTCGGTGTCCATAGCTGTGTCCAGTCATAGGCAGGAAATATTTGCTAGTTAGCAGGTAGCAACGGTAGCAACCCAACAAAGCGAGGACGACTGCGCATGTCTGCAATGACATTCGCGCTTGCGGAAGATGCGTTCCAGTTAACAACAACAACAACGAACCTGCCCCCCCTTGTTGCAGGGGAATGAGTCGCCTGAATTGAGGTGGGGGTTTTCTTACAGCGCAAACAATTATATTTATAGTTGAGGCTTGTTAGGAGTGGACTGAAGTGACACCAACTTCGAGATAGGTCTGGTGCAGTCTGGATGCCGAAGGCGGTCAGCGGGCGTCATGGCTTTTTTCTCTTGTGACAGCGCAAACCGGTGAAGCGACCAATGAGTCAGCAGCTGATCTGGTTTCATTTTACCTAACGATCCTATATAGGCTATATATAACCATAACAGACCCCAGTGATAGAGAAAACCAATCTGCACGAGAGATCTTCTAGTTTTTGTCCAAGAGGTTCGGATTTTTTCAGCGGTAATAATGGCAGAACTAGCTGCGTTACAGATGAGCACATCATCATCATCATCATCCTCGCCATCCAGTCTGGATCACAACATTCACCTCAACGACAGAGATTTGGAAATTATTTCTAATAACAATGAAATCCTCAATCTGCCTTTACATTCTCCGTGGACTTTCTGGCTTGATAGGTAAGACCCTGCTTGTTTTCCTGCTTTGTTATATTGTTATAGCATAATCTTTAGCCAGTGTCAAGGAGGTGACATCTTTCTTTGTAGAGAACAAATATGCTTCTACCATGCATCCAGTAAGTCAACACAGATAAACACACATTATATAGGTATGTTTTTCAGAGTCTTTTTGTGTTTCATAACTCGCTTGAATAACATGACAACAAATAGGGGTTGATGCAGCCTTCCTGGCCGCTTGTTTTCTGTGTGACCTACATACAGTAGGCTACGCAAAGTCCTGTAGCCTACTTGGAAGAATCAAAAACAACAGAAAATTGTGTTTTTATGTCAAGCTAGCTACATATAATGACTCGACTTGATTTCAGACAAGGTCAGTTGGAGTTCACCTGCCTTATCTGGTTTATTTAGCCTACTTATTTTATTTAATGACCATGCATGCAGTGTTCACGTGTTCTTGTTAAAAGAAAACCTGTTGTCACTGCTCACGTGCCTGCTGTCAGTCATTCAATGGAGCACATATACTTACTGTTGGATTTTTGGACTCAAAGCTCAAACTTTCCATAGCTGTAGCCAATGAAAAGGCCCACATTCAAGATTAATAATAGTTATTTAAAAATTAATGTTTATTAATATCGACACATTTAAACACACGTGGGTTGGTTATGCAAGCATCAATGGTCATCCACCGAGTGTAAAAGTCAGAGGGTGCAGTGCTCAAACGGGGTCAGGGCTGTTTACTGTGTACTGGCCTGTTTGTCATCTGATCTCCCCCCCCCCCCCCACCTCCCAGACTGTCTGCTCACAGGACAAAGGGCAAGTCAGGGAAACCTGTCTTAGTAATGAGGAAAATAAAATAAACTGAATTTCATCAAATGTCTTCATCCTTTTTTTCTCTCCAGATCTCTACCAGGAACAACAGCAGCTGAATGTGAGTCAAACCTGAAGAAAATCTACACTGTGGAGTCTGTCCAGGTAAAATGAGCAGGTTTTTCTTATTTACACTTAAATCAATACAGTACGTGGAGAATGCACCAAGGCCACCACAGCCAAGCTTTGATTAAGACATCTGTACTAACAATGCATGCCAAGATACAGGTCAAACCGCATCATCTTCCTGATGTTCAGTAGCACTACACGCAGCATTTTCAAGATGTTTGTTGTCATGTGCCAAAACAAACAAGAGTTTGGAGAGCTAGGACTATGTAGTAAGCGGGTTTTGTCGATGCACAAACATAAAGTGTAATAATTTATTATAGTGATTATAGCAGGATGCAAGAGAACTCATGTCCTTCATCAATCCTTAACCACAGGTCAGCCATGTTGGATAAGGATTCATAAAATAGTTTAGTTCAAAGCTATAAGGAAAAGACCGTTGGCACCCTAACAAATGTGAAATATTAACAGGAACAAGTGTTTTTTACTCCCTGTGTCAGTAAATGGTTCAATAAAATAAACCTATTTCCTCTTCCACCTTGGCACTGGTGTAGAACTTTTGGCGGGTTTACAACAACATACCCAGCGTCTCCAACCTGCCACTGAGATGTAGCTATCATCTGATGAGAGGTGAAAGGAAACCACTCTGGTAAGTTTAAATTTAAGATAAATGCAATCATGTGTTCATAGATTTTGAAGCTGTTTTTATTAATGGGTTTGGGTAATGTTGCCTACACAGGGAAGAAGAAAGCAATGCTAAAGGTGGGGTTTGGAAAATGAAAGTACCCAAAGAATGCACTGTAAGTGATATATCATCAATATAAGTATGTATTATGCAGTGTTATTATTAGCATATATGACTATTTAACACATTTTTCTTCTTATTGACAGTCTGCTGTGTGGAAGGAGTTGCTGTTGGCTACAATTGGAGAACAGTTCATTGATTATTGTGCCTCAGGTGAATTTCTTGATTGAGTTATGTGGAAAACGCGGTGAATTTAGGTCTAGAAAAATGAAAATCAGCATCTAATTTTTAAATGAATAGCATGGCATTGTAAGTCTGAAATGCATTAACCCCATTCTGCATTGCTGTTCTCGTAGAGGATGAAGTAGTCGGGGTCAGCGTCAGTGTGAGAGAAAGAGAGGATGTATTTCAGGTCTGGAATGGAAACGCCTCCTTTGCTAACGAGTCAAACGTCATAGGAAGGATCAATGAGCTCCTTCCACAAACACCCTTTAAAGCTGTCTTCTACAAACGTGAGTTTTTTTCTTGATTTATACAAAGGACTGATTCCAACACCTTGAAGTGTGAGTAATTGTTCTTTGTGCTCATATTTCAGCACATATGGAGCACCACGCTTTTGAAGGTGGCCGAAGACATTAGCACATTTTTGCACATCAGAGACCCCCCAGACATATGTTTGTTTTTGTTTTTTTGTGATTTCAACATGTTTTGGATAATATTTGGGCATATTTTGAAGCAGTCGAGTTCTTAATTGCTAAATTACCTCAAAATGTAGCCCCTGTATTATGACTCACAAAGAATGGAATTTCCCATCTTCTGAGCTCTACAGTCATTCATAATATTATCCAAAAATAAACTTTTATTTTAGTCTGAATCGAAAATCGATTTACTTTGATTTTACCTATTGTAGTGTTTGTATCGTTTTTATACTGCAAAATTTGAAAACAAGAACAGCAGATCATGTACAGTTTTAGGTGTAATCTATCATAGTTAGTGCCGTTCCATTAGCACAAATAAAAGGTAGGCATTTGAATTAAATCTCATTTTTGGATCTAAGTGGAGGCGAAGTCCCACAAAGCCAATCTTGTATCTTCACAAGGCTTTTCTAGTTAGCTCTTTTTCTGTTTTGTATGTTACAGTCAAAATACTGTTGCCTATACTGGAGAACGTAAGTGTTTAGTATGCTGTATTTCAAGCATATGAGCAGACAATTGCACATCTTTTTATACTTGTTTGTTTAATTTTACTCTTTAGGACATGAGTGGATTGTGAAAAACATATGTTGTCGTTACAATAACGAATTTAGTACACATTAAACATCATGAGTATGCTGAGAAATATATGCAATCGTTTTTAATCTGTAGAATTTTGAGTGTTGTGGTTGTAATTTGGTTTACACATCTGTCCTAAATCAAGCACTTTGTTTCTCACTGTGTGTGTAAGACCAAATTGACTTTGGTTTTGTGTCACCTTTTTGTAGTTTCCTTATAGAGTACAGTGTAGATGACAAAATAAAAAATATGTATTTGTTATGTGTTCATATGACCTGTGTTAAAATCAAATATGTGAAACCTACTTTTGTGGATAACATTGGCCCCAGAATAAAATGGGAATAGAGGTATGACATACAGAAAGCTATCACAGGGAGGGACACCGAAGACAGGGTTTTTTTAGTGCATTATACAAATCGTGGGTGTAAGGTCAAGTGACACAACCATTGCAGCAGGGTCAAATCTGTATTATCCAAGTTAATCAGAGATGGTTTACTTCCAAAAAAATCAGTGTCTCTAAAAATCTAAAGTTTTTTTTCTTCTTCTGTGGTTTAATAATGCAAATGCTGTATTTGGGTTATTGAGAATCATGGTTCCATTATGCATAGAGCAGAGCAGATTATACTGGTACCATTATACAGACATTTGAGGTCAGTTCTACATACTGTAGCTATGGAGTAGATCATTATTGTATTCATCCCAAAGAGAAATGGTATAGACTGCTGCTTTTATGTCTCAATCAAATCAAATGTCTCTGCAAAAGAATTTTCACAGGAGGAGGACGTTTTAAGATGGCCTTTGCCGAACTTGCTTTATGCTCCCTTCATGCTTGTGTTGTTTGTGTAATGTTGTAAGCAGGACAAGAGAACAACAATACTGTACCCTTTGCACATACACGGTTGACGCGTCAGTTCTCAGACCTTGTAACCAATTGTTGATCTTGGATGGTGCCTTGTGTTTACCAGCGGTTACGAATGTCATCTGTTTTCAGCATGTTGGACCTTTACATAATCATGTTTCTCTATTCATTTTTACACGTGTTTAAGAAATAAAGACACCTAAACTTTCATCTTCTGCTGTCCGGAGTCCTTCCTATAACCTACAGTCTATATGGCTGTAACATGTTCTGAGAATATCAATGCTGCACTTAATAAAAAAAAGAAAAAAAAATTGACACATTGACCTTTCAAACCCTGTTTTTCTAGAAAGTTCTGGCAGATTTTCGACTTCAGGCTGTGCATTGCTTGAAAATCTTCCAAAGTCTACTGTTAGATTATGTGTGCATTAATTCTTTTTCTCTAATTTTTCATTTACACTGAGAAGATTTTAGCAAATTCTCAATTAACGTGAGGAGCAAAAAACTAATTAAATCTGCAGAAATAGATATCTCATTTTACAACATCTTAATAATAATTGGTAATTGGCCATGGGAACTATATTGACTATACAGTATATTTTTAACTAACACATTAAAAGGCCTTAATGGCATACCTTCATGCACATGCCTAGTACTGCAGGATTTGGAAGCCACCATTTCATGACAGGCTTAAGGAATATGTGTCCCTCTTGTGGCTGCATCAGGACATGAAGAAATTGTTTACAAGAAGGCTACGACGGCAGAAGGATATTATCTCATTGTACAGACCTTCTCTTACCCTTACAGTGACTGTAATTGCATGTAGATAGTATAATTTTGTAAAGGTGAGTTGTTACTGCAGCGACCATCATTATATGCAGCACCATTATGAGTCTGATTGCTTCTATATACTAAAACATGCTAACAGTACTAAGTTTGATGTCTGTATTGTACTAACTATGAAATGCCTTTAATGCAGGGAGACACTATTTTTACACATATGCCTTTTTCACTGGCCTGAGAGGCCTCCCAACATGCATCGGGTTACTGTGAACCAGGACTCCAGGGAGGATAATGTTACTTGTTACTCTATCCCAGAAAACTTCAACATTAAAATGTAATTTTCTACTTTCCATTTTATTATGACAAAGGTGAAGTGAAACTAACGTTTCGAGGCCATTTGCCTTCCCTAACTGAATTTGCAGAGTGTATTTCTGTCACATAAATGTCATATAAAATACATAGAACAATCCTATTTTCAAGAGCACCATTATCTGCATTATCATCACATATCATGTATAGCCTACCTAGGCTATATAGCCTGATACAATTAAGAGTAAAACAATAGGAATAGACTGTGTAAGGGTTAGGGTTCTGGTGTATTTCACAATCATAAAACAGCTGAAAGATTGTTTCAGTATGAAAGACTGCAAAAGGTACAGGAAGTATGCGTAAACTTCGCATTAAAACTATTTGCATGGTATAATTCGAGGTAATCTGAAACAGTCTCGCGTGCGGCCCTGACGTCACCATTGTTTACTTTTACCTAAGCCACGCCCTCTGTTAGCAACTTGTGGCTAGCTCGCGACCAAGGAAGACACAGCTCCGAGGTCCTTTCTCTAGACACCACCCCGAGTCAAAAGACTGTCCGCCCGTACATCATTCGGTGAGTAAAGGTATTTAATTCAACAAGGCACTGACACTCATTGAATGATTATTGAATTAAGTGTTAAAGTCGTTGTGGCAGTGGCGAAGAGGAGAGAGAATCATTCCTTACAAGCTAGCGTCAGAACAGGTTGCTAGCTTTTGTTGCACTGTGAACACAAACGACATCCGCTACGCTGATCGACAACTGTTGTCCAGTCAAGCTAACATACGGGTGTTATCAAAGACAGCGGATATACAACATACAGAGTTGGAACGATAACTTTAAAACCTCATGTCTTCTTTGCATAGACGCCTAGTAACAGGCGCAAGTCATCAACGCAAACCTCAGACACCGCAATAGTTGTTAACGGATATCGATTCCATTCATATGGCGTTAAGCTAACCAAATGATCAATCAAGTTGCTGTGATTGACAAAATAACGTTTCAGCAGATAACCTTCTTTCAGAATTGAACATGTAGGTTTTAAGTGTTGATATCAGCAGGTAGAAATTGGCTGTGCACCGTGTCCTGGAGGTAGATAGGAGGTAACGTTAAATTAATTTAGGACAATCTCACGAAATGTGCCTCTAGCACATTATTGAAACAGAAGTGAACACGGACCATAACGTTCTTCATCTTACTTTCTTGAATTATCTTTCTGATGAAGATAGATAGGGAATGGAAGACGACCTACAGGCTAAAGCCTGGATCAAATAGCCTAACTGACGCATCACAAACTAAAATATCGATTCATTGTGAAGGATCCATACATGTTGTATGTAATGCACTTGGGTGGTTAATAGGAAACTCTGGTGGTGATACTGTATCTGTTGTGAGACGTCTTTGCCTATTTAATGCTGATGGTGTAATGCATTCCAGTAAAAAAAAAGGTTGTGGAGGATCTTGTGGATCTTTCCTTATTATTCTTACCCAGTTCTTATACATATTTAAGCATCATTTCAAGTATATTATTATCATTTTCAAGGGGATTTCACGATTTAAGCTTATCTTATTTTGATATTAGTAATCATAGCTTTTTTGATGATAATGAATAATTGCTCATGTGTGTGAAATCCGTTAAAAAATATATTAGGGGTGAGGGATTTTATTGTTTATTCTTTCTAAAGGAACGGCCTCTTTGCAGTGTTTACATTCTTTTTAAGGAGGGGTGGCTGCTCCCTCCACTGCTGGACAGTTGCCCCTGTAGTGAAAAAAGCACTCTAAATACAGACTAAAAATGCATCATGGGCTCAGGAGGACAGTCCATCGCGAGAACAGTTGCACTGCAGCTCATCTATTCAAATGTCACTACAGTATAAAGAATCAAAAATATATATTTTTAAATAATCCGTAGGGGATGTGATGTAAAATTGATTCAGTAGTGTAGTTGGGCTTTGACTACCATTTTTACAACCTTGTTTTCACCTCTGACCTGACATCTTTATAAATTGTCCTCAGGACACAGTGTCCTTTGTCTGAAAAAACTAATCCTGAAAGCACAAGTAAACAAGAGTTGAAACCACACCAACAACACCTGCCTGTTTTGATAAAATGGGATGTTGTAGCTTTAGATTGCAGGAAGGACTTCAGTTTTTAACCATCTTAGCTGAGACTTGTCCATGAATGACACATTTCTGCAACTAGACATAACTTACTATTCAGTCATCAGATATTAGCCATTTTCAAATGCAGGAGAGTCTGTGTTGGGACATGATTTTATATAAATGTTTATAGTCTAATCGGATCATCTGTTGGATTTTGCTTAAATGTTAATGTTGGCTCTCCGATTAATTTCAGTATGTGAATTTGATGTTTTTGAGCAACCCTGAAACATCATGACATTATTCTTGAGGCTACTACGGGGTCTGTTTCAGTTCAGGCTTTCTGTGCAGGTTTCCATCTGTTCACATTATTTATTTGTCTACTTTATTTACCTTTTGTTTATGCTGCTTAGTGTTTTACTCAAACCCTCCCAAGCTGTACACATACAAAGTCTATGCTTGTGCATTGTACTACCTGCCACAGCCGTTTTATCGCACCACCTGGTTAATGGTAAATTGTTCCAGAAGGAAGATATGTTTGCACATAAACACGGACCCAGGGCCCCTGTGTTTACAGTAGTCATGGCAGCGCTGGCTTATTCAACAAATAGACCTAGCATGATCGTCCCTCACTTTGTAGAAGAGAATGTTTGTCTTGGAGGGCAGAGCTATATAACAGTGCTGTAGCTTCTTACATCAACACACGTTGAGTTTGTTCTTTGACCTGGTGAATAACCACATCATTGGCTCATTTAAGAGACTGTCATGTTAAATCTTTATTGGAGAATGGACCTCTTATCGCGCTGTGAAGTAAAAGTATTGTGAAACGCATCCAGAAAGTAGTTTGTTTTTTGCTGCTTGTATTTCATTATTTGGTAGTGCTTTATTCAGTTATTTTTCACATATTTCCCTTTTCTTAGGTCAGTGAAGTCCAGATGCATGAGTCTGGGTCAGAACCAACAAGCCACACCATTCCAGCCAATCAGACGGAGAACGGACACACTACTGAGAATGAGAGTCGACTGAGGAGCAGCTGGACTCCTCCTCCAGAGGCAGCCAGGGTCAGTCCTTCACAGCTGCAGCTGTTCAACACACCAGCATAAAGCACACTTTTATTTTCGACCAATTCAGTGTACATGAGTGTCCCCAAGAAAATGTGATGATAATGATTGTGCCCATGTAGAGATGAAAAGGTTCCTTGATGTATTGATTGGTAGCTCAACAGGAACTTAAAGGTGGAGTCAGTCAGTCCGTTTCCATGGCACAACTAGATTGGATTAAGACATATACCGAACTAGACACTCGAACAGACCGTGTCACTTGTCTGAGGATACATGGCCTTTCAGGAATCAGAAAAATGTCCGATGCATGGCTGTCTCCACTATGCTAGGTGGCGCTGTAGCCCTTTCAACAAGTGGTTATAGAGCCACGTCCGGTTCCCTTCCGGCAATAATTTGTATATATATATATTTATATATATATAAATTATTATATAAATATGTATTTATATTTTTATATACTATCTATGTAATAACCCTACTATTTTTTACGTCGTCTCCTTCCACTTCCTTGTGAAATCTTCCGCAGGGATTCTCGAGCAAGCGCAGAACGAGAACTCCGATATGCGATATCCGATCCCTGTATACATGCAGAGAGTAGGGATGCATCGATCCACTATTTTTAGTTCCGATCCGATTCCGATATCTGGGTTTTGGATATCGACCGATACTGTCCGATACGATATCATAATTATTATACAATTCTTTGTTTGTGGTGACTTTATGTGTAAGGCTAGGAAGGCTTAAACAATTCTTATTTAAAAGAGCAAGAACTACACGAATGCATTAGGGCCGGGCCGAATAATTTGAATATCCAAAAACTTGTTTAAGTTTGTATTCGAAACTCAATTCAGTATTCCAAATATATATATTTTATATATATATATATATATTTTATGTTGTTTTTTTTGCACAGGTAGCTTAAACTGCAATATATGTTGTCAGTAACTCAGATATACACGTTGTATATACAACAATTGTTAAAATATAAATGTAATGCTCATTTAAAGTAAATTATCAAATTATTTGAACTTTGACCTAGTTGGCCACCGTCCTTTCAAAGAGCAATCGGTGATACACCAGCTGTTGGCTACGTGACATTGTCAGAGCGAGGCAAACTAAAAGCGGCACCAAGCGCAGTAGGAATACAGAGAGGGAGGAAGAATATCAGCATATGTGTTTCCCTTAACTTCATACCACAACATTAGCGGGATCTCGGAAGGGAAAGCAGTGCTCGGCGAAATGCTAACGTTAGCTTAGCTTAGCTGTTTGTTTTCATTCCCTATGCAGCACTGCTATTGCCAATCAACAGTGACTGCCTTGCATCATAGGAATACGCGGTCAATAATGGATATAATATGGACACAAAAGACTATGAATATTGGATCTTTTGTATGGATTTATAAATCCCCGAAAATGCATGTTCCAGGATGGATTAATAAACTACGATGGCACAGCTGATTTGGAACGGAACAACAGCTCTGTTCGCTTCCACGGGGAAAAAGTAAGAAACTCAGACTTTGGTGTTTTTTTAGAACGAGTATTCAAATCCTATCTCCCTCCACGGAACGTCGGCATCTGCTCGCGCGGGGCTTTCGCTCTTTCATATTTTATAAAAAATAAATTAAAAAAAATTAAAAAATTAAATTATTTTTTATTTTTTTTTATCGGATTTTATATCGGAGCTGTCAGTCCGATATCCGATCCGTAGATCTCGACCATATCGGAGCCGATACCGATACTGGATCGGATCGGCCCCATCCCTAGCAGAGAGAATGCCAACTATGAACGAGTTATCTAGGTGTTCTTATCCGACTTCGCTTGTCCGTTAATGTGCCGATTTGTGTGCAAAGTAGATCGGATAAAGGTGTTTACATGCATTTTACAAGTCCTGTTGAAGTCTTATTCGTTTATTTACCCGATTATGAGTCTGCATGTAAACGCATGTGATTCTGGAGAACGCTTGTTAAATTACTTTTAGTAAAAATCAGTGAATATCGCCTCACTATCGAAGCTCTCTTAACCCACTCTCTTTGTCTAGCTACCATGGGCCACCTTTGTTTACATACCCTTTTTTTACATACCAGTTTACAAAGCCTATGCTGTATAATACCAGACAGGTAGTGGATCGTGAGGCGATACAGTGTTTACTGATCTTGACAAAACATTTCTTTCACAACAAGCGTTCTCCAGAAATGCTGACTTGAATTTATCTTAAGTTGCTAACCATTTACATGTAGTGAATGCACTGATTTGCATATTCATAATCCTGGATAACAAAGTCCTTATGTGAGCCATTTGAGACTACACCAGCTTCTCAATTGTGAAGATGTGTGTATTTTATTTCCTTTCTGATATTTAACTGAATATATTTGGGGTTAGGACTGTTTGTTAGAAAAGACAAGAAAATCTAAGACGTAATTTTCTTTTAAGTCCTGAATCGACATTGTATGGACTAAAACAATTAATTGTAAATATAATTAGACTTTTCATAGGTAATTACTTGTTTGGTGCGGCCCTGATGGAACATTTTGTTCTTTTCAGAAAACTTTTTATATATTTTCTGTCAAGCTACAGGTCGGTGACATTTTTAGAGCACCATACATCTAAATATGGGCATGTGTAAATGTTTGTTCTCAATGCTACGCAAATATATATGTTGCAACTGATGTGGCTGCTTTTATTTCACTCAAGTGTGAATCACAATTAGTTATGCTATATTTGGATTTATATGCATCTGGTCTGTTGTCCAAACATCATATCTATCCTTGTCAGTATTCATACACATACTGTTTCGATCATGATAGCAGACACTGTGCAGGATAATGTGGTTTTCTTTGTTTTGTATCTTTTACATCTACGTGAGATATACATACACTCCGACAAATTAACATTTAATACTCAAAGCCGAAAATACTACAAGAACACATTAAACATTCAGAACCAAAGAGTTCTCACTTACTGAACATTTATCACACCCAGGATTTGAACAAAACCCCCTGTCTTTCAGTCTGTAAAACTCAAACTCTACCCTGAGCCGAGCGGTTTGCTGCCCATTCAACATTAATACTAGAAAGAAAGAAAGAAAGAAAGAAAGAAAGAAAGAAAGAAAGAAAGAAAGAAAGAAAGAAAGAAAGAAAGAAAGAAAGAAAGAAAGAAAGAAAGAAAGAAAGAAAGAAAGAAAGAAAGAAAGAAAGAAAGAAAAAGTATAAAAATACCCCTGAGCCTCTGTCTTTGACTATATTATGAGTGTCTCTAAACTGCAGTGTTTTATATTGATGCAGGAGGGGGAGCGTAGGGGTTGGGGTGTGGGAGTTGTTCTTAGGTTTAGAAGGGGAGGGAAAGCACAGCTCCTGCTGGGCGGAGAGATCAGTGTTATATTCTCAGTTTTGTTTATGCTCACATCATGTAGGTTAGTGAGGCTCTGGTAGATTGTCAGTAAGGACGTTACTGCTCAGCAGCATTTGTTTTTTCACTGCCCGCCCTGCACAGACTTTTCAATGGAGACCATCAGGTTTGACTCATTCTTTCTGTGTGTGTATTTGAGGAATTATAATAGCATCTTTTTTCGACTTTGATGTTAAAATGTCTGTCAATGAAAGTATTGTCATATTTCCATGGTACTTTAATATATTTAGATCTCATTTTTATTGCATCTTCAGTTGAGTGTTTTACCAAATAGGCTACATGTGTTTGTTGCAAATGTCAGTCTTCCTCAAGCTACACCCATTAGGGCTTTTCAGTAAGAATGACATTTCAGAAATGACATATTGTGTTTGTTTTTCGGCAAGTTTTCAGCGCTTTTTATTTGCTGTCAGTCATCTCAAAGTTCACAGGACCAGTCTTGCGGGAACAGATCTGTGTTTACACTCGGCTGCTCACTGGTATGACTTTCAACAATAACAACAACAGAAGATGTTTGGACTTGCTGGCTGCCTTGGCAACAGGGATTAGACAGAGAGGCTGTTGTTGTGTTGATGGTGTCCACAGAAAAATAGAGGGGCCAACTGGCTCTGTTTGTGGGGGGGGGGGGATAGACCTTTCTTTATTGCATTGGTGGCCACCTCTGTAGCATTGAATTTCATAAGAAAGGACAAACTAGGAGGCAGTCATTTGTTATTGCTGACCCAAAGTCTGTGTGAAATTCACTGTCAGTTTGTTTACCCGATTCAAAGCAGACCATGCCTCGGAGAGAGATGTTTGTTTGTGGTTCAGACCTTAATTACAATACGAATCTCAAGTTCTGTTTTCGTGAACAGGCTCTGTATGTTTTTTTTCCTTCATTATTTATATCTCTATGCAATTTTGATGACTCTGTTTATGTTTACTGTAAACATCCCTTGAGCCGTGAGGCTTGACAGTGAGGGGGGTTGGTGTGGTAATTGCTGCATGCCTAGCAGAGGATCAGGAGGTTGTTGTTGTTTTTGTGGTACCGGTTGTTGTTGTTGTTTTGATGGATTCCTAATTCCCCGAAGACATCCAATGTTGTTGTTGTTGTTGTTGTT